>JABYQP010000002.1:0-631568 GCA_022606235.1 Abortiporus biennis | reverse complement strand
GGATCGTTCGAGGGAGAATGACGGGATAGGCAAGCAGAGGGTCGAGCGGGCGAACACAACCAATATCCAAGTCGATGTATACACCACCATAGTGGTAAAGAATGAAGTAACGGATAGCATCCGCCCTCTGGATAGGGTATGTGTATCCGTCAAAGGTGTTGAGGAACCAGGGATAATTCTCAGCAATGAAGTCGCGAGAGCTCGCGTCGGTCCATAACATGTACTCGCTAAAATTTGAAAGAAAAAAGAAGGTTAAAACAAAGGTGTTGAGTTGCAGCAAAGCAAAGAACACACTAGTCCGGGTTCATGTCTTTGCAACCCTGTGCGACATCGACCCATCTGTCGGGGAGGGTCTCAGTCTTCCAAGTCTGGTGGATGATTCTGGGTATGCGTTCAACTTTTCCGTGTTCTGAAGCATTCCATCGTGGTCCGTCCAGCGGAGCATCGACCTCTTGTTCGGTGAGATACGCGGCGGGATCGATGGAGAGGTAGTAAGTGATTGAGGAGAGGACGAGAACGGTGCCAACGAGGATGGTGGCGAGGAGACAGAGGAAGACGTAGACAGTCCTCCGCCTGAAGAAGGCCATTGGGAAAGGAAAGGGAATGTGAAAAGGAGAGGAAGAGGCGACTAAGCGCAGCGTTCGTTGTTAAACTGAATCCAGCAGCAGAAGCGAAGATCAAGGCCCCCAGTTTGGCGCTAAAAACTTCCCTTTCCGGCAGGGATCGTCCCGTTATGGAATCAGGCGCCCGGGTGTCATCCGCAGCAGAGTCGAAACTCTTCCGCGCGCAATGCAAAGTTATTAGCGCCGACTAGCGGACGGGTGTGTTCCCCTGAAAGACCAAATCACAACTGACAGGCCACCCCCGACCCTCCATCGAGGACACATTCAAATTACTCTATCTACAACATCAAATTCCCGTCGGTCGCATGGGTCTCTTAAAAATGTTCTCCACGTGTGGCCTCAACGCCTCCAGCGATTTCAAAACTGATCCATCCCCGAACTGCTGCCCAATATCGCCAACTGCACCCAACACGTTCATCCAGTCTTGCCGAGACCAATCCTGTCCCCGACGCCATCCCCGATCTTCATTACGCCTCAATAAAAACACTCGCAGCTCCGGTCTTGTCTCTTGCAAAGTCTTTTTCGATCCAAGGTATTCCAGGCAATCCCCAACGTTCCAATCTACGAATTTCTTTTGTCGATAACCTGGGGCGTAGCGAGACTGGCTCGGTGCAATATCGTCACCACTCTCAATTCGTATTCGATCCGCCACTTCTTTTAGAACCAAGCTAAAGTGGTCTATCACTTGAATGTGTAATGCGTCCAGTGCATGCTTCGGCACGAACTCTTCCTCTACTTCCGCCATGCCGATATCTTCGTCATCGACATCCATACTGTCTTCAGACGGGATCGTAGGCGCTTCAGTTACACCCATTCGTTTATTGGAACGGGATCGCCTGTAAGTAGGGTCGCTTCCATGACCGTGGAACAGTCCAAAATTGACTCCCAATCCGCTGTCAAATAGTGTTCGTGCTAGTTCGCGGCTCGTCCAAGATCGTTTCGGAGGACATAATGTAAGTATGTCTGATAATATATGGCAGTATCATTACGATTGTGTGGACAGACCACAACATAATAGAACATACCTTCAGTCTCGCAATCCGTACGGAGATTCTTGTCACCGCTTATAAGAGCGACCGCACCTTTTCCCTTGAAGTACAAACAGCAATCTAGGATGGCGATGTCGTTCTTCCGCATCGTCTCGTAGTCATTGACTTGAGTATGAGCCGTTTCAGCTCGAGCCTGGACTTTGATTGTTTTCTTCCTCCTAACTTGTTCTAACAGAAAGGTTGAAGCTGTCTGAGCAAACCATCTCAACTCCTCCCGATTCTTCAACCTGTTCATACATCAAAGAATGCAAGCTATATTAGCAATCTTCCATTGCGTTTTAGTGAAGGTATCTACCCATCTAATTCAGATAGGACAACGCTTGGGATAATGAACAATACCCTGAAGCTCAAATTCGCCGATTCGACATCCAAACAAAACCGTTTCAAAGTGGCAAGTTGGTCGATTAAAACATTGGTATCTAGAACGAGATACAAAGTCTGTATTCCTGATGGAGCATCCTAGATCGTACCAAGTTATCAGTTTGATACCATGATACATCTCTATAGGAACAATGCATGAAGTAACATACTTGCATCTCAACATCTTTGTTCGCCACTTCCTCGATACGAGAAAGCGTGTAATCTTTATGTTCATGCTGGTAATCGCCAGCAGCTGTTACATGAAAATGAAAAGGAGGTTCAGAATCCTTTGTACTGGTCACCCATGACGTGTTTTGACAATACAAACTCACCCGCGTTAGGAGTTGCGACACCCGCCGATGCATCATATGCATGCCATTGAGAAACCTGTGACGAGGAAAAGTGAGGTACAGGCATAACGTAAGGACTCACCAGTGTACGAAATACGTCTTATTATCAAAACTCGGGTTATAGTAATTAGAGGAGGGATGAAGAAGGGATTGAGAGGAGGTGGGGAGAGACAAAGAGATAGCTAGACTCAACCAAAGCGAGGCATCGTTTCCTTTCCGATCGCGTTCTATCATCAAGCAATTCCCGTTGTGATTCAAGTTGTCGCACACAACTTCAGATGTCAGGATAATTTGAACATTTCATGTATTGAGATGATTGCTGAGAGTACAAATGCATGCTAATACTAGGTGATATAATAAGTAAAAAATGATGCAGTCCTTCGTGAGTCGTTTCATATAGTCTGTCCATCTTGAGCTCATCCCCGACACAAATCTAACATGAAGAAAACCCATGAAAGAGAAACCGAAACTGATAAAACCCGTCAAAGTGAGGACAAAACTGTACGTCATGAGGTAGCCATAGATAACGCTAACTTTTTCGTCGGTGGAGTATCTTGATCATCAACTGAAGAAGTGAGACCATCATCATCAGCCTTACGCTTTAATCCAGATAATTTCGAAGGTGAAGGTGACTCCTTGTTCACTCCGTTCTTCGAGTATGGCGGGGTCGATCTTAAAACTTTCTCAGGTGTACGAGAACGAGAACGACTGGGCACCTCAGCCCGCAGTCTTGCTGCGAGATTCGTCTTCGACGCAGCAGCTTCGGCATGACATGTTGCGTGATAGATCTATTTACACACACAAAACGGTCAGCATCTAAACTTTCTGCAAGATTGAGTAAACATAGAACATACCTTATCATCCTTCTTAATTGCGTTTCTCCAAACCCACTCTTCGTCATCCTCAATGAACTCCGATTTCAATGGCTCTTTACATATAGGACAAGACAACGTCGTCGCTTCATCACCTGGGGGAACCACAACATAGAGCGAACGTAATTCTGCTTCGACCTTGGCTGCTTCCACTGCAGCTGCCGCCTTCGTATTAGAAGGACCTGAAACATCTGCACGACCCTTTCCCTTGTCATCGGCCGACCAATCGCGAGTCCAATCCTACACATTGAACAATTCAGCATACAGAATGCGAACGATGCAAAAACGACTTACATCTACAGAAATATACCAGCCACGACTGTGGCCACGACCCGTTGATTGATTAGCTTTACGATTTTGCCTAAAGTGCATGTCGAGGTGACCTTCCAACTCCTTCTTGCCAGTTGCATTATCAGCAAATCGGATACCACATTGATTACACCGGCCTGATAATCTATCCAGTAAGAACGAAGCGATGGGAGTTTGACGTCTAATAAAAAGAAATCATAAGCTATTATCCTGAAAGAAACGATGTGATACTTACTTGTTGACATTGAAAGTATTGAGATTGATTCTGCAAGAGAGAATCGCCTTCCTATACTCACGAGCAGCATCGGACACAGGGTCAGAGTTTGATTGAACGGCCTCTGCCTTAGCCGTTGCACCAGCGCCAGTTGGAGTACTGGAAGCAGACACTACGCCAGCTTTCAGAAGAGCATTGTATAAACTGGATATATTATTAATACTGGGGGGAGGTGCAGAAGAATGGGGTACACTGGAAGCGGAGACGGTGGTGGATGGGTAACTCGCAAACTCTGAAATCTCGAGCTTTGGCTGCCCAACGGCACTGGATGGGTATTGTGAGGAGTATGGACCTTGAGATGATGGTGTAGGTTGCACAGAGGGGATGGGAGGATATGTTGGTGGATATAACTGCGGGGGAGGAAGCGATGGAGTAGATTGTGATGCAGGCGGCGCAGAAGAGAGCGTTCGCAATTGATTCAGAATTTGTGCGAGTTCTTCCTGAGACACACCAGCTTGAACGAGCTTTCGTAACTAAGGAAGAAAACGTTGAATAGAAGTAATGAGCATCATGTAAGAATCTGCGACTTACCTGTTGAAGAATAGCTACATGATTTTGAGATAACTTGTCATAAGGATTGGCTTGAAGAGCACGCTCTCTTTGACCGAGAACGAACTCCAACTCGCTCAGAACTTGTGAAGTAGAGATGCCTTGCTGACCACGCTGGGAAGACTGTATCCCACGTCGTCTAAGATTTCGACCTTTGAGGCGAATTTGTCTGACACTCACCGATGCTTGTGTAGAATCGCCTCCCCATATACGACGCTCTATAGCAACTTGAGGACCTACACCGAATAGCTCTCGTTGATTTGGTGCACCGGTGCGCCATGTCAGTAACATCTCCTCCATCTTACTGCGGGTGCTTTGATCAACTTGCTCATAGGTGTCGACGAAGAGCTTGTAGATGAGGGGAGTGAAGTAGCGGGCGTACGGCTCATAGACATTCTTGGATATGGCATCAAGGAGATAGAACGATGGTAACTTCATCCATGGTGGGACCTGAGAGCATGCACAAAACAGGAAGGTCATTAGTCAGCATTGTGTGGGACGAAGGGAAACAGGGCAAAGGGAGCAAGAAGCGGACAGCAGCAAAGACAACGACGTGGCGCCGTCGAGAACGTTCGAACATTCAGTGGCGAGTGGCAAACAAGCCCCCCACAATGCACTGACTCAAAGAAACATCCCAAACCCACAGAGCCTTTGTCTTTACTGGGGAAAAATACACTAGATACATGACTTGTACAGTACAGTGGAACTCTACGATCATAAACGCTACCATGTCCACCGAAAGAGCAAGGAAGATGAGCGAATTGAGAAAAGACCTGACACTCACCCGTCTGATATGACCTTCAATGCATTGGGCCACAATTTCAGCATACCGAGAGAATTCTTGCGCAACCATCGACAGATTCTGAATTATAGGTCTGGAATTTACAGTCAGTTCACCCAAACGAGTGGTGTAATCCCTGCGGAAGGAGCTGGGATCGACGTAGGCAGGTTGAGGAGGCGGTGGCAAGTAGTTATATGAACCGGGAGGTGGCATCGGCTGGTGGTAGCCAGCAGGAGGATAGGACGGTTGCCCATAGGCATGGGCCTGAGAATACAGAGACATGGACTGGAGACTTAAAAGTATCCTACGGTCGCAACAAGTCGGATGTTGGGCGATCTCAATCTGGCTGTTAAGGACCAGGGATCAAGTTGCAAAATAATGAACTTTCAATTGCCCTTATACGACAGCAAACTAGCAGAAACGAGAGCGGGCGCAATGCGCAAGATGGTGGTCGATGAACAAGCAGTGAAAAACAGTGAGTCGGACAGCCGAGGAACAACACCCTCATCTGACAAAGAATGCTCCCACGCCCTGTCTCACTTTCACACGATCAGACTCCATCCCAGTCACGTTTTCATCCACTCCGGAAAAGGAAACTATACCCAGTATCCCCGTCAACGCCTCCCCCGACGACCAAAACCTCCCTTCGCCTTCCTCAAGACCCAAGAATCAAAGGTGAGCTGCTGTTATTTTGATTTCTAGCTGTATACGCTGTTGTTGGAAGAATATTGGACAAACTGGAGATGATTGGGTCGAGATATACGATGGATGGCACTGGGTACAAGTGGATGCAGTTCTGTCAAGATTCTAATTCCACAACTCACAGATGCGGGACGTCCTCAAGACCGAAGAACTCGATATTCCCGAGGGTGTTGAAGTTAATGTCAAGTCCCGCCTCATCACCGTGAAGGGCCCCCGAGGCACACTCACCAAGAATGTCCGACACATCGACATGGACATCAGACTCTTGAAGGGCAAGACAAACAAGGTCACCCTGGCGGTTTGGCAAGGTGGCAGGAAGCACGTCGCCTGTTTGCGAACCATTAAGTCCCTTATCGTCAACATGATTACTGGCGTCACCAAGGTCCGTACAGCGAAGTCACCAGCAGAACATGCCGTTTTTCAACTTTGTGATATAGGGCTTCCAATATAAGATGCGTGCCGTATACGCCCATTTCCCCATCAACTGCATTGTCCAAGGAAATGGCAATGCTTTGGAAATCCGTAACTTCTTGGGAGAGAAGGTACACCGTCACTTTTTTTTAAAACATCGATATGAACTAACCGTTTTGTTCTTTAGATTGTCCGACATGTGAACATGTTGGAGGGTGTCACTGTTAGCGAGTCAAAAGCCCAGAAAGATGAGCTCATTCTTGAGGGTAATGACATTCAGAACGTTTCTCAATCTGGTAAGAACTCTTTGATATGTGATATCATCTTATCTCGTTTACTCATATGTATGTCTTCAGCTGCCTCTATCCAGGGTATCTGCAGAGTGAGAAACAAGGATATCCGTAAATTCTTGGACGGTATCTACGTTTCAGACAAGAGCACCGTTGTCCAGGAGTAAGGGTGTAGTCGTGTTGTCTGTTTATCTACATATTCAAAATCCCCGCATGTCGCATGTCCTATTTCTATGACACCTCAATATGACTTTGCTATGAGTGCAATTGTACTTTTGTTTTCGATTCTTTGTCGTTTCGTGTGACGTGAAATGACCACTACGACGTCGTAAGAACAGACATTATTGACCCGAACGAAGTTAATAAGTTACATGCATGTTACAGAGAATATACATCCGGAGATGACGAGAAGTAATATGAATCTATGGTATGAAGGGTATCTTCGTGCCAACCCTGCGCCTGTACTCTTCGTACTCTTGCCCGAAGAACTTGACCAACCCTCTTTCTTCAGCTGCAGAGATAAATCATCAGTTGACTGTGGGCAATATATCAAACAGTTGTTGACCTACGTTTTATTCTGGAAGAGAAGAATTTCCACAGGATGATGGTGAAAAGGATGAAGTTGGCAGGATTCTGTAGCACCATTTGTGTCCCCAATGCCCAATAGAAGAATCCTGCATACGACGGGTGTCGGAAGTATCTGATCCAGGAATTAATTACAAAGTGTGACAATGCTGGCAAAGCTTAGCTTACGCGTAAACTCCATCCGTCACGAGTGTATGTGTATTGAGTTTTCTGAAGGCAACAGTGTGCGAGAAACTCGTAGATGCGTGGATCATAGCAGCAGAACGTAAAGCCTGCCCTGAAATAGCCAAAACGATGCCTAACAATGAAATTCAGTCGAGTGCGATGGGGTCAGTGTGCAGTTGCTGTGAACATACCTATGATAGATATATAGGAATGTGATTTGATACTTGGCTTGAAGTATAACGTGAGGAGGTATTCAGCAAGCGCGGATATGTGAGCGACATGGTACATTGCTCCGTTTTCAAGGAGGAAAGCTGATATAATTGATTGTCAATAGATGGTAATACAAGTCTAGCAAGTGTGTACCACTTACAGTCAACGCAGCATTTCTCCAAGTTCCAGCCGGCAGTTATAGTGAATTCAGCCCAGTGGAAGAAAGACCAGGCAGAGATGAAGAATCCTAGTTGCCATGTTGTCCACCAATATGTCGAGAACCCTCCTGATAGAAATAGGAGAAGCCCAAGTGAGAAAACACCGCCGAGAATTGCAGCAACAGTGGCAACTGCAGCAGGTGTATTTGGTATTCTTCCGTCAGGTTTACTGGAGAGTTTTATCGGTCGCATTTCGAGCGGATTACGGATTGTAGCTTCTCGCTGTTGGAGCCGTTCTTCGAAGCCTTCTGGTACATCGCTGGCTGTAGACATGACGGACGAAATAATGAGAGAGAGGCATGCTATGTTATTGACAATTAAGAGGTTATAGAACAAAGGCGATATATTTGGCTTTGTTTTACACCACCACCAATGAAATTGAGTATCTGGGCGTCTAATATCAACTCCCTCTGTAACTTACATCAAGTCGAGCTTGGCTTGGAACTAGTTAGGTGTTCAACGCAGCGGCCGGGCATGCTTCTGCGAGCACAACGAAGTGCAAGGAACTACATATCAATCCAAGTTCAAGCAATAAAATGTGCTCGTTTTCATGCTGCAGCATGTCTTCATGACCCTTCGAAAATTAGGAATATGGCACTAGTTGCCCATATTGGTGAGCAAAGCGCAAAGATTTCCCCATTCTACAATCATAATCATAATCATTTTCATAGACTCTGGAAAGACTACATTGACAGAATCTATTCTGTTGAAATCGTCCTATTTGTCTGCAGCAGGCTCAGTTGACACCGGAAGCACTACAACCGATTTCTTGCCTGCAGAAAGAGCCAGAGGAATCACTATTCAGTCAGCTAGTATTCCCGTAAAATGGAAGAAATGGACGTTCAATCTCATTGATACTCCTGGACACGCCGATTTTGGTATGGAGGTCGAGAGTGCCAGTAGAGTTGTTGATGGTGCGGTTGTATTAATCGACTCAGTGGAAGGTGTCGAAGCGCAAACCAAAGGTGTATGGCGCCAGTTGGATAGGTGAGCAGTTCGTCCTAGGTGAGACGTATGTCCACATATCTGGGTGTATATACTGAATTATCAAATAGGTATGGAGTGAAGTCTAGGATCATGTTCATGAACAAGCTTGACCGCGCTGGTGCATCGTTCCATTCTTCTGTCGTCTCGTTACTTGCAAACCGGCTTCATCCTAAACCAATGGTATTGACCCTCCCCATGGCTTCTTTCAACTCGGTCGATTATACGCACGGAGAACCAGGAGTGCAAGGTTTGGTGGATCTCGTCAATTGGGAGCTTTGGAAGTTCAATGGTGACCAGGATCCTACAAGACATCCTTTACCTCGAAATGTCGATGAACTTGCGGCATCTGATTTCCTTCCCCAGGACCATCCAATTCGCCCTCACCTTCTCCCCGCTCGTACTGCCCTTTTGGACAACCTGTCTATGTTTTCGGACGATTTAATGGATACTCTGCTTGAGCTCCCTTCGGATCCCTCCGCATATCTATCTGTCGCAGCATCTTCAATCATGCCTCACCTTCGCAACGCGACGTTGCGCAATGATATTTTACCGGTACTCTGTGGTTCTGCGTTTAAGCATATTGGTACGGAATTGGTGATGGATTACGTTGGAGAACTTCTCCCCAATCCGGCCGATGTTGTAAAGTCTGTACCCGCTCCCCACGCACCTCTGCGAATGCTGGCATGGAAAGTCGGTTGGGATAAACGCAAGGGATGGATGACTTTTGTCCGAGTCTATTCTGGTATGCGGATCCTCCTGTTCGGTAGAATTAATTTTGATTAGTCTCCTACCAGGTACTATGAACCAACAAAGCACTATCTTGAATGCAACTCGCAACCAACGTGAAAAGGTTTCCAAGCTCTTATTACTCTATGCAGATCAAACAGAAGAAGTTCAGTCCTTAACCTTTGGATCAGTCGGTGTTATTCTGGGTTGTAGGTATACACGGACAGGAGACACGCTTGTTGGTATCCAGCACTCCGCTAGTCATTCAGAAGCACTGCAAGATATCGTCCCTCCTCCTGCAGTCATGTCCACCTCCGTTATACCTCAATCTCATTCCGACCAGCAACCAGTGCAAGATGCGCTATATGCACTCGCACGTACCGACCCCTCGGTGCGTATTGAAACCCACGAAGGTCAGGTGTTGGTACATGGTCTTGGGGCGTTACACTTGGAAATTGTCGAAAGTCGACTACGAGATGAATGGAATGTTAATTTCGAGTTTGGGAAACGACGGGTCAGTTATCGAGAGGGCCTAGGACCGAACGTAGTTGACCCTGCACCTTCATGCTGGAAAACGGAAGTTGCTGGACGGCCCTTAGACATTTTTGTCAATTACGAAATCAAGCCTCTTGATGAAGGAGAAGAAGGAGATCCTGTGTGGGACGATAATATTGTATTCAAGAAGGATGGTAAACCGCTTCCATCACCAGAATCTTTGAGTCCGACGGATCCTTGGGCGAGCATTGGTCGTGGTATTGCCAACTCACTTTCAAGTTCACCTCATACATCTCTTCCGCTATCGAAACTCCATATCAAGGTCAAGAACTACCAGATTTTACCAGACTTTCCTCTTTCTCTACTCACTGGAGCAAGTGCATCACTTCTCAGAGACTGGTTGAAAGCTGCCGGTATGGGACCAGTAATGGAACCATATATTCGACTAAAGATCGCCGTTTCGGAGGAAATGCTAGGCAAGGTTGTGAAAGATATCACAGAAAACGGAGGTGAAGTTTTGGATCTTGCTTCTGATAACGTTTCAGGAGGTGAAGAAGGAGATGAAGTTGTACCATACTCTCAGGATGGTGTTTACGTTCCATCTGCTTTACTCTCTCCATCTGGTTCAAATGTTGGAAAGGATGATTCACATTTGTCGATGAAACGATCTATCCATGCGATTGCTCCGTTGAGTCAGATGTTGGATTTCTCTAATCGGTTACGTGCTCTTTCGGGTGGCAACGGAACTTTCGAGATGGTCAATGCGGGATTCAAACGCGTTTCTGAGTCGAGAAAGATGGAGATTTTACGAGAGATTGGAAGAGCTTAAAAGGACATTCTGACCTGGGGATACTAACTACTACTCATATGCGCTTCGATATTATTTAGTAGAAGACTGCTATCCAATAGAACTATAAAGTACATGTAGTAATGCAACTAATCGTATACAAACACACTCTATATCACAACTCTCTATTCTCATCCGCATCTCCAAAAAATACTGCACCTTCCATCTCATCTTCATCCTCAGCTGCAATAGCTGTATGACCTCCAACCGATTGAAGAATCTGACTAAGTTCGAACATCCCTCCATTATCATTATCTTCATCTTCCTCAGCAGCAGTACCTTCATGGAATAAAGGAACAGGAGGTCTTGATCGTTGACGACCCATGGATGGACCTGGAGTTTCTCCTCTGATATTATCATATTCATCATCATCAGGTAAGAAAAGAGGTGTCCTCGCTCTGAGTTTCCCCGCCGAAGTACTTGATGATGACATGACGAAGTCAGGAGGAGCTATACTTGATTGACGATTTGGTGGTATCAAACCAGTAGGTCTTAATGATGCTGAACGTTGTGTAGATGAACGAATAGGTGGGTATGGTTCCACTATGACACATAGACATCTTTCATGGATATTGAAACCTGAATATTGAAGTTTGAGGATCGGTTTTGGTTTTTCTTCTTTTTCGTCTTCTGAGATTTCAAGAGGGTGGTGGATATATTCTTCGTCAGGAGGGGGATTTGGCGGTGGTTGGTATGTAGATGTGGATGTAGACGTAGACGTAAGATTTGGATTTTCATATGAGTCTACATCTATAGTCTCACTCATGTCGCCGACATTGAGAGGTGTTTCAGTTTCTTCCCTTTTGATACTAGGAGGTTGGGTAGGTGGAGGCATCATAGGTTCCTCTTCTTCATCCATCGTTATCAAATTATCATCATCCAAAGATGGTACTGTAGGGTTTTTAGGAGCTGTCTGTGTTTCGGGTGGATTTTCGACATCCACGTCCATCGCCTCCGGTTCTTGTTCTGCTGGCGCTGTAGCTCCTCCCATCTGTACCTCCAGAACTTCATCATCTTCATCGTCTCGATATCCACCAGCGATAACCTTCCGACTCCTAGTCGATCTTCTCGGTATAGTAGGAACATCCAAATTACTCTCTCCAAATTCATCTTCATCCTCACTTGAAATCTCAATCGGCTCTTCCTCTTCTTCATCAGAATCAACAGCTCGTTGTTTTCCTTTCGCCTTCGTTCTCAATTTCTTGTTTTTGTTAACATCAGCTTTCTTTTCTTTCTCTTTCTCTATCGCTTCACGTTTCCTTTTCGTAGCAGTCGGTTTCGGTTTTGGTTTTGACTTCCGTTTCGTAGAAGAATAATTATGAGGTTGAGGTTTAGTTCGTGTAGTTGTGGTAGTGGTAGCAGGAGGAGCTGCTACGAAATTTCGTGCTTTCACAACTACCACATGAGGATCTGATTTTCGAAGAAAATATCCGAATTGATAGGTATCTAAATGCGCAGCGGTTGTTGTTACACCATTATTAGTATTAGTGACTTACGGAAAAATGAAATATAGAAAAAGAAAACTCATTTTGGATTTTGTTTTTTTGACTTACCTCCTCTGTGAACGTCAAGGGTTCCTCCTGTTTTCTTCCCTGACGAGGATGATGAAGAGAATATGTCAGGTTCGTTCATTAGTTTTATAGGGATCCTAACAAAAACGTGAATACTTGTACTGCAACTTGGACGAGACTGGAATACTGGAGAGGGATAATAGACTCACAAAGGTCTAAGATCAGCCAAAACATGTTGAAGAACTTGTTCTGACATCCAATCAACATGTTGTTCGTCAAGGTATAACTGTTTCGTGATCAGTATAGGTTTATAGGTTCAATAGGTTTATTAGTGGAATTTGGAGCAAGAACGATGTTGGCTTACGTAGAGAGGTAGAATAGCATGTGAGGATATACGTAGATAGTATAGATTACGAGTCCCGAATCGCATTTTTTGTTGACGTCTTGGTTGATGTATATATCAGTGAATATATGTCCCGTAGAACTGCCGCGATGGTAGAGTGACTAGTGACGTCTGAGTATTACTACAACTTGAAGCACTAGTCGCGGTATAAATGACTATTGCCTGGTGAATTTAGATTGATTTTGAGTGAGTAGCATGTGCACGATGAAGTTGTAAGTAGGTATTCTGACCTTGTGCTATGATTGACTGACACAATTACAGCGGCCGCGTTGTTTGAATGTAGCTTTACCAATTGCAAGATGGTGGTTTAGGTCGAACTTGAACACGTCGTAAGCGTCAAAACGCGATCGAACAAGCTTATGGCTTGTTTCAATTTGATGGTCAAAATGTCGTTTCCTGACACACAAAATACACATGCAAATCCAACTTCATACAAATTCAGACGACAATGAAAGTATTCCTACAATCTACAAAGGTACTTCTTATAGATACTCCTTTCTACTCCTAAAATCCAAACTGCTATCATCCAAAATTACGCACGTCCTTCCAATACTGGCACTATACACGTACTTTGAGTAGTACCCATTGGTAACTCAGTGCTCCAAAGGATCAACATCCGGTCCTGATATAATAGCTTTAATAACAGGATTTCCATCTGCACCTTTGCCTTCTCTTGTAGCTTTGAACGCGTCAATTGCGTCGTCGAATTTGAATCTTCGAAATAAAAAAAATCGAAAAGAAGACCATGGTTAGTATCAGTAAAGTGGGTTTCACAGATATATGGATGAGATAGGTAGAAAATGAGAGTGTTTACCGATGAGTTACGAGAGGTTTGAGATCAATTTTTCCTTGAGCGACAAGAGCGATCGCGAGTGCGTAATCTCCGGGCTAGATGGTGAATGATATGGTTAGAAAAAAAAGTTACATAGGTGGCAGGTAGGATTAATAGAAGATTTGACGTACTCCATAACGGAAAGATCCCTTGAAATTGAGTTCTTTGACCAGAAGAGTAGTAATAGGTATAGTCACTTGAGGACTTCCCATCCCAAGCTACTCCCATAGGAAGATCAGCTAACCATTTCTTCAAAACCAAAGATATATTTGAAAAACAAACACACCTGAACAAAAGTCCCGCCAGTCCTCGCAATATTGATCCCAGTTTGGATGGAAACAGCAGCTCCACTAGCTTCAACAACAAGATCAATAGCCTTCTGACCACGTTCCTCAATTCCAAGTTGTTCCTTCATCAACTTGGCATTACGCTCTGAATATTCGTTTTGAGATTCGTTAGGTTCGGGTTTGGGAGGAAGATAAGTTTCAGTCGCTGCATATTTTTGTGCAAATTCAAGACGACTTGGAACGATATCAACTGCGATTACTCGAGATGCTCCGAGAGCTCGAGCTACTGCCATACAGAGAAGACCGACTGGACCTGCTCCGAAAACGACGGCAGTTTGGTTGGCTCGGAATCCGGAGATGTTAGCGACAGAGTGGATTGCGACAGAGAGAGGTTCGATCTAAGGTATAATGCAATGACACCAGTGAGTAAGTGAAATATGATTGCGGATTTCTGAAGGAAAAGACAGACCATTGCACCATCTTCGAAAGAAAGGTTGTCTGGAAGTTTGTAGCAAAGATCGCCAGGAATACGGTAGTAACGAGCCAAAGTACCATCATAAGGTGGCGTAGCAGCGAATACCATATCTGGGCAAAGCTAAGGAGGAACATTAGTCGATCTTTTCATTCGTCCAAAGGGTGAGCAATAATTACTTCGTAGCGACCTCTCTTGCAGTCATCACAGATTCGGCAGGTAGCACCGGGTTCCATCGCGACGCGGTCTCCTACCTTGACATTCTTGACCTTCTTTCCGACTGGTTTCAATGTGATAAATGAGCATCATTGCGAAAATATGATCCAAAAATCCCCTATGCATACCTTTGGAGACGATACCGGCGGATTCGTGACCAAGAACCTGTGATCAAGTGAGAAATTTGTACCAGTTTTTAGAATAAATATATGCTACCATTGGATTATTTACGACGAAATCACCGATACGTCCATGGACGAGATAATGAACCTACAACAAGCAAGGTCAGACATGGAAGGAAGAAAGGATTGAAAGAGACGTGCATCTGAGCCGCAGATACCTGTGATATAAATGTTGAAAATTTCGGATATCTAAGGATTCAGCTTGGTACACGCACCGGTCTTTTTGACCTCTACAAGGACCTCATCGTCGAAAACTAGAAGAATATTGGGCTGAATATCTGTAGAATCGCACGGTATGATGTCATGTGCAACACACTTTCAGGGATTGGCCTCTCCTCAAAGACAACATCCTCGACTTTTTTCAAGACGAAGGAGGGGTTGTTGGACATGGCAGAAAACGGAGGCTGTGAGATGAGAGAGAGGAGGAGAGGGAGAGATGAGGAGAAATTGTGTGTGACCGACTATACGCCTTTTGAAAGGTCGCGGGTAGGACGGACCGGGGAAGGCCATGTTACAGATAGAGAGGAGGAGGAAGATTGATCAAGCTGTGACTTCGCCTAGGTCCCTCTCGGTTCTTGTTCAGCTGGTCACCCTCGATATTAATATGTGGATTATTTACGCGTATGGGTGTATAAGACACTTATCAATATTGCCCGGTGGCAATAGGATGAGTACATCTGTCGCACGATCTGACTTGGGAGAGAATGTGGAGATGTTAAAAGCAGCGGCCTGGTGTTCGAGTCTTCTCAACATGGTCTTCGATTTGGACGAGCACTCATATCGGCAGTCGCCGCGGATGTCCAAATATGGTCCTCTGATTACCCGATTTGGTATAACGAACGAGTCATAGATCCCTGATCTGCAAAGCGGCGAGGAAAAATAGGCGTCGGAGGCTGAGGTGGACGTTGTGGACGACGGTGGACACGTTGTGCTCGATAACGAACACGGATCTGAGCGTGATATGATCGATGGAGGACTAGTGCCATCATGAGGCTTCGTTTGCGTACAAACCTGAGTTCTCTCGTCTTCCATCGAAGGCTGAGTCTCTGCTTTTTACGCTCTGAGATGCACGCAGAAAACATGCTCTTCGAACGTGAACTGATTGAAATCGACAATTCGTTTTGCGAAAGATGGGGCAATCGATTGTGCGCGCTTACGTAACCAAATCCTATATAAAATATTTCGCCTTCTCGCACCATCCATAAAACCTCCTCTCCTTTCCCCACCATCCTCTCCTCACATCTCAAACGCTTCACAATGGTCGCCTCTAGTGTTCTTGGTTTCCCCCGTATCGGTCTGTTTTTTTCCCTTTCCTCTGCCCCTCTCTTCTCGATTCTTACTTTTCAATTTGCGTTTTAGGTGCGAACCGTGAAGTCAAAAAGGCAGTTGAGGCCTACTGGGCTGGAAAAATCTCCGCTGACGACTTGACCAAGGCTGCTGCTGAGGTCAAGAAGACCAGCTGGAACAGTCTCAAGGAGAGGGGTGTTGAGATCATCCCCAGGTAGATATTCCTTCGCGAATGTACCTAAGATAACCCGACTCATTTATATTTTTCAGTGGTGACTTCTCTCTCTACGACCACATCCTCGACCACTCCGCTGCTTTCAATGTCATCCCCAAGCGTTATCTTGGACACAACCTCTCTCCCCTCGATGTCTACTTCGCCATGGGTCGTGGCCGTCAAACCAAGGATGTCGATGTCCCTGCTTCTGAAATGAAGAAGTGGTATGTAATCTCGATCTTATCTCTTAAGCGAATTTGGCTAAATCTACTCCCACCAGGTTCGATTCCAACTACCACTTTGTCGTCCCCGAGTTCTCTGAGGAGACCGATTTCAAACTCAACTTCAACAAGGCTCTCGAGGAGTTCAAGGAGGCCAAGGCTGCTGGTGTTGCCACCCGCCCCGTTGTTGTCGGCCCTATCACTTTCCTTGCTCTCGGTAAAGCTTCTAAGGAGGCTAAGCCTGGATTCCAACCCATCTCTCTTCTCCCAAAAATCCTCCCCGTATACAAGCAACTCCTCGCTGACCTTAAGTCTGCTGGTGCTGAATGGGTTCAAATTGATGAGCCTATTCTCGTCCTCGATGTTGCTGCTAACTACGAGAAGCAGTTCACTACTGCTTACGCTGATCTTGCTCCCGTTGCCCCCAAGATCCTGTTAGCTACCTACTACGGTCGCCTCGACAGCAACTTGAGCTTCGTTGCCAAGCTCCCCATCGCTGGTCTTCACATCGACCTCGACCGTGCTCCTGCTCAGTTGGACGAAGTCATTGCTGCTGTTAAGCCCACCCCTATCGTCTTCTCCCTCGGTGTTGTTTCTGGTCGTAACATCTGGAAGACTGACTTCGAGGCTGCTCTCAAGCTCGGCAAGAAGGCAGTCGATGCTCTCGGTTCTGACCGCGTCATCATTGCCACCTCTTCATCCTTGCTCCACACTCCCGTCACCCTCGCCGCTGAGAAGAAGTTGACCGAGGAGCAGAAGGACTGGTTCTCCTTCGCACTTGAGAAGGCTGAGGAAGTCGCTGTCATCGCTGCTGTTCTCTCTGGTTCTCAAGACCCCAAGGTGTCCAAGGCTCTCGAGGCCAACAAGGCTTCCATTACCAAGCGTCGCGACTTCGAGCGCAACTCTGACGATGCTGTCAGGAAACGTGTTGCTGCTATCACCCCTGACATGCTTGAGCGTAAGAGCCCCTTCTCCGTCCGCAAGGAGATCCAGAAGGAGACCCTTAAGTTGCCCAAGTTCCCTACCACCACCATTGGTTCTTTCCCCGTATGTGAACTTTTTCCTTTTTCTGATATGCTTTCTGACATCAAGGACTCTCTATTCATCAGCAAACCCAAGAGATCCGTACTGCCCGTGCTAAGCTCGGAAAGAAGGAGATCACCGCTGAGCAATACGAGGACTTCATCAAGAAGGAGATCGAGAGCGTTGTTCGTATCCAAGAGAAGATCGGTCTTGACCTCCTCGTCCACGGTGAGCCTGAACGTAACGACATGGTTCAATACTTCGGTGAGCTCCTCGAGGGCTTTGTCTTCACCCAAAACGGTTGGGTCCAGAGCTACGGTTCTCGGTGTGTACCTCAAGTTCTCCCGTATTCTTGGCTTTTTCTTACGATTGTCTATCCAGCTACGTTCGCCCCCCCATCGTTGTCTCTGATGTCTCTCGCCCTACTCCCATGACCGTCAAGTGGAGTAGCTATGCTCAGAGCGTCACCGAGAAGCCCATGAAGGGTATGCTCACTGGCCCTGTCACCATTCTCAACTGGTCTTTCCCCCGTGCCGATGTCTCTCGTGAGGTGCAGTGCAAGCAACTTGCTCTCGCTCTCCGTGATGAAGTCATCGATCTCGAGAAGGCTGGTATCAAGGCTGTTCAAGTTGACGAGCCCGCTCTTCGTGAGGGTGTAAGTATCATACCACATGTCTTCCTCTATATGTTTCTGACGTATATGTCCCATTATAGCTTCCTCTCCGCAAGGCTGACTGGGATGCCTACCTTGGATGGGCCCTCCCCTCCTTCAAGTTGGCTACCGCGGGTGTCTCTGATGCTCTCCAGACTCACTCTCACTTCTGTTACTCTGACTTCGACGACATCTTCCCCTCTATCCAAGCTCTTGATGCCGATGTTATCTCTATCGAGGCCTCCAAGAGTGACATGAAGCTCCTCAACACCTTCAAGCACTACGGTTACTCTAACCAGATCGGCCCTGGTGTCTACGATATCCACTCTCCTCGTGTTCCCAGCGAGCAAGAGATCAAGGACCGTCTCAAAGACATGCTTGCTATCCTCCCTAGCGACTTGCTCTTCGTCAACCCTGATTGTGGTCTCAAGACCCGTGCTTGGAAGGAAACTGAGGGTATGTCTTCCATGTTCGATCGTTTCTTTCATTTGCTGATAATGCTACCACTGTAGCTTCTCTCATCAACCTTGTCAACGCTGCTCGCTGGGCTCGTGAGACCTATGCTTAAGTGCCTACTTTCACTGCGCTTCAACAGCGTCCGCGTTAACTTTATTTATCAGGATAGTTCTTGTCAACCAAGGCTGTCTTGAGTGGATGACGTTTGGGTTAGTTGTTGCTGCGATCTAGTAATATTGGGCCGAGTCACCGATGGTGTTCCGTTGTGGATGAAAAGTTTGGAACAGGCAAGAGATTGCATCAAAATCGGTTTTGGGTTCAGTTCTTTCCCCTGCATTTGAGGATCACGTCGTCGTGTAGGATCTATTGTGTGATATGTTGGTCATTGTAGCCGTAGGAATGGATTTCAACAATCCTGTTTGTATCGCATCAACTGCGAGGTTAGGATAGGACTCATCATTCGCAATTCATTGTATTTTATTCGAAAACCACGTGCCGGTCACAGTGTCACAGATCACGTTCGCATAACGTTTCGCGTTCGTTCGCGTGTTACTTTGGTTCGCGTCCTTGCACCGAAATTTCTACCGTGCGCTACCAGTCTACCAACTGCTTTTCTTCACCTCTTCTTTGTACCGATATATTTCTGTCTGCCATGCCAGCAGAAAGGACAGTAAAACAAAGACCTCTCCGTCAGCTCACACTGACAGGGGCAAACACCTCCTTTTCATCTTCGCCCTCCTCTCTAAAGTCAACATCGAAGATATCCAAGAAATCGAAATCATCAATAGACCGCGTATACACAGACACAATCCTAACCATAAAACCCAAATTTGCAGAATTAATCTCAAAACGCGAAAAGAATCATGAATTTCGCAAGTACGAGTTAAGAGAGAGTGTTGAGAGATTATGGTTATACGAGACTGCTCCTGTTTCTGCTATCACGTATGTTTTTTGATTCTTCTTCTTCTTCATTTCCTAGTATCGATTTACGAAACTTTTTATGCACTTTGAAACAGATATGTGATGGATACAGCTCGACCAAAACGACCTGGAGAAGTTCAAGATTCAAGTGGAATCGGTAACGACGATTTTGATAATGGACTTAAAGAATCAAAGTTTGGATATCCGGTCTTGGGTCTTTATAAACTTGAGAAACCACTCAAAGCGGTCGATATGAAGAGTCTTTATGGGATTTCACCTCCGCAGGGATACCTTTATGCGCCGAAGAAATTGGTGGAGGAGGTCAAGACTGAGGAGATGAACAAGTTGTTTTGATTTGTGATTTATTGTACTTGGTTAGGAGGGAGAGGACGGGTTACATGGATCTATGTTTTACTTCATAATCATGTTCATGTATGTCCTTCCTTTCTTTATCGTTCTAAGCATGGAGTGGTTGACTTTGCTTTGATGTGTAGTAGGTCATTAATGTGTAATCTATACCTTTCGAAGACCTCACTATGCCGAAGGACGAACGGGATTTGACACTCCAAATGGATTTGAGGAAAATAGATGATGATATTTATTGACCTTCTAATCCAACACGACCAGTTTGCTTACTTTCTGACCCTTATCTTCCCGACTCCCTACAGGTAACTTGCTACGACTTAAACCAAGACCTGCAAGGAAGGTACGAGAAACCAATCTCGTTAGTAACTCACAGCCACGCGTGTGGAACATAAAGATACTACCTTCCCAGCAACTTAATGGCCGGTAGTATCCCCTGCCTGCTCGTGACTTTGACGACGCTTGAGAAATTCTCGATGCAAATATTCTTCACTGTAGGGTCGAAAAAGTTTCTTCGGTTCCCTGACCCAATCCTTGACGATCTCGAATAGAATCTCAACATCCTTTCCTTCGCCCTTCATAACCTGATAAGAGAGGAGGTATTCCTTTCCCGATATCTTCATATAATCGTAGGCACCACGGTGATATAATGATTTGGATAACTTCGCACCGGACCAATCGACGATGAGAGGGGCATAGAATGTGACGGGAGGAGCTGCGACGATATCCTCATCCTTAAGTTTGAATAACGGGTTCCAAAGACATTGTTCGGCAATGATCCCAGCATGTTCCCATCCTACGATACGCATGTGAACAACCTCTTGCTTGGTTTGACGACTTGAAACCGTCTCTTTGGCATAAACGAGGGAGCGAAGTAAGTTACGAAGATTGACGGGTAGTTTGAGTTTAGACCTGTTATCGGCTGATGAGAGGTCGATCTCATGTTGCGGGCAAGGGAAGGTATCGCTGTTCAGTATGGTGGGGCTGGAAGATCTGCATGTGCATTCGATACCCAGAGCCTCGTTGCGAGGTGCAAGGAGCGGTGAGATAGATCCTAGATCTTCCATCACACGACGAAGACAAACCTGCAAGAATTCTCCTCGCAAGAAATCGGTTTCGTCCTTAAACACAAACGTTACTTGTTCGTCAAAGAAACGTTGCAACTTCTGCGCGATCTCTTCATATTCGTGTCTATGGGAGCTGTCATCCCCGGTTAATGTGATTTCGACAATAGCTTCCAGCTGTAATGCATCTCTGTGCGTACTACGATCATTATGCTTCTGCTTCAGGATTTGCCCTAAGCAAAATGCGACCGCCATGCAAGTTGTGTTGGCCGCCGTTGGGCTAGAATCCGCACGAGCATCGAGATGAAGGATGAGAGTAGTAGGAAGACGGCTTGTTGAGTCGATGATTTGCAGACCAAAGGAGTGGGATAAGTTTCTGATGAACATCGCGAATTGACGGGGGATTGTATGAAGTTTGTTATAGAGGAAGGGAAGAAAGATCGAGTGAGGAATCTCACAAGCCAACTAAGCTGGTCGAAAGGATGAGACTGCCGTTCAACAGTACACGACGTCTTCTGAGAAGGTTCACAACCAAGATAACGAAGGAGAGGTAATGCCACCTCTTTCTCAAACGCATACGAACCAGACCCAAGTGGATCAGGAACCTGGTCATCATGAAAGAGCTCGAATGGACCGCGTTCACGCGAGATATCCTCGAAGGTCATTCGCATATACTCCACACTTCTAGTACGAATCCACTCGTTAGGATCCACCAACCAGTTATCCACTTCTCCAAACAAAACCGACAGATCCTTTTTTTGCTCCCTGGCCTCCTTGTACGACAATAAGAAATCCGTATTGGTATCCTTCATGTAGGTATAAGCACCCTTCTTCACGTAAAGCGACTTTGACAACTTCGAACCTGCCCAATCGACTATGAGAGGCGCGTATAGAAAGATCGGGGGTTGAGGAAATTGTGATAGAAGTAGTAATTGTCGCCATGATAATTGCTCTTGATAAAAACCACAATAATCCGCACCAGTGACACGAAGATGGAATTCTCTTGTCTCTTGTGACGTGGACGTAGCGCTTATCTCGGAGTATGCAAGTGTGCGAACGAGGTTTCGAAGGGGGGTGTTCATTTCAAGTCGTATAATTTCATCCGGCTTTTCAAGGGTGATAGTGTGTGGGCCATGAATGGGGCAACAGAAAGTGATGGTAGTATGATCCTGGGCTATGTTGTACTCATTCCGGACTCCGTGCTTGTCAGAGAGGCCACAATCCTTCACAGGACAAGCACAGCGTAGTCCTAATGAAATCTTCTGTGGTGAGATCTCGGTCGAGATTCTATCGCGGTTATTGAGAATGTTGCGAATGATACTCGGGGTTCCTGGAAGAGCTAGAAGGTCCTTCTGGTACTTGATAATATAACTAACTCCATAGCGTCCTGAAAGCGTCTTCAATAAACCTTGATAATCTAAGAAATCCTTGTTGGTGATATAGGATTCGGTGAAACGATGACTCCTTTGACACCTGTAAGCATCCTCGCCAAGGTTGGCGTTGTCATCGGGGCAGGTGTCGACTAAATCCAATTGAACGTTGACGGACAAGTCATGCGCCGATTGACCAGTGCTTGGCTTCATATCCTTGAAACGGGTTTGGCACGTATCGAGAAGACGTCGTGCGAAAGCGAAGGCAGATGTGAAGACGGTCATTGTACCGGCGTGAGGGCTATTGTTGGGCTGGGCACCGATGTGCAAGGTAATGACTGTTTTCCGGTTCTCATAACGAGCGGTAACCAATGGTACGAGCAGATTTTCATCTACTCCAAAGTTCGTACCAGTTTGATGCTGCACGGCACTACTAGCATGGATCAACGAAACTAGATTCCCTGAGCGATGGAGGGGAGAGTCAACGTCATCTCGCATCATTCGACCATAAATTTCTTTCTCCTTCTCTTCTTTTCCTACATTAACATCTTCCATCTCCTCCTTGTTCAGCAACCTTTCATTGACAGGAGAGCTGGGGAGTAGGTCCATCGTAGTAGCGTGATGATTAAATTGACCTTCACTAATAGCATGGTCCAACGCAACTGAATTTCCCGAGCGATGAAAGGGAGGGTCGACGTCATCTCGCATGCTGTCACCATATATTTCTCTCTCCCTCTCGTCTTTTCCTACATCTACATCTTCTTTCTCCATCTCGTCAGGGGACCCTTCATCTATGCACAAGTCCGGCGTAGGGGCGAAATAATTGGATGGATCTCCACCGGTAGCACGTTGTAACGAAACGGGATTTTCTGGGAGAAGAAGAGAAGATCCAATGTCACTTCGCGTCCTTGGGCCATATATTTCTTTCTCCTTCTCTTCTCTTCCTATATTTGCATTGTCCATCTTCTTCTCCTTAGCTAGCGACCTTTTATTGACGAGAAAACTAATGTGGAGGTCCGGCATAGGAGCGATATGGTTGAAATGACCTCCACCGATACCATGCTCTAACGAAACTGAATTTCCTGAGCGGGGGAGGGGAGAATCAATGTCAACTCGGATCCCTTTCCTTCCTGCATCTCTTCTTTTCCTACAACCATCTTCATCCCCTTGTTCACCGTCTTTTCCTTCACAGAAAAGTGCAATTCCGACGGAGCAGCAAGATTACTGGATTGATCGCCACCAGTGGCACCTTCCACCGAAGGTGGATTTATTGAGAGATGGAGGTGAGAGTCATCATCTCGCATCCCTTGTCCATATATTTCCTTTTCCTTCTCCACGTCTTTCTCCATCTCGTCTTCTCCAACACCGACATTTTCCTTCAAGTTCTTGATCTCGTTCAGCGCCCTTTCATTCACGCGAAGGTCTAACGTAGTAGCGAGATTATTGAATTGGCTTGCACCAGTAGCATGATTCAACGAAACCAGATTTTCTGAGAGACGAAGGGAAGAGTCATCGTCATCTAGCATCGCTTCTCCAAATTGTTCTTTCTGCCTATCTTCTCCTCCTACAGCCGCATCCTTCTTCTTCTTCTTCTTCTTCTCCTTGTTCATTGCGCTTTCATTTGCAAGAAATCCAATGCGAAAGTTCGACGAGGTAGCGAGATAGTCGGGTTGACCTTTATCGGTAGCATGGTTTAGCGATACTGAATTTCCTGGGAGACGGATAGAAGCTTTAGCGTCGTCTAGTATCGTTGGTCTGTAAATTCCTTTCTCCTTTTCCGTGCCTTTCTCCCTCTCTTCTTTTCCTACGTCATCTTCCATATTCTTTTTGTCGAGCAACCTTTCATCCATGAGAACTCCGAAGGACAAGTCCGACGTAGTCGCGAAAGAATTGGATTGACCTCCACAACCGTGAACATCCCGATGATGATGAACTATTGGCTTCGTTGTATCCACCCTACCACAATATTCGCCATAGACGACTTTCTCAGTCTCTATTCTGGCGATATCGTCGTTCGTGATGATAGCATCGGGTGCGTTGGAGGAAACGTCGCGCGGGCGATTAATATGACTATCGGATTGCTGAAGAGACCGTTCGGCGACACCGTGGATGATTCCTTCCGTGACTTCATCCAAAACCTTAACAACCTGTGTGTTCGAGGCGATCAATTCCTCGTTTCCCGCCTTTGCGAGGTGAGGAAGATCGTCTTGAGCCTCATGAATAGAGAGATCAACTCGAGAGGGCGCTTGCACGTTCCCTCCTTGAGTGACTCCGATGGGAGTTTGCTCGACCGTGAACAAATGGGAATTATCATTCCCCTTGATACTGTCCAGCTTGAGGGGTATATAATGGTCACAACCACCGTCCACAAAGACACCCAACGAGATCAGAACCAAATTAACGAGGTCCCCCTCGTTGACGAACGGTCCTGAGACGAGCGGTTTGTGGAGGATGCCGTCATGAGACGACGATAACAACGGTGTGGGTTTGAACGCGGATTCCTCCTTCCAGTAGGTATCCATGTCGCTGAGAGGATATGTTGTTTGATAGAAAGCGTAAGAGGATGTGATATGAAGCAAAGTTGGGGGAAACATCGCGCAACCTCCCCAGTCCTCTTATCCTGATTGATTGATCAGTCAAAATAGTTATACCTGCAAAACTCTGCGGCATTTCCGTTCCTTGAGGGTTGAGACTGCGGGCCTGTGGCAATTGAACATGGGAATTTGAGTGAACGTTTGAATGTCAATGTCACTGAAGAGAAAGCAAGCCTGAGAACGCCCGCTATTGCACGATGTCCCGAATGTGTTGATAACTCAAGCAACTGGCGGGGACTTTGAGAAGTATGCATGCCCATGGAAACCCAGCTAAATTACAACTAAAACAAATATTACACTACTCACTGTAAACCTACAAAGAGTGTATGAATGCTGGTGTACAATGATATAGATGAAGAAATTACATGGACCGCAACGTGATCAGTCATCATCAGTCCCCTCGCCTAAACCTCGAACCGCTCATGTATTTCTTCCGCAGGAGGTACAACCATCCTATCCACTATAGGAATAGTATCAGAATCCTTTTCTGCTAATGGTGTCCGTGTTCGCGTTCGCGCAGGGTAGAGTGTCGCCGAAGAGGGATGGAAAGTAAAGGCATTATTTTGGTTGATGTGGGCATCGTGGTTATCCATAGCCAACGCTGCTCGTAACCTTTGCTCGACTTGCTCTAATCTCTTCGTCTTCTTTCCGCCCCACCAGATTAGGCATCCAGCAGCGATTCCACACACCTATGATCGGAAAATATCATTTCCCTTAGGGACCATGGCCACGATACGGGAGAGATAGAGATATACATACAAAGGCAGCAGGTAAAGTCGTTGCAGTAGTCCACGCTGGGCGTCGGAACCGGTTCAGGCCCCACATGCAACCACTCAGTAAACACTACGATAACATCCCGGCGATGTCAGAAAACATTTGAATGTTGGACAACCGTTACCCACCTGGAAGAAAGAGTTGAGATCATTCAGGATACATATCCAAAGCGCAGTACTGAAAGAGATATAAATTTAAATGTTAACACAAAAGGGCAAGTGAAATTCAGGACTGACTTGATAGGGAATGCCTGAAAGCACATGATTAATCATTATTCCGCGCGTGCTGTGATGAAAGGGATGCTTACTCTGTGTGTTTGGGTACCATGTGGTCGATACCAAGTCTGAGAGTCCATAAACTTGAGTTGTTCTATAACTTGTCAGTGATAATCAACATGCAAAACTGGAGCGGGAAGTTCTTACGATAATGCAAGTCGTCTTGTTCTTTATCGGTGAGAACATGGACATAATTAACGTCATAAATAGGGTCAGGTAGGTCGTCTCTATCAAAGAGTTCAGGTAATCCCGCTTTCTTTCTTAATTTTGCTGTTTTGCGTTTATACCGCCATATCTTACATATCCCTAGAAATATTTGTGAGCGTTACAGACATAGAAACATGTGAAAGCAAGCGTACGCCATGTGTCCAGAACACGGAAAGGTATAAGGCCGATACTCGTAGCCGTAAACAAACCTTTTGAAGCATCTCATTAGCCAACTTTCAATCCCCAAATCAAAGCATAAATGACGTACCAGTCTCGACTTGTTGACAAATCTCAACCCAGAAACCTTGTGTATTGGCATTGTGGAAATTAATAAACTTTGCTAGGAAGACCACGATACCAGTTCCCCAGAAAACTAGATAGCTTGTGAATAACTTCCGAGATGGGGACTAACAAGAACTCACCAACAAGGAAACCGTATAGCGCGACGATGGACTGTACGGGATGCTAGATCAGTATACATAAAACTGATCTGTTGAGCTACTTACGCCCATGGCTGCACAATGTATTAATATTGTTAACAAGATGGGTAAGAGAATGAGGGAAATCACTTACGAGTCTGAATAAATGACCATACTCCCTTCATTACTCGCTTGAATTTATCCCTTTTCCGTAAAACGTCTTCTACGTGTCTATCTAGAGCATCTCGGTGTGAGCGTTCGCCTTTCTCTACATCGGTTGCTGAGGGTTCTCCAAGAACCACAACAGGTTTGCGAGAATAGAATGATAGAGGAGGAATGACAATGGAATTAGCTGCATTAGTAAGAGTCGAGACGGTAGCTATTTGAGGATCTGCGAGAAGATGTCAACAAAAGAATAATATCAAAATATTGAAATAGGTACCAATGACGTCCAAATGCTCGACGATGTCGTCTGTATGATGCTCCTCTTGAGGATCAGCGTAAGAGCCTTCTGGCAGACTGAGCGCGCTTCCAACTCGACTCGGTTCACCACTATCTTGACCTTCAATTTGAATGTTTTCCGAGACGCCCTCAAGAGTTATCATGGCATGGCCGCTTGGACCCTCATGGCCATTTGTGGAAGAGGACGGAGACCGCCCTGGCTCTGATGCACTTCGTTTGCGAAGAGTGGCTGGTACAAGGGTCCTGCTCATGATATGCCGTTGAATCTTGCTAGGCTGCCTGTTATTAGAGGGTATTTGCAGGGCATTGCTAGAAGACGATGCAGACTCTGCGGTCTGCGAAGGATACCTGTGCGAGACATTTGAATCTGGAGGGTTGTCATCTTGAGGTCGTGAATTATCTGGAGGCTGCAGAGGATTGAGAATATGTGCTAGAGAGCGCGACCTCGGGCGATTTGGCCTTTGGGCATCTGGGAAGTCGTAGCCGGGGAGAGAGGCGTATTCTCGTTTGATTCGTATGGAGGGCATGAGGGAGAGTGGTAGAGTAGCGATGTGCGGTAGGAGTGGTGTTTAACGAAGAGGAGGAGACATCGTCAGCAGTGGAGAGACTGTACCTTGAAGAACGACATTCCATAGCAAGGATGACCGCAATCTCGGCCACCGGCCCTCAGCTGCTAATAGTAATAATCCCCCGATCAGGAAAACATGCGGCTCCGTGACGGTCCCGCGCGCTCCCTTTCTCACACTCTCCGATCTCCTAATGTGCAATAGCAATTCATTAACATTTGTCACCGAGAATAAATCAGAATAAATACAACATTATCATCCAAGGAGGGTATCAAATAAACCAAGCATTAGGAAATAATATCAGTAGTCGTCTCTAGCCAGAATGGCCATTCGAACTCGTGCTCTCTCGCGGCTGTCTCAGAGAATCAGTCCGAGGCGGTAGGGATTGCAACGATCCGTTCGTCGCCCACGATGCATTAGACTACATTGCAAACAATCAGACACCGACTCCGATGAATGAAACAAAGTACAACTCACCTCAACCGATGCTTCCGAGTCCACACTCCCCTTTCCTTTCGTGTGACTAGTTTGGTTGCGTTTGAACAAACTTAGAACGCGTTGTCTAGTCTTCATTCCATTGCCATTCACCAGCTCCTGTGGTTCTGCTGAGATTGGGAAATTTGTTATAGTACTCTTAGAACTTGTTGCGAGAGATACTGCAGACCCCTTTTCTGAGGAGTTTCCGTTCGCTTCTCTCGTTTGGTTGAGGAATGGCAGTAGCTTTGGCGGGTTCTTTGCCTTCCGCTTCTGCGGGTCACCATGATGGTTCTTTGATGGTCCGAACTTGGTCTTGGATAGTAATTCTCGCGCGACAGGCAATACGGGAACAAGCGGTTGCTGGAAAGCCATCTTCACCCATCCCTTCCAGCTTTTACCGGATGGAATGAATTGATCTACGAGTTCTTCAAACTAGCATTGATCAAAACCATCTGAGCACTCATCATCAAGTTGTAGGGATAAGAAAAAGCTTACACTCCACGTCTGATTCCGATACTCCAGATCTCGAGTCTTGATTCGCGCATCACGACATAAGAAATCACCCTGTGATATACTAAGTAACAAATGCAAACTGCAAATCACAACAATTTAGCATGTGGCCCGAGTAACAAGTAACGCGAGAGCCGCTTACCTCGCAATTCTGACTAAAACGAATGTTTTCTGGGATGACCTAGTCTTCATCTCAGTAGCATCATCTTTCTCACGACGAGCTATTTGCATTCGATCCTTTGAATCGTCCGAACTCTTGCTGTCAGTGGCCGAAGAGCTTGACGCAGCCGCCAGTGCAAACAAGCCATCAGATGATCGTGTCTTGTGCATTCTGGGTACGATAGGTACAGTGTTCAAAGAATCCATTCTCACATTCCGTAAGTCGGTGAAGGATCGTGAAGGGCCTAGTCTCCGTAAAGCAGGTGCTGTTAAACGATTCGAATCGAGAGATTTCCTTGGGAACATGTCAGTGGATGCTCGAGTTGGTGTACGAATAGACGGAGCTGAAGGAGAATCGGCGAGGGGACTACCATCAGACTCTGGCGATACTGGACTACTAGGACTTGGATCATTCTTTTTTCTGTTCCTGCGTGCTGGCCATACGTATTCCATGATCTTCTTCCCAACTCGGGAGTCGACCTGTAACCGCATAGGATGAAGCATCAACTCAAACGCTTCATAAATGGTGATACCTCCAACAGGAGGCAGCACTGTCCAATCGGCTAGAAGGAAGAGTTTTTGCTGCAAAAGGCATCGGTTCAAAGACTGTTCATAGACATTACGATTGCAATACATACCTTGATCAATGGATGATTGGACTTCTCGTCATACTTAGTTAGGATCTCAGGCCACTCCGCATCCGCAGAACCATCGAACGCTTGAAGATCGCCCACAGCCAAGTGATTCACAGTCGAACTATCTTGTCGGTTCAGCCAATAGAAGTCGATGTCACGTACAGCTAGCTTGGCTATGAGTTGAGCTTGATGGTCGAGCATGCGCCAAGAAATTTCGGAAGATGAAGCATGAAGTAGCAGTGCAGATTTTTGACCTTGGTTGTCGTCTGCCTTGTTTTGAGCCATCTTGATAGCTTCGAAAACTAAGTCCAATTCTTCCGCAAGAAGATGGATGTGCGCGTCGATTCTCAGTTTCTCCACTTCTCCTTCATCGCCGTACTCTTCAAGTTTCCAATCTGCCTCCTTTCGCATCTCAACTGCATGCCTCAAACGCTCTTGAAGACTGGCCACCACATCGGCGGCAGATGACAGATTGGTGAAGTCGTAATTGAACAACATTTTCTCAAGCCTATCAGAACGAGTTTTCAGAGCAGCATCGGACACAAGTAAAAGGTCTGTGACGATGTAGGAGATTGCTTGGAAATGTCGGTCACTAGCGGTAACAGTGAATCGAGGTATGTGTACCCGCAAAAGATCCTAGTGGACAGGCAATGAGTGACATTCTTTTGAGCACAATTATGTCGACTTTACCGTTTGGTTCCGTAAGTGATTGTGCAAAGGATCTGAACTTTCAGCTGTACGAGCTACCGAACTGACACTGTTTTGCAAACGCAAACGATTGAACTTGTCGTAATGAAGGATTGCGTCAGTCTGCGGAACTAGACGGTCGAACATGGAGTTCTCGCATCGAAGGTCGACAAGGACCTCAAGTGGGACACATCCTTCTCCCGATTTGTTGACCGAGGAAGGTGAGAATGTTTGCATTCCAGTCAATGACGCATAATTCCTGAAGGGGAATGTTCAATGGCTACGCTAAAATATGCGGTACAGGTCACTTACCTTCCCATTACTTTTCCGCTAACTGGATCCTCCGCATTAGCTTCATCCATAATGTTGTATGTTTGAAGTTTCCCTTGCACTGCTGCTAGGATACAGACGGAATCTGAGCTACCTTCGCTACGAAGCACGATCTGGGGCTTGAGCAGCAGGCAAAAATGACTTTTCTGCAGTGCAACGCCTTCAGACCAGCCACTCATTGGATCTACGAGGTCTTTTGGATCAAACTCTGGATTCTTGAGGTCTTCGTCCGAAGCGGTTGAGCTCAGGTCACCTGACAATATTTTTCGGACTACTTGAGCGGCAGCTTGTGCACTAAGAACAGGTGAACGAGTATGCTTAGCAGCATCGTCTTCTTGTGACGTCGTAACGATACTCTTCGCTTGATCACGAATAAATTTCACAGCACTAGATGGCGAATATGAGACGGATTTCATCAAGACATGTTAGATTGCTTACCGTGTCGCCATATGATACTCAATTCCCCTCCTCGAACGAGAACAGTAATAGTATTGCATCATAATCTGGGAAGAGAAGAATTAGTCTCGAGGAGGGGACACTGATTCAGGGAGGATTTACATCACGAATACTGTTGTCCATGAATATTTGAGGACAATGTACTTGATAGACGTTCGTGAACGCAGCCCATTCTTCTGGTGAGACAATGTCAGAAGGCATGTAATAGCTTTGGCGTTTGCCTTCTGTGGATAAGCGGGAAGCCTCCTCTACTTTACGCAGATGGATAACATAGTCTTCCAGAAGAGATATCATTCGTTCCGTGTCGATGCAGGCCTAAGGTGAGGCATTAATAGACGATATAAAGGGGAGAAGAATATGGCTCGCCTCGAGAGTAGCTTGGTCCATACTGTTTTTCAGATCATTGATCCGATTTGTTGCTAGCTCGATTTGTACCTGAGATACCGCTGTAGATCCATCAGTGACTGGACATGGCGAAGATGATGAGGGAGTCAGTTACTGACATGCCTCTTTTCCAACCATGCAAACATGAGTATCTTCACCGCCGAATTTGCTACTCTCGACTTTGTTCTCAGAAATGGGTTCATTATCCCCAGCTCTTCTGAAGTAAGTAAACCGAGGGCATGAAACCACAGGTAACAAGTGCAGAATAGGGATGCCATCTGCAGACCAATCAAGTTCAACGAAGTCGTCTACATCTATCCAAGGAGAACCGGGATCTACAACTGGAAGGTTGTCCCGTGATCGATATGTGCTCCCGACAGGAATAGATTCTAATGGAACACATTGTTTAAGTGTATCCGAGAAGACCGCAAGCATTGCACGAAGCTCGAGATTTTTCATGACGACCTCCATCGAGTAGAATGGTTTGTGGACAACAGTTTTAGTCGCGCCGTCTGGAGTGATGGTGGTACTTTCCTGTGTCCTTTGGTGCATGTCTGCATGGAAATGACCGATCAGAGCTTTCACGCCGACAAAGGGTGTGACACCATCCGTCCAAGCATCTTGGGAATCGTCCATGTATGCATGTGTGATGAACAAACGTTCCACAGAGATGAGGTACTTGATTGTGGCGAGGTGCTGTCCGAATTTTGGAGATATAGGACGTTTGTGTTTGTATCGGCGACCTTGTCGAATCGGAGGAGATTTTCCATCGAATAGCGTCCACCATGACCAGAAATGAGCAAATAGCTTCGGAGAGAGGTGTATTGAACTGAATCCCTGGTTTCCTGTTTGGTTGATAGAACTAATAAGCGAGATCGACAGATGAATGAAGTCAGATCTGAAGCCATTGTAGGAGTCGTCGGAAGACTGCCGTAACTCTGTTTGTCAATTGCATGAACCATAAAGTGATATTCTGCTTACCTTCAGGGGAGGTTTCCCAACCTTTCTCTCTAGCATCACTTGGTAATGCGGTTTAAATGTGAACAAACGGCAACGACGTTCAAATGCTCTTCCGCTGCAATCTGGGCATTCAGGACCACAAGACCGCTCCAAAACAATGCCAACACCAAAACGGACACCTGAAGTGAATTTTGCGCAAACTTTCTTGAAGTCTCGAGATTTGTGGGGCAATGTGTATTCGTTCTTGCCAGGACTTCCCCCCATACCGTATTGACCCATTGTGGAGTTTTCACCAAACGGTTCTTCGATACTGTTCAAAATTTCAGTCTGACAGGTTCTGATACAATATAAAGAAACGTACTTTGGAACAGCGATCAGCATGGAGTCACTGATCATCTGAACAATCTCATTTTGGTCATTCTGCTGGTTGATCAACAAACGAGGGTTTCCTTTCCAACAAAGAGCAAACCCAGTGCCCGATCCGCGTAACTCGTATGGATTGAGGGAACCTGAGGGTATAGATTGAGAGAAATATCGAGATAGAACACAAAAATCTGACCTTTCATATGTAGATGTACTTCATGCGCAAACAATACTTGCATTTGCCAATGGAATATCAACCTCAACTGTGATGGTGAGATAAGTTAGCTTCGTTAAGCATCATGCAAAACAGTTAATTAACCAACCTTGTCCCAAAAACCTATAGCGGGTGAACTATCCTTCGGTGCATGTGATAGCGTGTCGATTACCCGCATGAAGTCTTGCGTGATGGGTCCGTAACTGACACCCCATCCGAAGTCTGTGACATTGTTGCTAGTCACACGAATGACTGGATTTGCATAGCTCTTCACCGGCATGATCGTCTTCGGAGCAGTAACATAAAGAGGAGAAGCTCCGTAAACTCCAGTGTTAGGTTTGACAATTGCACACTCCACCCATTCCACAGAATTAGCCGTCCCCATCTCCTCAGCGATTACAATGTCACTGTCAAACTCAAAACTGGGGAAACCAGGCTGTGAATGTCGAGGGATGTTCAGGAGAGGAAGAGGATATTCCCTGTAAGCCATTCGCAAAGCCGACACAGTGAAGTTGAGATGCATCGGTATAAGCAGAGAGAATTCGGAATCGCGTGGAAGACCGTTACCCTGAACAAATAGGAATTCGGATAGTTCATCTTTTGTGAAAGAGGGTTGGGAGAGACGGAATGACAATTCGTCAAATCGCATTCGGAACATAGGAGGGACAGGTTGGGGATTATTGACTTCCACAATATCGCCCGTGACTTGTCCCATTGTGACCTTGCCAAAGGATTTCCCAGACAGGATATGCTCACGTCGAGCTTCTTGAACATGAGCCTGTCGAAATCTTGACTTCCAAGCACCTGCATGAAGTTGATTCAAACGGTCCCTGGCTTCTGCAATAGAGATTGTATGCTCAGAAGTAAATTGAAAGTCAGAGTCAACGTTCTCAGGCGAGCCAGACCCGTCACGTTTCTCTGCCTGCAAGATGGTAGCAGCTTTAGCTTCGAAAGCTTCATCTCGTTCAAGTCGTAAACGAGTGGCTTCAAACCCTGCTCGCCATATCAGAGCAAGTCGGGACTCTATCTTCTCATCAGCTATCTCTACAGTAAGACAAGCAACGCGCAAGATGAGGTTTGGCATGTTCTTTGCCTCCTCTGCCTCTGGAGTAAGTGGCTGGGAGAAGCGACCTGTTGGCACCATACGAACGAGATGCTTGATGCACTTGATCGTGACATTGATGTCAAGAATGAAGTCTGCAAGAACAAACTCGAAGGGGATTCGAAGGCGAGCGCTTTCTGCATCTATGGTCACTGCGAGGGGTTTCTGGTCCGGCTGAATGTCTATCCTCCAGTCGACAAAACGAGAGATTTCCTCCCATTCAACCCTAGGCGAGCCATCGAATGTTGTATCCAGAGAAGTGGCGAGCACCATATTTTTGAAGCCAACCGAGATGATCTTGTTCGGAGACATCTGTCCGGAGAGTGACATGACTCGAGCATATAGCTTGCTCTTCAATGGGAACTCCCATAAAAGCTGCAGTCTGTCGATCTTCCAAGACAAATCAACGTTCAGAGTAGTCGCGTGTGATTGCACAGACTTCAGCTCTGGAGAGGCTGTTGCTTTTGAAGGCGGGGAGATAGATTTTAAGGTGCCAAGGGCGAGCAGGAGATTATAAACATTGGCGAGGTGGAATGAAGCGACAACATCTGGTACAGAGACTGCGATAAGGCAACTATCCTGAACACCTGGCCGAGCTTGTCCGTTCTGCCGAGCACCAGAGAAGACGATATCTGCGACCGTCCTTTTTATCTTCAAATGAGCCTTCGGAAGATTGATATCATGAGGTTCTGGCTCATAATCTGGATCGTCCGGGAAATGTTGGGTAGAAAGTGCATCACGAATACCAAAGTTCCAGGATATGACTTGCATGAAAGAGGCAATGTTCTGAGATGCCATAAGTGCACTCGTATGCGCCTTTGTTATGAGCTCACTGGGGAGCGACAATTGAAGGCGTCGTTGTCGTTGTCCGTACGGATTCTGCAGCCTGCGGACATGCGAGTTACGGAGTGAACAATAGCTAATCGAGAATCCGGTATGTATCGCGACCCCGCGATAAATATTGAGATCTTCTTCTGGCGCAAGATCCTTCCCGGTAACAAACACCGTGATTCGTGCAATAGCAAAGGAAGCCGAAAGTCCAGTTGGAAGGGAATCTAGAATAGGCTGTTTCGCCTTAAATGTGACATGACGAGGCTTTCGGACAGAGGACATGCGTTTGAGCACTGTCCCCAGCGCGGAAACTGCATCAGGTTGCCAGAGTTCAACAAGGATAGCATCGACAGAAGTTTGCACGTTGAACATTGCTGAAGGGACTTCCATGACGATAACAGTCCCAGTGTTCTCAATCATCTCTCCATGTACAACACCGTCTGCAGTCAATTGCACATCGTCCAAAGACAATATCGGTTCCCCTGGATACTTCGAACCAGGTGGATAATGATCTGTACCATCTCCGACACAGACGTGAATGAATGTGCGACGGAGAAGCGCACTCACGTTGCATTTCATCTGTACACGCGCAAGACCACTTGGCCCTAAGAATTTATTGACTGCACGATCTCGCATTATAGAGAAATGGGTTTGAGCAGTTAAGATGAAGCCGGCCGTATGGGCCTCAAGGGCAAAGGGTGTACTCTCTTGACCAGCATTTGGGGATATGACACGGGCGCTGATATTACCGACCTGTAAACCGAAGTCGAGTCGAGGTACTGGAGACACCGTATTCAAAAGGAGAGATGGGTTTTTGACCACTGCGCTTGGAGCCCCTTTCGCTTTCGCTTCTAAAAGTAGGTGAATTATCTCCACTCGTTCCCTGACATCAATGTCCACCAGTGTGATTTTTACCACAAGCAGTTGAGCGTTAGGATCGCCTGATAGAAATGTCGGTCCTTGAATCCAGGGGGCTGGCCACTGTGAAATGAGAGCATCAACAACGAGTGGCCCGACAGAAAGAACACGGAGATGGTCTGATACAGTTCCGAAGCTTGTTCTTTCGACGAACAACTGCTTCATAGAGAAGCCAATGGTATACACAGTACCGGAGAGCTTATCATCTTGTGCGCTGCTGCGTCCAAGATATGCTTTATGAAGTGGGTTCGTTTCCGGACGGCTGATCGCTGCATGCAAGCTAATACTTGAGAAAGTGGCATTAAATTCTTCTGCATGTCGTCGATGGGGGAGGACAATACGGTTCTTTAGGGTGAATTGAGCGATGGTCAACCTGACGTCCCGGAGTGAAGCCAGCCGAGACTAAGAATATTCAGTGAAAGGGTATGTTAGATATAAATGATGAATCATTACCGCAACTGCTTGAGTTTTGAGCCTTCGAATCGCACTCTGCTTGACATTCCTCCGAAATCGAATTGATGCCTTCATCCACGCCGATCAGTATTCAAGTTTCGTGCTTGTCCAACTACACTTACAGCAATTACTCCCATCAATGGCGTTTTGCCTGTTCCAGAGGCTGCAGTCCAGGCACTTGCAACAGGTTGAGAGAACAGGGAGCCAGAACGAGTACGACGTGCAGCGGCTTGCCTCTCGCGGGCGGCTTCGGCCTTGGCTCTTTCAATCTGTAGCAATTGGAGCACATGTCGCAAAATGTCGGTATCGACAATGATATTGTCAACCCCAAGAGAGAGATCCAAACTATGTTCCTTTATGCCGACATGAGGATCCAAACGCGCCCTTGTAGAGAAGTTGATAGATGGTACTATTAAGAACGAGTACTGGTTGGAACATTCTGCTGGAATCATTAGGAAATTGCAGCAAACACCACGGAGATAACTTACTAGCAGGTAGAACAGGCATAGTTTTTAGTAACTCTTTCTGAGCTATACCCAATACCTCCTCAATTTCAAGGGACATGGATGCTCCAACTTCCAATGACCCCCATGCTCTATCCCATGTCCGCCTGAGACTGCTTGCCAGTCTAGCATTCCATGCTGTAACGCTTCCAAATCGCCTATGGGTGGGTTTCTCTGGTATCGGGTCTGGGATGGACGTAGAAGCAAGATGAATAAGATCAACGTTAGCCTGCAGCTTCGCTTTCTGTATGATGAACTGAACGCCCGGGATTCCAGCAAAAGTTATAGTTGCTGGTCCCAGTTCGAAGTCAAGGGCTTGTAGGAGGGCAGGCAATGCTCGGATAGCGAATCTCAGCAAAGAAACGATTGCTGACCGGAGGACGGGGCGAACACGGGGTTCAAGATAATCGTATGCGATCTCATACAATGAGCGTAAGAAGTCAGATGCATAACGCGCTAGGGGAGCCAGTTGCGCGAGTTTGTTTCGAGTACCTTCAGCAAGAGGGGATTTTGGGGGTGTCTCCTCGGCCGTTTTAGATACTTCTAGTTGCAATCCCTCGACCTTGATGGAGAAACGGTTCGACGACTCTGCTGAAGGTCGATGGTACGACAGACCTATCCTGTCTATTCTCCATGTCCCACTACCTGCACGAAAATAAATCCCTCGTATTGAGCGCAGGCTGATACTCCGAACGGTGAGACGATTTGAAACAAGCTTGAGGACAGAGGGACCAACGAATGTTCGGAAAAGGAATGACACTGTAGCAATACGGACAACCCATATGAGAAGGGATGCCCAAGTCGACTTGGTAACCTGTCCGAGCAGGATGATCTTGAAAATGAACGTGACAGTAGCGAAGACGGATGCCATTATGAGCGACACCCCCCAGAGGTGAGATGATACAATAAACAAATAGGACTAAGTGTAGATGGTAGCAAGCCTTTCGATTGTTGGACAGCTATGTCAAATGGTTGAGGATGGAAGAGATAGCATGGACGAGAAAACGGTGAGCTGTGTTGAGCGCTGTGTAGGATGTCCTGCGACAGATCCTGCAGTGCCTCCAACTTTTGCAAAGACGCAGAGGTGTACTATAGACGCCCATAATTAACTCAACTATACTTCCGCGATGTCGTCAATGTCAATTGTCAAAAAGTACAAAGTCTGTCCTGCAGACAGGCCCTTTATGTAAAGTCTTTAAGAGAATCCGCTACAAAATTAAATCAACTAAATCGACATTCTAGCCGTCTACAAAAGTCTCTGAATCATCATCATTCCCAAATGATACAACACATTCTTCAGATTCGCGTCGCGCAGGACTGTATGACGCAAATCCAAAGGAGTTTGCAACGAAACTACCTGGATTGAATACATGACATCCTTCGTAAGTCATTTGGTAGCGGTCGTATCTATCCGCAAGAACGACCTGGATACAAGGCATTGTTAGAGCTTTTCGGAAATGGAAGAGATTCAACGTACAGAAGTGGGAAGTGGGTATAAGCGGAGTGTATGGTCATAGTCTGGCAGTATCGGCTGAACAGAATACGTCAGGGGGATCAAATGGCTCTGGTCCAACAAAGACTGGACAAGCTAAAGACGATGATCAGCAAAACACAAAGGAATGCTGATTACAGGAACCCACATATCGTTTCAAATCATCGTTTTGAACATCGGGTTTGACGCCAACCAAATTCCTCAGCATGCGAGACATTAAATCTTCTCTAAAGATTACAATTTCTTGGTCATAGAACTTGATTCGACATGGATTAGTCGCAAAGTGTGCTTTGGGAATCTTTGTTTTCAAGCGAGATACTAACGAGCTGAGCAGGGGCCGACGAGGCAGCGCAGCATTAATAGTAAGGTCCAATGGTCCGGGAACAAAAACGAAGTGTGTTGTTCGTGTAATCATGGTAAACGATGCGATAAGGTCTGCAAGAGCATCGAAGTTTTCTGCGATGTCTCATAAGACCCCCATGTTGTCCGAAGCGAATGAAGAACTACGAACCTTGATATTTTCGTATGTCCGTTCCACTTCCCTGTGCAATTCCATGACTGGTGAAGTTCCCACACATGACGATAATCTGAGGAATGAATCCCTCTTCAACACAGTTGCTAAACATACGTCTCAGCCCATCAAAGGTTCTTGGGTTGTCTAACCAAACGTCCGACAAAAAGAAGAACGTTGAGCCGGATAGTTCAGTTCGGACTTGCATTTCCATCTGGTTCTGTTGCATCGTCAGTAAATCTACACCAGGATATCGATTTTGCAGCATACATCTTCCAGAAGGGTAGTAGCACCTTTTCCTAGAAAATCTACGTGTCCGAATATTGACCTTGATAAGAGTGGTTCAGTTCCTACAGTGATGGATGGACAAGACGCGTACTCACCGCGCTGTTTGTCGGTTCTCACATGGTGGATGTCCGATAGCAATCACGACAAAAGTAGCCTCCTCTGTATACTCCCCTTCTACGAGAGCAAAGCAGCCCTCTGTAAACAAACCTTCACTAGGTTGATCCTATTGTGACTCAGTAGAAAATCCAACGCGTTTAACCAGAAAACCCACCAACTGTGAGAAATCAAGCTCTACTGAACCGTCCTCGTCTTCCAAGCAAAGTTTACCTTCTTTCGAATGCGACAGCATTCCAAAAAGAAGGAATCTATGACCGGCACGCCCAAGAAGTTGCTTCGTGGATCTAAGCTGGAAGGAGTGTCGATCATCGACATGACAATATGAGCTCTATAAACCTACTGTGAGGAGATTTTCGCGATCTTTTGAAGGAAGAGTTGAGGGAGAAAAGTGATCATTCCGCAGAACGGTTTGTTTGATAATATAGAGTCGATTACGCATAGCATGAACTCTTGAATCTGCAGAACCAGACATTGTCAAAGGAGCAGCTGCTCTGCTAACATGTAAGCTGTCATAGTGTAGAAGAGTTCGAATCTCGCATGCCTTTCAAATGCGCTTTTTTCTTGCGACCAATTCCACAGTGGCATCTCGAACGCGTCGATGATGTGTAAATGGCCTTCGAGACTGGGCAGAACAGAAGGATTATCTTCCTGATCTGGTGGATTAGACAAAGTCTCGTAGACTCTGTGTAGGATATCACGCGAGACTTTCATCTGCGCATCTGGACCAGAACATGAGCGTTCTTGTACCAGTTCAGAAGGCCTGGTTCATTACCATCTTGTCTGTTATACTCCTTCGCAATCCAGTCGACGGCATTTTCTACTTCATTTGGTTCGAGGCCTGTTTGGTCCAAAATTTCCTCTACGTATTCAAGTGATTCTGGTCCAAGTGAATGGCCGTATTTTCTAAAAACCTGTTCTGCACGCAGGTAAACCTACTTTTCTGAGAGATCAGAGAAAAATCTTGACCTTTATTATAATCCGTTGTCTTGAATCTGCCATATTGTCTCCTGTTTCGAGCCACTAAAGGCGTACGAGAAAGTAAAGGTTGAGGCAGAAGTTGTCAAAACGCGACACGACGCGTTGTGTCACATTCATCAGCGCATCAAAGTCACGTTCATATATGTCACGCTTGAGTCAGAATTGTCACAAAGACCTTGACTGCCTTTCTGGGCGGTGTGCAGCTTGTTTACTTCCACCATGTTCACTCTCGACGTCGAAATAAAGCCTGGTTTCGGTCTTGGTATATTTGAGCTTGGTGAGTATTCTATCTCTTTGAATAAACATCGATATTCTCTAAAATCTTTCGACTTTTAGGTGTTTCTCTGTGGTCAGTATTGGACCTTCTGCGCAATCTTCCCCATCTCTTTCCTCAAGTCGACGTAAAGTTCGACCCAGATTCCCCAACTACTCCTGTACTACTTCATCTACGTCCCCATCTTGATCTACTCTTCTCTGGTCACCATCAAAGACTCCATACAATATGCATTAGAAGACTGCGCGACCCACATCCACCCGTAATCCTCCGTTATAAGAATAACGTACTCTCATCTACTGATCAAGTCCTCACTCGGGTAGGGGTAAGCAGAGCATTTGGGCCTACATACCCAGGCTATGACCTCCGATATCCTGGAGCCTGGTTCAGCTTCGACGATGATGGCAGGACCGAAGGTCTAAGGGGTTCATCTCAACGGTCCGATGATCGAACACAAGAAGTTAAGCGTGTTGTTGTGACACAGAGATTGGACAATAACGAGCTGGAGGACCCACTCTCTGAAGTGAAACCTTGTCGAGTTATGATGGCGGACATCGAGAAGTGCATCATCAAGGTAGCTTTTCCGTCTTTAGCTTTGTGTGACAACTGAGGTACAAAGCGTTAGTCCCAACCAGGTGAAACAAGGAGTGGATTTGTATTTCTTCGGTGCATCTTCCAAAGCACTCCGAATACGGATAGGCGTAACAACCGCACAGGATCTGCTATGTGACCTTGGACAGCCGAAACAGGTATTCTACAAACAAGATGACCGCATGCATATCCACTCGAAGGATAGTCAGGCAAATGCTGAGATTGGGAAGGCCTGTGAGACGACCTGGTTCCAGCGTGACACTCCGCTAATGAGATTTTAGACTTCTACAACTATTTTCAATACGGAATCGATTTTCTGATATCTGGCTCGACGTCTCGAGTGAAGAAGATCATCATTCACACAAATATTGTACGTCACGAGTGATAGTTTAGTTCTTAACTGACATCCTTTGCAGCCTGGTACTCCAATGTTTCAACGGTATAAGCGATGTCCGTGGGCTATTGAGGGGCAACCAGAGGATGATGAAGATGGTATGTGGGTTCTCTCCGGGTTCGAAGACACATTGAACTTTATACATTCTAGACACACCACCTCGGAAATGGTTCTATGATCGAGTAAGCCTATTAGACATGCATTCTTTCGACCGCGAGACTCACATCCACCCCAGTATGAAGATATAAGCCACTTCATTAAGCCTGGAGAGAACCCACCTTCGATGCATCTCGACAGAACAGAAGATCAGGAAAAACTAACTTTACCAAATCCTACAACGCGTGAGTAATAAAACAACTGTTGCGCATGTCTTGTCCACGAAGAACTAACAGATGTCCTTACTAGGTCTTTTGGGATTCGACGGCATCATACTAGAGGTCACTGAATCCGCACAAGTAATGTGTGTGATGCTATTCTAACAATCAACCTAATTTGGAACTGCAAACGAGGAGAGTTGGGAGTTGTATTGAACAGTTGTATTCTTATTAAATCTAACGCAATCTTTACAATTTATGGACCTGTAGCACATGTAACATCATAATACATTCATTTAGTAGTTATAGAGTTAGGGTGTATCACCTTTAAAGAACTCTGACCACAGGTCGCGGAGCTCTTCTAGGTTTGTGATAATCTTGACTCCTGTCGGTGTCTCAGTTCCCTCGCTGTGTAATTGCTTTCGTTTACCACCTTCGACGACCTCCAGACCATGTTCGCAAAAATGAACACATCGTCCCCACCCCAGGCTTTTGGCAGCTTCCACATTGGTTCTGCTATCATCAACGAAGAGACACCGAGAAGGGTCGGATATCTTTGCCAGTCTCATTGCCTATATTCAGTGTCATTTATGAATGCATAACATAATAAAACAAACTTACATTGTAGAAAAATGCCGGTTCAGGCTTACAAGAAAAGGCGGGATCAGAATAGTCACAGAATATCAGTCCCTCAATGAGGTCTCGTATCCCCAAAATCGTCAAGACACGATTAGCATGCTATGATTTGTGAGAAATATACATGACAATGAGACGTTTCAACACTCACAGTCTGATATGCATTTGTTAGAGCCCAAATGCGTGCTTTGGAGGTGTCAATCTCCTCCAAAAGCTTCCTGAGCTTCGGGTCTGGTTTGATCATCTCCTCCAAGGGCAACGAACCATCGCATTTTCGATCGAAATCCAAGGGATCTAAATCACGAAACAATGTTAGCAGCACAACCTCTCGCTGATTCTGAAAGCAAGGTACCTTACCGACATCATGATGCTTCACTAAACCTCGTAGTGCGAGACCGTATTGCGTGTAGTATTTATGATGAAGTTCCGAGGCTTCTTCATCAGACCAACCAAGATCCACAAAGTAAGCTATGGGAGAGTACCAAGAATGAGATATTATTCATAAGAGAAAGGAAGGATGCTTACCGTGGATACGTTTACCCATCGCTTGTGATATTCTAGAACTCGCGGAATACAAAGTATTGTCAATGTCCAGCCAAATGATATGACGATCATCGACTGAGAGACATCAGGGTAAGAAATTTAGATATCCAAGAAGAGGAGTACCGACCTTCGATATTCTCCAATGTCATTATTTCTAAAAATCAGGTATAGATAACAAAGCAGTAGGGTATATGGTAGTCGCAGTGAGAGAGGATTGGACTCGAGAAATCACAAAGTCATCTCATGTACCAATCAGCGTTGAGCTACGGTGTATGACGCTGCTAATCAGACTCATCCTCAGTCATACACGTGCGCTATTTTCTCACCGTCCCGATTTGGCCACAACACACATTCCATTAGACGCCTATCTCCCAAAGTGCCGCAACAGGGCAATACACACATCTTCAAGCAACCCCCGGGCAATCCTCAAGACAACAATAGTGAGCATATCTATCTCAATTTCATGCTGAGAGGCGTTATAATGCAGGGACGGAGTGTTTGGGTGGTTGGAAGATGCTGGAAGGACGCAGATTGGGATGGATGGATACCGTTTCGTTTGGATATACCCTGCTTGACCTGACACTAACTCAAATTTCTTTAACCTTTCTTCAGATGGCCCGCAGCAAGGAAATCGTGCCCGGTGTCGGCAGACTCTCTCGTTCTAAAGTTTTCTCTCGTCGCGGTCTCTTCAAGGGCCCCAAAAAATCGGAGAAGCCTGCAGCTGCTGAGGTTGCGGCTACCAAGGAGGTCCCAGTTAAGGGAGATAAGAATGGTGGAAAGCGCATTGTCCCTACTTCAAAAGCCTCACGATTCTACCCCGCTGAGGACGTCCGTGTCCCCAAGAAGTCCCGCAAGTCACCCAAACCTGCCAAGCTTCGCTCTTCCATCACTCCCGGAACCGTTCTCATTCTCTTGGCTGGTCGTTTCCGAGGGAAGCGCGTCGTTTTCTTGAAGCAGTTGGAGAGTGGTCTTTTGTTGGTCACTGGTCCCTTCAAGGTCAACGGTGTTCCATTACGCCGGGTGAACCAGGCCTACGTTATTGCCACTTCGACAAAGGTCGACCTTGGCGAGTTCAAGGCAAGTTCCTTTTATTGGTATATTAAGATCATATCATAACCCGTGTCATGCAGGTTGACGAAAAGATCAACGACGCTTACTTCGTCAAGCCCTCCGCTAAGGGCCCCCGCTCAGCAGAGGCTGAGTTCTTCTCTGAGGGCAAGCCCAAGAAGGAGGCATTCCCTGAATCCAAATCTGCTGACCAAAAGGCTGTTGACTCGGCTGTTTTGGCTGCCATTAAGAAGACCGAGTACCTTTCCAAGTACTTGAAGGCGAGCTGGGGATTGTCGAAGGGTCAATTCCCTCATCAGCTTACCTTCTAAGCATGGGTTGTAGATATGTGTATGGAGGGTACGGAGGGGAGCTGAGCTATGACATTATGCCGCTAGCATTTTCATGATATTTTTGTTGCAATCCAAGTATGCGCTGCATATGGTGTAAAATTCTTGTTCTTTTTTGTGTGAAATTGGCCACATCTGTTTCGTTGCAACATCCATTTCGAAATCTGCGGTTCTCCGATACACAGAACGAACAATAATATCAGAGTCGACATGAAAATGGCAAGTCAAACAATCTACGATCGCAAATTCACCGATTTTGACTTGTTCTGAGAAAGGAAGGGAGACGCCCAGACACTCCTCCAACTTGTCGCAGTATATTTATGTTGGCAACCAAATCCTTGCGTCTCGTCCGACAAGCTACTTCAAACTCATGTCGACATAGTCTGAGCTTGCGACAACCCAAAAGTCGAACATTTGTCACTTCGACTCTTCAGACCCTCTCAGATGGATTTCTCGACCTAGCAATTGCCCTTCCATACCCTCAATCCCTGCCACCGTACTCAAGCACTATCATTCTCGTTGCAGTCGCCACTCGTCTAGCATTTACTGTCCCATTCTCAATATGGGTTTGTTGCTCGTTCTTCCTATTTTAATGACACCGACTCATATCATGAACAGGCAAAAAAGCGACAATGGAAAGCAGAGGAGGTGGCAATGCCTCAGCTCAAACAGGAACGGCCACAGATCATTCAGCAAGTGCTGAAAGACATGCGAAACGATGGTTTCCGAGGGAATGAAGAGGAAGCAAAGAAAGAGTTACAGAAACGTGCGAAGCCTATAGTGAGCTACATGTGTCTCCGCGATATCTTACAATCTGTCTTGACACAAATTCGACTTACAGCTAGAGAAACGAAGAGATGAATTGTTCAAGCTCAACCATTGCTCTCCGAAAATTACTATGCTTATTCCACCGGTTTCGCAATTACCTCTCTTCGTTGGTTTCTCTATGATGCTATCAAGAATATCTCAGGCACCTACTGTCCTCGACTCGGAGTCTTTCCTCACCCTTACATCGTTGGCGCATCCGGATCCAACATTGACTATACCTATTGTTATTGGTGTCATAACATTGGCTAACGTAGAGTCATCTCGTTGGTTCATGGATGCAGCCGCTATCGAGCGCGAAAAGAAGGTGGCAGAATGGACGGCCCAAAGGAGGGCCCAAGGACACAACGTCTTGGAACCCAAGAAGATCATACAAAGTTCCTTGAGAGTATTGGCAGTTGGCCGTATTCTCATTGCTGCACTTGTGCCTGGTGTACGTCTCTTCTCTTCCATATCTCATGTTACATGACACTTACAGTATGTCCAGAGCATTCAAGTATATTGGCTTACTTCGGCCACATTTGGTTTGTTACAATCTTGGATTATAGATTTCTGGGAAGCTAGACGAAGACGGATGAGAGCACTTAATATCGCCCCCGAGCAAGAATCAAATACAAAACCAACACCCGTTCAAGCGCCTCCAAAGGTATCACGGCGTCGTTGATTACACCTATGGTGAGTGTGCTTCACGATAGATCAGTTTGGATGACTACAACCAGTGGTTTGAGGGAACCGCACATCATGTCTCCACGAGGAGTCGCTGGTACCCTATGAATTCTCCTTGATCTAATATGACATACTATTCTATCTATAATGTTTTACGGCTAGCTAACATAAGATTACGATTACTATGCAGATTACTATAATTACCACCAGACATGATCGGAAGACCCGTAAAGGCACAATATCAGCCATTTGTTGTCCTACATTGTCCGTTTGTAGGATAACATCAATCTCAAGCGTCCTTAGGTCCGACCAATTAATGATATTTCGATACCTGTGTACCGTCCCTCTTGTGAACGTATCGCCCTATTCCTAAATGCCACGCCACTCTGCTCCCTAATAATGTTATCCCAGTCACCATTGTAATCCATAACATCCCGGACCAGTTCCTCACGTCCCAACGTGTCTCTCCAAGGGCCCATAGAGTAACAGCCATATGGAAGATGTCGCCAAACAGGAGAGGGGTAAGAAGTGCGCCAACAATTTTCTCCTGAACGGCGGGTTGACCGAAGAGATACCGCCTCGCTGAACCAAGTACGAAGAAATTTATCAGGCCCATCAATCCTACGACATGAGCAAGTTGATAGATGGTGACCACAGTCGCTCGAGGAAGTGGGTCTAAGGGAGGTTCGCCTCCTGGCCACGGTGCTTGCTGGTCATGAGTCTGAACGACGGCGAGCATAAGCGGGATTGTTTGTGCCATTTTCAAGACTTGTTGACTGACCTCCTTTGGATAGAGCATTGCACCAAGAAAGCCTCCAACTGTTAGAAGGGGCTCGTACCAGCCAAATATAAGCCAGTAAAAAGGTGGAATGGCCGATGTTGGAGACATTGAACAACGACGAGCTTAGTATGCATGAGCTTTGAGAGTGAGGTGAGGTTGCTTCCGCGCTGTTTTGTTCAAGGGGGCAGTATTTGAAGCAACCTGTAGGGTTTAGTTGTGTCATCATGTATGCGTATGCAACACGGAATAACTCCGAGCACTTGCATGTTTTCCATACATAAATGCAAGGCACACCTGCGCTCATATAGATTGATTCAGATTAAGGATGATTTTCGAGATACAGACGTCTCTGCGGTCCCGAAGCACAACTATAATAATAACTACGTATGTTACAGGCCGGCGTGGGAGGACATCCATACATCGCCGACCTGCCCTGAAGTGAGGCTATTTCAAGCCGGAAGAACGCGTTCAGTGGTTTTCTTCATCTTACATGTCGGTCCAATTCTTACCCAGGTAGCCTGTAACGGAAACCTACGTTGAGCTACTAAATGGCAGGACCAAGAAGGCTCTTTTTTGAAGATGAAGGTTATAATGCTCGGCTTTTTGGTTGTGCTCATGTTCAATTGGGTGGAAATCGAGCTTCGCTCCTTCTGACATCTTACTTCCAGTCTACGTAGTCTCAATGATCATCTGAATACATATATTTCATCCAAACATCATGTTCTGAGCATCGAATCGCAGCCTGAGGTGTCTTGCAAGTATTTGCGATTCAAGCATGTGGAAAGTGTGAAATATCACTCACTGGATTAATGAACAGCATATGTATTTTATGAGTTTGTGGTCGCACTGTCTTCACTCTGGTGCAAGTTCATAAAACCCGACATTAAAAGTCGATGCTCCGAGCGAGTTTCAATCCAATAGCTCTGAATCCAACCCGAGTCTATCCAAGTTAGGAAAAGCTGATATCCTCGTGGCGCGCACGTTTCGCTGCTTGCCGAGAACAATGCCCAACTTCATTGCCTGAAACTCTTTACTTTCTCACTTTGACCAACCTCTTTGGAAGAGGCATGTCACGTCGATCTCAATTCCCACCCATGGAGAATGCTGACCCTGAAATTGAAGAGGAAGACGTTAACAGCGCAAACGGCGAAGGAGACGAACTCATGGAGGACGTACTGGAGGAGGGCTACAGTACGTATCCTTGTATTTCCCCACACCCTTCATGCAGTTGTCATGCTGACCCAATCGTCTTCAGGCTCATCCACTCCAACATCTACATTAACATGGATCAACTGGTTTTGTTCTTTACCTGGACACGAATACTTTTGCGAGGTACAAGAGGATTTTATCGAGGATGACTTTAATCTTACAGGACTGAATGCGATGGTGCCATTCTGGAAAGAGGCCCTAGAGATGGTGCTTGATGTAGAACCAGGTGTGTATATATCAATCCCGAAAGTCATCTGTAATGCTCATTCGAGTTCAGACGAAGATACAACGAAGATCCCCGATGTCTCAATCGTGGAAGCATCCGCTGAGCTATTGTACGGACTAGTTCATCAGCGGTTTATTCTGACTCGAGCAGGCTTGCAAGCTATGGTATATTATCTCAATCCCCTCTCTCCTAATTGATCCTTTACACCTACGTAGGTCGATAAATATGAACAAGGGATATTCGGCTCCTGCCCCCGAGTGTTCTGCAATGGATGTCATGTTGTTCCATGTGGCAGGTCAGACTTACCTGGATTAGACACAGTGAAACTGTTTTGTCCGAATTGCAACGATATCTACACCCCGCCTAGTAGCCGCTTCCAGGGAGTAGATGGTAAGTTCAGTAATTATCTTCCGATTTTTATTTTCCTACTTTTCTATTAGGAGCCTTCTTTGGAACAACATTTGCGCATCTATTCTTCCAAAGCTACCGAGAACTGGCTCCTGCGCCATTCTGGAAACCGACTTCTAGTTCCTCTATGTCTCCTCGTTCATCTGGAAGCTCTACGTCTCAACCACCATTCACAAATCCTAATCCTCATGGAGGACAGAAGCGTGCAGCTGGTAAAGTGTATGTCCCAAAAATCTACGGCTTTAAGGTCAACGAGCGGGCAAAGAGTGGTCCCAGAATGCAGTGGATGAGGTTGCGACCACAAGAGCCTGAGGAACTAGATCTTGTTGATTGGAGAGGTCGATGGTATGATGATGCCGATGACTACGACGAAGAAGAAGAACCTGATGAAGATCGACCAATGGAAGATTTCGACCCGGTTCGTGAATTCTGCTCTGATGTCTGTTATATGTACTGATACGTGAATACAGGATGGCGGTGATGGTGAAGAAGAGGAAGAGGAGGAGGAAGAGGAGGAAGAGGAAGCAGGGGGACAAAGTAATTTGCCTGCTCGGACTGCGTCTAGTCATGCAATGGCTACCTCGACTCAAACACCACCATTACTGCAATCCAAAGCATCGTCGCGCACATCCTCGGAGATTATTAGCATGGCTAATATTTCCGGACTTCCTATGAAGCTCGCTAGTGGCAACAATGCATCCACTGTGAGGGCGATACGTATGCCTGTGCACACGACACCACCGGCTGCGAAAGCTTGTTAGATTTCGTGTTTTCTCATCTAATATTTGGTTACTTTCAAACAAATCTCTACTATATTCCAGTAGCATTGTAGCCGTCATGAATGTCATTATGTAAAGTAGTCTGGATTTTGGCGTCGTAGTCAAACGTGCATTACCCAAAGACAGAAATTTGATCTGATCAAACCTTCTCTTAATGGTGCTTTGTAGTTTCAAGCCACACATAATGTCACGTGGCTTAGTATCTGTGTACGAAACTTTCCCTTTCGCGCGATATAGCAAGCAACGCAAGGCTCATCAAGACTCAAGAAAAATGGCTCGCTCAAGTATGTAAATCACTGAGTAGAACATGGGAGATTGCTGAAGGTCCATTTTGTTGTTTATTGAACGTTTTCCTAGATCTCCGCCAAGGCCTTAACAAGGGCCATCCCACCACCGCCATCCCCAAGACTGTCCGCCCCAGTCAGCGCAAGGGTATCCAATCCGCTCGTACACAATTTGTGCGTTCTGTTGTCAGAGAGGTTGCGGGATTCTCTCCTTATGAGCGACGAGTAATGGAATTGTTGAGGAACTCAAAGGTGCGTTCATATAATTATTCCAATTGTTGAAATTGCATTAACGTATTGGCACATGAATATAGGATAAGAAGGCGAGGAAGTTGACCAAGAAGAGGGTATGTGTCGCTTTTGTTCGTGCTTTTTTTGCAGTGTCTTACGACGAACGAATTTTTTCAGCTGGGTACCCTTCTTCGTTCCAAGCGCAAGCTCGAGGAGCTCAGCAACATCATTGCCGAGAGCAGGAGAGCGCACTAAAAAGAGCTACCACTTCTGAGATGGGCTTGCCTTCACATATTCACCGCGCCGGGTCTTTTTTTGACACCCTGTTCTGTTTCCATGATCCATGACAGTATGCAATGTCTGTAACTCTATGATGATTTCCTCTAGGTGCCAATGCCTCGCTATCATGCGTCTTTGGGGGACTGAATATTTCTGATTCTGAACTCTCGATCAGTTTTTCTGATGCTCATTTTATTGTTGGACTGGTTGCACAGAACAATATTCCTTGATATCTGTCAATTGAGTGATGAAGGAAAGATCAAGGGATTTGTTTTATTACGAGCTACACTGGTATAGGGGTATGATCCTTGGTGTACGGTGTAACGTGCACTGACAAGGCTACGATCGGAGAGCTTGGAAATATTCAGGAGGCCACCAAAGCTCGACGAAACCAGAGATGCCGCCTTGATTAGATATCCAGGATTGCATTGATGTTCCCGTGTTGGCCCGGATCAAGACGATAAAGCTGGCGAGACAAAGCATCGAGGTCGTGCATTCACAATTGTATTCAGGAACTTGAGTCCGGAGAGAGCTGTGGAATGCTGCAAGACTGCGATGTCATGTTCGTATCATAGCTGCATGCTGTGGGCCTTGTGAAGGCTTGAATCGCTTCAATCAGTCATCACTGGGGAGATGCCGCACTCGGCCGACCTGCCCCAGGCATCGGGCCGAGAGACTGATGGCAGGGATTACCGATTTAGCACGGCGGTTTACACATCAAAGCTTAGTCAATCGTGTTAGTCGCCGGTTGTCGTACGCGTATTGGACCAGTCAAGATGCTCCGTTTCAGCCTCTCGCCCGACTTTTTCTCAACCTCAGTTCCAACTGCGCCCCCGCAGGATGGCAGCCAACCTTTCCCCTCCCATCTGCCGCCTTCGTGCTTCGTCTACTAACGTTCGTCCTGCACTTACTCTTAACACCCTTGGTTCACGAAAGAGATCTAATTCTCTCCTTGATTTGCCCCCTCCAACCCCTCCCTATAACCTCCCGCAGGCCCCCCCTCCCACAGCGGAGAGGGATGTACCATCACTCACACTAGCAATTCCTAAGCCAATAGATACATCAGCACCAGATTCAATGCTTTCGGTCCTGCTAGCCAAATGTGTGCAGCTGTTTCACAGCTCGCATCAAGAACAGTCGTTGACTCCCTCCTCACCTCGACTGAGTCGGTCTAGCACAAGTACAGAGGACAGTGTTCTACCTCTCTCGTCACCTACCAGTACATCCTTTGGTGACGTACTCTCCGAAAAGACTTCAGCTTCACCTCGTGCTTGGTGGAAGGGAACACCTTCGGTCAGTTCGCGCTTCGTTGCTATCGTGTGACTGTTGAACTCAACACTTTTTTCAGATGCATGCACCCGTTTTGTTCGTCATTATATCGTTTCCCTTGTCTGCAGCCCTGGTTCTATTCTGTATCTCTACTCTTCCTATCACCATGTCTTGGCCAAGGAATCTAACCGACCTTGCTCAATTGGGGCGTGAACTCCATGGTTACTCGCAGAGCGGACCTGGACCTATGGCACATGTCATTGGCGTCATGTCAGTTACCGCTGTTTGGAAGCATGCGTGGTCTATTCCAGGTAGTGTTATCTGGGTGAGTTCGAATTTGCTTTGCCTTGTTGTGAATTATTCTGAATATCCTTATTAGAACGTGTTAGCTGGTGCTCTGTTTTCTCCCGCATATGCCACACTACTTCTCACTTTGCTTACCACAATTGGTTCAATACTTGCTTCAATCCTTTCCGCACCACTCGCTCCCATTTTGAGTAGTGTGTTCCCTCGGGCCCTTGCAATGACCAGAAATGCATTGGAGGGGGAATCAGAGATTGATGCAGCAGCTGACGAAAAGAAGTCAAAATCACCCGCCTGGGTGCGTTTGTCGGTACTCCGTCTTATAGGCATTATCCCCTGGTCTGGAATCAACATCGCATGCGGGGTCTGTGGTGTATCCATCACGGATTGTTTCTTCGGCGCATTCATTGGTTCGCTACCTTGGACGGCGGTAACATGCCAAATTGGCGACATCCTGCAGACAGTGGCCTCAAATCCTTCACCTACCCCAAGGACGGTGCAATCCCTACTCGCATCGCCAGAAATTATCTTCAAGCTGGCGTTCCTCTCATTCCTTTCGCTTGCACCAATCTTGGGTCGAGATTATCTACGAATGTGGATATCTTCCCCGTTAACTAGTAGGGCTTCCGTACTTGGGTCTGACGACACGGAAACCTCCGATGATGAGCGAGCCTCACGCTGGGCGTGGGTTAAGGAGTGGAGGGGAAGAATACATGTTCCTTCCCGAAGTCGGACACGCGAAAGATTGCAGCGGGAACTTGAAGTTCTCGTTCGAGAGAAGAATGAGACTCTACCAATGTAATTGGCACAGAGTTTCTTGTCTTCACTCTTCCTGGCTAAAATTACCACTGCTTACGATCTTCACGCTACTACTGCTACATCAGATTCTCTCACATTGTCGACGAGCTACCCCCACCCTTTTATCACCTCCGTATTGTTCTCGACGTCGTCACGTAATTCCATCGTCTCATCATTGCATATCGCTTTGGTCCACCCATCTATAGCCATCTTACTTGTTACGACTTTCATGATACCATTTCGTTTGCAACATTGCATATCCTAGTTACCATTTGCATATTCTTCACAGTGCCATTTAAGTTTTATTTATCCCTTTCACATTCGCCCTCTTTTTTTCATAGTGCATAGCTACATCATCTGTTTGGGAATGATCTTAGGCCTGTCATGTAGTGTTTTGAATACAAGAAATAGATTAATAATTCGGGAAAGATCACTCATAGAATCAGATTCCCCAAGTGCAACACTGGACTATGTTTCAAGTTCAACTTTTAACGTTCAACCTTGAAATCGGCACGTGAACGCGTCGCGAAAATGACATCGGGGTTCAAACTATAATCGGAGTTTCAAATCTGTCTTCAAAGCTCGTAGTTCGCTCAATTGCTGCGCTTCGTTAATGTTCTATTCACCGCCATGTTAAACGACCAGAACGAACAAACCTCTGGGGATGACATGAACGATTTTTCAAACAGCAGTCGTTTTTCCTTCAATCGCCAACAACTTGCTCGACCTGCTATTGCTAGTCTGAGCTCCTACGCACAGTCTGCAAATGATTCAGAAGTCTCGCTACAAGCCCGTAACCTTATGAGTGAAGAGGCGTTATTACTGGATCCTATTCAACGTTCTCGTCATAACGACATCAAACGATCGCGCTTAGTTTTGGGTCCCAAGTTCAAATCATCTACTCCTGCCCCTGCTCCTGGATCGCGTCAAAGACCTGGTATAGTTCAACCTGAAAATACCTCTCTGTCTGATAATCTGTCGCATATAACCGGTTCAAACTCAAAATATGATATTCAAGGGGGAATAGGGTACGCCCGTCATTCTTTGGTTGCTCCATCCGACCGTACTTTCAATTCGGTGTCTGGCCCAAGCAATATGCAACCATCGACTTCCTCCATGGATATGTTACGTACTCCAGGTCGATCTCTACGACAGAGACTTCACTCAGAAGACTCAGGAATTGATACGCAAGGTACGTACTCCTCTATCGCAAGAGTTTAAGCATTCTAACAGACAGGAGTTGTAGAACAGCCATATATGCGCATACTTAATAACCCAGAGCATACCACACCGACTGCATCGCGCCAACCCATCGCCCGGCACCCTCAATTGCATCCCCTTCCACCGGCATTGCATTCTCGCAGCGTATCTGTCGCAAGTTCTGTGTTAGATAGAAATGACGACGACTTGTCTAGCATTATGATGAGAGGTGCTACAGATCTGAGGAACGCTAAAGTTACCGTTGAGGATCAGGTTTATTATTCTCCCCTCATGCTTTTTTGGAGAATCTACCCACTCATTATTCATATACAGCGTCGCGAGATCATAATGCTTCAGTCACAAATAGAAACTTTGAAAAGCGAGAAGGATGATGCTATCAAACGCATCTCTTCCGTTAAAGACGTCGCAAGGAAAACCCTTGATTCCAGTTCAAAGTCGTGAGTAATTCACATCCACTATCTGTTGAACGTCTGTAAATCTTTCTATATCACTAGGTTGGAAGATATGCGAATCATTTTGAATAGCCTCAAATCGCAATCTGTTGAGTCGTTCGAGGTCGCTGCACGGTCTAAATCAATACTTCCCGAACTCGCTGAAATGCGGGTCACTATTGGCGACACTATGAAGAGTGAGTTGCACACTTTCTGGGGTCGACCCTGTAATAACTTACGTTGTTTCAGATGCAGAGAGTCTTTTCAATGATGATGGCCAGTTTTATCAGACGTCCGAGGTTAAGGCAGTTGTCGATGAACTACGAACTGAGTGCATGAATTGTATGCTCCAAGTTTCTTTCTCCTGATTACAACACTGACGTCTTCTAGCTCAACAAGTCACTGATCTCCTCAGAGACAAACTTCAGAATATTGGATCAGAGCTCATCGATGCGAAAGCCAGAGTTTCAGAACTAGAGCTTGCACAATCTGTTGACAAGGAAACTCTTCGGATCTGTAGTAGTAATCTTACTCAAGCCGGTGAGTACTACCTAGCAGTCAGCAAAAAACACTCGATCTTATATCCCATTGCAAAGTCCAATCGGTTACCGAGCTCTCTGTACAATGCAATAAGCAGCGAAATGAGATCAACGACAACTTGGTTGCCTACGTAGACTTACGCTCCCAGCTCAATATTTCTGATGATAAGTACGTTTGGTACTGCTCATCACATATGTTCTTTATCAATCAATTCTGATTTTGTTCTTAGAGTCAAGCACCTTCAGACTGCATTGAAGACCAAAGAAACACAAATGGTTTCTCTTCAAAATGCTGATCAAGAGTATCCACACTGCTTCTATATCTTATGTAGAAACAAGATTTATAAACGATACTTTTGACAGGAATATGAAGCTCAAAACACTGCTAGAAGAACGAGACAAACAATTAGTATCAATGGACGCTTTGAAGAAACAGTAGGTTACATACCTTTCATCTTTCATAAGATACTGAAAAGATCATCCGCAGGTTGCAAACGACGATGAATGATCTTCACGGGCAGAGCAATAAGATAAACTCCCTCGAAGTTGCGTTACAATTCAAAGATGAGAAAATAGCTATCTTTTCTACACAGTCAGTGTCGCGAAGAATATCTATTTCGAGGACAGAATCTCAGTCTGACAGAGAATATCAACAGGTTAGAACAGAAAGAAGAATCCCTCAGCGCGTATGTCCGTGAAGTCTCTGACCTACGAGAGAACTTGGCCACCAAGTCAGAGGAATATTCGAGTCTGAAATCTGAGTACTCTCATGTGAGCGAAGAGAAGACGAAACTGGAAGCCAGATTGGAAAATCTGGAACAATATCTCGAGGACAAAAAGAATGAGGTGGAGTCCGGCATACAAAAGTGCGGTATAGTCGATGCCCTAATGCGTCGGTCGAATCTACTGACTCTTGAGAATATAAATTGTAGGCTTCATCAAGCTAACGTCGAATTCAAGGTATGGACAAAGCTTGTAACCCTCACTATAGCTTCGTGTAACTAATGACCATATAGGTCCTGGAAGAACGCTTTGAAGACCAGTCTGTTACTCTGCGAATTACGAAAGAAGCAAATGGGGATTTACAGGCAAGAATTTAACTCTCCTTATTGCACGCTTATCTCTAATGGATGCTCGTCAGGATCGGTTGATAGAGTCCGAAGCCAGGTTTGCAGTAAGGACTTATGAAAATCTATTTTCTTCAAGAACAGAGACTAATCAGCATCAACTAATCAATGTTGCAGAGAGACTTAGCCATCGCAACCGCCAAACTCAACAGTGACAACGCCCTGTTCAAAGAAAAGGAAGTATACTATACCACACAGATGAACACGGCCGAAGTCACGATATCAGAATTGAGGCAAGAAATAGCCTCACTCAAGGATAAACATGACACCGAACTCGAATCTCGAGATAATGGTTATCTGGACAAACTTCAACGTGAAGTCGAACGTGTTAATCATGTACAAGAACAGCTTTCTGCTGTGAAGCTAGACTTAGCTAGTAGTGAGAGGAGGCTGCAAGAATCAAATGCACGAATTGAAGATCTGGAGACAAAACTTCGTCAAGCTCAAGATGATCAGAAACCGCATCGACAGGAGTTGAATGAGATGAAAGATGTCTTGAAGGGATTGAAGAAAAAGAACGAAGACCTGATGGACAGAGCAATGTGTATTGAGAAGCGTTATAAAGCCGGTGACCTGGTAAGAGTTATGATTTGGAATCTTCGGACCCTGGTTATTCACTATCCATATTTTTCTTCAGAATGAACAAGAGAAAGTCTTTATCAATGATCTCATTCAAACTTCGCAATCTATACATGAACAAGAATTAGTAGCAAAAGGCAATGAACTTCGTCGTGTAAGTCTTACCTCCTCCCCTTCCTTAAGTACTACCACGTTGAGTGTTGGTTTGTCATAGCGAGACAATACAATCATCGAACTCCGTTCAAGAATCAACTTGTTGGAATCGTCTTTATCCAAACACTTGAAAACACAAGCACAAGCAAAGGCCCAAGCTGACAACCGTTCTCTGATCGATCCCGCCACCTGGGCCTCTTCAGAAAGAAGTAGCTCTCCTAGTGTCCGGTTGAATGCTAGAAATAAGGGTAAAGAAATAAGACTTGAGGTAAGACATGACCCTCAGGGCTATATGCACAAGCACCGCAGTTCCGTTGTTCATTGTATCGCAGGTGCCCGAACATGATCAAGACCAAGAGCACCTCTTGGATGGACTTTCCGGATCAACTTTCCGTCCCAACATAGGGCAACATCTCCTTCCTAACGAGACACGGACAACACCTATCGGAACTTCCAAGCTCGTACCGCCTAAGACTCCCGCTCCTGGTTCAAATCTCAAAGGTCCTCTCTGCCTTCCACCGAAAACAACTACAGCAGCTAGACCGACTTTCGCAAGTCTTGCAAGAGGTTGTTCTGATGATATTGAAGATTTCGAAGGCAATGTTAGTAATCAAGTAACACCTGTACAAGCAACGAAACGGAATAGGCCATTGGAAGCCCCGGTTACCCCTGCACCTAAGACTGTAAAGCGTTTGGTAAGTTGATATTTGAGGCACTCATCTGTTAGATTCCATTGAGACTTGTGGAACTTTAGAGAACTGGGACTCGCAATCGACCAGATCCAAAAAATGACGGCGCGGAAGATGGACAGGTCAGTTTGGATATTTTGGTCGTCTTAAGATGCATTGTCGTCGACATGCACATTATACATTTTCAGCAGCAGGCCGACTTCACGTCTAACAAGACTCGTACAAGGCGCCGACGTTAGGATACAGATACATTCTCATATCAAGGTACTCTTCTGGTCGACGAATGTTGTTTCTGGATATCCTTTTGGCACTTGCTACTCTCGGACTCCGACGTTGGACAATAACTGTGGCTTGACTTTTCCTCCTTACTTCTCGTCCATCGGCTTTCTCCCCCCGCTCTCTTATAAACTGGACTCTCTTCCAACACCAGGCTTCGAAATAAACAGTTCAATTACAAATATCCCTTTGAAAGTACCATGATATTTTCAAAACAGCAAATTACAGGACCCGGGCCTCCCATCCCGCCTTCAAACTTCAATCTTCGCGAGCAATATTCCTTCCTCGATTCAACCACCAAGTACCCGTTTGAAGATACGTCGCATATAATAACCAAGCGCAATACGGTCCCAAGAACCAAGTCGTCGCTCCGTCGGTCGCATTGTGGAATAATTTCTGTTTCAATTCGCATTAGAAGGTGGAAAATCCTGATATCCAAAGAAGAATACGTACGGTCATGTATATAGACATGCTTGTAAGAGTGATACTGTCTATCAAAGCTACGCCAATCTATTATCATGTTTATTGTGTGATGTATTGAGTCACTTCGAACATCAACCGATTGAAAGATGTACGGACCTTTTTCTTGGAGAAGAATAATGTTGACCATGAGAAATTAAGTGCAAGTTGCCCGTAATAGAGCCATAAGCCTGTGGATATTAAAGCTCTGAATGTAGATTTATGCCACTAATCAGCTCGCGATCACTCATGCACTGAGGAAGTCAAAACCAACCTATCCCTATCTGCAGACCTTGACGACAAACTGTCGTAATTATGTACTGCGATATAAGATGCATATCCCATCCCTGTTTGTTCGTGAGAAGGATTCAAAGTCAAATCAAAGGCTCGCGAGTCAATGGCTACATACCAGCATACAATGTCGACCAAACGAAAGGAAAGGCAACTTCAGGCGGCCTTCCTGGAGGAAACCTCAGACTCTGAAATCAAACCCTCTTCAGTCTAGACTAAAAGCATGCTAGATAATATGGCGTTTTATTCACCTTGTACCACTTTCCACGTACTGCCTTTCCCGTAGAAGAACCACTCATCATCCCAAATACCACAGGTATACCGATAGCTGTGATGGGGTTCCGAGGAATGGCAAGCAACAAAGAAGGGATATCTGGAAGATAAGATTTTGGCATTTTGGCTGAAAGATGAAGGGGGTAGTAGAGAATGCATCGTTGCACGGTTTGTCGTCTCTGTATTTATACGTTGCCTTGCTGTTCATTCTACGATCTTAACTTGTCATCTTACTTGAGCCACAGGCATTCTGATCGGCGAGCGTGATATCGATGACATCATAGGTCTTGACTGGATATGATTTCAATCAAGTTCAAATTGTCAACGAAATTGAATGAATTTTCTACAAATTTTTGAGAATACTGACTGCAATCACACTGCTCGTACATCAACGTTCAACCAACAAAACCACCCGGAAATATATAAAACATATCTTTTAAATGAAATCAAAGATCGATACCCCCATCTTCGTCAATAGGAGCTGTAGGAGGAGGGGCTGCAGGAGTTGCAGCTGCTACCGGATTCCGATGAGGAGGAATTGAGAGATCGTAATGTTCACTGGATGGAATTCCTTTCTCTGCCAATGCCATCTTCAAAATACTAATTCGTTCTGTCTGTGATGCACTTGAAAAAAGGTATCAGATTGCATATAAATAAAAGTTCAATTATTGATATTGTATGACCTACATTACAATCTCATTCTCCCTTAATGCCTTGGTGAATTCGTCGTCAGGAGATGCTTCAATTGCTTCATGTAACTGATCTTGAGTTGTGTTGAGATGTGCAATCGAGTTCTGAAGACGAGAAATTTCTACAAAAGGTGAGTTCAGGTGCTATACACAAGACATAACATGGTTTTGGATGGAAATATTGGCAACCTTCAGTTATAGTCCCTACATCGAGGGAGATAGCCTGTGCCAGAGTAAACGGCTGACTGTAGCGAGGTCTGTAATCCATAGATAATATGATGCAGAAGTACAATAGTATACAAACTTGAGTCTCAAGAGCGAGAATGGATGCAGTCAAAATGGTAGTCAAAGGATGTGGAAAGGAAAGGGACCCAATTGCAATTGGCGTTTGGTGAAATAAAACTACTAACTTTGTATTAGTTAAGCGCCTGTCCGCGATTATACGACACTTGGAGTAAAAACAAGATCAATAAACGATACAATGCAATGAGGTCTCGTATAATTAGAGTAGCTTGTGAATGGATATGGTCTAAGAGATAAAGGGTAACACGCCAGCAAGCAACTATGACAACTACACACCCAACCTAAATCAATCTGGCATGAGTAAATGCGTTTTCGATTACCAACAAGATTCGAATACCCACCGTCGCTTGCTAGACTCATAAACAACGTACGATATTGAAACGGCCGGAACAACCTGCATATTTGCGTCAAACAACAGATACACAGTAAGGAAGTAATACACTATACCTTAGCCAAGGTTGGTAATAGTCCTCGATAGAATCCTCTCCAACCGTCTCTTGTATACGTTTGTTGAACGACATCAAATATTCCAGTGTATCGTTGCGGATGTCCTGAGGATCCAGATGCTTGCAATCGTGTCCGTACCAGGTTAAGTGGGTAGACACTTGTTGCACCAACGCTACCTGAAACACTTCCGAATGCTAGCAGAGCTAAAACGCCTGGTTCATCTTTGCCAGTCGAACGCAAATAGGCGAGTTTTAGAGCTTCAAATGTGCTCATGTCGATGGCGGAGTATCTGTAAAAAAATAAGTCAACATGACGCTATATAATCAATACGAACAGAAAGCGTACGGGAACACTCCCACAAGGCCGATCTGGATGAAAATTCAGTGTCTAAACTTTGATAGGATGAATAATAATATATCACTTACAGTTAACCCTCGATAGAAACCCCGAGCACCACCCATGCTATACACACGCTTGGCGGCTTCAAGAAGATTTCGTCGATTACCAGCACTGCTCATCATTTGGGTCTGTGAACTGTAATTACGCATATACACAGGCCATTCACGCAATTCGAACATACCTTTAAAGTTTCTATTGGATAAATACCTACAGGTTGATGGGTGAGTTCAAATATCCAGATATCATCAGAGAGAAAGTGCGTACTAAGCTGACTGGTGATACCTCCCATCCCTCCCGACAGAAACCGGCTTACACCGCTGATTTCCCTTATATCTTCCACTTTATCCACATATTTCGCAAACATTCGTTTCTATATGCAATACTATGAAACATATCGTTCTGTAGGTGAGAAGAAGTACTGACGGATGATTCGTATGTCAGAAACTTGATGGCAGATTCAGGAAGGATTTTTGCGACCGACAACCCATTTCCAGTCCAAAACGCGAGGACGCCCCCTTCGTGGTATATTCGAGTGATAGCAGCTGCAATCGCTTTGAAACCTCTCGCTGGAGCTGTTGGACTTAGAGATGTTCCTCCTAGGTCTGGCGGTCGCGTAATCAAGAAGATCTTTAACCGGTCAAATGGTGCAGTACACGTTCTCGAAACTGAAGGTCAAAGGTGAATGAAAGTGAAGGGATGCATACATGAAAACATACCAGCCCCCGCAAACCCTCCCGCCAAGAGAAACCTGGCAGCCACAGAACCTCCCAGGAACTCATGATGCTCTTCCTCTTCCTCCTCATGATCAAAGAACTCGTCCTCATCCTCTCCATCCTCGGGGGAATACTCATCTTGACTGATTGAAACCTCCGGTGTGAACTGGGGTATGGATCGTGGGTGTTTGGTCGCCATATCCTCAGCACTGAGAGAGACATCACCTTAGGAATAAAACATTAGTAGACGCGCTTAGAAGGGTAGTGAGTAACAACAGAACAGATAGATACCTTCCATGTTCACACGTGCAGCACCTCTTCCGTCATCTCCCATGGATTTCTTCACCGTGTAATAGCGGAAGATTTCAGCTGGGGATGCTGTTCTGGGTAGTAGAAGCAAAAAATCTCGAAACTCTTGAAAGTTAATTGCACGAGGATGAGGGGATGATGTCAGTGCGTTCATAAACTCTGAAAGTGTTGTCGGTGACAGTGAAATCCCTGCAAGTTCTGTTTCAGACATCTTGAGAGGGCCAAATACATGATGAGAACAAATGAGACTCACCGGCCTGCTTCAGTGCGATAGCAAGCTCCTCGGCGTCGAGATGACCATTGCCGTCCAAGTCAAGTTGGTCATGGAATATGTGCCAGAGCTCTGCGGAAGTCAACTATACACATGTAGGCCAGTCCATGATGAATACAAGAGAACACACCTCTCTCTTTATTTTCTGCATACTTTTGGAATTCCCGCCAACCAATGTTCCGCCGTAATGTCCGAGCTCCACATCGTCCAACCAGCTCATCCTCATACATTCTCTTCAACTTCTTCGCACTTTCCTGCGACAATGTTCGTTCATTGGAAACAGGATGTTGTGCTGAAAGTTCGTCGGTATCTTCTAATGGATCGCCATTGCGTTTTGGTAGTTTGAGCCATAGTTGCCGTAGGTTGTGCTCCCTACGCTCTTTCCCTTCTAGCCGTCTGAACTCTACAAGACTGTGAGGTAGTGGGTGATATGTCGGAGGATCAGAACGTAGTGGGGGAACATAAGGACGAGTTTGGGCTCCATAGTAGGTAGCTTCGTAGACTTCACGTCCAGAGGGACGGTGAGGAAGAGAGTCGACTGAGGTCATTCGCCGCGACCTCGTGAAGTGATATGGCTAGAATGTGAAATGAGGATAGATTATGAATATTGTGGATATTTGAGAGATAATCGTGGAGATGAGGGAGAGCCTGCCCTCTTAGTATGAACGCATGGCTGGAGTTTGTGTGGAAGAGTGAGCGTGTAAACGAATCTACAAGTTCCCTTCTTCGGACAACAACGTTCAATCAATTTCTTTCTTTAGCCAATGCCCGAGCTTTGTTTACCACAATAACAAAAAAAAATAAACAAAACCATCATGGTTGCATTATCAAAGGTCGCACTACAGCGGAAAGTATCATACAAATAAAAACAAAAGAAGACCGTTAATACTTCATAGACTCCGAAACAATATTACGAGATTGAAATAATCGAGACATCCGCCCACGCATAGAACTTCCCCAATGCTTGAGACGAGACCAAGTTCGAACATGGTCGCAGCACCACTGCATATCGACCGAGTCCATGCTTGATGTCTTCTCCACGGCATAACCAGAACCTTTGCGACGTCGATGAGACAACGCCGCAAAACGATGCATGTCCGGCACGTCTTCTCCGGAATCCGTAGCGGTAGCAGCCATGGAAGCGGCATCAGCATGGTGCAAGTACACTGGAAAAGTTGTTTGGGCCTGCGTATCCCATGTAACCTGCATGGGATGTTCAATTCCTACCTGATCGAATAGCTAAACTCGGATTGTTCTTGAGCAACATTGACGCAGCAGACTTACCATGGTTTGAGAGGATCCGAAAGAAAGGTGCGACTGTGCGTACGTGCACTCGGAATGTGATCGACCTCGAACTGTAGGCGCAGGAGGTGTTGGAGGGCGATAAATCTGCGAATAGGTACAGAATGAGTATTAGAAATGAGTTCAATCCTATGAAATTGTTCATACCCGGTGCATGGACCGTTGCTTCGATATTCTACGATGATTATTATGTTGCCGACTCGAATGAAAATCATTAACTTCGGTGTCCTTCAAGGCATGAACCGCTGAATGTTTACGTCGGGGTGAGGAATTCCCCGAATCTTCCGTTGGAGCCTTCAAGGGTACCATTCGCATGATTGATCAAGTCTGTGAGTATGGTAGGCATAGTACGTACCATCGACTCATTTACGGTTAAATCATTGGTAGCGACCACGGGGTATTGTTCTGTGCCTTCGCTGACCTGTTCTTGTGTCAAGGCTTTCTCTATAGTTTCTTTCCAGTCAGGTGGCAGCTAGAAGAGAGGATTAGAATCAGGCACTGAAAACATCATCCAGGACATACCGGTGGAAGCTTTCGGGAAAGGTGGAGTGGCGAGAAGGGTTTGAAGGCAGCTGCATCCGAAAGCAAAGATGAGGGTCGCGAAGGTGATGGTATGAAGGTTGGAACTGGTTTCCTCCAACCTAAATTTCGTCGAGCACTTTGAGTGTTGGAAGACATGTCAACAAGCTAGTTAGTGGGACAACAGTCCTGCAGTGTCGCCTTATATCAAGAAAATTTGGACAATGGTGGAGAGATTACGGCCAAAGGGGTTTGCTTTTGGCCAACCGACGACGAGAGACTAGAGTCGATTATATGAGCGTTCCGTCATCGGGCTTCTCTTTTATTGAGAGCGAGATACTATCCCGCAACCTGGACAACCTGCATTGACCGACTGGGAGCAGCAAGACCAAGGAGGGAATGCTGGACGGAGGTGTTGGACAGGAAGCAGCTCCACGTTGCATTTTGGGCGTTGAACATGGCGTGTAAGATCTGCAAAAACCTGTAAAAACAGGCCTCGTTCACGCCAGAAATGAAGACGGCTGTTCGACCAGAACCGCATTTGACCCTTGTGTTGATGTTTTGAGAGTTGGATGGAGGGTTGCAGTTTCGTCGTGGTACACACGCACAAGAAAATTAGCATTCAACTGGATATTTCCGGTCAACTTCTGGAGTCAAAAGGATATTCGTTGATGGAACCATAGCACGACGTTTTGTTTGTGTGTTTGGACTTTGCGAATTTGAATGTAGATGGCAGTAATGTGGCAGAGTAAGTGTACGAACGTTAATAGTTCTTAGGCGCGCATAAATGCTTCCCTAGGCGCTAGTTCTTCGGAATTAAGTAACAAAGTCATATTTCATTTCAGTATGAGTACAGGCCACAAAAAAAACTGAAGGTATTGAATACACAGATACAATTCATGCAAACATATCAAACGAATGTAAGAGAGATGAGATATACAGGAAACACAAGTCCAAAGTCAAGGAGTGACGATAACAACTAAACATGCAAGTGGTGACAAAAAGAAAAAGAAAGCGACAGACAGCTCAAGAAAAATACATGAGAGTTTTCATGTTGTGGTGAAGGGGCTTAAAAGCATCTTTGAAGACCTTCAGCTGCTGCCTCGCATGCTCTTCATCGGCTGTGGTCATCTCAGAGAAATCCAATCGCTGTTCTGGGTCATAGTGGTTCTTAGCCCGACTGCAGACAATATCGGCATCTTGGAAAAGGACATTTCAATGACGATGATCAAACATATGATAGTATCAACAAAACTCACAATAAACTGGAGCAGGAATTGACACCGAACGAGTACTCCGCGCGTATACATGGCAGAGCGCGAAAGATAAAGCTTGCAGGTTGTCGGGACTTTACGCGCCGTCAGAATTCGATCATTAGGATAAGCTAAATCGATGACTCACGTGAAGTTATTCTCATCATGGAGAATGTTGTAATGCGCAGGACGAGATGTCCCTAGAAGACCGGCATGCGACTGCAAGTAGAAATCAAACTCGGTGGGATGAACAATGTCGCTATCGACAACAGTTCCAGCTCTGCAGTTACCACTCCTGTCCCCTTCGTTCGCCATCTTGGGGAAGAAACGGACATGGTGACGCTTGCCAACGACGATCAGGGTGATCTTCGGGTTGATGCCCAACTTCTTACAGGCTGCCTGAAGTTGTGGTAACTCTATAAAGTATGGATGAGTTTGATATCATGTAAAGATGAGGGGAACATACCCAGCTCCAAGACCTGTTTGAACTGTCCTTCGGAGACACCGTCTGAGAGATAATGTGAGAAGGTAGAAAACGAAGGGTTAAAAAGTAATCGCACCTCGGTAGAAGATGATCCGCTTTGGGGCCTTGTTGGGTTTCTTCTCCACAGATTCGCGATAGCCCATGTACTTCGTCAGGATCCCCTGTAATCGCCATTGAGTGCAACTGCAAGGGCAATGGAAATGAATAGTTTACCTCTGCCATCGACTGCAAGTCATCGATCATTTCTTGACGCGACGCTTGAACACGACAGTCAGCAATGTACTTTGCAGTTTCTGAGTCAACGTTTCCGACGAGCGCAGTGAATGATGGACGTCCATCAGAATGCGCAGCGGGATGAATAACGTCAGCCTGCAGTGCTAGTTCAGTGAAAGCCGCAAAATACGAAGAGAAAAATAACATACCCCCATCACGATGGTAGGATTGTGAGGATCGGTGAGAGCTTGAATTCCTGTCGATCTAGGGTCAGGGATGGTATTGATACCACCTAGTTTGACATTAATCCTTGCGTATTGTGTGTCAATATTAATATGATCATGTCATAACAAGTAAAAACTCACTTCAAGCAGATGTTGGCAAAGTATTGTTGCTTTGCACGGTTGCATTTCATGCTCTTCATGCATTGTGTGGCAACTCCAATCTTGACATCACCGAAACTAGATTCACAGGCATGAATTTAAAGTTCGAGACAAGTGCAACCAGACTCACTGTTTCACCGCTGTATAGATATCATTTGCTCCTTCGGGGAGGACGACAACAATGATTCTTGGCATCTTGTTTCCGTTCTTTCGTGAGGAATCTTGGCCGGCTTCAACCAATTGCTACAGATGACAGACAATAAGAAGTTGTAGTAACTCCGATACAATAATGCACACTCACCTTATGAACAACACCTTGAGGATTCTTCCACTGGATGATCGGATCTCTCTCTTGAACTTGGATACCTGAAAGAAATGTGAAAATAGATAACACCTTCGATGAAACCCAACCATACCACATGCGGCACAGGCATCCATCAAACCCTGGACCATGTCTTGCACAGCTCGCATGTTGAAGCGCTGTTCACGCTCGTAAATCACAAAAACCCATCGTTCAATGGTAGCAGCCTTGAAGAACTTCTTGTCGATCCTGATAACGATTCGAGGTTAGTTCAAAAGTATCCCATCGTAGGAGATGAGTTTCATACATGTTCCATGCACCGTCACGTGGTGTCTGAAAGTTACACAATGAGACACAGTTATATCAATTGGATGATGAAAGGAGCTTACGATTGTAGCTTGTTTACTTGATTGATGATACCTCAATACGGGTGGTTGGAGTACACGAGCGTTGATCAGCAAGGGATTGCCGGTGTCTTGAACATGCATTCCAAATTGCTACATAGGGATTAAAAGGATGAACTTGAAGATAGTAAAATGAAACTTACTCGGACATATTCTGACTGACCATAAGCTAAGACCTAAAATAAGGAAAAAGGTAAGGATGCTAGGTAAAGGTTTGCACATTGAAGTTATCATACCCCCAAACCATTTTTTATACTTGCCAGGCGATCGTGAGGCTTCTTGGTCGCGAATTCGAGGACATCTTTGGTCCTCTCGGGAGGAACTTGTTTCCTCATGATTTGCCCAGGGGGCACACGGCACATCTCGAGTGGAATTAAAGCTCCGTTTCCAACCTGTTGATACTTGTTTGGAAGATGTTGATATTTGCGTAGAATGGGAGAAGCATACCTCGACACATGGAAGCTGGGGATAACTTAACGGCCTGTTGTGCGTCGTTTGAAAATATTGAGCGACGGAAATAGTCCCAACGCCATCCAAGTTGAAGGTTAGATTGGTAGCTCCGACCTCAGAGATTCTCTTAACGACCCGAGGGGTTGGTCGACGATTCTGTGAAGGGTTGGCGAGGGTTGTAACAACTCTCATTCCGGAGATGAAACGTTGCAATCGCAAACGTTTCTCGTTGTCGAAGCCACGGGATGGTGCCAACGCCGGGGCATCACTAGGAGGCCGATTGAAAAAATCAAGGCATAGGTTGATAAGTGGACCAGGCTTGTACATCGTTCCAGTGCTGATGTCAATATTGATTAACATCTTGCCAATCGTAGGCCGTACACTCTGGAAGTAACCTCTCCATAATACAAGCCCACTACCAATATCTTTCGTCTCCTTATCAGTAAAAAATGAACGAACATTGAAGGGATAGTGTATGGTCGGTTCCATACGAACGACTACATTCAAAGCCTGTGCAGTATTCAGTATCGCATGAGAGTAAAAGATAGACAGTACGAACCGTAATGGCGGTTAATACAGTGTTGTCGTGAGACTGTTTTCCCGCGATGAAACGATTCAAAACCCTGCAATGCTGATAGTCAGAATATATACATATGGAGTGATAATGAGAGACATACTCCGCATTGATTTCTGCAACTTTCACAACTTTGATCTTGTATATCTTGGGACCTCGGGCTCCTTCCCTCGGGGGTTGTGTTCGTGGTTCAGCAAGAGTCACATCGAACTAGAAGTGCGATCAGAAAGTTAAGTACGATAGATGGGTGGAAGCTCTCACAGTCTGACCCGTTTCCGGGATATTGAATTTCGTGCAAGAAAACATATTTTTGCGACCATCATACACTGCCTTCGGATTGAAGATATCTGGGTGATCTACCTCTTGAAGGTGACGTATGAGATCCATGCAAAGTTTTGCTGGAAGCGTCTGCTCAGACGGAGTGATAGCTGCAGAAGGTCAGTCAAAGAACGCGGTATTGAAAGAGAGTTGATAACTCACCAACTATAGAGGATGCACATCGCAACGCGAAGTAGATTGTCAGATCAAGTCAGGTGAATATCCAGTAGCGAGAGACGTACTATCATAGTGGTAAATAGTGCTATCCGGAATGCTTGTAGCATAGCAATTCGTGAATACTTGTGCGGCAGTGCCGCTGGAACCGAAACCAGGTCTTCTACAACCTATAGTGGTAACATGGCTTTCTGGGAGGCCCGCTGCAGGACGTGAGGCCCCGCCAATGATAGGACCACCGCCGCGTCCACGAATTGCAGGTGCATTACCGCGTCCTCTACCGCGTCCGCCTCGTTGAGCCATGTTGAATGATAAAAGTAAATTGAGTTTGTGTGCGTGTGCGTGTTCTGGGATGGGAGAAAGGAGAGATGAAGGGAGGCAGAGAAGAGAAGGGGGTTTATAAAGGGGATCGGTTTGGCCTTGGATGAGGTAAAATCGATGCGCAGGGACAATTACGCTTTGGATGGTGCAAGTGTGGGACGGTTCTGGAAAGAAAGATTGGTGTCAGGGCAGCGGATTTCGCCAGACAATGGTTTATTCGGGTGGCAGACCAACGATTTATTCTTTTGCCTGTCTCAAACCGCTTTTTGGTTGAAGAAAAGGACAAAGGCTCCTTGATTCTTGGGGTGCGTTTTGTCCTTTGCTGCGACGCGACGCGTTGAATATGGGCAGCTTTCCTGGCGCTTGATCAAACACGCTTTGTCCTCAGAAATCAAGGGATGAATTAAGGCCAATATCAGCAAGAGGCTCACATGGCCACTCCTCGTCAAGCCGTTCCCACTGCGAGTCATTGCTACCCTCTTGATATGAATGAGAACCTACGCGTAGACTTCATAGACTTATCCACGATGAAGCATGACGTGTTCTGCACGCGTTGTTATCATTGATTTCTTCTTCTAGTGTCGAAAATCGCCACTGGAACTCGGAGAAGTGCGTATATCCTGCCACTTTTCTCAAATTTCAATGACAACGAGCCTCACGACGACTTGTCTACTTTCCTGGTATCGGTTGTTAAAAGTTCAGATGATGATCTAAATCACCCGTGGGAAGATCACCTCTATAGAATTAATGGGCGTCTGTGACTCACTTTTCTCTTCCCTCACTGCAATCATGGCTGTCTTCCTCCCTCTGCTCGACAGCAACGTCGAGGGCCCTCTTATCGCCAGCCTAGCTCGCATAAGTACCCTTATTGTCCCCGCCTTACAATCTCCGAGCCAAGTTCCAGACAACGCCAAACGACACATTCTCTACGATCAAGAATCCACCTTTGACCTTGACCAAATTATACAAGTGCTTGATGCTGGTGCAGAGAAGGTCATTGTCCCAATAGCGTGGGCAAATGATGCAATTGGAATTATACCTGCAGCACGTCTTATACTCCTACTGGATGTTGCCAATGCCAGTGCAGTATCAGACAGAATTCGCAGTGGAGTATCAGGGGTGCTTCTGAAAACACCATCCCTCGATGTCGATTTTATCGGTTCAGTATCACGCTTTTTCACCGGTGCTTCCATCCATGTCCTTCCTACAGTACAAGAGCTGCCATCTCCAGCCACTATACAAAGTCTTCGCCGTGCAGATGCAATTCTTGTTCTTCCTACCTCTTCCCTCACCCTATCGGAGAGTTCTGCTTCTCAGCTCAACATTGCAGATATTTTTGTGGCTCCTCTTGTCTCAGATAGGCCTGACGGTCTCTTCCCTACCGTGGTCACGGAAGGCGGGCGATCACTAGGCCTTGTTTACTCCTCTGTCGCATCCATAAAGGAGAGTATCATTTCCGGAAAAGGTGTCTACCAGTCACGCAAACATGGATTATGGAGGAAGGGAGAGACTTCTGGCGCCATTCAAGACGTTATCAACATTGCCCTCGACTGTGATTTGGATGCTGTGGAATTCAACGTCGTCCAGCATGGATCAGGGTTCTGTCATTTGAATCGACCTTCTTGCTTCGGGGAGGTTAACGGACTTGCAGCTCTCGAGCGCACCCTGCAGTCCCGCCTTAGTTCTGCTCCAGAAGGATCATATACCCGTCGTCTATTCAATGATTCCAATTTGCTTCGTGCTAAAATTATGGAGGAAGCCGACGAGCTGTGTCGCGCCGAAACAAAAGACGAGATCGCTTTCGAAGCCGCAGACCTGATTTATTTTGCGTTGACGAGATGTGTCGCTGCCGGCGTCAGCATCTCTGACATTGAACGTTCATTAGACAAAAAGGCAAAGAAGGTCACTCGTCGTACAGGTGATGCCAAACCACAATGGGTTAAGAAGGATGCCCAGCCCGCACCACAAGCCGCTCCTGCACCAAGCACCGCGTCCGCATCTCCTGATGCTCCTATACGAATGCGTAGCTACAACCTATCAGCCTCTTCTCCAGCAGAACGAGCAACCTATCTTCGACGTCCAGTCCTCAACTCTGGTGAAATGATCAATAAAGTGAAGCCTATTGTCGACAGTGTCCGCACTCGGGGCGATGAAGCTTTGTTGGAGCTCACTGCCAAGTTTGACAAAGCACAAATGGATTCCACAGTCATTTTCCCTCCTTTCTCTCCGGAATCTATGAAAATCGACGATTCTGTTCGTAAAGCCATCGACATCGCTTATTCCAACGTCCACAAATTCCACGCCGCACAGGACGAGAAGAACACTCTTATTGTCGAGACTATGCCTGGCGTTATCTGTTCAAGGTTTTCCCGTCCCATAGCAAGAGTCGGATTGTACGTTCCTGGAGGGACTGCAATTCTTCCCTCTACAGCCCTGATGCTAGGCGCACCCGCGCAAGTTGCGGGCTGCAAAGAGATTGTCATTGCTACTCCACCACGTCCTGACGGTAGCATCTCTCCTGAAGTGATGTACGTCGCTCAACTCGTCGGTGCTTCTGCTATCTTGAAAGCAGGAGGAGCTCAAGCCGTTGCCGCTCTTGCTTATGGTACCAAGACCGTTCCCAAAGTTGATAAAATTTTCGGTCCTGGAAATCAATGGGTTACTGCTGCAAAGATGTTGGTTCAGAATGATACAGATGCACTGGTATCGATTGATATGCCAGCTGGTCCTTCCGAAGTCTTGGTAAGTCCTCCTTAACCCAACTATGATATCCACGATCATTCAATGCGATCCTGTTTTCTTTTTTTTCTTTTTTAACTCTCCGTTCAATTCATAGGTCATCGCGGATTCCACGTGTAAACCAGGCTTTGTTGCAGCAGATTTACTTTCACAGGCGGAGCACGGTGTAGATTCTCAAGTCGTTCTAGTCACAGTTAATCTTTCAGAAGAGGAAATTTCAGCTATTGAGAAAGAAGTGGACACTCAAGCTCGTGCATTGCCTAGAGTTGATATTATTAGAGAATCTATCTCAAAGAGTCTTATCATCAAAACTTCGTCTGCGGAGGAAGCGATCGAATTCTCTAATGATTACGCACCTGAACATTTGATCCTTCACCTCAAGGATGCAAGTGCGAAAGTTCCTTTGGTTCAAAACGCTGGAAGTGTATTCGTTGGGCCTTATTCTCCTGAAAGGTCAGTTTTGTTTGAGAAACACCGCAGCCATATGTATCACAAAACTCAACTTTGTTATGTTTCTTGTTTCGTTTTTAGCTGCGGTGATTACGCATCTGGTACCAACCACACACTCCCAACAAACGGCTACGCTCGTCAATTCAGCGGAGTCAATACTCAATCCTTCCAAAAGCATATCACATCTCAGGAGGTCACCGCAGACGGTCTCAAATCTTTAGGCCCCGTTGTTGCAACGTTGGCAGATTGTGAAGGCTTGAAAGCTCATGCAAATGCAGTTCGCATTCGACTACGGGATATGGCTTGAAAGAATTAGAGGCACAAAGAGAGAATATGTACCGAATATGTAGAATTTAGCAAAGCGACGATAGCATATATGTTCCCCTAGAATATAGTAAATCTATCACTACCAAGAAAGCTGCCATGTTCTGTAGGCTCTGTTAAGGTATCAAGAGCAAAACCGGAACTGGATCAAAGTCTAGGTAATCTAGTTACTCCTGTACAATGCTCTCTTCGCAACCTTGGTGATGATGGGGGTATCAGGGAAAGCGAGCGCTTCCAGGTTGTGGGCGTACTACACATCGGAATTAGTGTCCGACCACAAAACTTGGTAATGACAATGGATACTCACAGGAGTGGGCACGTCAGCACCGGTGACTCGCTCGACGGGGGCATCGAGATAGTCGAAAGCCTCGCTCTCAACAATTTGGGCGCAGATTTCACTGCCGACACCAAACATGGGGAAACCACCCTCGACGATGACCAGTCTGAAGATATCGTTCTCAATATAAACTCACTGTGGAGAGTGCGCTGAACTTACCGGTTGGTTTTCTTGACAGATTTCTTGATAGTATCAATATCTAATGGTCGGATACTTCGGAGATTGATGACCTCTGCTTTGATACCCTCCTTCGCAAGTTCATCAGCAGCCTCTAAACTATGTGTGACCATCTTGCTGTGAGCCACGAGAGTGACGTCACTACCTTCCCGCTCGACTTTGGCCTTGCCAATAGGGAGAAGGAAGTTATCCGACATAGCTTCTGATGACATGGGGAAGCTGACACCGTACAACATCTCGTTTTCAAGGAAGACAACAGGGTTTGGGTCACGAATTGCAGACTACCAATGGGGAATCGTCAATTTCGAACATCAGGGAGTCTGAATGCAGAATGTGTACCTTCAATAGACCCTTGCAATCTTCTGCGCTCCATGGGCTGACTACTTTGAGACCAGGAACTTGGCCGTACCATGAAGCATAGTCTTGCGAATGTTGGGCCGCAACACCAGCAGCCGCGCCGTTAGGCCCTCGGAACACAACGGGACAAGGCACATTACCGCCAGACATGTAATAGGTCTTGCCAGCAGAGTTGACAATTTGGTCGATGGCTTGCATCGCAAAGTTGAAAGTCATGAACTCGCAACTAAAGATTTAGTAAAGTGCAGTCAGTTAATCAGTTCTTGTACTTCAGTTATGGAAGAACCTCTCACATTGGCCGTAAACCAGCCAAAGCAGAGCCAACTGCCAAACCAGCAAAGCCCATTTCTGTAATCGGCGTGTCGACAACTCGTTTCTCCCCGAACTTGTCCAGCAGACCTTTCGTTACCTAGAGAACATAATGTCAATAATAACAGTACTCATTGCAGGATATATGACGTACCTTGTATGCACCATTGTACCGTGCAACCTCTTCACCGAGAATGTAGACAGTCTCATCCCGCAACATCTCCTCCTCCATAGCAGTATTGAGAGCATCACGGACGGTCATCTAGCATGACGAATGACGAAATGAGCAGAAATATAAATTTGCCGGTATTCTAGACTCACGGTGTGCTCGGTCTGAGAAGCATATCCGCGAGCGAGAGCGACGTGTCTTGCAGCGAGCGGGGAGGATTTTGCAGCATTTGAGAGGAGAGGAGCTATGCGGGTGAGGGCGTTGCGGGCAGCCATGGTGGTAGTTTTGGGAGGAGGGAGAGATGGTTCGCGTTGAGCTGGCTGTGGGCAGATTGCCTCACGCGAATTTTGGGGACGACGCAAATAAGATCAAATACGCCCGGGCCGTTTGTCAGTCAGATCTCAGATCTTGTCCGTCGCAGGTTCTTGAACGCTTCCCCAGTCTGGTTTGTCTAGGAAATATGTCGAGAAATCCAGTCGTGGTTGTGACGGGGGCTTCAAGGTACTTTCAGCTGGCTTTCTTGCTTAAATACAGGCTAACATGGCTCAGAGGCATAGGCCTGGCCGTCTCCAAGATTCTTTTGGCAGAGTTCGGTGCTTGCGTCGTCGCAATCTCTCGGACCCGATCTGCTCAGCTGTCGGACCTCTTGCAATCATATCCAAAGACGCTCTCCTCAATCGAATGCAACGTGTGCGTGTGCTCAGTATTTCATTTTCACTAGTCAGAGGATCCTGAGGTCGAGTCTCCAGCACAGATGCACCTGCCCTCACAAAAGCAATCAAATCGGTCGAGGAGACTCACAAACACATCGATGCTCTCATCTTGAATGCAGGTGTGCTCGACCCAATGGGCAAGATCGGTTCACCTGACATTCCCCTCGATGAGTGGAAAAGTCACTTTGATGTCAACTTCTTCTCCTTGATCACTGCAATCCGAGCATCGTTGCCATCTTTGAGAAAGAGTGACCTCGGTGGGCGGATCGTATTTGTAAGTTCTGGTGCTGCAGTCGGAGGCACAAGCGGATGGGGCCCTTACAACGCGAGCAAGGCTGCTATGAACAGTCTCTGCAGGTAAGATGAAACGTCAGCGATGTTTATCATCGGGCCCACCTGATATTTTCTGTTATTTTTTCAGGACTTTGGCCCAAGAGGAGCCCGACGTTGTGTCTGTTGCGTTGCGTCCAGGAATGGTCGATACAGATGTGAGTTATCCCACATCTGTTCCGTGGTATTGTCCCTCACGTGCACCGCTCGGTTTGTCCGTGGTGTCGTAGATGCAAGTCCAAATCCGAGAGACAGGGTCAGCGTATCTCGCAGACAAGGATTATTCCAAGTTTGTGAGTGCGCATTCGGAGGGTAGATTGGTCAAACCGGAAGATTCAGGCCATGTCATCGCCGCATTGGCAGTGAGGGCATCAAAGTCGCTGAGTGGCCAGTTCGTGAGCTGGGATTCAGATGACTGCAAAGAGTACCGCAAAGAAGAGTGATCGTGGCAACGTGTATTAGTGTCTGTGTCGAATGCATTCTGATATCAACGTCCATGGTTGTCGATATCCTCCTCGCTCCGTTCATGTCATGTTTCTGACGTTGCCTATTCGATCGCCAGTGGGCACCCGTTGGTCTTTGTTGCTTTCACGTCAATCAATATTCTAACAGTATTCACACCCGGGCCGCCATGTAGAGTACAAATATCGCTCTCATTCTTGCATCCATCCTCACTCTACCAACATGTCCAACATACAATCCGCCTCAGTGAGTCCTCCCAGTACTCATACTCTTGATTTATATTTTAACAACCGACGTAGAATCTTCGTCGCATCGATGTTCACCACCATCTCATCCCTCCCGGCATATCTAAAGTTAAAATCAGCTTGGAGGTAGGCTGGACAGTCCCTCCGGACAACATCCATTGGACTCCGGAACTGAGTCTCAAGGCTATGGATGCTCTCGGAATACAGACAGCCATTCTCTCTACCGTCGTTAACCTCCCAGTTGGTCCTCCAGGTCCTGAAAATTGTCAGGCTGCACGAGAATATAACGAATATGCGGCCAAGGTATCTCAACAATACCCAGACAGATTTGGATTCTATGGTTGTCTTCCAGATCCCAAGTACACCAAGGGTATGAGTCTCTGCCTAAGACTTCATAGAAAACAATTCTGACAGTGCTGTGTTTGCTAGGTGCATTGGAAGAAATTAGGTATGCATTAGACCATCTCCATGCGGATGGTATTAGCATGGCATCTTCTTACGGTGATGGTGCAGATGGAGGTAACTAATTTGTTTACACTCCGAACACGTTGAGATCATCTCACTGACGTACTCTATCTACCTCTTTAGTATACGTTGGTGATGACAGCTTCACTCCGATATGGGAAGAGCTCAATCGCAGAGAAGCAATCGTGTTTTTACACGGGCAACAAACCCCTTCGTCCACCCCATACCCAGGCCCTTTCTTGGGTATACCAATCACTGAAGTGAGCAAAGAAAACGCTTACATATCTCAATCCATGGGGTATTTCTGACTCATATTCTTAGGTCCCCAATGAAACCTTTAAAGCCGCCTCTCATCTCGTCGTAACTGGCAAAAAGAGACGCTACCCCAAAGTCAAGATTATCCTTTCTCATCTTGGAGGTAGTATGCCATTCATTGCTCCTCGCGTTGCCGTTCTTTCAAGACACATGGGATCTCCTCTTACATCCGAAGAAATTTTGGAAGATTTCAAGACTTTTTACTTTGATACTGCTTTAAGTGGATATGAGGCTCCCCTTACTCTCATGAAGACTTTTGTTGATCCGAGCAGGTTGCTTTATGGAAGTGATTTCCCTGGTGAGTCAAGATTTTTCGCTGTTACCGTATTGATATAAATGCAGCCATGCTGATGACATGCATATTTCATTTTTAGCTGTCAGTACGGAGATGGTGGATTGGTACAACAAGCACCTGGAAGAGTTCAGTGCCAAGTCGGATGGTGGTAACTTTGATGATACCCTCCTTTCTAACGCAAAGACATTGTTTCCAAGATTCGCTTGAATAGTTGGACATTCAGGTACCACATCTGGATCACCACTGGCACTGTGGTACCAGTTATATCTTTCACCCTGATTTCTGCAGAACCTCGATATATATTTATGTATCTACGCGCGAAGTACCCCCATGATATTACTCTATTTATGTGTTCTTTGTGACATGTGACAAGAATTATCATTTTCTTTTCCCTTGACTTTTCCTCAGTGATTCAGAAGGATGCACATTGCGTGAAATTTGAATGGATATGCACAACATACATACAAGAAGTTTGGTAGGAACTCGGACTCGGATTCAAGATTGAATGCATATGCTTTATGCTTACATCACAAGGACTATGTAATTACAGATATAAGCTTAGACTACTGGTACGGTATTTATCGGTATACACAATGCAAATCATCGCAAGGGCGACTTTATCTATATCTCATGAATGAAAAAAAAATGAGAAAGTCAATGAAGGGGTATCGGTATCTAAACAGTTCTAATAACACGAGAAGAAAAGAAAAGAAAGAAAAAAAAAATGCAAATGTCATAAGTCAATTAACGAAATGCAAAAAAGAAAACGTACGAAGCAAGAGGTTATTACCGTCGAACGAGGAACGAGGGAGGCGGGGAGGGAGATTGTAAGGTAATAATAGGCAGCCGGAATCATCGCAAAAAGGTTTCAAATTGCTATTTTGTCTAGAAAAAAACGTCTTGATTTGTATCACTGTCAAAAACGGTTTGGATACTTGTCCATTTCATGCTCTAATAATCGTCATTCCTTGTTTGGTTTACAAGGTCGGAGTTGGAGGAAGGAGGGATAAGTATGAACGTTATTCATAAATGATGCTCGCGTAACCATCGTAAGATCTCAGCATGACCTGCTCCACCTGCAAGTAAAGCTTGTCCATGTCGACCATTAGGATCAAACCAAAGACCTTTACGAATACCATGTGAAGTGAGATATCGTTTGACGCGCTGAAAGAAGGATTTGTGATCGTGTTAGTAAAATGTCGACAAACAGATATATGTATATATGAGGCTGAAAAAAAAACGAACCTGAGCATCAACGATAGCGTCATTTCCACCAAGGAAGAACATGGTTTTGGCAGGGTTTCGTGCGTTTGGAATTTCATCAAACCAAAGTGAGTTGGAACTCCAGTCGAAATGTCGTTGAAGGAAGTTAGCAACGCCAAGTTCTGTTCCTACGAAGTACTTCATAAGAAGTTCAAGACCCTTTGAACAGAACGTTAGGATATCAATTGTTAGTTAGATTGGAGACACTTACTGTTGTGGCTTTGCGATACACAAAATTGTAGCATAAATCGCCTTCCCATGAACAGAATGTGACGGGGTCAACGAAGCAAGAACGAAGGATCATTTGTGGATATGATTTCAACATCCATGCATGTGTGAAAGAGCCGCTAGAATGAACGATGAGGGTCAATTTGAATCTCTCGTCGAAAACACAACTTACTTCGAGTGGCTAATCATAACGACACCGGAGTGCCCTTCATGTTCATCTGTATCTGAACTATCAGATTCCGAAGAATTATCTTTGGGAGGAATAACCCATCCAAGCTCTTGTAACAACCCGGCTAGTGTTTCGGTAGACTCTCGACGGCCCATAGGTTGCAAGTACCTCGGGTGGAATAGTTCTTGACTGACATGAGGGTGCAGGGGAATAAGCACAGGATGATCAGGTACAGCATCTAGAAGGTGACTCAAAAAGAGCTTGTACTGTGTCAGTCCTAGACCAAGACCGTGCAGGAACACAATAGGTCGGGGACCTTGACGAGCGGACCATCCAGTTGGAATACGAAGGACATATCTGAGCAACATGATGATTAATCTGTACAAATCCGAGAGATTTACAAAAGTTACATTGCACTTACTCAAGACCTTTGTAAGTGGCAACTTTAGCATTCCAATGAGATTCGAACTTTCGTCGCTGAACATAATTGCTTAACGTAACACCAAGATACCAGATGAAAGGTCGCCAGGCAACATTGATTGGGTCCAAAGTCAAAAGATAGGGAGTGCTCGCTGGATTTGAACCCTCAGGTATAGATATCCCAGCTCGTTTCTCTAGCAAGTGAAGTACCTCACGAAGAATTTGCTGACGGGACGAAGGGGTATCTTCCAAGGAAGTGAACCTAGAATTAAATATCGCCCAGTAAAGCCAAGCATACATTTCCTGACGTCTGATAGATGACCAGGGCACTTTGCCAAACCTTGAGGCGCAGCTAACGTCAGGATAGAATGATGAGTGTTCAATACGAAGCTACTTGCCATGTCCGAAGATAATTTCTAAAATCGACAGCACGGGGATCGTTGACGTCCAGTTTAGTGATCTCTTCAGCAGGACTTCCTGGTCTAATCCCCTCCTCTTCGTCAGAACCATCTTCGAGCAGAAATCCTAGTCCAGACTGCAATACACGCTTAAAGGCGGGTTGTAATTCAGCAATATTACCAGGACCATTAGCAGGAGGTCCTGAGATAAAACGAGTGAGACGATAGTGATAGACACTGAAGAAGACCTGTAACTGTGGTTGAATAGATGAAAAGGTTGAGAACGTTAGAAATAACACACTTCAGACAATGCGAATGCGAATATTGAAGTTTCTTTCCACGACAGATGCCATATTTTGCCAGTATGAAGCACATAGACAACATAAGCCCAGGAGAGTGGGATTATGGACCAGAGAGGGATAACGGCAAACAAAAGAACCAAGTAAAAGGTCGCATCTCGTCTTCGGGGTGGGTGAACCTTCTCTGCGATATCTTCAAGTATATGGCTAGCAAGTGTTGATTTTGTTTCAGCCATTTTGTGAGGGCTAGATAAAAGACAGGACAAGCTGGCAGCTGCGGACGCTGAACCAAGCTCTTGATAACGAGAGAGACGGTCACAGAGCGAGTGGAACCGACTGTCGAAAGCCTCAGACGTCCGAGAATGTCGTTGACTGTCGGTTGACTGGACTCGCTCGGTGACTTTCACCATTCTTTCCATTCGACAAGATTACCATTTAGCGCTCTCGGAGATGTGCCCGGAGAAATTCGCGCGACCGGTTATCTAATCTCCACGTGATCGCTATCGCCACGTGCCTACCTATGACGGTATCCCTGCTTCGCCCGACGAGGCCAACGTTAAACGCGCCCGAGGACCCGAAAGCCAGTGAAGAAAGACTGAAATCTCGGTTTTCGCAACTTACTCTCCTTCTTTCATCTATTCTCCTCCAAAGCCTCCACCGGAGCAGTTTCTCTTCAAAATGATTCGTAACGCACTTGCCTCTGCTGTTCGTCCTGCTCTTCAAGCAGTATGTCATTTCCCTTTTCTCCTCAAAATAACTTTGATGCCAGCAATATTTTATAGAGGACGGCCACCACTCTCTCCGCGGGATTCCCCAAAGTCGCCTCAAGAGTGAGTTTTCTAGCATCATGAAGGTTGATTTGTTTCTAACAGAACAATATCAGGGCCCCACCAAGTACGGTGGTATTTACACCGTAAGCAATTGAACTCCTTGTTACCCCGTGAACGAAGACCAAAGTTCTGCAGGTCACCCTTATCCCCGGAGATGGCATTGGTAATGAAATTACGGACTCTGTGAAGGAGATCTTCGAGTACGTTAACGCTCCCATTGAGTGGGAGCAATACAACGTGTCAGGCATGTCTTCCTCCGGCGAGGAACTCTTCAAGCAGGCTATGGAGAGTTTGAGACGAAACAAAGTTGGTCTCAAGGGTGCGTATACAATCTATGAAGTAACTTAGTAGATTGTGTATTGAAGACATTTACGTACCAGGTATTCTCTTCACCCCCATCTCCCAATCTGGACACATTTCATGGAACGTTGCTATGCGCCAACAACTCGATATCTACGCATCCGTCGTTCTTTGCAAGTCTCTTCCTGGATTCCCCACCCGTCACGACAATGTCGATTTCGCCATCATTCGTGAGAACACAGAGGGTGAGTACTCTGGCCTCGAGCACCAGAGTTTCCCCGGTGTTGTTGAGAGCTTGAAGGTTTCAACGAGAGCAAAGGCTGAGCGAATTTGCCGCTTCGCTTTCGATTTCGCCCTTAAGAACAACCGCAAGGTTTGTGCACGTTTTTCACCCATACATGAAATCAGCCCCTAACCCTACGAACCATCTTTTATAGAAAGTCACTTGCGTTCACAAGGCCAACATCATGAAACTCGGTGATGGTCTTTTCCTCAATACTTTCCGACAAGTTGCAGAGGAGTACAAGCACTCTGGGATTCAATACAATGACATGATTGTCGACAACACGTAGGATTGTTCCTATATACGGCGTGATTCGGTCTTACTGACGCTCCTTCTGCTTTCAGCTCCATGCAATTGGTTGCTCGTCCTACACAATTCGATGTCATGGTCATGCCTAACTTGTATGGTGCTATCGTCTCTAACATCGGAGCAGCACTCGTCGGTGGACCTGGTATCGTTCCCGGATGCAATGTTGGTCGCGTGAGTACTAAACGGACATGAACTTTCGCTGTGTATGATTGTACTCAACCATGTTGATATCAGGAATACGCTCTCTTTGAGCCTGGATGCCGTCACGTCGCTCAAGATATCATGGGTACCAACAAGGCCAACCCCGCTGCCATGATTCTCAGTGCCACCATGATGCTGCGACATCTTGGGTACGTGTTTATAACACAGTATAGCATATGACATCATTTATTCACACGTCTTTTTAGTCTCGATAATCTTGCGAACAACATCGCCAGTGCGACCTTCGACGTTATCAATGCTGGCAAGGTCCGAACTGCAGATATGGGTGGTGCTGCTACTACATCTGAGTTCACTGCGGAAGTCATCAAAAACATCCAGTAGGAATATTCACTTCGGACATCTTTGAGATATAGAGTGGTTGATTACCCCCATCCGTATTTTACTAGTTAGTCGATGTAGTAGAAGTACTATATTGCTAAATGATACACTTGTACGACTGATTATGATTACGAGTTACGAGCCATATTAGATGGGTGAAGACAGTAGTAACATAACGTGCCATATCAGCTATCGGGGGGTACGATGTTGTCAAATGCTGGATCAGCATCCAGCATGGCTTCGTATTCTTCTACCGTCATGCCTCGCGACTTCTTGTGCGGAGGTTCTTCTGATTCACTTTCATTTCCGTGACTCGTTTTTGCACCTTCGCTTTCAACCTTGTCATAATCAGCAAACTTCACCATCTTATCTACTGTCGCATTGTTTTCTTCGCTCGTTTCCTCCTTGACATCCTTCAATGTCTGGACCTTCCTCAAGCCTAATATAGTGCTACACTTGACCTCGCATTTCTTGCCCCATCCCTCAACATCAGGTCTAAATTCACAATATAGAGCATAGCCTTTCTGGTTGAGTTCCGCGGGAGGAAAGCTCAGGGAAAGAAGACGCAGTGAGCCAAGTATTCGAGGTGTTGTTTGCCGTAGAGAACGTGTAATGTAGGAGTACGCAGCAGTCGGTGCTACTGGAGTGCCTTTCGACAATGCAAGCCACCGTGAGGAGGCAGTTTGGAACAAAGGTCTAGGTAAGAAGTATGAGGGCGGTGAGCACAGGATTTCATATTATTATGAAGAGGCAGAGCACATACATTCTATGCATTGAGGAATGACGAAAAATGGAAAGTGAAATATGATTCGACGCCAAGTTCACGGAAAAAGACGTAATTCAGTACGAATCCGAAATCGACGGATGAAAATGAGAAAAAAGGGTGAGCTAACCTTCGACCCATGAGGTCCACGTACGGTTGAGATCCACCCTTGGTAGCTTCAATACCCTTGGCTTTTCCTTTATCGTAAATCCCAATAGACACGCCTTTTGATATAGCATTCATCTCCGTGTATACAGAAGCTGTAGCGGTGAAACAGAAATGAAATTAGGACCCTCGAGTTAGGAAAGTGGTATGCACTCCTCACCTATACTCAATGCCTCCTCCCTGTGGAAACCTAACCGTTCGGCGACTACGAAAGCCCATGCAGTCATAATAGGGGCGCGATTGGTTACGGCGTATTTGGGCATGAGGTCCTGTATATGTACAAGATCATGAAATGCGGTTAGTACTCCACAGCCTGGACATAATGTTGTTTGCTGCTTCAGGGTTCGGTGTTTTTGTTGTTTACGAGAAAGAGAGAGAGCTGTTACAGCAATCTAAAATCCCTCTGTGGACGAAAACGACCGTAATTGAAGCAGCGATGGGTGCATACCTTCTCGTCCAGTATCTCATTGAACTCCAAATTTCCGAAACCCTCATTTCCATCCGAGGGACGCTCTGGTAGAAGCTCATTGAGGTCGTCGTCCCTTTTGCGCTTCTTCTTTGCACTTCCATGTTGCATCTGACGGGATACGAGGGTGAGTGTCAATGAGAATGGTGCGGTCAGTGGGCTCACCTGAGACGACTCGCCTGTTCCGTTCGACACAATTCGTGAGGAGGATGGAGAACTAGAGGCGTTCGTCTTTGGTTTAGCTGACATGCTGTATCCAGCTTTCTTCAGTGCAGCCAAGACCATCTTTCGGTCTTCCTTGTTAGGTATTCCAGCTGACGTTAAGTCATAGTCTGTTAATTGCGAAAGTGCAGATGGTGTGTTGTGCGTCTTGTAACTAGATAACTTTCAGCGACCATGAAGATTTTGCAAAGAAATGCATACATTTTACCTGCGACAGCCATAGCTTTGGATGCAGGTACATGATTCGTCGTCAAGACCTTGAGGAAAGCCGGTAGTGATAACTTGGTATGCGGAAGTTCAGACATTCTGATAATCGAATCCAATTGCAATGCGATATAGATGTAGGTGGTCAGTAACTGAAGACATGTAATGTTGTTCAAGTTTTGACCGCAGGATGAGTCTGCTTGAATACTAAGGTGGGTCAGAAGCTAAAGCACTCCGATCAAACATTGATCCGTCAATCTGATCCGAGTATTTGTGTACCATTATTTGTAGCTCCCGAAAAAGGCAATCAACGCCAAAGCAACGCTGCCTGAGAGTTCAGCGTTTCGGGCCTGATCTGCGTTCACTCACCACCGCAATGATCAACTACATCCTTCTCGTTTCGCGACAAGGTACATCCCAAAGTCCCCTCTCATACTCCAATTCTTGATATCGAATTATGGTGTTATTTAGGCAAAGTCCGTCTTGCAAAATGGTTCCAAACGATGCCACAGAAAGCCAAAGCGAAGATTGTGAAGGATGTCACTCAGCTCGTCCTTGCACGTAGAACGAGGATGTGCAATTTCTTGGAATACAAAGGTATGTCTCTCTCTTTTCCCAGTTTAGGAACTGAAATATAACGTATATTGGTTACAGATACTAAGGTGGTCTACCGTCGCTACGCTTCGTTATTCTTTGTCTGTGGTATCGGTTCAGAAGATAACGAACTCATCACACTGGAGATTGTTCATCGATACGTCGAAGTTCTGGACAGGTACTTTGGAAATGTGAGTCTGGTCTCTGCGTGTCTTCGAGGCTCTCACTAACTTGTAATGTTTCAGGTGTGCGAGCTTGACTTGTGAGTCGATCTTCAACAACTATGACAGTGTCAGATTAACCTCCTACATGTAATGGTTATTGCAGAATCTTTAACTTCCAAAAAGCCTATGCTGTGAGTACATGGAGTTGATATGGCTGTTCCCCGTTACTGACTCGAAGTTAGATCTTGGACGAATTAATCATCGCTGGCGAGCTTCAAGAATCAAGCAAGAAATCCGTGTTACGAGTCGTGCGTTTTCATCACCTTTCAGATTTTAGAATATCTCTGAAGAGCTTCTTCTGTTCTTTTAGGTCACCCAATCCGACAGCATTGAAGAGCAAGAGAACAGTGAGGACACAATGGCACGATTGGGTAGTCTCGGTTCAAGAGGCAGTTAAAAGTATGAATGTAACTCAACATTGTCTCTTCCCCCTTTGTTTTCTAGACCGTTCAGGCTTGCTGTAATTTATTTATCACTGTACAACTATGGAACCCTTTCGGATGGAGAGAGTGGGAACTTTGGAATCGACAAATCAAGACAGGCATGATATACGGGACATATGTGGGACTGGGTTGAATGGATGGGATATTGTACAAAATGCAGGAGGGATAATGCAAGTAATGGAATGCGAGATGGAACGATATAGAGGCTCAAATGAAGGAAACTGTAATGGGAGGAATATAGAGGTATCAAGCGATAGGTTTGGGTATCGGTGTTGGTTTTGGTCCATTCAATATTCGCCAACGAACGAGGTCTAAAGTTGCAATTGAATCTTCTACAGAGCTGTGTCCGACCGTCCCGCCTCCTCTCTGGATAGTCTTTCCAAGATGTTCTTTGACTCTGTCATGGTGAATGAACCTCGAAATCAGCCCCATGGACAGGAAACCGGGAGAAGATACACCTACAAATCTCTCAAAGCTCGTCTATATGGTGCGCCAGCTTTATGAGGAAACATAACAGCAGTATCAACACACCGGTGATGTATCATCCTAAGAGTCTTCAAATCATTTTCCAATGCATGTCCAATGACTATTGTTTTTGAGCTGATGAATGCATCGAGAGATCTGCGAATACTGGCTAACGGGAGAACGGCGGTGGCGTATGATTCTGGAGTTATCCCAGAAAATCGAGTATTGAAGTCACTGAAATTGAGAATGAATGAGTTCATATTACTCAGAAAAGAAAGAGTAGCAGAACTCACATCACCTCTACCCCGTCATCCATCCTGACCAGTTCATCGAAAATTTCTGCCCCCATAGAGTCAACGACGGATACTCGCGCGACTCGCATACCACCAGTGCTATATATCATCTCACAATCCAAAGCAACAACTTCAAGTGCTGTATCGGTTGATGAATGAGTTCTTGTGAATGAGAACGCATGTCGCCTATGTAGATCTTCTGGATCAGACTCATAGAAGACATGTGGTCCTCTTTCACAACCATCATCATCCATTGACCGTGAACAGCAACTATACATTCTTCTCCTCTCACCTGCAGCAAATGTGAACTTGCTCTAAACGTCGAAAGAGCACATGAACATACCATTCTCTGTTCTTGAAAAAGCCTTTCCCCAATGATATATACATTCATCGGCTTCTTCACGTCGCTTAACTTTGAAAGGTTGTTTACATCGTTCACATTTCTTAATTGAACCTTCTTCACTTGGACGATCACCTCCTACACCTTCAGGAATTTCGACTATGTAACCCCATGTTTTCATTTGGTCCATAGATAGCACATATGCTTCAAGGTGAGATGAAGTTAGCCGCAATGATTCCATCTTCTTTCTGTCTTCCTCCTTTGCGATGACTTCAGATTGTGTCCCTACAGAAGGATGAGATATCGAATCTGGAAAAGGCCTTCGTTTGAGTGAAGCCAGAGAAGATATGACAGCCTGAAGTATGGTTAACGACCCATGCCACTCTGTAGAAATAGGCGAGATATACGTACATTTCGATAAGTAAGCTTCGTAGAATTCTTGTATACTTCTTCCTCTTGCTTGAGCGCATGTTCGGATGCCAAAGAGGGATATTGAGGAAGAATGTTTTTATACAAGACTACAAAGTGTTCATAAACGGTTTGAAGCATTTTCTGACATATATTTCAACATATGAAGTCGAATAGGAAGAGGCAATACTCACTTGACGAGTAGGTAAAGCGATGGTAGATTGTGCAGCATTGACTCGTAGGATAGGTACACCAGACTATGAACATTTTAGAACTGGCAATCTAAGATAGTCTAAGATCGTACCGAAGTATGAGTAGCAGTTGGAACTGCGGCTGGTCTTGCCGTTGTCCCAACCTTTCGCAGCTTCTGCGGAGGTTCATTCGAGCGGCAGAGAGAGCTTGTTCCAGCCGTACGAGAAGGACTTGGAGATCTTATAGGCCGCTTTGCGGGTATCGCTGTTGCTGGCAAGCCTACTCTGGACGAGGATGCTACTGGAATAGAGGTAGCTTTTGTTAATGAAGATGACGGAGCTGCATTATTGGATTTGCTGCCGGATGCCTTTGGTACTGGAATCGGCGTGGTCGGTGGGAACACGACCTCTGGATTATGAGAAAAGAGACAGTTGAGACGAGTGCAGTTTGGTCTGTCTGGACATGGTAGTCTCTGGAAGAGATTGAGAGTCGGAAACATCGAGATGGTAGAAAGCAAGGGAGCGGTGTGATTGTCGGTAAACGCGACGCGCTCTCAAGCTTGAATAATTTATGCGACCATATTAAGAAGTATTGGCTCGGTGTCGGACATCTCCTCCAGGATTCAATTTTCCTGTTGCTAACCACTCTTTATCAACCTCACCGCCAGCTGGCACCTCCATCCTGAGCAGCGATGTCAGCCTCTCCTAATGGCAAGCTAAGGGGAAAGAAAAGGCAACAGGGGGCTCTCAAGTCTCTCAAGGTGATCGAGTATGTTTATTCACACTGCTTCGCTGTCACACACTTGAACCATGTATGAACCCACAGGACAGACCCAGGGCACCACTTAGCAGGTCCTTTCAGGCCTCAAACGTATGTCCTCGAATTTGTCTAATATACTTTTAGGCTGCCTCCTCTGACGTTACTGTGCTATGCGTTCCAGCCCTCTCGACGCCCAGATGCCTGAGACTCCGATTCACTTGAGACGATCTCCTCGTTCGCCAACAGACAAAGCCCGCTGGTCAACCGAGTCTAGAGGATTGTGGAATGACATCAAATCTTTGCGTTGGGTTGTTGTTCCAAGTGAGTTCATTCTTCAGTTCATGAATCTATCAACTCTCATGTTAATTAACTTTCAGGCTCATCTCTGAAACTGTTGCTGATTCCTATCGCTCTTTGGGCTAATTGGGAGTTACTCGCTCCATATGTCGCCAAAGGGCTCCCGAATCCATTCGCTTCTCTACTTTTCATCTCGCATCCTACACCTTCACCTCCAGACGATCCTCGATATCGCAAAGGCTACCTCGATTTGTTATTCATCGCCTACTATGTCATAGTATGGTCCTGGTTTAGACAAGTAATCATTCTTCACTTCTGGAAACCTTTTGGAAGATGGTTTGGTGTGAAGAAAGAGGCGAAGCTGGATAGGCTGGGAGAGCAAGGACATGCTATGACTTACTTCACCATCATGGCTATTTGGGGTTATGTAAGTTGCATTTTCCGCACTGCAGAGCATCTTTACTGAAGTATCTACTGTAGAGAATCATGCAAACTCTTCCTACTTGGTGGTATCAGACTCAATACTTCTGGATAGGTACGTCTATCTGCTTGTGCATCGAATAAATAGTTTCTAACCCCATTCTCTAGACTACCCCCATTGGGAGATGAAGCCGGAACTAAAGGCGTATTACCTCATGCAAATGGCCTACTGGATACAACAGCTCATGGTACTAGTGCTCAAATTGGAGAAGCCTCGCAAAGATTACACAGAACTTGTGGCACATCACCTGGTCACTCTTTGGTTGATTGGGTGAGAGAGCCGCTACCACCTTCTGTGGCATTTTACTGAACCTGTGGTGTAGCTGGAGTTACCTCATCAACTTGACTTTGATTGGAAATGCCGTATTCTTGAGCATGGATTTGCCTGACATATTTTTAGCCGTGAGTAGCAACATTGTTTCCCTTATAGCAATATTCCTAATTTCTCTGCACACAGATGTCGAAAATCTTGAACTACATCCAATGGGAAAAAACCAAGATCACTGTCTTCGTGTTTTTCCTCGGAATTTGGACGTGAGTTATCTTCTAGTACCGTCAACTAGACCTCATAATCTCATTTATCTTCAATATCTTTAGCTACTTCCGACACTGGCTCAATCTTGTCATGTTATGGTCCGTATGGTCGGAATTCCATCTTATGCCGTGAGTCCATTTTCTTTTCATTTCCGATGGTATTGTCCTAAAGTAAAGCGAATAGTGAAACCTCAAAACGTTGGTTCCCCGATGACGGCGTCTGGATGGTCTGGTGGATGCAGTACCAAGTTTTCGTACCCATCCTGCTCCTTCAGTTCCTCAACTTATTCTGGTATATCCTCATTCTCCGTATTGCGATGCGGTAAGTTCTATGGTCTCTCTTTCACCGACTGTAGACTGATGCATCTTGTCTATCTAGCGCTGTCAGAGATGTCAAAGTGACTGATGTGCGATCCGATGATGAAGACGACGGTGAACCCGATGAAGTGGAGGACAAGAAGAACAACTAAGACATCAGTTGTTCCAGAACCCACATCACACGGAGAAGACAAAAGTCCTCTTCACGTATATATACCCCCTATACACATTATATACTACCTGGGTACATTCGCTGTTTGTTTAATTAAGTAGAGCATCCAAAAGAATCGGAGAAACATCACTAGATTCACTTAAAATTACTGCATGATCAAGCAAGAGTGCAAGTCAGAGCTTTTGAGCCAAGACCTCATCTCCCTCTGTGTGCAACGCTGGGCTCCATGATGCAATATATGAACGGATACATATTGTTGCATTTCAAGTTTTCATTCTTGCATTCCATGTCGTTGGAAAGTGTTCGAGCAGCTGCAGACGAGCCTGAGTTACAGGTGGAATAATGGAGCTGTAGTCAGCGGAGTGTCACTTTGATCCGTCACTCCGAAATTTGTGTATTCCTGTTTGTGATCTCTACAAGAAAGGCAATCAACACCAGGAATAAGATTCTGCAGATGGTCAATCTACTTATGTCTATGACAATCACTGCAACGGGAGCATCACATTTATCACGGTCCGCAGTGAACGAAAAATAACCTCACAATGTGCCTTGGCAAGACTCGATGCCGGCGGACGCGCTGTACGCGACTGTGCAAATGAAAACAAGTATCAACCCGCGTATGGGGACCCTGGTAACTACTTGCTTTCGGCCATCCCCTTCACTCTCCAATTTTTCTGTCAACAGAGTCCTTCTAGCTGGCAAATCGAGTAGTGGACCATCATGTCAGCCTCTACTAACGGAAAACCAAAAACTAAGAAAAGGTCCAAGAAATTGCCTCCAAAAACTTTGAAAGTGATTGAGTATGTCCCTCCACATTTGCTTCGCTGTCATACGCGTTCGAACATCTGATACTTGCATCTATTCACAGAGCAGAGTTGGGCGACCATTTGGGCGATACTTTCAGGCCACAGACGTATGAAGATACTTTGACTTTATCTTTTATGATCAATATCTCTGACATGCTGTGTTAGCCCTCTCGACCAACAAACACTAGAGCCTCCAATTCGTCGTCCTCGTTCACCTACAGAGGATCCCCGCTGGTCAACTGAGTCTAGAGGACTGTGGAACGATATCAAGTCGTTGCGTTGGGTCGTCGTTCCCAGTGAGTTTACTCGTTCGGCCTTGTACATGAATGAACGCTCACAGGCAGACCCTGATAGGTTCTTCACTGAAACTCCTCCTTATTCCTATCGCCCTGTGGGCCAACTGGGAACTACTCTCACCATTTGTCGCGAAAGGGCTTCCAAATCCTTTCGCTCCTCTCCTCTTCATCTCGCATCCTGTTCCGTCACCTCCAGACGATCCTCGATATCAAAAAGGTTACCTTGACTTAGCGTTCATCGCATATTATGTTGTCGTATGGTCATGGTTCAGACAAGCGATAATTTTACATATCTGGAAACCTTTTGGAAGATCGTATGGTATCAAAAAGAATGCGAAGTTGGATAGACTCGGTGAACAGGGTCATGCAATGGTGTACTTTGCTATTACAGCAATCTGGGGTTGGGTGAGTATGCATATATCTTTTGCGAAGTACTTCTTCTCACCTTCCGAACCTCATAGAGAATTATGAGATCGCTTCCTACTTGGTGGTATCGAACAGCGTATTTTTGGATAGGTAAACTGTCCTGCGTGTAACAATCTATGTGGTGATTTCTGAACTTTCTCTAGACTACCCCCACTGGGATATGAAAGCGGAACTCAAAGCATATTATCTGATGCAGGCGGCTTACTGGATTCAACAGTTCATGGTATTGATTCTTAAATTAGAGAAACCTCGTAAGGATTACACAGAACTTGTTGCCCATCACCTGGTCACTCTCTGGTTAATTGGGTAAGAGAGTCATCGTCTCGCCTCACTCTACCTCCATCTGACCGATACTTCGCGACAATTGTTTAGCTGGAGTTATCTTACCAACTTGACACTAATTGGAAATGCCGTATTCCTGAGCATGGACTTGCCAGACTCGTTTTTAGCTGTAAGGCATTCATATTACAGTCCTTGTGACCAGGATTCTAACGCTCTCTACTACAGCTTTCTAAGATTCTGAACTACCTTCAATATGATAACGCCAAGATCTGGGTCTTCGTGTTTTTCATGCTAATTTGGACGTAAGTAGTCCCCTCTATCCACCGTCCTCTTCTTCGCCAGACTGAATTTCATTTCTCGATGTGTTAGGTATTTCCGACATTGGCTTAACATTGTCATGTTATGGTCAGTATGGTCCGAATTCCGTCTTATGCCGTGAGTTTTTCGTCTCCCTCTACATATTTGTTATTCGTTCCCTCATCTTGAATGTGAACCGAATAGCGAAACTTCAAAACGTTGGTCACCAGATGATGGCGTTTGGATGGTTTGGTGGATGCAATACCAAGTCTTTGTACCTATTTTACTCCTTCAATTCCTCAACATATTTTGGTATATCATGTTTATCCTCCGCGTCGCTTTACGGTACGTCTTGTTGCACAGAAATTCTTTCAACGTGTCTTTTGCTCATATACGACTGTTCTTTTATTCATTTAGCGCTATCTTGGAACGCACTGCGACCGATGTACGGTCTGACGATGAGGATGATGGCGAACCTGATGAAGTAGAGGACAAGAAGAACAATTAGATGTTTCTCTATCTCCCCGCGATATCGTGCTTCTTATATATTCGTACCATACCCTAATCCTCCGCATATATACTACTTGCATTAGTCTTGATTGTATTCAAACCAACTATTTCCAACGGTACTTTCGAAAGAATTCATTTGACCAAGACCAGAAAAGTAAAATGATTCTACTGATACAGATACATGCTATTAACTGTTACATACATGCTGCGGTATTCTGAGTACATTGAAATAGCTACATACGCAAATTTCCAACGATATCGATATCGTTCAACTGCTCTTCTCTCTGAAGCCGTATTCAAGCCCACAAATTATCTTCTATCGCATTAGGATCGGTAATTTCACCCGAACTTGCTTGTGCTCGAATCTGCATAACCGCATCTTCACCAACATGAATGATATCATCGTCAGAAGATTCGTATCCTTCCTGCTCAGGAGTAAAGATAGCTTTAGGTTCATTAGAAATTGCACTATTTGGCCATCTTTTCTCTCGCTGAACGTCCACTGGGTCTCCAGAAGCCATCGATTTCAATGCGAGAAGTGTGAACTAAACATAGGATATTAATTAGCATATGTCCACTAAAGTATTTTTTACCATTTTGAAGAATTTGTAATGAAGGAAAAAAACAAGGGTGGATTGAGAGGTTTGAAGCTTGAGGGTAAGTAGCAACGAACGAACCCTCTTCACGTCATTTCCAATGTCGAGAATGAAAAGATGGACAAACAAGATGATAGAAAGGATGCGTCAAGAATTTAAATGAAAAAAACTCACATGTGCATCATTCCCAGCATTGTGGAAAAAATCAACTTGGACTCCAAACTCATCGCCAAGTTTTAAAAGTCTACAAATTCTTTCAAGACTTCTTTTTTGCACGCCAGACTCTCCTTCGAGTGCTGCAAACATGTCGGCAGTGTCAATAACATAAAGACCTTCTGAAGGTGTCGTGTCTGGAAGAATGGGGTTCAAGTTGGGGAGAGGAGCGTCGATAGCGGGGGATCGAAGGTCTCTGAAAACAGAAATGATTTTTTTTTGGATTTAATTTTAGTAGTTGTCTTGTGGATGAAACACGTAGAAAGCTATTTTGAATTCAACTCACTTGATATCTTGGCTTGGATCATGGAAGATTAAGAAGAGAGGACCACCTTGTTGATATTTTCCAATGAGTTCACAAATCTTCCGTTTGAACTCGGCTTTGGAAACTTCTTCCGATACTCCGAATAGATAATTCTACCAAATAAAAACTCGTTAGTTTTTTTTTTCAATCTCTTCTTAGCCTAGCCTGACGGTGTTTCGAAACCAAATCGTGAACAAAGAGAAATTGAACTGACCTCTTTGTTATCTTCGACGTACGTGTTCCTATGATATTTGTATGGAGCAACAATCAAATGGTCCATTTCTTCGATTTGTTGACCATCTTCCCAACGAACTAGACTCCACCCGAATTCAGTGATCATGGTATGGTCTCTATCCCAAGATTCAATATCAATTGCAAGCCATGTTCCTTTCTTGGACGCCCAATAAGTCCGAATCCGTTCAAAGGACAGTCGACGAGAAGTCAGCAACGGTTGTGTTCCTTTGAGGCGTTTATTGTTCTTGTCAATTGTCTGTTGAAAACAATGAACATCATATCAGTAAGTTTAGTGAAGCCAGAATGATAGTAGAATTTCACGAATTACGAACCCGAATGGCTTTCTTCAAGACTGCTGCATCCTTGTAAATCGCGGGAGAACAGCTCATGAGAGAGCTTTGAGTGATCAAATAATCACTTGAAGGTAACGGTAATATTTCTTTCGTCATACCCATTGCATGTAACCAATAACGAATGTATTCTACTTGAGCACTGGAGAATAGAAGTCGAGCTTCACCATTCTCGAATGTTCCTATATCACAAGAAGAGGTGTAAAGATATCAGATTTTATATAAATAATAAATACTCACCTATGAAAAGCTCGATTCCATCGACCCCTTCCTTTCGAAGAGGATGTCCTGGATCTACGAGCGCATTATAGGAAATGGTAGCTTTCAAAGGACCGATATCTTCGATGTTTGGAAGAGCTTGATGCCTGTATGATATATAAGCGAGATTTAAGATAAGTAGGATCATTGTAGAATGCGTACCATTCGAAGTAAATGTCAGTGAAACGATAGTAACCTGTGATCGTTGGTACTGGCATGGTGAAAGTAGGTGAAGGGTTCGATGTGTAGTGGTGGTGGTTGTAAGAGTTTAAGAAAGATGGTTATAGCTGCGTATTGTCCTGTGGCGCAGCACTCGAAACACGCATTGACCTGCGAAGAAAACACGCAAGAATGAGAGCAACGACGAGTGGTTCTTTCTTTCTACGCATTTCATCCCCAAATTGGGTCAATGCTGCTTCCCGATAAGATCTTGTTTGTCTCCGCGTAGATTGGGCGCTAAATCAGAGGAGGGAGGCTGGAAATTCCAAGTTGAACCATCCCACTCTACTCAACTTCTTCATCCTTGCGACACCCTATTATTTTCTTTTCAATCGTAATTCGCTCTTCAAATTTTTCTGTACGAACTTGCTTTCAATTTCTCTGATTGCGAAAACGCGTCTGGGACGAGACTCTCCTCCTAGAAAACGCGTCAGAATCTTTTGAGACGCGTCCAGAATCTAGTCATCGATGGCTCAAACAGTACAACGAGGAAAGAGGAGACGTGACGACGACAATGAAGGCACACCTAACTCTAGTCCTGCGCCAGTACCCAAGAAAGCACGGTCTACAGCAAGGAAGAGTACTGGTGGCCGTCCTCCACAAGCACGTGCAAGTGGTTCTGGTAGGGGAGGAGCAGATGCAGATCAAGATGGTCCACCGCGTCGTAAGTACCACCGTTATCTTCTAGCCTAGTTCATCTTTTCTTTAGCTGAACTTTGTTGTCTGGTCCATTTTCTATTTCAGGGAGACGTTTCCGTCCTGGAACTGTTGCACTTAGGGAGATACGGAAATATCAAAAGAGTACAGACCTCCTGATTCGTAAATTACCATTCGCACGCGTGGTATGTTCCATTTCTTCCAAGCTTTCGTCTGACTTGACGTCAGTATTCCAGCTATATATTCCAATTCGTGTTCCCAACATCTCAACCCTATCTCATGCTGACTGTATATGCTCTCGTTTCAGGTCCGAGAAATCGCGCTGGACATGATGACAGACATGGTTGACTATGGAGAGACTGGCCTCAGATGGCAAAGTTCGGCTATTCTTGCCCTACAAGAAGCGACTGAAGCATACCTCGTACATTTATTTGAAGACGCGTAAGAAAGATTCTAAGAAACTATGTCCATTGGAAAGTCATCTGATGAATCTCCATTTTTGCAGGAACTTATGTGCTATTCATGCAAAGCGAGTAACACTCATGCAACGTGATATACAACTGGCCAGACGAATACGCGGACCTTGGGGTGGTATGGCATGAATGTCCTTCAGGACGTTATGCCTGTTGTACGCTGTTCGCTACCGCAGGTTACCTGCACGTTCACTAATCCTTGATGCCTAAACTGTGCTCGTTTTGCTCGCATTATTAATGCATTGACTCTCGTTTTGTAAACCTTGCGACACCCCTATACATCCACTTTATTTCCTTCCAGACCATTCATCATTCCTCTCCTCCTGCGACACCCCGACACCTCCGAGGCTTCTTATCCTGCTCCTATATTCGTTCGCCGCTGTCTCCTGGGTTGATTTACCCTCGATTTGTATGTTATGTGCTGAAGTATGTTTATTCATGAAGCCATTGACATCGTAATATACAAGTCCAGTATAGCACCAGGGGAGATTGAGTGGGAATGCATGCCGTTAGAGTCAGCAGTGTTCCTGTCAAATCAGGGCTATAAGATGTGGTGTCAATCCCGTCCGTGAAACTTTAGAGGTTTGAATTGGATTTCTCAACGTGCGCTACTAGTGGGATGCTTCTATGAACCGATCGATAGTCAAGCTGACAAGTTGCCGCTAACTAGTAGTTCGCCACTACGCCGTTTGAATTTGCAGCGAACAGTCTAGTGCGATCTGTGCAAAGGGTATGAGCGTGGTAGACAAGCCAACAATGGTGTTTTCACAGCATCAGAAACATGACGCAAGCCATCTTTTTATTTGTATTGTGTGTGGATCTGTCTTGTTAGACGAGTCGTGGTGGGAACTGCGGATTCACATAGGGAGCACTCGAAAGTACCCTGTTGGGCTGGCGAAACGTGCATGCAATCTGTCTGATGCCAGGATACATCGAGAAGCAGTGAGAGAAGTCGGAAGTTGGGAATGGTTCATGGGACAGGCAACACGACATATATGAATAGAAAGACGAGTAGCCCGGGAGTTTCAATCCGAGAACAAGATGGGAAGCGACGCGAAGACTGAATATTTGAAAGCGTTGTTCAGTGCCAATTGCGGCTGCAGACTCCATGTGTGCATATCCAATTGATCATGAGTACTTGTATGTCGAGTAACCTGAGCAGTGAACGTACTGCTAGGCCACCTTTCCAAGACATTGACCTGGCCCTGGGGCGTTCGGTAAGCTATCCTCGGCACTGCTCGGCATCCGAGACAATTGGCTGGGAATTGCCGAGGCGTCGGAAGGAAAGCCAGAAAAGGGAACTGGTTACCACGGGTGATTTATTGATGTTGTTGTATGATCAAACATATCTGACCAGCCCACGGCATTCAGGCTCACGGCATTTCTTCTCCTCTCCCAGCCTCCCTCTCCTTCCAACCCATCTTTCCCTCCATTTTCGGTCGGTTTCCAAAGGCATGCAGCTCTGACAACCGACAGTTTCAACTTTGAACGTTGTTCTGTGCTTTCGACCCCGGTTTCTCGCTTTTTGAGCTAGCTCATCTTCCAGCTCTTGAAAACCAATCTGGTTTTGGTTCATCGCCTACCCTCCTTGTCCGTCATCTGCTTGGTCACGATTATATCTATCACGTTTACGGTGGGCCAAGCTCTGTGCTCTCATTATACTTCCCATTCACATCCTTCCGACCTAGCTTTCCCATCCCCACACAGTACTCTATCTTCTGCCCTATGCTAGTGTTCGTTTGAGTGCATCCCCACCAACGATTTATACGAGCCATGAAACGCTTGGCTGCCGTATTTTCTTCCAGACGTTCAAGCAAATCTGACGCGGGCACTGAGTCTGTTCACTCAACCCAGACAACTCAAGCTCCAGACAAATCTAATAAATCACGCTCTACTTTCTTTCGTAGTCTGTCCCGAAGTCATACTAGTTCAACCCCAGTAGCCGACAAGGGTTCAAAACGACCTCCCGTCCCTAATGTGAGTACGACCCAAACCCCATCTTCATCGTCCTCTTCCAGCGGTGGGCCACACACTCCCGATGACGATGGCGCCAGCTTCATTCGCAACGCATCCACCAACAAGCCGTGGCCATGGCTGGTCGAGTCAGGTCCACCATCCGGATACTCCGAGGGCCAGGTGTTGGATCCTCAACGTAGATCGAAGCCTTTACCCCCAGTATCACTCATGTCTAGAGCATTTCATGAAGAAATAGAGGGGGATACATCTGCAGACGAAACATCGGAATCTGAACTACCGTCAACCGAGAAACCAACACCTATGGCATACTTACGCGCACTCACTGTCCATGGCATCGCGCCACCATTTTCTCCCCCGCCATTACTACATGTTCCTCACCGTCCATTATATCCCCGATCTGTCAACCCATCCCGCAATCTGCACCGGGACAATTCTTTGCGGTGCAATATGCTAAGGAAACATTTACTAAAGAGTATTGACCAACGCGGTCCCTCGCGCCTCGATCAATCACTACTCGCCGCTTTCCATTCTAGACAACATTTGCCGAAGGCACGCCCGTCGCTCCTGATGGACGATGACGCCATTAAGAAAATGCATCGGATTGTAGAACACAGTGAAGGTCTAGCCCGTTGGGTCTCGCGTCCATATTTCGAGGATCGAATGTTATTATACCTTCAGGATACCACTACTGGTCTCGTCAACGCAATGCGGATACCTGGTTCAAGATTTGGTGTTGCTGCACTGGAGTTCTCTGAAGGGCTTGAGGAGCTTGCCGGCCCGGTAGATCTTACAGAGGACGCATATCCTGTTGTTACTGCGTCGCCGACATCTATGACCCAGTTCCCAAGTAGTTTCACATCACCTCCTACGAATCTTCCTGCTTCATCCTCCTTACCTTCCAACATGCCTTCACAGCAAGTTCCGAAGTTGGCTTCACCTCCAGGTATGATTGAAGAGAAGTGTATATATTGATTCTTCAATTGATTGACTTTTCTATCTTCTAGCTCCTGGTCCTCAAGGACGTAACCAGCCATATAAAGCAGCAGCGCCGTCTCCATTGCGATCCGAACTTCCCGCTTCACCTCTCAAACCCACCCTCAAGTCTTCAATGTCAACGCCCAGTGCTTCAACTGCTGATAAGCCAGCGATCGTGCAATCAGCTAGTGCACCGACTATCGTACTTTCTCCAGGTACTCCCGAACCCTCATTGCATTCGTCACAGCAACCCGCGGCGAGGACGGGAGTTCGTTTCGCAGAGGATGATAGGGATGATCAAGTCCCTCTCGGCTATGTCCTCCGAACCAAACGGAAGCGAGAAGAGAAAGCCCGATTCCTGGAAGCTGAAAAGCAACGGCGCATTCATGAAGAACAACGGAGGAAATACGAAGAAGAGAGGCAGAAACAGGAGGCTGAGAGACAGAAGTGGGAAATGGAACGTTCGATATGGGAGAAGGAACGCCGGGCAATGGAGGAGGAAAAGAAGAAGCGACAGTATGCGGAAGAAGTTATTGCTGCTAGGAGCCGCAGAGAGAGTCAGCGATTAGGTGCATTACCTAGGCCAGGTATTGACGGTGCTTTCTCTTGGGACGGTGATCGTGAACATGAACGTGAAGTGCGAGGTAGGGAAGCACGTCCGAGTTATTCGAGGATGAAGTACGACTCCTCTAGTCCTCGGAGACAAGGTTCTGATCAGTCATTACGTGGATTATCTCCCGCTGTGCGACACGATTCCTCCGGCAGCTCAAGGCCGCCCAGTGTGGGTGGGACTGGTTCAGCGAGTGGAAGCATTCGCGGATCTTCACGTCCGCAATCGATGTATTCCACTCCTCATTCGTCGACCCCTGATGTTCACTCTCGTGAGCGTCGAGAAAGCAAAGGCAGTTATCGGGGGTCAATTATGTCCGAGTCGTCTCAACGACCCTACATCGATCAAGGAGCATACATGCAGTCCTACCCGTGGACCATGAACCCTGCCATGGTACCTCCTGTTCCTCAGCTACCTACTATGCAAGTTGTTCCAGTCATGCCCTACATGATGGATATGCCTCTTCTCCCTCCTGCCCCTCCCTTCATGATGCATCAGTTCGGACGACCGCAACAACAACGATCTTACAGTTCATCCCCTGCCCCAAGTTCACATAAATTGCCCGCAAGCCAGAGTTCGGATAGGGTTAATGAACACGGCAAACGGCACGAACGAAGATCAAGTGGGGATATATCGCAGTTACATAGGGAACGCAACAGATCGGGGTCTTTTGCATCGCAGCCAGCGCAACATGACAGGCGAAGCATCAACTCTGCTGCGACGACTTCGAAGGGTGTTCGTCCTAGCGCCCGGCCGACATCTTCAAATTCGCCATCACGTGGGTCTCCCAGACCACCTTCCATGCCAACTTCTTCCTCTCGTACTAGTTCACCGGCGCATCCTCATTCTTCGTACCAACATCCTGTCCCAGTTCCTGTCTTGACATCCTCATGGAGTCAGCCAGGATTCCAGAATCTGAGTAGACCGTCGGGTAGCAGACGACAAACTATGATTTCATAGCATTGTTCTCTTGACTTATTGAACCTTTTTCTCTTGCATCGGACCTTAGTATTGTCAGCATTAGCAGCATCTCCATCATCCCATTGCAGTATATAATTTTTTGAAGATATTTGTATGGAACGAATACATTCAGTCTGTTTGCGCCGTTTGTTTTATCACCACATCACATCATACACATCCTTTGTTCCCCCCTCTTAGTGTTTAATTTCTTTCTATCATTCTTACAATACGCTACCAACAACTAACGCTCTAAGGACGTTCTGTCGTTCTTTATACCACCACACTCCTTTGGAACACTCTTGTCTTGTTATAGTAGGCTTTATAGGGTTTTCCCCTTCCCATGTTTTCCCATTTCTGCCTTCTTCCCTTCCCGCTTTCTTCCATTCATCCTTGGTTTCGAATGTTGCCGCATCATCTTATTCAGCATGGGTCATCTTTTAGCAAATCATTTGTCTCTCGTTTTTGTTCTATTGTTCTTTGTTGAGACTTTTTCCATTGTGCACCTTGCCCGTGCCATCAATAAGTACTATAGATACGGATTACATTTTGGTGAAGGTTGTGGGTCCATATGTCATCCTTGTTAGTAGTATACTGCTAGTTACCCCATACGTAGTTTGACTAGCACTTTTTAGTATACGTGTAGTCTCTTCTTCTTTGGATAGCTATAGGGCTGTCTAATTCTCTCAATATAATCTCACAAACTAAATATTGCATGGTTCGGTTATAATGTGTAGAAAAGGTCATCAATTACAATAATAATAAAAGCACTGGGTGGTACAGTGTCCATAAATCGTAAATGTAAAAATATAAACCAAGCAGACAAAACTACTTAACTTGTAAGGTAAAACCAATACAACGATGGTCTAATGTCGACAATTTACAAATCTACATGGCAGTCATAGAATTCATTACTCGTGGAGATTTGTCCGAATATCTCTCTGCAGAAGAGATCGTAAGAGTGTCTTGAAAGTATCTCGAAGAACGCTCTCGACGATTACGAACGAAAGAAATAGCGACAGCGACATAACCCATAGCCATGAATCCGACAAGGGCAACAAGGGCCAAGTTAAGGGTGTTGGTGTCGGCCGTCAACGGTGTGGTAATTCTTGTAAAGAAATTTGCAGTACTTTCACCACTGGAGACAACTTCCTCTTCCTCATCTTCGTATATTTGACGACGAGAATGTGAGGAGGCCGAAGCGGAAGCTGCTGAAGGAGAAGCAGAGGTGATATTTGCTGGGAATGCATTACCTGCAACACGAGGTTGACGTTGAGTTGTGGGTTGACCTTGTCGGTTAAGTCCACAACGTTGTAAACATTGATCAGATCCTAATGCGACATTGTCGGGGATCTACAGAGAATTGAAGAGTATTTTTTAGTTATGAATCACAATATTATAAGAAGAAGAAAAATGTGCATACCATGCTTTCGAGATTAGCTATCTCTTGGACACCCAGGTCTCCTAGAGATGCTGATACGATTGAAGGTGGTAAGCCAAAAACTGTAGGATATATTGATCAGTTAGGGTCTATGATTGAGCGAGTGAGTTGTTTAACGTACATCGTTGACTTGTGCTCTGGACACCGGGGTCATTGCTGCTAAGTATAGCTGTTGAATGTATTGTGAACGGCTATTCCCCACATAACTTAAATATATAACCTACCAACTAGTTGAATTGGATCTAATATCCATCAAGTAGGAAATCAGAAGACAGAATGGTATGTATACGAATAAATATGACATACCACATCCATTGTTAATCTGGAAATGAACAGCTCCTTTGAGGAAGACTCCAGCTTGACCAGCGTTGATTTCGCCGAATACGAATCGGTCGCCACCTTCTCCGATTTCACCAAACTCGACGGTACCATTGATAGAATAGAGAACTTCGGTGGCCCTAGGATGCGTATGAGGCGTGTTCATACCGCAAGGACTAGAAACCCGTGTAAATATGAAAATCATTGAAACACGACAAACGCAGGAGCTCACCCTGTTATTGGTGGAAAAGGGTTAGTAATTCGTCCCCGAACGCAAATACGATGAACTCACCTAAATTAACGATCGTCATCGCGATATCTTCGCCCACCAATGCTGGGAAGTTTGCTACAGAAGCACCGATGGTGTTTCCACCTGCGCCCTTGCCAGGGGTGGCACTGTTGAAGTCGAACTTGAACTAGGGATTATTATGTGAGTTAGGTTATTCGAGTGCAAATGTGGTGTAGTAAGAGTACTAACATTCGTATCGTTGGCCAACAGCTTGATACGGTCTACTTCCGTAGCCGCTGTTTTCAAAGAAGCTATTAAAGAAGCAGCATCTTGAGCAAAACCACCGGCACTAAGAGCTAGCGAAACAAGAAGAGAGGAGGTCCAAGAGCGCATGACTGGGGTCGTGAAAGTGAAAGGAAAAGGAAAGAAAAGGGAGGAGGGGAAAGAGTGATGGAGATATAAGATGGACTATAGGCTGCATCTTATATCGTGGGCCTTGGTACACATGTTCAGGAATAGAGTTGTGCTGTTTTTAGTTTCTAGTGAAACCCTGGTCAGCCTTGAAACCTCCAGACTGGGCGCTACACGGAAATAGGTGAAATTGGAACTGAGAAAACTACTATAATAGGAAGTTGACTTGCCATATGCGGATATAGGGGAGGGAGGAGAGCTCTGATTGGCTGCCGCCGAACCAACCAACCAGTGCAAGCGGGGGATTCGGGCAAGGCAGTAGAACAAAAGCAGGGGACCGAGATAGCCTACAACGTACAGCGAGGCGATACTTGAGTTCAGGGCCACAGCCATCTCAATTCCTATCACAAAATTGATACAAGGTAAAACGCCTCTACCGCAAGGAATAAGATCTGTACTCACTCTTCATCCGAAGACTCCATCTCAAGCTCAGAATCGACAGCCTCTGCTCTCTTTTCATCTCGCTCAATTCGGTCCCACCACCGCACTAATCGTCGCTCATAATTTTCTATTGTCTTGCAGATGTATTGATCTTCAACACCAGTCCATCGAGCAGCTCGTTTGACGACTGTTTCAAAATCTTCCGGTAGTTCCCCAAATACATCGTCTGACGAGAATATAGTGTAGTCTTGTCCACAATACAGGTTGCTCCTATTTTTTGTTTGTTCAACTGCGGGCATGGGGGACTCGGGTAATTCGGAGACAAATTGTGTACTCGGAGGCAGTACTTCTTCGTCACCTTCAAGGTCTTCGACCGGGAAGTATTCTTGGAGGAAACTTGGACCTGCGTAGATTAATATCAGGATTCCATGAATGAAGGCTGTGTATCGGAATCATCTCACCAGCAGCTTGATCACCCCGAGGTAAAAGAACCGTTTGACAAAAATCTATGTACTGGTCCAACATCGAATCGTCAAAATGGAGAAGTGCCCTGATTGAATAATGAGAAATTAAAATTTCGGGTAGATTTGGATATCATCAACTTACGGCGAACGATTTGCAGAAGCAATTGAAGCTTTAGAAAGATCCTCAGATTTCTCACTTTTTCGTATAGCTTCGAGGACTGCCGAAAGCTTTGGGAGAGAAAATGAAGGATCGTTCTTCCACCGAGGATACCTAACAACATTACGATAAGTGTACATATTTTCTTTCATAGATAGAAAAATCGTACCGAGGCCTTCCATCTAATCCGTATACTATTTTCATGAGTAGAATAACCACAGAGACGAGTGCAACTTCGACTGGGACATTATCTGTTTTGTGCCACTTTGGGTCACGCCTACTTCGTCCAAGTATGTCATTTGAAAGAGAATAGTGCAGTGTGTTTGGGATGCCTAATACCACAGCTAATTGTTTGGAAAACCCATACAACGTCGCTAATTTTGGTTGAGGATCTTGCATAATTATGAGTGTTAAGTAATGAAATATACGTACGAGTACCACAGAGACAACGCACGGCTCTCCATAGTAGAGGAGCAGCGTTCATCTCTGGTGTATGAATGGCGAAATTCTCATGACATCTCTTTGCTAGTCGAGAAGCTATTGCATGTAAGTGTCTTGAAGAGGGAGGGCCCTAAGAATTTCATAAGGACGAGTTGAGTGAATAATCAGTCGATCAATCTCACTCACATAAGGTGACATTGCCTGAATGTTATTCTTGGTCAAATGTTCTATCAATGCATTTGGAAGAAGCCTAAGAGGGTCCAAGTACGGAAGCTCATATGATTCGATAAGCCTGTCAAATAGGTATCATATTCAGTCTCTAAATGAAAAAACAAAACCAAGATAAGACCAACCTAATGAAATCCATATACATGATAGGGACTCTGATAGTCCAACAAGCTAGGACAAGAATGGCGATGTTTGTGGCAGGAGAATCATGAGTTCGATTCCAACGCTTCTTCTTTTGCCTCACAGGACGTGGTTGGACATTTTCAGTATCCTCATTTTCACCTTCACCTTCATCTTCATCCGCATCATCACTTGCATCGTCATCCTCTTCACTTGAAGAAGAAGGCACTTCTTCAGCTGCCCGCATCAATTTCGCCATTTCCGAGTTTTCATTTTCACCTTCGTCTTCACTAGATGAAGACGAAGATGACGAAGACGAACTGCTGGAGGAAGAAGAATCAGACCCTGTTTCACTATCTTTCTCATCATCAGATTCTTTTGATTTTGAACTTCCTGGTTTTGCACCTGAGCTTCCCTCATCAACAGAACGATCTTCTTCATGTCGAAATAGTAACGGAACAGGATCTGGAAGATCCTCTAGCATTTGAAGATGCAACGTCCAAAGGTCTCTGCATATAGTCTATGATCGAGTATTGTGTTCGTAAGTATCCTTAATGATAATGATTCGACATAACTGACCTCGAATTCGGGAGGCAATTTCCATAATTTTGTCAAAGCTTCAACTTGCATTCGTAGAATAAGTTGTTGAGATTGAAAGTATAAGAATCGTCCGCGTTCTCCTCGATATACTACAACATGAATAAGAATGAGAAAGAGTTGGGACAAGGAATCAATCAACTTGCTTACAATTCGGATCTGCCATGCTTTGTTTCTCTTTCTTCTTTCTGTTAGATTTAAGTGTTCGTTTTCGCATCAAATGAGGTCCTAGTTCAGTGACCTCTTTCGTTTCATTTCTATATCCCTATAAAACATATTGTCAAGACTACGGATGGACTGTTGTAGGCTTACTTACCTGCATGACATGCCCTTCACTGCATGTTATCAACCCGCTAGTCGCTTCTTTTCTCCATCGCTTTGAACCACAAACGGGACATTTCCTTCGGGCCATCTTTGGAATTACTGAAGGCTATTATTGTAGATGTAAGTAATGGTGAGTGAGTGAGAAGGATAACAAGCATTAGACTTCCAGTTCCCGATCAATAGTAACAGTAACAGATAAGATTAGATGCATTTTTATTGCGATCAATCACTGAACCGAATGATGATGCATTTCCCCGCTCAACCAGCTCAACGCCAGCAAGACACTCCTTTCCCTCATACTCATTCATCTTCCTTAACCTCGTCAGCACTAAGTCTGACCTTGCAAGGAGATGCGGCAATTTGCCCTTCTTGTTTGCTTCTTTCTTAATATCCTCACATTCGTTGCTGCGTAAGTACAACTTCACTGTATGTTCAACGTAGGCTAATATTCGACTTCGTGATACTCTAGATGGGACAAAGTTGGTTTTGTTCGGTGTTGCTATGATTGCTTTGATATCTGATACCGGTATTTTCTAGGAGGATTATGAAATTTTCGATCTTGTAACTGCCCTGGAAGCGGCCGAAGGTACGTCCCGTCGTATGATGGACAATGTCGTCCAATATCCTTACATTTATCTTCTAGGCAAGGGCACAAACTTCTATTCATGGCTAGATATACCTTCGACTGCTACAATGGCTGAAATCGCGCGTGCATATCGCAAAAAGAGCGTGCAGATACAGTCAGTACATTGATATGTCAGAAGGACAAGTTCGTTGAATTGTTTTTGTTGACTTCGTACCGAACAGCCCGGACAAAAATCCCGGACGAAAGGATGCACATGATAGGTTTTCTCGGCTGGGTGTCATCTCTAAGATATTGAGGGACAAAGAGAGTCGTCAGAGGTATGTTACAGCCTTTTTTGTTTGTCTGGAACATTGTGACCAACGGGAGAAATCCTGTATGTCAGATATGACTTCTTCTACAAGAACGGCGTACCTAAGTGGAGAGGAACTGGTTATTATTATTCGCGTTTCCGGCCTGGTCTAGGAGTGAGTAGCCATCTCAATCATTCTTGATATCTTCTTCTGACAAGAACTGTCCAGACGGTTCTTATTTTCTTGACGATCCTGAGTTCAGGACTGCAATATCTCGTTCAGAAATTGAATTACAAACGAGATTTGAATAGAATTGAAGAGATTATCGCGCAGGCTAAGTCTGCGGCATGGGGTTCAAGTATCACACCTCCAAAAGGACAGAGAAAAGTACGTTGGCGGATTTTTTGTTTGTTTCCGAATGATGCATGTTCATTGTTTCTTTAGGTCAAAATCAGTCTCGGAGGACCTTCGAGGTATGACGAAGATGGGAATCCTTTACCCGGTAGAATGGTAGACATGGTTGTAGAAGGAAATGATGTCTATATGGTTCGTAACCACAATCTTGATGATGATCGAAAAAGCGCGTACTAACGTATACTATCTATACATACAGCTGGAACCTGGCGGAAATCTCCTACCTTTGAACAGCTCTACGGCAGTGCCTCCATCTATCAGCAGGACGTGGTTCCTTGCGCTAGTTGTGAACCTTTACACAAAAGTGGTCAAACGAGGGTCCTCCTCAGGGACTGAAAATTTAGTGGACGATGAGAGCCTCGAGGATACTGACGATGGGTCAGTGACGAATTCGGATGCGCCGGGGAGTGGAACGTCGACGCCGAAAGAAGGCAATGGTGGAACTGCGTTGAAGGCCAGCCGTAGCGCGGCGACGATGGCTGGGGGAAAGAGGAGGAAAGCAGTGAGGAAGCGGTGACTCGGGTGACTCGAATGGTTGTCGCTGTGTCGAATACCCGGTAGGAAATGGTAGGATTGTCAATCAGAACATCAGGATAATCGACGAGATATTTAAATTACAGACAGACTTCGGTATTTGGTGGTAGTTCGCTCAGGTGATGGAGATGAATTGGATGGAGAGTTGCGATGTGGCGACGATTAAATGACTCGAACCAGCATCAAAAGTAAGACGGTCGGCCGCTGGAGGAGGGATGTGATTTTGCGTCGGACCGGGAGCAACTTGGTCTGCTAAAATTTGAACTCGATCACCAGTCCGAATGCAAAGTGGAGAAAGAAAAAAAGTGCGGAATAAGTCGCCGAGCAGAAAGGCTTGGGTGTCTCAATTCTGCTCGCGAAGTGGGCAGAGTGTTGGCGATGCTGGCGAGAGAAGGCGTGGATGTGTTGGATTTCCTCAGACTTTCATTTTGAGTCTGAAATAAAATAGAGAGCATTGTTTGTCTAGAACCGCAAACTGCTAAAGATCTCGTCCGTTATCTAGGGAGATGAAGACAAGCGCCCAATAGCGGAACTCCAGACTGGAGATCGACTGAGATCTGAGCCAGAGCAAAAACACTGATAAGACAAAGTGCCTAGGCGACAAACAGGCGCAAACAACTTCTCGAACGGCTTAAGTGAATTCCTCAAAGCGCCGTGTTTTCTCCTCCAACCTCCATCTCCGCATTTCTCATTTTTCTTCCTCCTCGAAACAAGTCCTTGCAGTCGTCATGTCCGCCGCTTCCCAATACCGCCCTGACTTGTTGGCCCCCTACCTCGCTCTCCCCCAGGGTGACAAGATTCAGGCTGAGTGTATGCATTTTATGATCTTAATGATCTTTTTACTTGAAATGACTCATTTTCACTTTTAGATGTCTGGATTGACGGTGATGGTGGCCTCCGTTCAAAGACTACGGTATGATCGATTCTTCTTCTCAGTGATACATCACGCTCATCGCGATATACAGACTGTTAACAAGAAGGTGACCGATATTGGTCAACTTCGCGTCTGGGACTTCGACGGTTCCTCCACCAACCAAGCCCCCGGAGGTGACTCTGATGTCTACCTTCGCCCCGCTGCCATCTTCAAGGATCCTTTCCGAGGTGGTGACAACATCTTGGTTCTCGCCGAGTGCTACAACAACGATGGTACCCCCAACAAGACCAACTTCCGTCACCACGCAAAGAAGGTCTTTGACCAAGTCAAGGACGAGGAGCCTTGGTTCGGTCTCGAGCAAGAGTACACTATTTTCGATATGGATGGTACTCCCTATGGCTGGCCCAAGGGTGGTTTCCCAGGTCCTCAAGGCCCCTACTACTGCGGTGCTGGTGAGGCGCTTCTTTTGACATCTGTCTATCTCCAATGTATCTGATTTAAACGAATATAGGTGCCGGAAAGGTCTTCGCTCGTGACCTCATTGAGGCCCACTACCGTGCATGCCTTTACGCTGGTATCAACATCTCCGGAATCAACGCAGAGGTCATGCCTTCGCAGTGGGAATTCCAAGTCGGCCCTTGCGAGGGTATCTCCATGGGTGACCACCTCTGGATGGCTCGCTACCTCCTTGTCCGTATCGCTGAGCAGTGGGGTATCAAGGTCTCCTTCCACCCCAAGCCTCTCGCAGGTGACTGGAACGGTGCTGGCTGCCACACCAACTACAGCACCAAGGCGATGCGTGAGCCCGGAGGTATGAAGTACATCGAGGCTGCTATCGAGAAACTTTCCAAGAGACACAATGAGCACATTGCTGTTTACGGAGAGGACAACGACCTTCGTTTGACTGGTCGTCATGAGACTGGCCACATTGGTACCTTCAGCTCTGGTGTTGCCAACCGTGGTGCCTCCATTCGTATCCCCCGTCATGTTGGAGCCCAAGGCTTCGGTTATTTGGAGGACAGACGTCCTGCTTCCAACATCGGTAAGTTTTGTCTTGAGAATCGGTCGGAACTTTTAACTCATGACTCCTTTCTTAGACCCCTACCGTGTCACCGGCATCATTGTCGAGACCACCTGCCTCAACGCATAGATTGTAATCGGGAAGAGTTTAGAAGTCTGTACCCACTTGTTGTATACTGTTCATATATCATGGTATTCCGAGGATTCTCACATCGTATATTAATCACTTTCCCTCGCATGCACGGCGCTGTATGAAATAAAAGAGAACCTTGTATATTGTTATCATCGTACATCTACATCGCTCGAGTGAGATCGAAAAATTCGAGGGATACATATGAATGGCTTCGGGCAGTACATTAGCATGGGTATTGGATAAACACTAGAGCGGAAACAAGTACAGCATTTGATTCTACCTTCTCCTATAGGAGTTGTCCCAAATACTCCTTCAAACGTCACAGGTATTTAGAAAGGACTATTGACAATCCCTGATCGGCTTTGAAGATGCTTCATAGGAGTCGCAAGCGATGCTCGGGTTGGCCGTCGAAGGTTCTTCTTGTTCACCGCTAAAACATTGTTGCTCAATGCGACGATCTAGAAATCGACTTTGTTAGACACATATTGCAAGAAAGACGGGTACGATTCAAAACTTACAATTTCTTTATCGTCACCAAACTTGAAGTTATCTTGGACAACGTCGTCCTCGTATCTGAACAGAACATGTAAGGGATTATCAGGAAAGAAATTGCAATCGATGGACTTACTTCTTGATTTCATATTTATCGAGGAGACCTTTCTTGACCTTTGCAAAGTCCCATGCAACAACAAACTCGCCTGTAGATGTAACGATGGCATTTTCCTCCTGTCCCTCACCCATATTGAATCTAATGCACAACAATCAATACAAATTCGTAAGAAGATATCCGGGCAAGCATGAGAAACGTACCTAGCAGGCGTGAAAGCAACAGCATGTCCCATATACGCTACATGCTCAGCTCTCAGTTGAAGTCTCCTTGGGATAGGTTTGGCATTCGCAGGGAAGCTCCTATCGAAGCCCAATGAACCTGAATATCTTCCTTCACCAATCAAGGTGTCAATTAACAGCAAATAAGTCTTGGTTGTAGCAACAATCCATCGACCATTTGCTGTAACATCCACTCCAAGAATTGGATCACCAAGAGGAGGTAAGGCGGTCTTCGCATTCTTTCCAATAGAATCAAACAATCGTATATCACCCTTCTCACTTGCAACCGCAAGTTTTCCACCTTCTGTAGTTGTGACTGCTGAAAATTTGTTCTTTGCAACGTATTGTTTGTATTGAGAATCAACCATCTTGTTTCCTGAAATTCTTGGATCGATTCGGAATAAAGCATTGTTGGAGATTCCAACCAACGTTTGTTCTGGTGTCATTTGTGCGAATTTGGAATCTGGGGCGATATGGTCAACGCTGATATTCTCGTTTACTTTCCATTCATCCACAATCTTGCCACGCTCGATATCGAGTGAAAAAAGTGAGTGAGGTTCGGCTGGATTCATCAAGACCATCTTGGTGTCTTGGTCGTGAAGCATAACCTACAATTCAAAACATCATTCCTGAAGTCTTCAGGATAGCTGGGAGTTGCTTACGTGTTTGGGTTTGAATTCTTTGCCTTTCGGTGTAGCGAGGCGAGACATACTGGCATAATACTTGACTTGATTATCTCCAGTGTGACTGAATACACCTATATTGTTGCCGCGAACAACATACGACCGGTCACCCTTGTAGCCAACAGTGAGTTGAGAGTTTTTCTCTCCGTTGACTAAGGGTGGGAGCTCGTCGTCCTCTTCATCTGCAACTTCTTCTTCCTCTTCATCTTCGCTCTTGTCTATGAACAGTTTAGCAAGATGGCAATCGGTGAAGGTGGTTTCAATAGATGACAAACCTAGTTCAGACGCGACATCGGCCTCTTCATCTGAATCGTCTTCTACATCCTGCATTTCAACATCCTCTACATTCGAGCTCATCACATATGCTTGCTCTTCTGCCTGAATTGTGTAAGAAAATCAATAGAGCAAAACTTGAGACCACAATATGACATCAACTTACCTTTGCCTTCGCCCATGAGTATTGATTCAGAGTTTCCCAAAGTGCAATTGTGAATCCCTCTTGGAACTTGCTCATATCCTCCAAGTTCGGAAACCTGAAGCACCAACTACTCTGCGCACCACCCTCGCTCTCGTGATTCCAAGTTAATGAACATACCCTAGAGCTCCACCTCTGATTCATATCTTGAGTAATCTTGTGCGATAAGAGGTGACCACTTTCTCCTAAAGCCATCAGCCAGTACTCGAAAGGACCATTACTGACGATTCTAGCATTCACATCGGCTTGCTTGGAGAAATACCCTTGTTCTCCATTCCAAAGATGTAGTTCAGCATCTGCAGAGACGAGTGCAGGCGGTAGTGAATCTGGAACAATGAACTTCTTTACTTTCGGAGATGAAGGGGCAGAGGCAGGGGCGGGGGCGGGGGCATTGGACGATGAAGATGCAACGGCAGTAGTCTTCATGGTCTGTGTAGAATTAACTTCTTCAGTGGAGGTTGGTATAGAGTCTTCCTCTTTGTGTGCAGTGGCTGTATCATTGATCTTCTCCGTGGGAGGGCTGTGATATGGGTTTGTTAATGTTATCCTTGTCGTGTTCTGATGGCTTTCAGAAGAAACTCATAAAGAAAGGAATGACGCACTGGAAAACAAATTCCTGAAGATCGGAATCGGCAGTGCTATCCCCTGACTTCTTATACTTCCTCTCGTACATTGCTCTATACATGCACGTTTCGAAAAACGCCAATGTTGGTGCATTCGAGCCACTCGCAAGGAATTCGTAAAATTCATCAACGTCGCCCTCTAAGTCTCTCCAAACAAAACATGGCCCATCTTCCGTCTCGATTGTTCTGAATTCCAGCTCCTCACTGATCAGGAATACACGCTCTTCATCGGCTGCGTTGATAAAGTAAACCACTACTCCAGCGGAATATATCCAAATGTGAGACTCACTCTCATCCTCATCTTCCAAAAGCTCCTGGTCACCTTCTTCATACACTCTCGTAATAACAAGTTGAAAATTGTGTTCCATAGATGGAACTCGACGGATAGTGGCCATAGCATCGTTGTATCTAGAGCATTAGTGTTGAGATGTAGGATTTCGGTAAATGAGATGGAAAACATACATGCATTCCCGCTCGCTCCTGATTGCACCTGAACGAACGAGGGATAATTGACCCTCTGAGATCTTTACGACTTCGGCGGCATTGGGATCGTCTGTATTGATAAGTAGGATGATGTCAGATCCTCTTGCAAATGTGAGGCTGGATTGCTAGTAGAGAAACATACGCCAGACCCTTTCAATCACTGTCAACAGGGAAAATTAGTTCCGGAGTTTTTGAGGCACATAAAGGCTCACAGCTTTTGAAAATGTTCATCGTCGAAGGAAGTATTGGGCGATGTTAAGGAAGTTAGAGACAGAGAGGGTAAGCGTCTAAATAACATCTACTATCTAGCAGGTATAATAGGAGTGTCACAGTCACTCAACGCGTCAGGTCACAAACCTGAACTTACTCTGACACGAAAGCGTATGTTCCTCCAGTTATGTTTTGTCTTTGATTTTACTTACAACACATATGTTCAAGACCACGTATGGCTGAGCCAATCACCCCAGATTCGTCTTTTAGAAGTCGTTTCAAGCCAACTTTGGATGTGAGCTTCAATCATAATCTCAACATATTTTCTTGACTCTGACGAATACGAAAACAACCAACAGCCTCATCAAAACCAAGGACAAACTTCTCCAACCTTGACCTCTGCATCTTCACAACCCCAGACTCCAACTTTTGACTCCGCCTTAGGTCGATCCATGTTCGGAAAGTCGTTGTTCCAATCTAGATCGTCGTCACCGTTCTCAACCAGTGGTTCAGGTGTCATTGACCTGGGGACACCACCGAAGACGTTGGTAGTTCGCACAGACCATTCGTTGGTGACTTGCTTTGATCCACAGGACAAGGAGTTGTATGATTTGTGGGCACCGAAGTAGGCTGCAATCACAATCATTGTCCACTCTAGAATTGGCGTCTCATGGACACTACTTTTGTTACTGTACTCTGCACGTCTTTCAAATATATAAATTGAATAATCCGTCTACAGCTATGAATACAAGCAGTTGAATTGATGCATGAGAGTTGTTATGTACAACGGAGAAAACAAGGGAACCAAGAGGGAGTGTGTAGCAACAGATCTTGCACATGGGTATAGACATAGATCCGCGAAGAGACTGAGAACAGAGAAAATAAAAAAGGCTGCAAAAATCGTAACAAAAAAAAAACACTGCCCGTTTATTGAAACAATAACACAATAGTCCAAGTCGGCAGAGCATTAGTCAAATTCGGGATAATGTATTCGTGAACTCATGCAGGTGTCGTGAATTCATGATGAGATGGACAAATGACATTCCGCGAACATTATATCCAGTCGCCGGTGGGTCTTGGTTTCCCATCGTTCCGGCTGTTGCTTCGTCCACGCAACATGGTCATCCTTTGCTGCAAGCCTGGATTAGGAGTTGAGGGTATAACAGATGGGTTCGAGTACAACGATGATGTATCGTCTCCTTCGCTGCTATGTCTCGGACTCCGGTGTTTTGAATGTGGAGAGCTGGAAGCAATACCGGAGTCTTGAGAGCGTCGATGTTCTTCATCTGACTTCTCATCATCGGGCACATATTCTTCCTCCTGCAAAGTGCCTAAACTTCGCGTAGAAGCAGATGGAGTAGTTGCAGACATAACACTCATACTGTTCAACGCGCGGTAATGGTTCACTGGTTGACTATGAGAGTGCATGTGGTGCGAAGAATAAGATGAGAGACCGAGCGCGTTTGCAGGGGTATTTCGAAGTCGAATTTCATCCGTACACAGCCTGTACAGTTCTTCAAGACCAAGGTAGCGGGCTTCATCCCTCAATTCCAGCAAAGCTTCAAGACGGGAAGAAGATGAAGAATTGAGATGAGCTGCACGAGGAAGCACAGAAGGACGGTCAGCTGTGGATGGCGGCGACCGAAGATATGTGAGGATATGCGCATAACTGAACAGAGTTGGGGTAATCAGTGATTAGAAGAATAGATTCGAAACAACGATAGACTCACGGAGCGCTGGGTCTGTCTAAGAATATGTGAACATTGATCGCAGATGAAGATGGCTGCAAAAGCCCCGAAGATGCCAGATGATTGCGAAAAATGGAATTGAACGCGCTCGACTCTGCCTCACTAGAGGGAGTCCGTAGAGGCGCGTCGTCATCTTCATCTTTGTCTGCTGGTGGCACCAGTGACTCGATGTACGACGCAAGTTGTGAAGGTCGCGATGTCAGCGTTTTGAATGTGGTCCGATACGTAAGGGTGCTTGTTTCAAGTGAAACGATGACTTTCGAGAGATCAAGGGACGGAAGAGTTGGGAACGGAGTTATGACAATGGCATCAAACGATGACTGAGCTGGAGGAGATGGTATAGACGACGGGACATGAGGGAAGTACATCGAAGATGATGGTGAAGAGTTCTTCGGGACAGATTTCGGGTTGAATTCTTCGAATGCTTGTACAGGCGTTGGGGGCACTGCACGTGTAGGTTTGGGAGGAGGGACTACCGACATCTCCGGTTCGTGAACGACTATGGGAGGTTCGGCCTCAAGTATGTTTCCCATCTCAATCACTCCGAACTGTACTGTGTCGTCTTGCTCCTCTACCTCGTCTTCATCATCCGGAATAGGGGGTAAGGGAGGACTAGTTGGAGATATGGATGTTTCCAAGGTGATCGGGATTTCGTGAACATTGTCTTCTTGTGAGTGAACGGAGACGTTGGAGCCGGCCAAAGCCTCCTGTGGAGTCCGGACCACGATAGCACCAGAACCAAGTGTACCACGTCTCGTGAAAGCATCAAAAGCGCTTGTGAGCTTTGGCTCAGAGATACGGACTGGTTTCGAGGGGGCGTATGGAACTGAGCTAGAGGACGATGTAGATGAGCGGGAGAATATACTCTTTGCCATGGATGCAGAGAGAGAGGGTCTGTGTCGTATCGAGTTAGTGGCTACTGGTGGCGGGCTGGCTGGTTTGGGTGCAACATGCTTTGACGGCGATGTTTGGACAATTTGGTAAGGGTCGACTGGAATTGGATAAGATATGGACGGTCGAAGGCTTGACGCGGATTGCGAGCGAGAATGACCCGAAGGCATGATGAGTGCTAAGATGTCGAGGTAAAGCAGAGGGATGGTAGTGGTAGCGGTGAAAGATGAACGGGAAAGGGAGATTGGCGGGGGAGTACAAATTTGAGGGAAGGAGGCGGCATTGTTCTGGGACCACCCACACAAGGCGAATTTTGAGACCTCGACAAACAATAGGGATCGTTTAGACGCCCCAACTGCAACGAGACAATAAGATCTAAGATTAATTACCATTTATGGTACTGTCACGTGGCACACGAGGCGTCGGTTAGAAAGCTTATTACTCTCTACTGAACGTCAAGAACACAAAGCCAGTCAAAATGCAGTCCCCCACCTCGTCCTTCCAGTTCAGTCTGCCTTTCGTCCTTCAAAGTGCATCACCCGCCCTTGCGTCTCTGCACGCTACAAGAGCACGACTCCTGCATCATCCCGATCTACCTACAGACGTTCTTGCATCAACGCACTGCAACCACTGCGGTGCTTATTCACTCGATGGATCGGGGACCACACGTTTCATTCGCCAAAGACGGAAGAAAGGCGTAAAGCTATCGAATTCGCCTCCACTGTTCATGCAGAGGACATGCAATATCTGCGGGCATGTTGAGAAAATCTCACTGCAAGCTCTTCCCCATCCTCCTACCGGAAAGCCATTCATCACTCAATCTGATATTCCTCAAAATGTGTCACCGAGTCCAAGTTTGTGTTCAATAACTACTACCAACACACCGTCAGTGCAAACATCACGACAGAACACTCCAACACCTGGAGTCCAATCTTCTAAACGCAATAATACGTCGGAAGATGTCGAAAGCAAAGCTCGTCAGAAGAAGTCTCGGGGTTTACAGGATTTACTTGCGCGTAACCGAGAGCGCGAAGCTAAAATCAAAAAGACACAACAAGCCCAGGGATTGTCAGCATTCTTGGAAACTTTGTAAATTAGTTTCGCCAAGGTAAAGTCTATCTTCATTGAGCAAGTGCCGCTGAATAGAACTCGAGTAGATGTGCCGATTATTGAGAATGTGGATTAGAACTTCACGCATCATGTACACAGATAGTGGAACAACTTTCATAGAATTCCGACGAGTATTACACAGTGAAAACTACAACTCCATCCTCATTCCACAACCCACATTAGAGAGCAAATGCGTAATGCGACATCACAATACAACAACAATCATGACGATCATTGAGGGACATTATCATAACAGAACATTTCAAAACATGACATCCTTTAAGATGCATGTATAGATGTAAGAGTTGAAAGCGAATGAAAGCTGTCGCGAGACAGAGCAAATATAGAAAAGAAAAAAAGGGGGGAAACGAGAAGAATGCATAGAGCTCCGAAAACATAATCGTACACACCGCGGGCCTTGATACCGGGATTACAGATGCGAAATGAACTCAGAAGAGTAATTCAATTCACTTCTGAGCAGAGTAAGGATTGACACTGTAAACCTTGATGACGGGGGGACTCTTTGTGAGGTCAGCAGTAACGATGACCTGGAGAGCAAGGGGTTAGAAAAGACACGCAAGAAGAATAAACAACACCTACTGGAACAGTCATCATCTCCCGAATCTCTTGAATCTTATGCCCGGCAGGTGTAGTTTTCAATCCCTCGAAGACAGGGTAGCCCCCAGCTTTGGATAACAGCCTTTGTTTGGAGGTTTCGACATCTACGGCCTGCTTATTCTCGCGTCCAAGAATGATCTCGTCATCGTCGGCGTCGTCTTCGTCAAACAACGCCTTTTCATCATGTACAGAACGAGATGCAACCTCCATCTTGACGGCATGTTGTTCAGCGTTTTGCTTGACCTTCTTCAAGTGCTCGTCGTCACTATTCTCTGCGAGCCACGTGATAACATCTCGATCAGACCAATATATGTTCAAGGAATGAGAATGTTCATCATAGACATGATTCTAGAGTAGAAGCCGACATTAGTATTGAGAATTGCAAGAAGAGGGCCAATAACCTACATCAATTGGCATTTGGTCGACATGGACACGTTTCTCGATACCGAATTCAGGAACAAGGACATCGAAGGCAGCATCGAGTACACCAACGACTTTCGCTTGGCGAACAACGGGCCCATAACGTTGAGTGAGATCGGAGATGAGAATGCAAAGGAACAGATGTGCAGATTGCTCTTCTGCCAATTGTGCGGAATCGCGTTTACTGGGATGAAAACACAAATTAATGAATGATGACGAGGCGGAAAATCAGATACGTACATATTGCACTGTTGAGCAACTTTCGCAACTGCGTCACGGTCCATGGTAAACTTAGGCTCCGGTCCACCTTGAAGGATAGAGTCAAGTTGACGATGGACAAGGACATCAGCGTATCGGCGAATCGGGGATGTGAAGTGGGTGTAAACGGGGACATTCAACGCGTAGTGGCCGTACTTTGCAATGTCGAGCATACCAGCACAGAAGTACTTCGCCTTTTGAGTTGCCTTGGAAAGAAGAACATCCAAAATTCGGCGCGTGAGAGGATCCTCAACAGTATCCAAAGAACGCATGATCGCCGCTACTGAGGAAATATCGATTTTGTATCCAAGGCGCTCAGCCCTTTCAGCGAAAGCAGTCTACAGACTTATCAATAAGAATCCGGCTGTGATATATCATGAATTGCATTACCATGCGGCGCTCTAATGGATTATCGTGGCGACGAAGTAAGGCCTGCTCAGGGAAATGCACTGCAACTTGTTGAGCAACTGAGATATTGGTGAGCAGCATAAACTAGACACGAGGAAATGAGTATTGTTTGAAAACAAGAGGGTGATCAAACGAACCTCTTCAACCAAGTCGTTGGCGTCGGAATGGTTGTATGGTTCACAATCGATTGGAAGACCACTTTCATCCAACTTGAATGTGAGACGCATGGTTTCGTTGTTCAAACAGCCAGCCTGAAGACGTCTCGAGCGAAGCTGCTTAGCCAAGTCATTCAAGTTTTTGATATCATGCTCAATATCAGCAGCATTATGCTCAGGAATGACAGGTGTGTCACCAAGGGCCTTTCCTTCAATGACGGCTTGAGCGGTGTCATACTTGAGTTTTGTGGCGGATCTGAAGGTGTTGTGAGTAAAACTTTTTCGCATCATACTAAATAATAAGATATATACTTGACGATGGTCTTGCCAAACCACTTCTTGACGATTTTTGCTTCTTTCGTCAAAGTGTAAATGACGGAGAATGCAAGGCGATCTTGACCTGGAAGAAGACTGCACAGTTGTTCGCTAAGTGTGGGAGGGAGCATAGGAACAGCACGTTGAACAAGGTAGACACTAGTGGCACGCTTTCGCGCATCTCGGTCCAATGCAGTGTTCGGCTTCACGAAGTGCGAAACGTCTGCAATATGGACACCAACATCGTAAGTACCGTCTTCATTCAACTTGATGGAAAGAGCATCGTCCAGATCCTTGGCGTTTTCGGGATCAATAGTGAAGACACGTTCGCTACGTAGATCCTTGCGAACTTCAAATTCTCGATCGGGGACACTGTTACAATATATATCAGCAAAGGACAAAACATCATATCATGTAACTTACGTCCAAGGGACAGGTGGAAGACACTTGAGGACGTTATCAGTGAACTCTTCGGTAGGGAAGTTACAATCCTTGAGCAATGCACTGGTTTCGACTTCAACGTCACCAATAGGACCAAGCTCTTCAACCAGGGTACCGAAAGGATGAAGAGAGCTGATGGGCTGGAAAATCAAATCCCTTAGCCTATGCGGCAGCGTATAGAAAGGAATTTCCACTTACATGACGCTTGATACACGCTACGAAGAGTTTGTTAGCATACGCCTCTGAATTTTGGACGAAATCAGGTGGAGCTTGTTCAGTAGGGATTGCAATGAGAGGTACACGCTTGTCGGTGGGTTTGAACCAAACGATCTTAGGTCGTTCGATAGGTCTTCTCGGTTCATCACCACGATCTCCCTCTCGTTCGCGGCGTTCAGCCTCTTGTTTTTCTTTCGTGGCCGCTGAGGATGGACGCAAGAGACCGAGTGTTCCAGAGAAGAGTTGACCGGGCATGCGTTCAACAACTGCAACAACGTGACCAGCGAATTGGGGCTTGACTTCATCGGTCACCCTGTATCCAAAGGTAAGAAATGACACGATCAATGGCGAATGTGACTTACTCCTCGTCTTCAAATAACATCAGTCCCTGACCTTCGACTTCAACATCATCTTTCTTCTTGTCGTTCTTGCGACCAGCTGCACCCTTCAAATCGTAGGCAGAGTTCTCTTCTTTCTTACGCTTTTTCTCCTCCTTCTCCTTCTTAGTTCCCCATACCTCATCTACATCTAAAAGTTCAACTGCTACAATATCACCTTCCAAAGCACGATTGCGATCCTTCGAACCACAAATGTAGATGTCGGCATCTAACACTTCGGTTGCGACATACGCATCAGAACGATTACGCTTATTGACTCGTAAGATACCAACGACAAGCTTGCCAGCGGCAAGAAGAGGGGGCAAGGAAGCCTGTGGAAGATAAGGAGCGAAGAGCGACTTGCGCTGAGGTTGATTAGATTGCTGTTGTAATTGAGTTTGGAATTGCTGCTGTTGTTGCTGAAGTAGGTTGATACCACCGAGTCCGAGACCCATCATGTTGGCAGCCATCATATTCGGAAGCATGTTGGGGAAACTGAACGATGGCATCTTTTGATGATGTCCACCGGCAGCAGCTCTGAACTGTTGCAAACTTTGTAACTGAGCTTGCGCTTGCGCCAAATCGGCAGCAAAGTTGTTGCCATTCTGAACTCCACCAACTCCTCCGTCTACACAAACTATCAGTTGCTGTACTATCACAAAACATAGAGAAAAAGAACCCACTGATACGCCAACTTGAATCGGAGCGTGCATGTCCAGAGGCACCAGGAAGACCCGGGGGCGGTACAAACCCGTCATCAAACCCGTCTTGGCTGTTAGCAAACATTGAACCAAGTCCTGGTTGAGCACTGGTCTTGTTCAATACGTTGACACTGTGTCGTCTGCCGTGACCACGAGGTACCCCTTGAGGTTGACCGTCAAGGCCAACGCCCAATTGGCCAAATTGACCCATAGCAGCTTGTGGCCCAGAGAACGGATTGACACCCATACCAACAGGAAGGGTACTTTGAACACGTCTGTGAGCTCCAACACGAGGAGGAGCAAGTCCCGCAGTCTGGAAGGACAAGACCTGGTTTGAAGCAAGTTGTTGTTGATATAACGCCTGCTGCTGTTGCTGCAAAGCTTCGATCTGGTTCTGGATAGCAATCTATGATATGGGGGTCAGGTTACAAGCTATCACAGTCGTAAAACATAATTGACCTGTTCTGCCATGATACCGGTTATTTCACCAGAATCTTGCTTCCTGTCAGAAGGGTCGATATTGAAGGTTTGTTGTGATTGCTGTTGTTGTGGAAACTGGAATCCAATATCCTCTTCATTAATAGGAGGGCCCATGGGCATAGCCGCACTTGGCCTCCTCCTCGCCCCAAACATAAAACCAGGTGCAAGTTGTGGGCGACCAGATGGTCCAAGCTGCTCGCTTTGGTCCTGAGCAGCCAATGCTGCGAATCGAGGAGCAGTGAAACTTTGAGAAAGTGCGCGTCGCTGATGACCTCCAGGTGGGAAGGAAGCATCGTGAATTTCTCCCTCTTCCAAAGTCACATTCGTATGTTGATGCTCTTCAACGTCTTCTAACATAGAACCGAGATTTGGAGAGTAAGCGTTGAAAGAACCGGCGAGAGAGCCAGCGCCGAGCGAGGCAGCTTTGCGGTGACGAGGAGGCTCGTTGCCGGTCAGGCCCGGATATGCAGCAGCGCCAGGTTGAAAGATGGGCGCGTTAGGAGGCAAGTTGGAGACTTGGCCAGGATTGGAGACGGACGTAGTCAAAGTGCTGGCGCCAGGTGTGACCTGGGTGGGAGGAGAGGTAGTTTTGAGGTCAGCGATAACGCGTTGCAAAGACGACAATGCGTCACTGCTCTCGCTGCTGGCAATGGGGGCAGGGGAAGCAGACGGTGGTTTGTTCGCATTCTTACCACCAACGGAACCAGCGACACTACCCTGACGGGGTGCTTGGGAGGATGATTTGCGATGTCCACCGGAACGATTGTTTCCAGTGGTGGAAGGTCTGCGATTGTCCGGCTTTCTGGAGTCACCTTTCTTGGCGGATTCGGAACCAGACTCAGTGGCAGGCGCATTACTCGCTGGTTTCTTGTTGCTGCTTCGTGAGGAAGGGCGGTTTGGACCATTACCCCCAGAAGACGCAGTTCTCGACACGTTACGCTTCTGATTGCTGCGACCACCATTCTGAGGACCAGTGGATTGGGCCCTCTTCTCATCCTTCTTCTCGTCTTTCTTCGGAGGAATTGCTTGAGCTTGGGAAGTGACGTCGTCAGTCATGTTGTTCGTAAAGATTCTTGTAAATTTAAAGCGTTTTCGGGATTATAAACTGTTTTTGGATGTACTGTGTTTTCGAGTGAAGGATGTGTAATGATGACTGGAAGCACGATTAGTTTCATTGCTACCTTAGGAACACGCAAACGTACCAAAGAGTTGGATGAAGACTGTAAGGTAGATAGATGGCTTTGCCCTGTAGGGCGAGTGGGGGTTATTGGAGTGGTTGCCTTAGGTAGGCGTGGAAGGATGTTTGCTTATCGTCGCAACTGAGAGACAGGAGATGTAGTCCGTTTTATGGGCTGATGCTGCGCTCCCCGAATTCCCACGATTACAAAGTTAGAATAACTAAAACTCTAATGACTAGCACCGCCTGAACGCAAGTCAATAAATAGGTAGGTAGCCATCAAGAGTTAGGTCCTCGTGTACGGCAAGTTGTATTCAACCAGCAGACGGAGAGAACATGCTGTACGCGCGATTCTGCATACATACTTGTTGAATAAACCAGGACCCCTCAAGATTCCCTGCATCCGTCTGAATGACATCTGAAAAATTCGGCAATCTAATGATGTGGTCAAAGAAGGGTAGACCGTACAAGTACATCAGTATATTGATCCAATAGAAATCCAAGAGTGATACATAGAAGGTAAAAAAAATCCATATTCTAATGTTGAGAACTGGTCAACCACTCAGCAGCCCACTCAATTCTCGTCGATACTGTTCCATCGCCCTCTCGGTCTCTTCGTCCTCCAACTTCTCCTCGGCAGTCTGGAGACATGTGAGATGACGCGTGTCGGACGATACAAAAAGAAGGGACTTACCGGGAGTTCTGTACGCACTGCACCTGCTTGACCCAACTTCCCGTTCGTCAAATCAAACAGCACTTTATCGACCTCTGCATCGGCTTCCTCTTCTATCTCTTCGTCGTCATCCAGTGCCAGTGTATCGTCCATCATTTCTTCTAAAATGCCAGCCTGTGGAGAAATGAGTATGGTTGTGGATGGTGATTGAACACACCTAACCTTCGTCATCTCCATGCTCATTTCGCGCATGGTGTGGCTAATTTGTGGTAACCGGATAAGCGAATTTGATAGCTTCATGATCTCCGTCGACTTTTGCAAGGATCCAGTGACTTTAGACATAGCTAGAGATTGCATATGTCAGTGTTATGGTTTAGCTACTAAGACATGATTCACCAACCTAGTTGTTGCGTGAGCGAATTACTGATGGACCCTAATCTTGCCTTGCTAACAGATAGCCGATCTTTCTGCTTGTTACTTCGGACGACTTCTCGAGCAAGTATCCGTGCCGATTTGACATCCCCCTTGTTAGCTAGTTGTTTGACGGTTTGACGAGCTTTTACAGTAGCAGCATCAAGCTGAGGAAATGATCAGCTAGAACTTGGTAGTTTAGAGCAAGATGATCGAACCTGCCTCATTTCACGGTCTAAGACACGCTGTTCCGCCCTCAATTTTCCCTGCCATGCGCGGACCTTTTCTTCCGCTGTAGGTCCATAGAGAAACCGATTTATGGACTGCATGTATGATGCGAGGGAACCACCGTCTGAGATAGCTCGATAACGAGTACTTAATGAGTGAGTGTGTGGAGAATGAGTACTTACAGTAGCTGATATACCGAACAAGCGCTTTGGTAACTGACCAAAACCCGCTCACGTGAACGATGTGACATTTACGCGCCTCGGAAGGCTGACTTGAGTACGTCAGCGCTCGCGGATGACCAGGTATCCGAGTCTTCAGTATGTTCAGCCACTCTACAGTCTACTCGGAGTCTACTGCCATCTTATTGTTCTGCATATTTCTCTATTGCTATCTTTAACAACTGCTGAGCAGTTTGACACACACACGCTTTCTTCATCATCACTCTCTTTTCATCGATCCACTGTAGTACGATCATGTTGGCTTGGAGCCATAGCTTTCTACCCCATCTTCTAGTTCTGTTACCAACGGTTAAGATGGTGTCAGCGATTTTTAATCCCGCACAACCAACAAAAGGAGACAGTTTCAACGTTGGCGACAATTGTACTATCGCTTGGGACGCGGATGTGGATGGCACTTGGAACAACGTAACAATAGGTGAGTGCCCCTCACAAATATTGAGATACTCGATTTCTAACTCTTGGAATACGAATAATTCTATGTAGATCTCGTGTCAGGCTGGCCTGATGACTTTGTTTTTGTAGCTCGCGTGCTATCAGGATTGGATGGGACTGATCCTACGAACCAGTCTTTTCCATACACATTGCCCAATGTAACTTCTGCGGACATTTATCTTTATCGAGTAAGTGAGTGTTCGTTTTTCCATGGTCGGGTGGTTGCTGAAATCTGAATCCGTAGTTCACGAATGAGGGCGACACTGATCCAAAATGGACATCTGACTTTAGTGTAAGCTTTCATCATTTGGCTGGCCTTGCAAACAGTTCTCTTAGGTATTTCATAGATCACGAACCAAATGGACAACTCCACAGATTCCGCAGATACCCCTCAGAAACGGGATTACGCCTATGTTCTTTCACGCAGACGATCCGAAGACCATGACGAGGAGGACGAGGAGGGTAGCCAAGAGGCAGAAAGCTCGAGGACATCACAGATACATGATCACGCAGAAGAAGGTCCTGAAGGTGCCAATGATGACCCGGGAGACAGCGAACTTGGCCGTAACACAGACAAGGCTATCCAAGGAAATTCAGCGAGCACTAGTTCTGAAACAGAAAACCAGTCTACGGGTCAAGATAGGCAATCTGTTAGCTCAAGCGACAACGGACATGACACTGGCGATACTCAATCTTCACAACGTGTAGCTGACGGTGCTAGTTCTGATTCATTACAGAAGAGTCCGGGGGACGTTAACGATAGCACAACGAACCCCACTGAATCCCCCATCACAGAGAAAGATGTTCCTAACGAGGCGTCAAGCGTCGATTCCAAGTCCTCAACCTCAAATAGGACCCGGGCTCCGTCAACCAAAACTCATACCAATCACCATGCTGCCACGCCTACCACCGCGAGTCTACCAGCTGGGAAATCTTATGCGGCTTTATCACCACCAAGTCCGACGGCCCCTTCTTGTCAGTGCGGAAATCAAGCGGGTAATACAGGTCCAGGCATCAATACGAAGGTTTCAAGTCGTGCTTTTAGGCCGTCGAGAGTACCAGCGGGAATCAGTATATTTTCAGTTATGATGACCGTTGTTCTCATCTTGTAAGCCGTAGACAAAAGTTGGACTGTTCAATAATATCTCTCAGAGCCTTGCGCGGTCAAATTTATGAGTATCCACGAAAAGGTATGATGAGGAACTATCAGTTAAATAACTGCATCGACTAGACTAAGGTTACAATGTAGTAAGAAATAGATACAGTATGCAAGAGATATACACATCTCTAGAGAAACCACAAATGCACGGATATATATGAGACAAGTATTAAAGTATAATAAGAAAGGTGTGGGTTAAGCCACAGGGCCACTACGAATTTGGTTGACCAGTGTCTCCCAATAACTCCAGTCCGATCCATCAACGTCTGGGATAGGGTTAGGCTCGTTCCCTAACAACGGTGACGTGCCCCCGTGTAGCCACCCAGTCAAGTCTGAAATTCCTGGTGTAGCCCAAGGCAACCCAGGTCCATTGGCAGTACCATCCACCGTTGGACCACCACTGAAAACATTACACCACTGATCCAATAGCGACTGGGCAGTGGATTCATCATCGTTGATGGGACTTCCTGAGCCCGATTGAGAACTACTTTCCGCCTGTTGCAGCTGTTGTACAGCCGATAAACCCGCTCCAGGTACAGCCTGAGTGAAAGTGGTAGCTGTGTTAGGGAATTGTGTTGGCGTTGAAGGCATCGGTCCTCCCATAGCCATCTGGGACAATGGAGAACTCGGTATACGAGGGACCATAGCTGAACTCCGAGGTGATGATCTGTGTAAACCGAGCAGTAACTGAGCATCTGTGTGTGGTTTCTGAGGCATGTCATGAGGTAATGAAGGAGCGGTCTGTTGCTCAGGTGAGGCTTGTTGAGACGATCTATTCTTGAGGAACTCGATGATCTTGACCTCTCGACGAGTGGTTTCATCCAGATCGCTTTTGCCTTCATGCTCCTTGACGAATGTGTCAGCGATTATGCTCATGTTTTGGGCGTCCTTGCCTTGAGGATGTAGCACAAGGTAGATACCACTGATCATCGCTGAAAGGAACTCGCGAGAGGAGCTAGCAACTGGATCACGGACGTCCTTGGCGGCAGAACTGATAAACTGTCTCCTGATCCGGAAGTCCTTCATGGCACATTCGAAGCAAGCGTTCCGAGAGCGTAAGTATCGCTCAGAGCTTAATCGTCGTAGAAGATAGGGACGGTGTAATGTGATTCGTACGAAGAGAGCTTCCGTAACAAGCAAAAATCGGTGGGCGGGTATATAAGGGAAAGCTTGGTCTAAAGAGGTGTCGGGTTCAAGAGCGTAGTGCGGGGGAAGTGTGTTTATAAATTTGACAAGTTCGTCGTCTATGGCCAAGATATCTTGATAGTGAACAGGAGAGTGTACTTTTTGGAACTGATGGACCATTCGACCCATGATTGCAGATAAATAATGTCGAAGAACGGTATATGTCATTTGCGTCGGAGTCGTGAGTGGAAGTGGGTTGCGGAGTTGAAGTAAGTTCTCATCTTCGATATTCATCGGCGGTGGTGTAGAGGTGTATTCGTCATTGATCGCAGATGGTCGTCCCAGAACCAATGCGTAAGCTCGATCCGAATGGTATAAGTACGACCTACATATGCATAAGGTGAGAATTCGGTGAGCAAGAACGAACATAAATTACACACCATATGCGTCGTCGGTATTCCACTTGAAATGGGTCCATCCGCTGTGAAACTTGTAAATTAGTATGTCCGAAGAACAATCCTGATGTTCGGTCCTCACCAAAGCAGCAGAATCGCGATGAAGACCGATGGCTTGGGCTGTTCGCACCGCAGCACCAAGTTGGCTCCAACATTCCGTCATCTTTCGGTCAAGTATGAGGAACCGTGCGCTCTATTCATTTATGGGTTATCACGAACGAGGTTTCTAGAGGTATGAACGTACCAGCATACGAGTTAAAACCATTTCCAAACAATCGGGCTGTACAGCAGCTGCAATCAGGAGAGAGCGGCGAGCTTTTGCAGGTGTCAGATCTAATTGAAACGATACAGATTCACGAACTTACAGGACCAATAGTACCTCGACGACGTTAACCTACGTGTACGATGATCTCCAGCTATGTGCTCTGGTGCGAGTCTGGCAGAAATAGCAAGGACTACGAAGAGTAAGGGTAGAAATCGAACGTCGTTTGGGTTGACTGCTGTGCCTTCTGCATGGATAGCAGCGTACGATGACCTGAAATCTCGCTCATAAATTGGATAACGAGTCCAGTTGCTAATACACTCATCAGACATTGGCCAAGAATGAGAAGGCATTGAGAGAGACGCACACAGCGGAAAAGTAATAATCTATGAGCCTGTCTGATAGGCTCCGAGGAGGCAGTTCCTGAATAAGTTCAGATATCTTGTGCGGAGCAACACCACAGTCCTGCATGAAGGACTTGAGCTTGTCAGCAGGAGAGGGTTCGGCTGCAGGTACAAGGACCCTTTTAGGCTCAGAGTGAAAGATATCCGATGGCAATTGATCGACAGAAAGAGAACGGGCACGAGAACCTTCTTTGCTAGTACTGGCTTCAACCATGTTTTGCAACTAGATATGACTGTCAATAAATTGTGCGACAGCAACCAATTTATGGGATCATACTTTTTGAAGCACCGCAGGGGCTGCAATACTACTTGATGCATTCGCTCCGTACCACCTGCCACCGTCAAAGATGCCAGTGTTAGGTTCTTCGTCCTCGGGTTGTGAACGATTGTCGTCGTCGGCGCCAGGGGTTGTAGAACGATGTCGTTCCATAGAACCATTGGGGTCGGGTGTAGCACTGATTGAACCAGAGGACCAATACTGTGGTAATGCTGCTTCGACAATTTGTTCTAATCTAGACAACCGCATGTGTAGATCCTGGTCATTTTTGCCGGGAGTATATGCTTTGCAAAGTTCAGGGACCTTTCGAGCGACACACTGCAAAATACGTTGGCACGGATGGTATCAATGAAAGGGGAGAAAAGGGAGACGGACATGTGAACAAGGGATTTGACGATCACACTGTGGAAGGTATTCAGCAATGAGGTTCCAAATGAGAAAAATTGCAACGCACCTTTTGCTTGCGACGATGGCATTCCCCACAGGAATAACTACAAATTTGTAGATAAGGGGGAGAAAGTGGTTCAGTTACAGATCCCGCCGGGTAAGATGATCGACAGTAGGCAGACCTGACTCTAGTCCGAGGTTTCTTCGATGCTCTGGTGTTTTGAACGTCTTCGTCTGCTTTTCTTCTGAGTGTTGACATGGGGGCGGGTGTCCCATCTGGGGTGCTTGAACTTGAAGGCTTCACCATGGCTTGTAGTGGTGTGGGGGAAGAAAGAGAGAGCAGGGTGATTACGGCAAGAGGAAAGAGTAAGTCATTAGACAGGGCGGTTATGCGCCAATGTCAAAGGACTCTAATTGGTCGAGATGATGCCAATCCAAAAAGGACGTTTTAGGAAACAGGATCACAGGAGACGCCCGCCCACGCGTCTTTCCGAGAGTTACGTCACACCGTCACAGTAACATTCGAAGCATCGGGAGATCCGAGATCCAGCCAGGTTCGTCCAGGTTTGTCCCATCGCGCTTCAACAAGCCTGTCTCCCCTGACATTACAGTAAACCTTTCGGTGAGGGGAACAGCACTCGGATTGAAACGTTGCATAGATTGTCACACAGACAGCCTCGAGGAAGTGCTTCGAGCACAGACCCTGGAATCCTGGTGCAAACACCCAGGAACCTATCGTTGACAACGAATTTGATCATTGCAAATCACCAACACGTCCTCAGCTTCGATACAACGTACTCCGACTCCAGCCGAAACGAGCTACTAGACATCATCCAGGCAATGGAGGAACAAGAATGGAAAAAACTCAAGCTGTCCCTCGAGCGACCATACAAGGATGACGATGGACAACCGATACCGGTTTTACTCGACGTCACACCCGAGGGACAACTAGTATACGAGCCGTATGTCTCTTGCCACTTAACTTTTCATTTCAAATAACTCCAAGTCCCTTCAGTCCTCAGGATCTGACCACAACTCTTGGAGAGAACCTCCACCGAATCTTTCTCGAACGCGGGCATGATTTCTTCGACAAAAGACATGACCAGCCCCGTGAAGAACTTCCTGCAGACGAGGGCGAAGACTCTCGCCAAAAATCTCCTTCTGAAGCTATACAGCCAATGTCTCCAGAAGAGCTCTTCAAAATGCGCATGGAAATAGTGCCACAGCTGCAGTACGGTTCATCTTCTTGGAATATTAACTTCAAGTGGTTAATTAAGTGCAGCATAGCTTTAGGTGAAATGTCTCAAGCCCGAGACCTGCTGTCTGTCCTTCTCGCAACCACACCATCTTCTACGTCTATTCCGTCATTAACGCAACCCAACCAATCATCTCAACCTTCGCAGGGACTCGATCTACCGCCCTCATCATTAACAGCAACCACGGTGAATCAACCACCTCCCATACAATCAGTTCAAGCATTCAATGCGCAGCTTGTGATTGGAGGCAAAGACAGAGCCCTCCGCCAAGCATCTGAGTTATTCAAGTCTGCTGCAGAAGATATCGAACGAGGTCGGTCGAGAGGCGAAATATACTGGGTGGACGCACTGAAAATTCGAAGGAGCAATTGGGGTCTGATTCCAGCACCCCTTCCTCTCGGCTCTGCTACTGGAAAAGGAGCAGACAAAACTACCAAGGATTTCCTAGTGTCCTTTGGCTTGGAGCAATGTTCGTTATGATTCACTTCCAACGGTACGAAACTGACGGCCACTTACTCGTTCACAGCTCCCCCATTATACCGGCGTAGGGCTATCGGAAGAATCCCTATAACAAATTACAAGTCCCCTGATCTGGAATTTCCTCTGCGACAACATACACGTTTGCAAATCTCGCTGACAGTCCAAGGCACGAACCGGTCAGTGCATAGAGCGGTCAATCGATTTTTGAAGAAACACGAACCCTCTCTCGACGAGACTTTGCAAGAAGCGCAGGCTGAAGTTGTTGAACAAGAGATTTTCTCTATTCTCATTCGGGAAGCAAGCAATTTAAGAACCGCATCGGCTCGCGTCTCTGAAAGACTTATCTCAATTGAAGCTTCCGAAGAGACTCTACTTGAGTTTGAACTGGTTCGAGTCTTATTCTCTCATCCTCCCGCGATGTACTCACCTTGGGTGGTCAGGTGGATTCTGACGGTGATTCCCCATCATCCGATGCCCCGTACTTGGAAGCTACCTGCGATTTCATTTTCTCTGCGCTTCATCTCTTGTTACTACGGATACATTCACATATCAAGGCTCAACGTCTGAGACAGAATCCCGTACAACAAACTACAGAACAGATGATTCCAGCAATGTTGCAGCCTATCATCGACATGTTGCAATACCAAGCCTTTTGTGATCGTATATGCGCCGAAATCTATAAGGTAGTTCGAGGGCTCAGGCAAGCTGGAGTTTCTACGACGTTACGGCTGAACAAAGTCGGTGATAGTGGAGACCAACTCGTCTCACTTTTAAGAAACAATCTCACGCTCACAGTTGGCGGAGAATGTGTGCTTCGGATAGATAACAGGTAAGAAATTCCATTACCCACACTTTCGAGTTCCCGAGCTTTCACTGACTGCTTTGTCGATCAGATATACCTTCCGTTTCACGTTCAACTCACCATCTACCCTCATCGCACATCTACCACAAGCAACATTAACAATCGCTTCGATTCATCAACTCTCACAATTGCTCAATGACGAAATCTCAAGCTGTCTGCTCCATGGTATCTGTGAGCTCGGAACGGAACTGTGCGAATATGTGCATGCAACTTGGTTCGTGGATCTTCTCACTGGTCGCAGTGTGGGTAGATGGGAAGGAAAAGTTTTGTGAGTCTTCATTCTCCCTCTGGTGGATGCCCCTTGATATTCATGATCCGTTTAACTCCCAGAAATCTACATGTATTCGTTGGAGAAGACGGCGACATACAATGTGCTGCATCTCAACTGGAAGGTCGTTTAGCATCCCCAAACATTGAATCGTACAACGGTGTTTCACATCAAGCTGCTTTCTTTCAGTGGGTTCGTTCTGTCATTGGGAAAGCTTTGGTCAAGCCATAGGTTATGAATTGTAGTAATACCATTAGTAGCACTTTTGTTTTATTAGATATTCTATATCATAGGCGTATTTGTATCCTCACACTGTGAATCTGTCAACAGGCTCTGAATAGTGGTGAATGCGCCAAAAAAAAATGATATAATGTGCGACGCGAGGTGTACAGCAACTGCATAGGCATAGCCTGATTTTGTGTCATAGGGTGAGCGTACAATAGGCATAAAACAATCCATGAAAAGCGGTAAACCCGACGAGCATCTACTCCTCCTCCTCGTCCTCCTCGTCGGCCTCTGCGCCACCTGAGGCCTGGAAGGCATCGATCTTCGCTTGGATACGCTCCTTGCGTTGGGCGAGAGTGAGACGGTGAGTCTTGTACTTCAAGGACTCTGCCTTCCAGTCCTTGGTCTTCTCAGTGGGCTTGAACTCTGGGTCCTCACGAATGGCGGCATAAGCACTGGTGAAGATATCCTCGAGATCTTCTGAACCGACACCATCAGCGAGGTAGGTAGCGAATTGCTTCTTGAACCTAGGTATACAATGAGGAACCAATCTTCCGCAAACAGTACAGTAAGCTTACCTCTCGTCATCCTCCTCCTCCAAGGACTCCATGTATTCAGCTACATGACCGCCGAAGATGTACTTCTTGAGAACTTCGTCATCCAACTCTTTTGATTCTGGGTCGTAACCGGGGAATCGCTTCCCATTGTGGGGAATGAAAATTCCACCGTCACTAGCACCCTTAAGGGCACCAAACACACGGGAACCAGTCGAAGTGCGCTTGAGACCAACGTCAAGGTAGCATTTGAAGGGTCGGGGAGCATCCTCATCATCGAGGCTCTCGGTCAGTTGAAGAGTGCCGTCAGGCTCAGTTACACCCTCGTACTTGTCAGCAAGGCCAAGTTTGGTCAAAGCCCGACGAGCGCAGAGCAGACCAGTCGCATAAGCTGCAACGAAAAATGTTAATACATATTCTGCCCGAAACGCAATTTCTGACATACCAGCTGTCCAGTTGGTAAGACCGTGGTTGATTCCGTATCTGGGAAGCTCCTTCGACCTTGCTGCAGTAAGAACGAAGTCACCCTGAAGACGAGCGTAGACGATCTGGACAATGACTTCCTTGTTCGTGAAGCGGACGACGAGACGGTATTTGGGAGCATTGCTTCAATGGTGTAAGTATTTGGAAAATTGCAAGATTAGACCCCACTCACTATTTGTTCTTGGCCTGGGTTACAAGCCTCTTGCGGGCATAGTCTGATAGCACAATGAGTGGGTCGAAAAAGAAAACAACAAGACGAAACCTACAATCAGTCTTTCCCTCCCTACGACGACGATACTTCACCTGGAAACGGGAGAAGTATGCATCTGACTTGACCTTTTTGACGAATGGCATCTGAAAGAATCACTTTGGTCAGTTTGGTCTGCTCAGGTAAGTGGTGTTATCCAGGCCGACAGAGCAGCATCCATCACTTTTGAGTGGAACGAACCGCTCAGAATGTGCATCGCGTCCTCTATAGATCTGCATAGAACGCATTGGACTGATTGAGGACTGCACTGACCTTGAGGAGTGTTGAGGACCTTGACGGCGATGTAGTCCACAGTGGTTTGGGTATCGACTTGTGTGTCTGCAATATTCGTACTTGCCCTCTGATTGGCTGATGGCGAGACCCCGATGTTTTGCCACGTGGTGTTCTGGGGTCCACAATGCTCACGCAAGCTCAGGCGCTTGTTTCGTACCCTTTGCACCTGAACCGTCGAGTACTTGCGAGTGAACGTCTCACTGTCTCTATCAGTCCCTGCTACATTCGAAAATGGATCCCTACTCTGCACAGAACTATTACCAGCAATATTATCAGCAGCATCAACAGCAACAAAATCCCTCCTCGTCCTCTTCATCCGATGTCAATCCGTATCATCAGCCTTACCAAGGTCCAATGTACTCTGTTCCAGGTTCCTCCACTTCAGCCCATAATGCCCCTGTCCCTGCAAATGCCTACGAATACGATGTTGGTATTCTGGCTCAACAGAGTGTTTATGTTCCAGGAGCAATGATCGATAAGCGTGGAGGTGCTGGAGGGAAACTCGCGAAGGGGGGCAAGCGGACCACTGTTTTGCGCAAAGGAGCAGGAAAGGTATGGGAAGATCAAACCTTGTTAGAATGGAGTCCATGTAAGTATTCATTTTCATTCCTTTAAAACATGTACCTGATGTTGTCTTGTTAGCTTGGTTCCGTCTCTTTGTTGGAGATCTTAGTAATGATGTTTCTGACGACGTATTAGCCAATGCCTTCAACAAGTATCCATCCTTCCAAAAAGCAAGAGTCATTCGTGACCGTCTAAGCGGAAAGGTATGCAGTCTCATCTTCTCGATGGATTTTTATTGATTAACATGTTCTATAGGCAAAGTTCGGATTTGTTGCCTTCTCCGATCCCGAGGACTTCTTGCGAGCTTGGAAAGAAATGGATGGTATGTTTACGTCTGCTTCCCTAACTTTGTAGTTAGTCAAAGCAGATCTAATGGCGGTTTCTTCATTTAGGCAAATATGTTGGGAACCGACCGGTGAAACTCAGGAAAGCAGATAATTCTGTGAATCCCGTAGAAATAGGTCATCGAAAGGCCAAACAACTAGAGAAAGAGTTGAAGAAGAACAGACACAAGCCCTACTAATTCAAGCAACTGTAATGGATGATATCGCGAGTACGTTCTTGTTGCCATGCACTCCGTTACAGTCTCACAATTTTCTCTTCGATATATATCGTCCATTGGAGTTTACCTGCGAATCGTCTACCGAGCTGATAATCGTAAGCTACTATACCATGTTACAATCATGTCTCAAATATAGCAATATATTAGATTATGTATTCATGTACTTTCGAAGAATAAGATTGCAATGCTATAAATTGATACTGTAGTGATTTTCAGACAATGGGTGTGAAATTTGAAATCACAGCAGGAAAGGGCGCCTCAAGAAGTTTACATACTCTTAACTGAGACTGTCTTGGTCTGACCGTGACCTACATTCTTAAGACTTGACCACTGTATTCATACACTTGCTTGATACCAGCTCTTTCAAAGGACATAATCCCCCAACCAGTCTGCTACAGTGATACAAGATGGACATTGATAAATTGTTCAAGGTAGTGAACATCTTAGTTCAGCTAACTCATTCTGACCTTAGATTATATACTCTGCAGGTCCCAAAGCTTCCTACAGGTGGAAATAAAAGGCGCATGCCTGATAACCCGACACCTGAAATGCTGAAAAGAATCAAGCTTGATTCTGGCTTCAATTCCGATATACCAAATTCGAATGGTGAACAAACTCGCACTCAGCAAAATGCTACGGTCACCGACGAGGAAGACGAAGAACCTGAGAGAATGGATGAGGACTTTGCACCAGGAAATGATGCTGATTATTTTGTGGAAGAGGATGACGAGGGCCGATTCTTTGGTGGTGGCTTAACACATCAACAAAAGGACATTCTCAATATTTTTGACAAGGCAGGGGGCGAAGATATTCATGACGACGTGAGTGAAAATCTAAGCCAGTATTGTTATTGCATTATACCTTACGATGATTGCAACATATATAGCTAGATGAACTTAACATACAAGGTGTACGGAAAATCCTTCTACGATTCGAACGCGCTGCGAATAAGAACCAAGATCAACGTTCCAAATATCCTGATGACCCCACAAAGTGCGTCTTTCATCCATTGATATACAACGTTCATATATATCAAGCTCTGTTTACACCCAGGTTCATAGACTCAGAAGCCGACCTTGACATAGCTATCAAAGCACTTTTACCACTTGCACAAGTACCGGTTCTATCCTACCCAGAACTGGTGCGCTCAGGAGCAGTTGAACGATTGATTGGTCTCCTTAGTCACGAGAATGCAGATATCGTTATTGACGTGGTGGAAGTCATTCATGAACTGACGGATGAAGATGTTGGAAACGAAGCAGAAGATGATAATGAAGAGGTAGAAGGGGCAAGAGAAGAATCACTCAAGGCTTTAATTGATGCATTCGTACGTCCCATTTTCTTTCTACTGTTGTGGTGTCTAAACGCATCTCCCATAAGGTCGTCAATTCCATCCTTGAACTTTTGGTTGACAACCTCTCACGTTTGAACGAGACAGAAGAATCAGATCGACAAGGCGTGTTCCATATCCTCGGTGGGTGGTTGACTAAACTCCTAAAACCGCTGATAGATTCTGGAACATTTCAATTACAGGTATCTTCGAAAACATACTTGGCTTCAACTCTGAACTATCAGTGCAACTTGTAGCGAAGACTAAAATCCTCTCATGGCTTGTCAATCGAATTCAAGCCAAGAAATTTGACGAAAATCGTGGTTATGCTGCCGAGATATTATCTATCATACTGCAAAATAATAGACCGAATCGATTGGAGCTAGGGAAACAGGATGGTATTGAGAGTTTACTCAAAATTCTATCTGTACGTGGCTGCTTTTCTATGTATATGTACATGCGTTTACTTACACACTGTTCCATAAAAGTACTATCGACGCCAAGATCCCGGTGATGCTGACGAGACGGAATTCATGGAAAATGTGTTTGACACTCTGTGTTCAGCATTAGGTGAACCTGAGATTAAAAAAGCATTCCTGGATTGTGAGGGGGTGGACTTGATGGTTCTGATGATGAAGTAGCAATCTTCTCATCCTCTGGCTGTAGGTCTCATATGCTGATCTTTTGGTTATTTCTACAGAGAGAAAATGCAGTCACGCTCACGCTCAATCAAAGTCCTCGATCACGCCATGTCTGGTCCAGCCGGTTCAGCAGCTTGCGAAACATTCGTAGAAGCATCTGGTCTGAAATATTTGTTTTCTGCGTTCATGGGCAAGGTGACTCTACCACGTCCTCTCATCCGTGACTGGCCTACTTATGAAACTTCCAGCAATCAAAGAAACTGAAGGCCCACCACATAACCACTGCCTCGGAGGATATATCACACACACTTGGTATCATATCGTCTCTCTTTTCTAACCTGGCATCCGATTCTCCAGCGAGAATTCGGTTACTTGCAAAATTCGTGGAGAGCAACTATGAGAAACCCGATAAACTGCTAGAAATCCGGGATGCCGCGCAAACAAGACTTAAGACCGTGGAAAAAGAGATTGAAGACGAGAAAAAGGTGAGTTTGATTTTGACATATCCATGTCTCTTTCTCACCGGTGTTCAGGAGCTCATCGACGCTGGTGAAGAAGTTGGCCCTGAGGAGGAAGACATGTGGTACTTACGGAAACTCGACGGAGGGTTGTTCACTCTGCAAACCGTGGACTATATTCTTGCATGGATCGCTATGGAAGATGACGGTGTAAGTTACATGATTATTCCCCCCGGGTTATTGTTCACAGTTCGTCCGACATTCTCAATAGATCCGTACACATCTACAGAAGATGCTAGATCGAAGGAACCACTCACTCAAGGACATCGTGAAAAGCCTACATACGCACCTCGATAGTATTGACGAAGATGATACAGGTAGTAACTCCGATCAACCTTCGCAACGGGAGATTCTTCGAAATCTCATCGCATATCTGGATTCTGTGAGCTGAGTGGATCGGACACACTGTAGGTCTCGATTGTAGTTACATACATGGCAAAAGGATATTCTATACCTGCGTAACAGAAGAAAGAGCTGCAGAAGCTAGCAACATTTCCAACGCGCCTTTTGTTTTGACAAGATCTTGCTGGAACCGTAATTCCTGAGCTACCTTTTTCCGCAGCCTGAAAAACAAGGTGTCGATCAACGGCGACTGACCAAGTACTGGAGTGTACATGTCTGTGGACGATTAGCATGTGAGCAGTTCGACAAATATCATAAGTGACATACCAATTACGATTCTTGCGACATCGCATGCCAACACACCAAACCGTGGATCAGCAACGTGTTTAAGTAGAAGTCTTAGAATTGGCTCAAGAAGAACATCATCTCGACCCGACAGAGCTGTTCGAAGGCCATCACGGTGAACAAGCTCCTGGATCAAGGAGAAAGTAGTGGTTGGAGGAGTTTGCTAATCAAAGAAGTGGTCATCAAAATAGACTTAACAGAATTCATGACAATATGTTACCTTTCGAAGCACGGAATCCAGGGCTGCAGAGTACTTGAAGTTCTTCAAAAGTCTGTCATATTCTTTCAGCCTCTTCTTCCTTTTACTTTCAACCCGAAGCTCGTCCACGTCTCCTAATGGCTTGCTTTTGACCTTGGATTTTACATGCCCTTGCCCAATAGAAGGTAAATTTCCTAGTATAGACTCGAACGCACCGGATCGCAGAGATACCGAGGCAAATTCACCAATGGTCGTCCCTGCGCCCTTGGTATGACGGCGGCGCACAGATAATGTACCATCTGACATACCCACCGCTAGATGTGACTCATCAGGCTAAGAGTTTTCTGTCAATAAGGTGCTAAGAAGACTTGTAGATGGCTTTACGCACCGATACTGCCATACACAGAATTGGTGCAGGATATCGCATAGTGTGAACAACCTTGTAAGTATTCACGTCGTATACTTTGACCATGTGATCCAATCCGCCCGTAAGCAAACGAGAAGCATCGGAATTGAATGCCAAAGTCGTGACAGTCTTCTGGTGATTCGAAAGAGCACGGAGACATCTTCCTCCAGCAACTAAGTCCCATATTCGCAATATAGCACCTGACGCGGAAAGAGCCATTGAACCAGAAGGGAACATCAATACCTGCTCTACAGGAGCAGTGTTCTTTCCCCCTCCTGCGGTAGAACTTTCTCCCATGACCATCTCACATTCCCCAGTCCTTGCATCAAACAGTCGGACAGTGGTATCATATGAACCTGTGAGGATGAGACTGGGGTTTGAATTTGACACCTGTCCCGATCGAACGTAGTCTGTGTGGTCGGCGAATACTGCAACAGCAGACTGAGATGGTACATCCCATAATCTAACGGTTGTGTCGTCGGAACAGGACAGAATTTGTGTCTGGTTTGAGACAGAGAATTTGGCGACATGTACGGGTTGCTTATGTGAATCCAAGGTGCGCAGAATGGCACGAGAATTGATATCAAAGACCTGGAAAAGATTAGCATGAACTGAAAGTCACAAAACCTGAGGACTGCCTGTGCACTTCAGATTACGCCAGACGACGTTACACTCACTTGAACTAAGCCAGTATCGTCTCCGGCTACCACCAATTTTCCATCTGGCCGAATGTTTCCACTACGAGCCACGTCCTTGAAGCGAGATATTGTTTTGGTAACTTTTTGTGTTCTTGGGGCGTAAATTTGAACCCGAGTAGCAGCAGTCACAGCATACTTGTGAGGTTTTGAGGAAGAAAAGTGGATTGAGGTAACTGGAGCGTATTCTTTCACAAAAACTGGGTATTTGTACTGTCTCCAATGTCTGGATTCGGCGTTGTGTTTGCTTGAGGAGGGCTTGGGGTGTTTTTGGACAACAACTGGCTTGTAGTCCATCTTATAGCGTTGAGCTCGAAAGCATTCCAAAAAGGTTTTCCAAGGTCTTGAATATTAGACGCCTGTGATCAGGAATCGTCCACGTGACGCACAGATAAGAAGATCGATGGAACTTTACCAGGTTTTTCTTTCCAAAGCCTCCAATAAAAGTGGGCTCGTTAGTTTTTTTGCTCTGTACCAATACTCCTTTACCTACTCCTCCTCTTCGCCTCCCTAAAATACCAACATGTTGTTGTACTCCGATATCCTCACCGACGATGAGATGTTCTCTGATGCCTTCCCCATGTAAGCTTGCAAATGCCTCTCTATCTTACTTGGACCTTGTTAAGATTTAACGTGACTTACAGCAAGCTCATCGACGACATCGTCTATGAAGTCAATTGCCAGATGATTACCGTAAAACCTGGTGCCGATGTCGATATTGGTCAGTCAAGTTTTTTTTAATCGTTTCCGCACTGGTGCACTTAAATCTCGCATCTTAAGGTGCCAACCCTTCTGCCGAGGAACAAGATGATGCCCTCGAAGAAGGTGCTACCACTATCAACAATGTTGTCTACTCTTTCCGTCTCCAATCTACCTCGTTCGATAAGAAGAGTTTCTTGACTTACCTCAAGGTCTGCTTCTGCTTCCACGTATAACGAAGCCTCAGTCACTGACTCCTCCGATCTAGGGTTACATGAAGGCTGTAAAGGCCAAGTTGCAGGAAACAAAACCCGATCGAGTCGAAGCTTTCGAGAAAGGTGCCCAAGCCTTTGCTAAGAAGCTCGTTGCCAACTTCAAAGATTACGAATTCGTGCGTATATATCATGTTTCCCTCGATGCGTCATGGTATTCAACACTCAATTCAGTACACCGGTGAGAGCATGAACCCTGACGGTATGGTTGCTCTGTTAAACTACCGTGAAGATGGTGTTACCCGTATGTATCACTTTCGATGCAGTGTTATGTCCAACGCTGATGTTTGTTTCAGCCTACTTCACATTCTGGAGAGATGGTCTCAGGGAAGTTAAATTGTAATTTGAATTCAGTATCCATTGTAGCTTTTTATCTGTCACGTATTTTCCCTGTTTGTATGTCAAATTGAAGCAAACTTGTATCAATCACATTGGAGATATGCTCCTCAGCGATTCAACACTCATTGAGACAGTCATATCCGGCGTAGGTTCAACGTTCACGATTCACAAGTTCACGAACAAAACGAAGCGCTGACAATCTTCATCCAAGAAGATGGGAAATGGTCAAAAGCAATAATGTCTTGAATATGCAGTAGAAATAAATAATAAGTACAGCTATGCTCAAAGCCAAGATCTAACAACCGGGCGAACAAATCACAACTCATCGTGGTGGTCAATGTGGACCTCCTTTTGCGCTTCAGCCTCGGGAGTCTTCGCAGGTTGAGCTTCGGGTTCTCTGGGCTCCAATGAGTTCTTTGCGTTTTCCTCAGCGAATGCGATGAGAGATTCGAGGGAGCGATCGCCATCATAATCAATGAATGTGCGAGTACCAGCCTTCTTGAACTTCAAGGTGGGGAAACCTGCGATGCGGAAATCGACCGAGGGAGGGAGGTCGTTCTCGGTGGCCTCCATCTTGACACTATATAGGGATACCATCGGAATGAAGACAAACAGACAACATGGAAGAAACTCACATAGTAATTCGGTCTTTGGCCTTAGCGAAGTGATCTCCGAGAGATTGCCATGTAGGAGCAAGTCGTTTACAATGTCCACACCTTGTAAATATTAGCTGCTTGGATCTATCGTTGCGACGAAATAAAGACTCACCAAGAAGCGTAGAACTCCACAAAGACATCCTTGCTGTCATCGAAGACAACTTCATCAAACTGTTTGCCAACCAAACTGTACACATTGGTATCCTGGACTTCAGGAATGGGCTGACTCTTGAGAGTGGGTTTCAAGTTGTTAGTAACAAACAACTCGAGCATCTCATCGAGGGAAGCGGTCTTCAGTTCTAAACCTTGATCGTAGGGATATTTGAGCTGGTTAGACAAGTCCTGAATCACGAAGCCGGGCCACTTGGGTTCATTAAGATTCAAAGCCTTAGCATGGTCACCGAACTTGATGGCATCGATCCAAACGAAGTTAACCTTGTTCTTGTATTTCGAAGCAACAGGTTTGAGGATGTCAAGATGTTCGTGAAGTTTCTCGTCTGAAGGATCGACGAAAAGGTAGGCAAGAGGTTTTCCGCTCGAAGCGTAAATCTGGTAGTTTTCTGCGCTGACTTCGTCGATTGTTGGGATGGAGAGATCCTTCAACCAGCTTTCAAGGTCCTTCGAGGTGAGGGAAGAGATAGGGTAAGGGTAAGCGGTTTCGGGCTCATCGAACGAACGGTAAACGACGACAGCAGGGGGAGTAACACCGGCCTCTTCGATGACCTGTTTATCGGTGGTAAGACCGAAGAGGTAGTCATCGCGGTGTTTATTGGCAGTTGTGCTGAACTCGGAAGCGATCTCATCGTTCTCGGAAGAGAGGAATGCCATAGCAACAACCTTGTCACCTTGTTTGAAGTCGGTGAAGTTGCGAGCTGTAACAGTCGAGACTGCAGGTAAGGACTGCCTATAGATATAACATGACATTATTAGCAGTGGAATACAGTCAACATGACTATCAGAAACTTACTTAACCATGTAGGCAATGATACCATCTGCTTTACGAGGTCCGGAGTATTCAGAGAACTCGCCGTCACGATATACACGAAGTGTGCTGAAAGGACATGCGTCAATTGTATGATGAAGCCAGTGGAGTTTCAACTCACGGGTAACCTCTAATCTCTTCCTTCTGGCAAAGATCGGCTTCGTCTACACAGTTCACTTTCGCCAATTTGATGCCATGTTCTTTCAGCGCTGTGGCCGCCTCCTCATAATGAGGCGCGAGTGCTTTACAATGACCGCACCTACGGACTAGTCAGGAATTGGAATACTTCGCAGTACGTGCGGGCTTACCATGGTGCAAAGAATTCGACCAGGATTAATGATTCAGGCTTGACAGTGTCATCGAACGTGTCGGGGGTGAGGTCAATGACATCCGAAGCATTTACACCGAGAGCAAGAGCGAGAAGGGCAACTGTCGACGCCGAGGAAAAGAGGCTGGAGAAACGCATCTCGCCAACAAGATGTAAGGTCGGGAGATGGACTTTGGATGCAGAGTGCAACTACTCAGTTCGGTCTTATAAATATTGGCTCGGGTGACGTGTCACTGTAGGTGCTTTCATAGCCGCCCGCTACCAATATCAGACGTCGACGTGACCAGACTCGAGAAGCTGTCCATCAGTCCAGAAACACTCCTCCGGAGTTTATGCTGGCCAATTGTTCACATAAGTTGTTTCAAATTTGTTTTCGATGTAGCCATCTGGCATACTCGGCGAAAGTAAGGGAGATTAACAACATCTCATGACAATATCGACTGCACCCTCCATCCAAACATACATCGTTTACTACGTGGCATACTGTACCTTTGGATCTATGGATAGGACGTACAACTCGTTATAATGTTCCGAGGTCAAAGTCTGACCCCTTCTGACGGCCTCCTCCGTATCTTTTGACAGATGTCGTGAAGGGTCTTGGCGGGGGGAAGCCACTAATTGGAAACGTATGAGAACCAACATTTGGAGGTGGAGTAGGAACTGTAGAAGAATAGTTAACAATGTTGTCAGATATCAACCATGTAAACTTACTTTTACGTCCCGACCTAATGCCATCTGTAGTTCCGTTCACCTTAGATACTGCAATGGATGGAGGCGACCTGCTTGGGGGAGCTGTTGGTGTAATGAACGATGATACTGCTCTAGCAGGAGACGGGCCTGGAGGCGGCGGAGGCGGAGGTGGCGGAACTGAAGGCGAGTGAGCATGTCGAGCAGCAGGAGAGGGCCCTGGGGGTGGAGGGGGTGGGGCAGAAGGTGGTCCACGACCTCCCGTGTCGGATAGTGTTCTCAGTCGAGTATGTGGTGGTGCTAGGTTCGACACACTGGCTACTCTTGGTGGAGGGGCAGGAGCCGAACTAAGCGGTTTTCTACCTGGAGGAGGGGGAGGAACTGCGCGAGCAGGGGAACTGCCATTGGCAGAAGCAGAATGTCCTATGGTTGATCCAGGTCTAGCAGGAGGCGGAGGAGGTGCAGCACGTCCAGGGGCAGAAGGTGGCGGGGGTGGTACTTTGCGATGAGGCGCGACATGCGACGATGGCCGTGCTGGGGGTTCAGGTGCAGTTCGTGTTGGAGGGGATGATAATGGTCGTGCAGGCGGGGATACACTTCTCTGTGGGAGAGCAGGAGGAGTCGCATTTCGCACTGGCGGAGCAGGCCTACGAGGAGGCACAGGAGCACTTCCATGACCACCCATAGGTGCTGGCACCATCCGCGATGGGAGAGCAGGGGCCGGTCGACTTGGCACATGCGGTGCGAACGGTACAGGCGGAGGAGGGGCTGCGGGTCTTGTAGGTGTCGATCGTGTTGGCGGAGGAGGAGGGGCGGAGGGCGGAGGAGGCCTAGTGGGAGGCGTCGGTGCAGCGTGTGTAGGTGCTGGAGGAGCACCTCCCCGCTTTGGGATTGTTGGAGGTTTCCCAAGATTTAAAGGTTTTGCTTTGATCGTTCACATTGGCATTGAGATAGTGAATGCAACAAAGGTTAAGCTACTCACCTGGACTGTTCTGTCCTGCTGGCTTCAGTTTAGGCATTCCTCCCGCAAAAAGACCACCCAGCTGTGGAGGACCGGCACTCATTGCTGACGCTAACGAAGGCCCTCCTCCTCCACCTCCACCACCTTTCGGTGTTTCAATCGTAGGTGCACTTCGATCATTAGTTTGTGCTTTCTTGAGCCTTTTACCAGCCTGGATTTGTTTCAATAGTTCGCTGGAAGCCATTTAGAGCAATGGGTATGATATGGTTAGAGCGGAAATGTGGAAAGCTTCAAAGGCAACAGTAAGCGCCTCAATGACTTCAGTAGATATATATTGCACTGCGCCGGGTACGGATATGCCCTTTCAGATCATGATGCTGATTGGTCGAACATGCAGCTAGGATCCCGGAGTCACAGTTAAAAGACATTCTGTCCAGTTGATCCATCCCAAAATTCCTGCCATTTGAACAACAATACTGAGAAGATCGAATGTAATGTAAGTAGTACAATATATTAGCTACAATCAGGCACCAAGATAATTTCCACTGGTAAACTATGCCACAGTCAGATTGCTGGTGTAGCTGACACGCCTCGGCGTGTACACAACATGAGTAGAACTCTCTGTTGCTGACTCCCGCCAGTCACCACCTGGGTGAATAGCTATTGGAGGTGGTCGAGGCCCTCTCACTGGTGCTAGTAGTCGATTAGAAGGAGGGTCAAAGATGAGACTGGCAGTGGACCGAGTGGCAACATGTGAGGATGATACATTCTGTTCTATCGGAGTGTGAGGGTGGTTAAGTGGTAAGGGTGGCAGAGGCGAAGATGGAGGAGGAGATGAAGGTACAATACTGCCGAATGTCGTCCGTCTCGGGCGGACAGGTTGAGGGGGGATAGCAGATAACCTGAAATTGCGGCCGGACGCGCCTTCCTGCAGAATCGGAAGAGTTTCTTTTTGTTTCGAACGTGAAACTGAAGCAGATGACATAGAGAACCCGCGCCAAGCTGACCTCGAGGTCATCGATTCTCGGCTAGTCGACATACTTTGACGACTTGTCTTTCGAGAGGTGAAAGAGACCCGACTAGGCTCTCCTGCATACCTCTCTGACGGCGTTGAAGTGGCGTATGAATCTCGAAGACGAGAATGCGGTGTCATGACTGAATCCATAGGAGAAAACATGTATGAACTCCGAACGCCAGATGTACCTTGCGGCTGTGAGGCTGAAGCGCGATGTTTGCTACTCCCGCCTCCAAAAATGGCAGACCCCGGAGTTAACATTGCCGGCGCAGAAAGACCTGCAGTTTCTTGCGCGCTAGGGACAACGATAGACATTTTGGGACGGTGCAAGGTTGGACGGACCACTGGACCAGATTCCCATAAGTTTTCCTCCTCCACTGGCTCCTCTGACAATCTATTTGCAAACTCGACTTGTGAGGGAAGGATATGTCCTCGATTTTTATAGCTGCTTGAAGGGGTAGGATGTAGCTCTTGAATCCCAGGTGGGGCGCTGTGAGGTACACGGACACTGTTATGCCATTGAGCAGTTGAAGGTTCTTCAACCACAGGTTTGTTGTCGTCTCCTGTGACGATGGATTCCGTGAAAACAAGGTTGGCGTGAGTGATGAAATCATCTGGAGAGCGACGAGGTTGTGCACTATCAGGGAAACCAATATCGAATATTGGGGACCTGCGAGTGTCAGACTCCACGGCAATAGGAATAGAAAAGTTGGTGGAAGGAGTGGAATAATTGAAAGCGGCTAACGACAAGATGTCAAGTTTGACTATGCTATAGGATGATTGCAGATGAAAGAATGAACATACCAAGAGTAATGACAGCAAGCACACTGAAAGGTACGAATTGAACCACCAGACTGGTAGCAATGGCGTCCGGCACAATCAAGGATATGTCAAGAAGAAGCAAGCTCAAAGCTCGTGTGCTGTTCATTGTCAGAAATGCAAAGAAACAATCCATAACGTGGGGGTCTTCTGGGAGGCCTAAACACACTATACGCGCTAGAAGATATAACACCATCATGACATGGATTCCAGCTGAAATAACCGTCGTGGGCAAATAACTACGATTAGATATCGATTGGTAGTTAGCACAAGTGACCCACAGGACCATGATTCTTGAATAACATACTATCTCCGGGTGCATATAGATACTTCCAGGCCTTCGACAACCCTAAAATAAACAATTGAGATGAGATGATAACACGACATTTACAAGGATAGCACAAACCTGATCACTGCGGTGCTAAGAGCATTTGTGGCTAGAACACAACCTGAAGACACTAATAAATATGATGTAACACTATTGAAGGAGATTGACGGACCTAGAGACGTTAGGAGTGCGGCGAAAACTGCAAGAGCCTCCCACTTTTTTACGCTCTTTCGGCGAACTTCTAGAAATAGAAGAAATACTCCAACGATTCGAGCTGCCTGGGAGGACATACATCCCAAAGCAAATAGAATGGCTGTGGAGAGAATATCCAATAAATGAAGGGAATGGTTCGCATGGAAAACAAGTAACATACTGCAGCCCGTGTCCCATTTAGTATGTTCGTCATACGTGAGTGTCGAGAGGAAATATGCAAGACTAGCTAACGCAAAACACAGATTCAAGATTAATGTGAGAGCGTGATGATCGTTTCTTCGACGGATAGTAGAAGCACTATCAGTGGAAATGTTGCCTGTCTTCTCCTTGGATGACCAGGTCGTATGAGCTTCAACGTCTTGCGGATCAGGCTGGTACACAGATCGAGGAATTCGAGATTGTATGTATCGAACAGCACGCGAAAGCGAGGAGGAAATCGAACTGAGGTGGAAAATATAGAAAAGACTCGCTAGGAAGAGCCATCCTAAGAAGAACGAAGCAATAGTTGCGCTGGAAAGTCAACATGCTGAGTGTCAAAGAGGTAGATATATCGTTGAGCAGTAGGGGGGGTACTTGCGTGTTCAGATATGATCTGAGATGTGATAGGTCTAACAAGAGGTCGTCCTGTGTGTGGTTCACTGAGTTAGGCATGCCGATTGCACCAGACAAACGATCATGTATTGATCACACTAGGTCCAGCCCAGCAGATAGAGATGAAGAGAGTGGACTAGAAAACTCGAACAGAGACCAGCTCAAGGAGTGTTGCGCAAAAGGAATGCGAAGGATCTGACTGCCTATGCTTGTTGCAGGTGCAAGAATCCTATGCTAGTGTACACAGGAATGGGATGTCAGCGTCTATCATCCTCGCAACAGAGCGACTGAGGACGAGATCGAACGAGACTAATAAGTTCTGTTCATTCTGTAGATTTGATTTGCGTGCGCCGTGCAGGCGGACTGCGAGAGTGAAGCGAAGCGAAGTCAATTTGTCTTTCCATCCTGTCCACTGCGACAAAATTACATTGAACAGAGCATAGCAACCATGACGTAAAGTACACATGATCATGCGAATGTGGCACATGACATTCACGTGATATGAACATACCAATAAGCAGCAGCTTCCTGACGCGCTTAAATCTACACTTTCCTCGAGCTCCCTCACTGCCGTTGAGCTTACTTTTCAAACTCGCTGCTTTCTGCATCCAATCTGCAAGGAAAGACTTGCTGTCCTCACTGGTAGCTTTCCTTTATTTTCTCTCTTCTAGCGTCTCCATCTGCTCAACATAACCTGTTTCATAGTTTCTCATCATATACTAACTAGCTATCGACTTTCAAAACAAACCATTGGTATCGTTATGAATGTATAGCTAGTCTGGTATGGAAAACACTACACAACTTCCGACTGCTGCAGACCTCGAGTCTCGCGCAGCACGTATTGTTGACCCAGCAGTCGGTATGTCTATACATATATTTCGTTGTGGCCCGTCTCTCTCATTAATGGAAAATCATTGTTAGACTTGAAAACCAAACACAGCGTGGCATCTGAGTTGAGAGAAATGCTCGATACTGTTCGAGACACCGAGTCGTCGCGCGTTATTCCTCATATGATCCCTTCTCTCCTCACATTTCTCAAGTCTAGCGAACCGTCTTTCCAAAAGGATTCTCTTGAGTTCTCACTTCGCCGGATTATCCTCGAAATCATTCATCGCATCCCCGCAACTGAGTTGATCCGCCCGCAAGCAATCCCTATGTTTCAAGGCATGTTGTATCTACTTCGACATGACAATGAGGAAATCGGTATCACCTGTAGCAAAACTATCTTGGACCTCATCCGGTCTCTTCGTGTCTTCACCGAAGAACTATTTCTCGAGTGCATGGATTTCGTCTACGAACTCTTCAAAAACGTCAAAGAACTTGCAGTGGAGGTTCTGTCGGAGGATTCATCTCTCTTGGACCCGAATATTGCACTACCAAGCATTCGTAGCTTCAAAGTATGGGCCGAGGTGGCAGTCCTTATTGTGACTTTCATGCAAGTTCAACGTCAGATTGTTGTTCCTGTAATCCAACAAGCACTTGCGTTGAATTTTGAAGTTCTTTCTATTCAATCTCCTGCTCAACAAAAAGCCCGAGAAGATTATGAAGCAATGGGTGGATTCTGGGCGGGGATGGCTTCCACCATACGGAATGCACAGGCTTACACTGATTTAATCAGTGCGCAGATTAAGGTAGTCATTTCTACTACAAATAGGTCATCATGTAACTTGACGCACCCAATGATAGATGATATCTTGTCTTGCTTATGTCCTTCGTGCTCTCGGAGACCAAGTAGAAAAAGAAGGGGAGACTCTTGTTCTTACTGCGTTGCGCATATTGCAAGATTGCCCCTCCAATGCCGCGACGGCGAGAAAGGTTCGTCAGGGTGCTTTTCTCTCTATTGCGGAAGGTTGATAGGTCTTCGGTGTAGGACTTGATGATTGTCTTTAGACATTTGATTGGTACCCCTCATCGGAGGGCCCTCCTCCCTCAGATCGACAAGTTGTTCGACGAAAGAGTTCTACTCGGAACTGGGGTTGGGACTAGAGAGGCAATTAGGTCAGTTGATGCTGTTTAAACATGGGTGTTTTCTCTTACCATCTCTTCAGAATAAACGCATTTTCTTGCGTTGCTGACCTACTACATCATTTGCGAACGGATCTCACTCCTGTGCAATTGACTCGTGTTTGTGCTGTGTTTGTGAGACACATGCACAACCCATCTCTTCCGATTCAAATCCACCTTCTCTCCGCCAAGATGGTTTTCAATGTGATTGAAGTGCTGATAGCGAAGGAGAATGCTCAAACTTCGGCACGCCTACTAACTGTGCTACTGGAATCCAGTGTTGAGAAAATTGAGGCGATGGCACTTGCCCTCCCGGAAATCGTGATTCAAATCGAACGACTTAAGAAAGGAGATTCCGATCCTATTGACATATGGTATATCGAGAAGTCAAGGCCTATACCTGGTGCGAGTTATTCACTCGAAAATATTCCGCCCCAGGAACCATCCGAGATCATTCGCAGTCAGTCCATGGCATTGCATTCTTATTTACTTGTACTCATAGCCACTTCCGATTTTAGGTACCAAAATGCTCTTCCGCACCTTGCTGCACGGTTTCCGTCACATTCTTGGAGCATTGAAGAAATGTGATGCACCAGTTCCTGAGGGTTCGTTGATTGCTCGAATACTGGATGCGACAGTCCGTTGTCTCCAGCTATACGACGCCGACCCACGAGAAGCCCCAGAGGTAATGGATTGGATTGCCAGTATAATATGCGAAGCAAATCCTCATGTGTTCCAGGAGGTCTGGACTCAGAAGATAGAATTTCTCTTTGAACAGATCTCGAAACGTCAACACATCATATATATATTCCAATCACTCCTCAATCGCGAGCAGACATGTCCTACCTTGGTTGCGATTATCCTTCGTTTCTTAGTCGATAGGTTGGAAGATCTTGGGGAATGGGACGACATGAGGACAGCAGCCGCACTTAAACTGTACAAGATGATGTTTGGAGCCGTCAGTCACTATCCCATACCAAACGAGCCGATTCTAGCATCCCATTTGGCCAAGCTTATCATGGATTCCTTCCCTCTTTCCGCGAAAGCGACGAAACCTACACCTTACATTCATCTGCTTCGAGCACTATTCCGCGCGATCGGTAGTGGAGGGGGGCGGTTTGAGTTAATCTACAAGGAAGTTCTCCCTCTCTTACCTGATATGCTCGATTGCCTCAATCGACAACTGCAGGCTTCTGAAGGCCAGAATAGAGATCTCATCGTGGAATTGTGTCTTACCGTCCCACTGAGACTTACTCACCTTCTTCCGTACCTCAATTATCTCATGCAACCACTCACCCTGGCTCTTCGTGGTGGTCCAGAACTCGTCTCTCAAGGTTTGCGCACGCTGGAGTTATGTATCGACAACTTGACCCCCGACTTCTTGGATCCTACCCTCAACACTGTCCTGCGAGAACTCATGGAAGCTCTTTATAGCCAACTGAAGCCGCTTCCCGCTAATCATCACCATGCTCATACGACGATTCGTATCCTGGGAAAGTTGGGTGGAAGGAATCGTCGACTTCTTTCCAAAGAACCCACGATGAAGTACCATCATTATTCTGAGCCCCCGAAGGTCAAGGTGTCTTTTGGAATAACAACAAGTAGTATCGAGTTGATGCCCGTGTCCACTCTAGCCGCCAGTACTCTGTCGTCGCCGACACCTGGAAAGTCTGTGTACCAAGGGTTTTCATACGAGTATCTGCAGAACACTCTCACACTCATTTTATCGGAGGTGAATGCATTTTGTAGTCGAAGATGTTATCTTGCTAACTCGGTTTTCAGGGAATTCGAGGCCGACAGAAGAGTGAGCTGTTTGTCCGGTGTTTGGAAGGTATGTATGACGCGACACATCTACCGGAGTTACAAGAAAAGGCAACGGCATTCGTGCAAAATCTTTCACGATTCGTTTTCACCGCTGAAGTCAGAAAACCTCCATCGAAGGACGGTATTCCTCGTCGTTATCCCAGTCCGTTGCTCTCAAGTTATCTGAATGCACTCCCTCATGCACTTGCTCGTACGAATCCGGTCGAAGCAGAGTCAGCCTTGTCTCTCATGGGGTCTGTCATCAAGGAGCTTGTCGCAATGGCTAATCTTTCGGATGTCAGTATATCAGATGTCTTCAGCTGTGTCCACCAGGTTGCTAGTCGATTCAACTCTTTGTGTTTGGAAGACTCTTGGGTCTACAAGTTTGCAGGTTGTAATGCACTGAAGCTATTATGTTGTACCCCCGACCTTGGAGTAAAGTGGGTGGTAGACAAAGAGGTCGATCTGACTCGTACATTGCTTCATGTCGTCAAAGAGATGCCTTATGACCACCCGAAGGAAGTCAACAACGTTGTCGACGTGATGTTCAAGATCCTTACCCTCAGTAATACACCACCCCCTTCGCCGTCACCGGACTCTGATGTAGCCGCCAAGAACAAACTTCAGAGCCTCATCGGTATACTCTTTGCAGAGCTTTCAGGTCAAAACCCGATCCTTCGTCGAGTGGCTCAGGAGTGTATAGACGTCGTAGCAAAGCTTACGGGGAAGACCGCCTCCGAATTACTCATGCCTCATAGAGAGCGTATGCTGACAGCAATATATACGAAGCCCTTACGAGCTCTTCCGTTCCCTATCCAGATTGGGATGATAGAAGCTATCAGATACTGCCTTAGCCTTGACCCTCCTCTGCCGGAAGTCAACGACGAATTGTTGCGACTTCTCCATGAAGCTTTAGCACTCGTCGATGCTGACGACCACGCTTTACTGGGAAGGCAGAACATACGTCAGGGTGCTCTCGACGTGATCAAACTTCGAGTTGCATGTATCAAAGTCTTGACCGCTGCAATGCCAATCACAGACTTCTTTGCGAAGCAACCCCAGACTAGACAAAGGCAAGTTCGTTTACCATTTTCAATTACCCTGAGTACTTCTTATTGACACTATCAATAGAGTCACAAGTGTTTACTTCAAATCACTCTACTCGCCCACCCAGGAGGTCAAGGAGGTCGCTCATGAAGGATTGAAGATGGTACTCGCACATCAGTCTCGTCTCCCGAGGGAACTTCTCCAGGCTGGGCTGCGTCCCATTCTCATGAATCTTGCAGACCCAAAGAGACTTTCTATCCCGGGTCTGGAGGGACTCGCCCGTCTTCTCGAATTGTTGACGAATTACTTCAAGGTAGAAATTGGGCATAAGTTGCTGGACCACTTCCGCGTTGTAGCCGACCCACAAATGCTACAGGCATCTTCCCGACTGCCAATTTCCGAGAATGAAGGTATCACAAAACTTGTGAGATTGGCCAATATATTCCACCTCCTTCCAAACTCCGCAAATATGTTCCTCGAGAACCTGATCAATGCCATCGTTCAGACCGAAGCAAGAATGCATTTTTCTGGACAAACACCATTTTCTGAGCCTTTAGCGAAGTATTTGGATCGTTATCCTGAAGAGGCTGTGTCTTTTTTCATGCGCCATCTCGCATTCCCCCAGCATATCAGGACATTTCGAAATATTGTTCGTGCCGGTCTAGCACCCAGCGTATTGCACGAGTTGGTATCTCGCGTTCCGGCCATTGTCTCGAAATGTTTGGAAGGAACAGACACAACACTCGTTCTACCCGGGCTAATGCTCTGTTCCGACGTCACAGACCTTGTCCCTGGTTGGATCACAGCCAACGATTATGTTCTTGAATCAATCTTGAATCTTTGGCGACCTGAACCTCCTTTGGATGAGGTTTACATTCTTCAAGGGGACGCGTTGCAACGTCAACGTTTCATACTTTCTGTCTTTAGAAAGGCGTTGGAAGAAACACCCCGCATCGATCTGCTCTTCGAACTTATATCTGTTTTTTCTCGTGAACAGCCATATGATCTCACCAGTCTCTCCCAATTCCTTTATCACCATGTTGCTTTCAACGACAGTCTTATCTTTCGACGAAACGTGCTGACGCGGTTCGTCGTATGGTTTTCAGACAAATCAGTACCCTGGCCATACAAGACGCATTTCTTGCACTACATCATCACTCCGATGCTATTGATTCATGCTACCCAATCTTCCAAAGTTGGTTTGCTGGACTCGGATATACTGCAATGGATACACACCAACATATGGAATGCAATGATAGACAACACGAAGTTTACGGAGGCCGACGATATGTTCAGAATAGAGCTCCTTCATTTCACGACTGTCATGATCCAGCACTACTCAGACATTCTGGTTGAGGCGAAGAAGGATATCATCAAATGCGCGTGGCACTACATCACGAGTGAGGACGTCATCGTCAAGCAAACCGCGTACTTGCTTGCAGCCCGTTTCTTCGATCGTGTCGACGGACCTCAGAAATTCATCTTAAGGGTTTGGACAGGCCTTCTTCGACCTCCACACTCAGATGGAAAGGGACTTGTACGACAGGCCTTGGACATTCTCGCGCCGGTACTTCAACGCACTCCGTCGTCGGAGCCTGGATATCCCCAGTGGGCGAAAACAACCAGACGACTTCTAGCAGAAGAAGGGAGTGGTTGGTCGCAAATTCATCTGATCTATCAGCTCATAGTCCGACAACCCGATCTGTTTTACCCCGTACGTGCATTATTCATCCCTCACATCGTGAATTACCTCGCGAAGCTCGGATTATCCGGAACTGCTACACCCGATTCCCGAATATTGTCAGTTGACATTCTGCAAGTCATATTTGACTGGGAACAGAAAGCTTTGTCGGCAGACAACCAATCCGCCGACGGCCCTTTGAACACCAATTGGATCACCCCATTGGCTTTCCGCGAAAGTATGATCAGCTATTTGGTCCGTCTTGCTACGTTACAGCCAGATGCTCCTCAGAGGAATGCCATCACTAGCCGAGCACTTTCCCTGTTGCGTTCGGTGGTGGGTACCGATGGATGGACAGACGTCACAGTGAAATTACCTTATTTCAATCGTGCTCTTGTTCAGGTACGTGATCAGAGTTTTTGTTTCCTTCTGCGTATTTCAAATTCTGACTTTTCCTTCTTTCACAGTCTGACCTCACTACAGACAACGGTTTACTGTCTGCTTTGAACGCAGCGAAGGTACTACAGATTGTGGCGGCTGAAAAGCCTGATATGTGGTTTACTTCCAATGCGGACATCTTGACTAAATTGGTCAGGAATGGGCTTGTCACAGAAGATGCGGCTCTCCAGGATTCCCTATACCCCATTTTCGATCGACTTGTTCGACTGTTCCCACTTCCAAAGGAAGAGGAAGTTCAACAGAGTGACAGGTCTGACTTCCATGCATTCATCCATAGCGCAATCGGGGATGGACTTCGGAACAGTACAAACCTTCGCGGCACATTGCTAATGCTGAAGTCAGTCGTTCAAATAAATCCAGAGCGTGTTCAGTCTTTCGCAGCTCCTCTAATGAAGCTCCTACAAACGAAGAGCAGAGACCATCTGAATGTGCAACCAGGAACGCCTGGGTTCGATAGTCTTGTTCGTCTCATTACTGCGATCCTGGACATCTCTCAAGTGACTGCCACGCACTTTGGTGATCAGAGACGGCTGCTTCTCCAGACTTTGGTGGCTTTAGTACAGTCCAAGAGCATGCCTCTTTGTCGATACATGCTGGACCTTGCTCGAGACTGGGCTTTAGTCAAACGCGACCCTTTCCCTACTATGAAAGAGAAGGCTACTCTTTTGCAGAAGATGGTCAACTTTGAATCCAGAGGAGAGAGAGGAGAGCCTTTATTCAATAGCTATCTTCAATTGATCTACGACATCTACACCGAGCCTAGTCTACGTCGAAGCGACCTCACAGTGCGGTTGGAACATCAATTCTTAGTGGGTTGCCGTGCTGCTGACCCAGTGCTACGCGAAAAGTTCCTCGATCTCTTAGATAACAGCGTTCCCCGTACATTGTTCAGTCGTCTTTGTTATATCCTTGGGGCGCAGAGCTGGGAAGCTCTTTCTGACTACAACTGGATCCCGATTGCATTGCATCTTATCCTGGGGACCCTGGATGTCGACTACATGCTTATTCCGGATAAGAAGGGTGCATTAGAAGGTAGCCACATTCCATCTCCCTTCCCTCTTGGCCGCGTCTCAAGCATCATTCGCCCAATGCAACGCTTACTCTGTCTCGATCCTCGAACCGCGCATGATGCTTGGGTCTCCATTTTCCCGTCTGCCTGGGCGTGCCTCTCCAGAAGGGAGCAGGTCGATGTCACCCATCATCTCATCACCCTGCTCAGCAAAGACTATCTGTTGAGTCAATCTGAATTACGCCCCAACATTGTACAAACGCTGCTTTCCGGAGCACATGCATGTTCTCCACCAATGACTCTTCCACCGCATCTCATCAAGTACTTGGCCAAGAATTTTGGTGCCTGGCATGTTGCTGTTGAATTATTGGAAGCATCTCTTGATCACGTCCGCGATGACGAAGGCATTGTCCGAGATACCGTATTTGACTCGTTGGCAGAAGTTTATGCAGAGCTTGCCGAGGATGATATGTTCTACGGTTTATGGAGAAGACGATGCTTATATCCAGAAACCAACATGGCAATCGCTTTTGAGCAAAATGGGATGTGGGAACAAGCCTCGAACATGTACGAAGTAGCTCAGAACAAAGCCAGAGCAGGGGTGATACCATTTTCCGAACCGGAGTACTGCCTTTGGGAGGACCACTGGATCTTAGCGGCTCAGAAGTTACAACAATGGGATATACTTCAAGAGCTTGCAAAAGCTGAAAGCAATCATGAGCTCTCTTTAGAGTGTGCATGGCGGACTAAGGACTGGGCGGAAAGCCGTGAGTCGCTTGAAGAGCAGATCAACTCGCTCTCTGATGGAGCAACACCTAGAAGGAGGATATACGAGGCTTTTATCGCTTTGTTGAAATTGCCTGGAGCTTTGGACAAAAACACGGAATTCACCAGAATTCTTGAGGACGCCATGCAGCTTTCGCTTCGCAAATGGGTCACTCTCCCATCCGAACTATCGGTTGCACATGTCCCTCTACTACAGAATTTCCAGCAATTTGTTGAGCTTCAAGAAGCCGTTCAGATCTTCGGTTCTCTGTCTGCCACCAATGCGCAGAACCTGGAGAAAAAGTCTTCGGACTTAAAACTTGTCCTTCAAGCTTGGAGAGAACGCCTTCCCAACCCATATGACGATATTTCCATATGGAGCGACATCGTTGCTTGGCGGCAGAATGTGTTCAACTCCATAAACAAGGCCTACATTCCACTCATTGGAGCAAATCAAGGAGGAAGTACGACGACAACGACAAACAATACGTTCGGATACCGTGGCTATCATGAAACTGCATGGATTATAAATCGGTTTGCACGCATTGCTCGTAAACATGGGCTCCTCGACGTTTGCTTCACTCAGTTGAACAAAATTTACACATTGCCCAACATCGAGATCTCCGAGGCGTTCCTCAAGCTACGAGAGCAAGCTAAGTGTCACTATCAGAAGCCCGGCGACCTCCAAGCTGGACTAGAAGTGATTAACAACACCAATTTGATCTACTTCTCCCCTTCCCAGAAAGCTGAGTTCTACACTTTGAAAGGGATGTTCCACGAGAGGTCCGGCAAGAATGACGAAGCCAACACAGCATACTGTCAAGCAATTCAGATGGACATGAATCAACCAAAGGCATGGAGAGCTTGGGGCAAGTGGAACGATCGGATGTTCAAAGAGCAACCAAATGAAATTGTGTTTGGAGCCAGTGCCGTTAGTTGTTACCTCCAAGCGGTTGGGCTTTTCAAGAACAGGAAGAGTCGGCCATTGCTTACTAGGGTTCTGTGGTTGCTCAGCATTGACGATAACACGTCTGCTATCTCTCGTGCCTTTGACACGTACAAGGGCGATGCAGCTTACTGGTATTGGATATCTCTTATTCCTCAGCTATGTCTGTCTATTTCACAAAGAGAGGTCAAGCAAGCTCGATACATCCTTCTCAATCTCGCAAAGCTCTTCCCACAGGTATGTCTAGTGATAATTTATCCTTGAGTCGAAAGTTGGAAAGTTGAGGCTCCATTTGCAGGGACTCTTTTTTCACCTACGGACGACTCGAGAAGACGTAGTTGTTCTGCGACGGCAGGCATACGCTAGTCTAGCTATGAAAGCTCAAATGGCTGCTCGGCAAGAATCCCGTGTTGATCAGGACCATGTCATGCACGATGCCACTGGGTCACAAACTGGTTCTCAGACGGAAAATTCAGCAACGTCTAACACCGAAGCAAAGCATCCAGGTGAAATCGTACTACCTGCTCACATACGTCATCAATGGGAATACGTCGAAGAGGTTGTCCAGATACTCAAGACGGCTTTTCCCCTCTTGATCATGAGCATGGAGACTATGGTGGAGCAATGGGGCTCACGATTCAAAGCATCTCCGGAAGAAGAAATCTACCGTTTGGTTTGTATGTTGATTCACGAAAGCATGTCGGTGCGTTGCAGTTTACATTTATTTACTCATGACATCCAAACTTACGAAACGGACTATTACAGCAATATTGCTCGCGAATGGCAAATGATGACGATGGCCAACTTCACCCAGCATTGGCGGCTACTCTGGAAAGGTTGCTCCAAAACTTCCAAGGACAATCTCGTGTAAGTATAGGTTTTCCGAATGCAGCCCTTGCTGATTTTTGACCCTCTGTAGAAGGACTATGAGAGAGATTTCATCGAGAGTAAACCGAAGTTGCATGATCTCATCAAACGGCTTCAACAATGGCGAGACAAGTATGAACGACATCTGAAAAGTAGACCGCGGATCCAGCCCTTGGAGATGTTAAGCCACTACCTCACAGAGTTTCAGTTTGGAAAATTCGACGACATTGAGGTTCCTGGGCAGTATACTGAGGTATGTGAAGATTCCCATTCCAGGCCTTCATTGCGTAATTGTATCACACAGGACAAGGACATCAACCAGAACCAGACCTTTGCTAAGATCGAGAAATTTTCACCCAAATTCGAGGTTTGCCGATCCCATGGGTACTGCTGGAGACGAATTACTATTGAGGGAAGCGACAATTCGAAGACATCCTTTGCTATACAGCTTCCTTCAGGTAGACATTGTCGTAGAGAGGAAAGGGCGATGCAGCTTCTCCGAACTTTCAACTGGTGCGTCGCCTCCCCTCCCAATATAGGTAACCTCCTGCTTTAACTCTACTACAGTGTCTTGGCCCGCAAGAAGGAAAGTCGGAAACGAAACCTCCACTTCCATGTCCCAGCTGTTGTACCTTGTAGTCCGGGCCTGCGTCTACTGCAAAATGACTCTTCCTATGTCAACTTCGGGGACATATACGACAATCATTGCGAAGAGATTGGTATCATGAGAGAAGATCCTATCTTCTCTGTTGGGGAAAAGTGCAAGCTGGTGTTGCGAGAGCTCAGAAATGCTGGAAAGCTGGTATGTCTGTTTTTCGGTGCACGACTACAATGCAGCTAAATGTCATGAACTTTACGACAGCTTACCAAGAACGACCTCTTCACAATCAAGAAGGATGCTTACGATGAAATTCGACTGAAGCTCATTCCGGAGAATATCATAAGCAAAGTAGATAGATACATCGTATCCTCACGTAGTGCCAAACTAACATCTATCCCACACAGTACATGCTTCGCACTATGGATAACCCCAGCGAACTCTGGCGCATGCGCAAACAGTTTGCTTTGCAGCTTGCGGCTTGCAACTTCACGACTTACGTCTTATCGGTGACAAGTCGAAACCCAGCACGATTCCATTGGTCAAGATCTACAGGAGAAATCGCTATGAGTGAAATATTTTCAAGTAGGTCTATATATATGATTTGAATGGACGGTTTGATAATTCTGGACCCAGGTGCCTCCGGGAATACACCGATCAATTCTGCAACAGATAATGTCCCGTTCCGGCTTACTCCCAATATGCAGCATTTCCTTGGACCAATACTCACAGAGGGAATTCTTACAACTGGAATGCTTGCTATTGCAAGGTCCCTCACCGAACCCGAGGTCAGTTTTTTCTTCTCCCATCCGCCCTGAATCGCATTCTTAATAATCTCGATCTAGTTTGAACTTGAAGAGCAGCTGTGTCTCTTTGCTCGGGATGAGGTGATGACCTGGATGTATCAACGACAGCAACAAAGGACATGGTCTACTCTCGACGTTTCCTTCAGAGCAAGCGTGGCGGCAAATATCGAAGCTATCGTCAAACGGGCTGAGACAATGTCATGTAAAGCAGAACGTGAACAGGTAGCTACATTTTTCGCTGAATCATTATGGGATTTCATTAATGCGACTATCCGTAGGCAATGCAAAATTCGCAGAACCCCAATACTCCACTTGTCATGCAAACTGTAACTAACCTCATTTCATCAGCAACAAATCCTCAAAACTTAACGAAGATGACGGAGATGTTCATCCCTTGGTTCTAACTGTTGCATACCCTTACATTCGTCAACTTCGCCCTTGGACACTGTTGTAATGGATCCTGATGTATCATATTTTTATACTGTACAGACAACACGATAAAATACCATGATCAAGAACGATGAAACCCTTCAGTCTGACGGAAAGTGTTGATTTGAGTTTCACTCTCGACCATCATCTGTTGTTCAACCTGGATTAGAGCACATGAGAGAGGGAGAGAGTTGTATTACTGACCTCTTCCGCCATGTTATATATCTCAGAACCTGGTCGATTGTACATCATGGCGTTGGCAAACATCAGGTATACATCTCTCTGGAATTCCAAAGAATTAGATATAAGCCCGTCTTTAACTCTAGACTTGATTGTCTTTAAATCCATAGGACGTTTGACGATGTCATGATAGTCCGGTGCTTCGGATTTTTTGATAGGATTGTGGAAGATATTTCCATAGCGATGTTGGGATATTGAGCTATGAAGCATACCAATCATATTTTGAAATCTCTTCGCGGCCTGTTGACTTTCAGAGGCAAATGTCCCTCTTCTCCGTCGCGGGGCGTTTGGGACTGTAGCAAAATGAGAGTGTAGTTCTGAATATCTTGAACAATGAACAGACCTTGTTCTTCTTCATCGACAGGTTGCGAATCCTCCCGTGGACGCTTCACCATGCGATTTACAAGGGTGTCTTCAGCATCTGAGGCTTTCCGCTTGCCTGTAGCAGTTAAGCCGCTTATGACAACAAGTTGCAACTTGTGGGTTGGACTAACCTTGATTCCTACCCATTAGTGATTCTTCTTCATTTCGCACTCCCTCCTCTGAGACAGACTCAGGCTCGATCAACATAGACGGCTCATCAGCAGGGGAAGCAGAGTCTTCTGGTATTTCTGGTTCAACTGAATGTTCTTCTTCTTTGTCAATCGACTGAATGTGTTGGTTGTCTTCCTCGTTTACATGTTGGTCCTCTGATTCTTGATCCTGTACTGGTTCTTCAGGAACCTCGTCGGCCATAACTACATTCTCATCTTCCTTCAAGACAGCATTCTCAAGTTCAGGCTGGGGGCTGAGAGGTTTATTCGTATCTGATACTGGTATATTGCTTTCCTCGACCTCGAGTGGCTGCACTTCAGTGTCATGGGAAACCATAACAGGTGACTGGATCTCGCCAACTTGTTCGACCTGTTAGAATGTAAGGAAGAGGATGACCTTTCGCAGATCATAGAACTTACTGAAATATCTTGGGTTGATTCGACTTCCACAGTAAGCTCAGATTGCTGGTCGTTGAGTACCATCTGGTGTACTACTGGACCGTCGGAGATTTCCTCTGGTTCCTCGATTTCCTCAACGTCCTGTATCGCCATGAGATGACTTGGATAGCGATACCAAGCAGAGTACTTACAGATTCATAATCGACATATGGCTTAGTACCCGACGGCGGGGATTGCGGAGATGGTGGCGATTGATGAGACTAGCGAGAGGTTGAGGTTGAATCAAACCGTATGGAGTCCATGAATCATGGAGACAAACCTCTGCATCTGCAGCAAGTGGCTCATACCCTATGAGGGACACTTCCTGCGATTCTGTAGGTTGTTCGAGGCCCTGTTTAGATAAACCAAGGTCGGAGAGAATCTTTGAATCCCATTTGCCAGCCCTAATTTCGTCAATCTCTGTGGAAAGTGTTCTAGTTGGAAGAAACGGTAAACCAGAGAATTTCAACAGTCGCAAAAAGAAATTACTTGAATTTATTCTCTTCAGCAGCAATCAACCCCCGAAGCTCATTTATACGCTCATTGTAGTGAATCTGTGCTAAATGTAGATGGGTCGGGGCTGCGTGTATTCAGATTATGAAGATGTGGAATATGGAAGATGAGAACTCACACCGAGGTGCTGCAGTATCCTCAGACCTGGTTCATAGTTAGAGTGAGATACTAGGTACATGAGAATTAGCCTCACTGTTGCAATCCAGCAGCTTCCATCAGGCTCTCGTAGATATGTGTGCAAGACTATTAAAGAAAAGTATACTGTTTGAGTCGGCATGTGATGCAAGATAGAACGACCAGTACCCAGAACTGACTTGTTGTGTAAAAAAGTTCTTTGGTCGGGACAATAGAGGGTGCTTTGTTAGTAGCTTTGCGACGTCAGGAAGGCGATCAAGACCAAACTCGTGTACCGCCTGAGAGAAGAGAAGACGCTCTAGATGGGTCAAGCTTGAAATTTCTACGTCTGTGTTTCGTTTCTGACGAGAGCCAGCGGCCATGATGAGTTTTGTGCAAGATGCTATTTGTTCAAGTTCGCAAAGAACATGTGAAGGGCCGACTGCGAGGGTAGAGAGGCAGAGTCTGGTATCCGGAATAAGAAATAGTATAATAGGAAATTCAAGCAACTGGAGCCGAGTCTGGGAGTTACATAGGGACGTCACTTCGCCCCGTTTGGAAGAACGACGCGACTCTTCTTTCAACCGTCATGTTCCTCTCCTGCCTTGCGCCGTTGCTCATTATCCCCCTCGCCGCCGCTGAAGGCATTCAGAGGCTCAAGCTCCACAAACTTCCTCCCTCAGCCGGCAATCCAGCCTTAGAGAGCGCGTACTTGGCTGATAAGTACGAATCTCAGCTCCCCATCCTCGGGGCAGGCGGAGTCGGGCGTAAGCTTCGGCTCAGCCGACCAACACACCAGGACGGCGAAGAGCTCTTTTGGACTCAGGATGAGTTCAATGCCAATGGCGGTCATAGTGTACCTCTCACCAGTGCGTTCAAAAGTCTAGTTGCTGAGACAGATGCATCGTGATCGTTAACCGTGACCGACGAATAGACTTCATGAACGCGCAGTACTTCACAGAGATCGAGCTTGGCTCTCCTCCGCAGACCGTGAGTGTTGTTTACTTGCTTCTTGACTGCATCGCTAATTGAAAAGACTTCAGTTCAAAGTGATTCTTGATACTGGGTAATACTCATTAACTTTCTGGGAAACAGAAGTATTGATATGATTTCAAATAGTTCGAGTAACTTGTGGGTCCCCAGTGTTCAATGTACTTCCATCGCATGCTTCCTGCACGCGAAGTACGACTCGTCGTCGTCATCTACCTATAAGGCCAACGGCACAGCGTTTTCCATTCAATACGGTACTGGATCTATGGAAGGCTTCGTCTCCAAGGATACATTGACTATCGGAGACATTGCGATCAAAGGTCAAGATTTCGCGGAGGCCACCAAGGAGCCTGGGCTTACCTTCGCATTTGGCAAGTGGGTAGTATCTCCTAGGTAATCAAATATCGAACGATTAAACACTGATACAATACAGGTTCGATGGAATCCTTGGTCTCGCGTATGATACCATTTCCGTGAATCATATTGTTCCCCCATTCTACAATATGATCAACCAAGGTCTTATCGACTCCAAGGTATTCTCCTTCCGTCTGGGTTCATCGGAAGAGGATGGTGGTGAAGCCATATTCGGAGGTGTCGACGAAAGTGCATACACCGGTAGTATCGACTATGCTCCGGTTCGCCGCAAAGCCTACTGGGAGGTAGCTCTCGATTCCGTTGCTCTCGGTGATGATGAGCTTGAATTGGAGAAAACCGGTGCCGCTATTGATACAGGTAAGAGCATCGTTGCTATGCTATATCGTTACTCACCAGCCTGTAGGAACATCTCTTATTGCTTTACCGTCTCAAATCGCCGAAATGCTCAACAGTCAAATCGGCGCCAAGAAGTCCTGGAACGGGCAATATACAGTTGATTGTGCGAAGGTCCCTGATCTTCCCGAGCTCACTTTCACTTTCAATGGCAAGAAATATCCCTTACAGGGATCTGACTATATCCTAGAAGTTCAAGGCACTTGCATGTCGTCATTCACCGGCATGGATATCAACATGCCCGGCGGTGACTCTCTCTGGATCATTGGTTTGTCCTCTCATTCCTATCCGTAGTGCTATGGCTAACTGTCTCTCTAGGTGATGTGTTTTTGAGACGCTACTACACTGTGTACGACCTTGAGCGCAATGCAGTTGGCTTCGCTAAAGCTCGTTAATCATCTACATGTTCTTCCACCGCGTATGTCCCTGTCATGATTCTCTTTTTAGCTGTACCATATCGAAGGTTGGATCTTGTGAATTATAATACTGTCTTTTCGGACCCCAGACAATATCGACTGGTCTGAATCTCCATCACCGATTGGTGACTGACCTAGTTGCCGGCTTGTCAGTCTAGACTTTCAAAGATCTGAGATCGAGTTCTATCCAAAACCTCCTGTGAAGCGGGGTGCGTTATCCATCCCAATACTTCATGATCACAGTCGTACAACTAGTACTCTCTTGTTTTACCTGCTACTCTTGACTATGTCTTCTATGAAAGAAGCAAATACAATGTCGTTCAAGTATACAATGGGTTTGCCCACCAAGCCCCTTACGTCAACAGATGCCAGAGCTCAGAAAAAGCAGTATCTTTCAGGCTCTCTAAATCATGTACTCGACCGAGTCAACGTTCTTGGAGATAATGACACTGGTCATACCGGGTGTGTGACTACCACCACATCATACGCATTGATCTCCATTGACCTTGATTAGCTCAGGTGCGTCAATGCGTTAAGCTGGGCAAAGAACGGGGAGATCCTCCTAAGTGGTGGTGATGATACAACGTATGAGAGCGTTTCTCGTCATACCTGTTAATGCTCATAGCAGAAATCTGATGCATATAGTGTACGAGTGTGGCGAATGGACATGTCGAATACCGATGTCGAATACCCATTCGTTTGCGATGCGGTGCTGAATACTGGACACAGAGGTAACATCTTCAATGCCCAGATGCTGCCTTATTCAACACGAATGTATGCTCATTTCCCCAACATTTGGTCGTTGTTCTTCTCTTATACAGTTACCATCATAGTGTCACCGTAGCCGGAGACAGACAAATTCGAATTTGTGACGTTGGAGATTTCGAAGTTCAACCTGGAATTGGTCGAGAGACTATTTACTCTGCCAGACAAGCTGGAGTCCGTGTATTGCGATGCCACTCTCGTGCTGTCAAGAGGATCACGACGGAGGACAGTCCTGATTTGTTCCTCACAGTGTCAGAGGTGAGAAAATTATTCATTGTTTAAAATATCGTTATACTCAGATACTGGCTAGGATGGTACTGTCCGTCAGCACGACCTCAGAGTGGCCCACAGTTGCTCTACAGGACCCTGCGCTACACCTCTTGTTAAATTCTCGCATTCTCTATCGACTCTTGCACTTTCTCCTTTAGCACCGTATCAATTCGTTGTTGCTGGAGAATCCCCATATGCACGTATGGCCTGTATTCTAGACATATTAACGTGCTCATGTCATTCTTCAGGGGTATTTATTTGATAGGCGACAGCTTGGTCGACACTTGGAAGAGGAGTGGGGAGTACCTCCTGATTCGCACAGTCTGACCACTTGTGTTCGTCGATTTGGTAGACCGAATTCTGGCAGTAATCGGGATCTTCGCTACGAGCATATAACTGGTGCACGAATGGCCACCAGTAACTCGCATGAGGTATTATTCCTTGAATATATATACTACAGCCAACCGCTAAACCTTTTGGCTGCTTCTTAGGTTTTGTTGTGTAAGACATCAACACATCTCAAAATTTTACGTTTAGCTCACTTAAATACAGCATATAGCTCCGATGCCGTGTATCTTTATTCAACTCATGATAGTTGTCAAACAACTATCCCCTCTCAAACAGTTCTGCCTTCGAACTCAGCAGGAACGAAGTCGCCTTCTACAAGTACACATGGTGTGGATAGGGTTGACGGTAATGGCGAATTTGCTGTGGGGGAAGCAGACATCGAGCGTATTCTTGAAGAGATAGAGGTACGAACATCGGAAGAGGATGAAGCAGATCCAGACGGTGAAGACGAGGACGATGACATGGAGCCAGAAGATGAAGACGAGGGCAATGGCAACGACGATCTTTATTCGTCAGTTCCTATCATCCCTCCTCGAGCAAGATACGTTGGTGCATGCAATGTGGAAACCGTGAAAGATGGTAGGTCAACGTTGAATGAGCTCCTTCAAATTCTCCTTTTTCAACTGACCTATTATATTGTAATAGTCAACTTCCTTGGGCCTGAAGATGAGTTCATCGTGTCCGGTTCAGATGATGGACATTTCTTCGTCTGGGATAAAGAAACAAAAACTGTGCATGATATACTGGAAGCAGATGGTCACGTCGTGAACGTAATAGAATCCCATCCATATCTTCCTGTGGTTGCTGTAAGTGGCATTGATACCACCGTAAAGGTGAGTTGCTTTCTTTCATCTACGTATTTACCCTTGACATATCTTTTCCAGCTATTTGCACCTGCGCACGGAGAAAGTGCATTCTCACGCCTTGGCAACGCTGAAGCAATCATGGATCGCAATGCAAATGTTTCCGCTCGCGGTATAGACCTCTCAGCTCTTATGATTTATGCTAGAATTGCTCGCCGTGTCGGTCTAGACGAAGAGCAATGTGCTCATCAGTAAACTTTGGATTTTCTCTCAATATTTGGCTCATGTATCGAGTAGCTATCATCTGTATTAATATTCATTGTATTTTCAGGAGGAGGTTTAAAGAGCGTGAGTGAACGGCATTCCTGGCGTACGCTGTAAGTTGTACATGTGTGACATGCTTTCAATTTGTTTTCTGTACTTCTTAAGTCAGCTCGACCGTCGATTTGTGCTTCCATCCTCACACATCTCTCTGGATTGACTCCTTTTGATGGCAGCTCTAGTATAATTTTATCTATGAGAACTGTTTATTGCTAGGTTTTTTGGCAGGAAAATATGTCTAGTGTTTCGTAACAATAGTTGGCAAATTGACAGTGACGGTGACTTCACTTCGGACTCCCATCTTCAAATCCTCCACAGGTGACTTTTACAAGCTAGTCATTGTCAAACACACCAATCGACCTCCTTTCACACATATCGTCTGTGTTCAGTTGGAATAATTGCACAAGGTTCATGTTGTCAGTTTTGTCAACCAACCACGAATAATTACGGTTACTTCCAACCAAGCATCATGTAAGTTAATCCTATAATTGTACGCTTACCGGTCCCATTTAACAGGTTACTGATGCATCCACTTCAAGCCGTATTCAAGGATTCAGCAGCTCTGTATTGTCGTGACCGTCCTTCAAGCTCATTTCTGAAGACTGTATCCGTCTTTTTTGAAACCTAAACGGAAACTGTGCCCTTTCCATCTCGAAGTGCAAACACGTAACATCAGCGTCCTTTCCCCTGCCAGCTCTCTGCAACATTCATTTCAAGTCTCATTCATGCAGTCTTCTCATTCTCGCACAAGGTGGCAGCAACAGCAAGGAGTAGATGATGATGGTGGGGAGTTATCACGCATGGTCTCACGGGTAGACGTCTCTCTTCAACTTTGTCATCACATTTTCTTAACTTGACTTGAAACTACTAGGAGAGCTACAGAACGTCACCGTCTCGCAACACATACGAAATGAGACCAGAAGGTTCTTCATCGTATAGTCGAAGAGATACTGACGAATGGAGACCTACCGAGGACCGTTATTACTCACCTTCAAAAGAAAAGCACAGGAGAGGAGGCAGAGATGGTTACGAAAGCGATTCTTGGAAACGAGGAGGGGATCATCGTGACTCTGGCAAACAATGGGATGATATTTATGATCAAGGGTACGTCCACTTCGGTCTAGAAATGTCTCTAGGTTGTGGTTCTAGCGATACGCCTTATAGTGCTTGGGGTTCCAGTAAGACAGAAAATCGGTCTTGGAGACAAGGTCATTCACCTCAAAAGGGTCGACAGTCTTCTCCTCAGGGAGAAAGACGTCGCTGGCAGGACAACAATAATAACGACCGGCAGGATCGTTGGGGCAGAGAAGCACGAGAGAACAATCAAGAATGGCGTCGTGATAACGGTTGGGAATCTCGACGTCGATCCTCTATGGAAGAAAGCTCGAAACAGCGAATTGGGCCTTCTGACAGCGCTGTGCAAAGTGAAGATCGTTTATGGGAGCCAGCACCTACCTGGCGAAACACCACTACCAGCAACCATAATGCAAACAGCAACAATAATCGATCGTCAAATCAAGGGCAACGCAAGCAGAACACTCGAAATAATAACAGTAAAGGTGGGAAAGGAAAAAAGAATAATAGCAATGCCAATAGTAAACAGCAGCAGAAGCGGGATTGGCGTAATGACGACTCCCATCTCAACAAGTGGGTATTTCATAGCTTTTAATGCACGCATAAATTGATAGGGTATTAGTTGGACAAGGAGAGATTCTGTGCCAGAGTCGTATGAGAAAGGTGGTAGTCGCAACGGCAGACGAGGTGTTCAGCGATCTCTTTCTCGCTCACGTTCACGCTCTCCCGACTCGTATTATTCACCGCGGAGATCCTCTCCTGTACGATCAAGGTCGACTGATACTCTTCGACGACGAAGGCTTTCTCCTGCAAGAGATTATGGTAGTAGGCGCAGTCGTAGCCCTACTGATATCAGGTCGCGAGTACCCCGGCGTGGTAGATATTCGCGATCTCCGTCAACATCGCCTCGAACACCTCGAAGTTTTGCCAGTGTCGATGATCGTGGACGTGCTCCTCGACGACGTAGCCCGTCGTATGCATCGTACTCAAGTCGGAGTCCAAGTCGTAGTCGTAGCCTTACTCGCAGTCGATCGCCATCGATGAGCCCGAGAGAGAGAGCCAGGACCATCCACCGTTTGCCTGTGACCAGTTCTGTCAAATCTATTCCAATTGTTGCAAAATCAACACTCCCCAGGAATAGCAACCTACCTCCGAAACCATTAACTTCTCATCGAAATGGCAAGCAGGATAATGGAAGGCGCCCCGACGTAAGTCTATTAGTCGCTACTCATCATTACACCTATGCTGACCTTATTGTTAGCGTAAGTCGAAGTTTTCTGAGCCCTCGACTTCATTCAGTATGCCCCCACCTGCCTCTCTACCTCCCATCCCGACCTTATCGATCTCTGACAACAAGAAATCTCGGGAATTCACCAGGACCTCTAGGACCAGTCAGACGAAGAGTCTTGGTCTGAAATCATCATCATCTCTCAAGCGATTTTTCCCTCAAGATGATGATGACGAACCTGAACCTCTGCCAAAGCCTGTAGCGCAATCTCCAAAGACTCCTACACATTCATCATACTATCGTAGCGGTTCACAAGCCTCGGCCTCAGACAAATCCTCTCGTGATCGCAATGGAACGTATGAGACAAGATGGGACAAGACAAGGAGTCGTGTTTCTAAAACACCTTCTCCTAAAGAATCACCACAGCAGGCTCCGATTAGTCCCCAAGTTTCTCGACCTCCTGCGAAGTGGGGTCATCAGAACTACACGATAGTCAGCCAAGTTGGCGAAGGGACTTTCGGCAAAGTGTATAAAGCTAGAGGTGAATATGGGGATGTTGTCGCCTTGAAACGAATTCGCATGGAAGCCGAAAGAGATGGGTTTCCTGTCACAGCCATGCGAGAAATCAAACTTTTGCAATCACTCCGGCACCCGAATGTCGTCCAGTTGTGGGAGATGCTTGTGGCGAATGGTAGGTTCATGAGGTCTTTATCACTTCGTTTGATTCTGATCTCGTCTTCACCAGCATCTGTCTACATGGTGTTCGAATACATGGATCACGATCTTACTGGCATACTTTCTCAGACTCAGTTCTCTTTTACAGATGCACATCTGAAGTCACTATGCGAACAGATGCTGAAAGGTCTCGAGTACCTCCATCACAAAGGTGTTATACATCGGGATATCAAGGGGTCTAATATCCTCATCAACAACCGAGGAGAGCTGAAGTTAGCTGATTTCGGTTTAGCGCGTTTTTACCAGAAGCGTCGCAGGAGCGATTACACCAATCGTGTCATTACGCTTTGGTATCGTCCTCCTGAGCTACTTTTTGGTACAACAGTATATGGGCCGGAGGTAGACATGTGGAGCGCTGGGTACGTTGTTTTGTCGGGTTTGGTTTGATTCATACCGGTTGCACTGACGGACTTGCTGATAGATGCATCATGTTGGAATTGTTCACCAAGAAACCCGTATTCCAAGGGAACGATGAGATTCACCAATTAGATGTCATCTACAAAATCCTTGGGACGCCTACACCCGAATGTTGGCCCGATGTCCTCAACTTGCCTTGGTACGAATTGGTTAAGCCGAAGGATTTCGTCCCAAACCGATTTCGAGAGCTTTTCAACAAGTGAGTGTAGTCTGACCTAGACACTTATAATGCAACTGACACTTTTCAGGTGGCTTTCACCGCCTGCTCTCGACTTAGCTGAAAGGCTATTGGCATATGATCCTGCCCAACGAGCCACTGCTACACAAGCGCTACAGGCAGCATACTTTCACACTGAATTACCAGCGCCGGAGAAGCCAACAGGGTAAGACAATATGTTTCCATTCATGCTTACATCAACTAATGAGTTATATGTCCAGCCTGGCGAAATTGGAAGGTGAATGGCATGAGTTGGAGACCAAACGAGAGAGAGCTAAGAAGAGGCGGAAAACAGAAGGATCTGGGACCACACAGTGAATACAATTTGGGTGACATTTAACAACCTCTGCGGTCCCAATGTAATGCTGTACACATGGTATTTGTTTAGTCTGCATACCATATTATCTGTACCAAATAACCATCTCATGCTTGTGCAGAAGCGAATCTCACTAGTCCTTTCTCCGTCAGATGTTGCACTATAGATTCCACCTATAATATAATATGCCTTGAGTCATCTATGATCAAGGAAAGATGGAAAAAGCTTACATTAGAACCTGTCAGTCGTATTTGCATGTCCCATCGCTTAGTAAAGGGTGCTCCAGTATCCTCTGTTGCTTGTTCCACATCGCCCAAACCACCTGCCTTTCCTTGTGCGTCGTCTTCTTCTCCGTCGACATCAAACCATATGAGTTTTTCTACTTGGTCGATTGTACCTTTCAGACGACCCTGTTCGATCATTTTACGAGCCATAGTTTCTGCGGCACCAGGGGTAACGTCCAAGAGAGCACCGAGTCCTCGGAATGTAATATTGTTGTAAATCTTTGAACTAGCAAGGAGATTATGTTCCATTACAGCTCTGTCCAGAACCGTTGAAGGGCCGGTGCGTTTGCTGACATTGGGATCGTTTGCACTCTCATCGTCTACAGCCGCTGATGCTAAACGATCATTTGAGGACAACGCTATTTTGGCAAGTTGATGGGTCTTGAGTGTGCCACGGAATTCATTGATTTCAGATGAACGAAGAATGCGATCGAGGAACATCTTAGAGAGAATGTTGAATGAGGGTAATTCAGCTGTACGCTCATCACGACAAAGGGAAGCAAGGACCCGAGAGCGATTAGGTCCAGCTGGTGCTAGTACAGCACAAGTCACCGCAGCTGATCTAAGGTGCCGGAAAAATCTTTCGTTAAACGATAGTCTCGTTGGAAGAACGAAATGGAAACTTGCAACATATGTTTCCGTTCATCTTCGTCGATTTCTGCAACCCAGCTCAACTCGTGGTAGCGAGTGGCAGCCTCTAAGAATTTGCGAGCATAGTCACTAATACGAGCCTGACACAATTTAAATTGAAGGAGTGTCTCTCGATCCGACGTCGTATGTGCAAGGCTGGCCGCGCGATTGTAGTAAGTTTCAGCTTGCACAGAGTCCTCCTCTTCCAAGAGGAGGCGGACGATGCGAACATATACTCGTAGCTTCTCTTCGTCTGGTCTATGAGATAAATGAGATAGTGTTAGAACACCGCTTTCTCGAAAAATGAAGTACATACCTTTGTCCAGCATCCAAAGAGATCCCCATCAGAACGCGGGCTGCTTCAATCCATTCCTCTTCCGCCTCCAAGATATCTGCAAGCTGAAATCGAAGGGAATTGACCTGAGCAGAAAGATTTCTGAGCAGTGAAAATCCATGAAGCGATTCAACATTCGTACCTGCTCTTCGTAACTGACAAGACCTGGCTGTATCAATTCTAGTGTTTCTTCAACAATACGTTTTCTCATGGTAGAGTCTTTCACGGTGCCATCTCCAAGGCTCTTGACAAGCTCTGCCAGCACCTGTCGCGCGACAACAATGCCAACACTCTCTTGAAGTACATTCTCTACGAGGGCATGTATATCTGCGGCAAGGGTTGTTTGGTCTGGTCTTGCGTATAGATCAGTGAGGATTGAGATATATGCAGGAGCTCTGTCTTTCTGAGCTAGTGAAGCTATCTGGGCGAATCTGCTATCCATAGAGTAGGTGGTTGGTACTGTGATTCTACGCGTGCCACAAAAGCAATATCAGATCCTGAGGCAAGAGCGTTGAAACGTTCAATCTTGAAAGGCACTGCCTATTAACGATCTAAACGCCCATAAATGCATATAGGCTTTGTGTAGCCGCTGGCAACCGATGTCCGAAAGACAGTTGGGAACAACCTCAGCTCAATCTTCCTCCTCAACAGCCATCTTCTGGCAAACTTTGGCGACAAGGCTCCCTCTTTCCTCCTTCGCCGACCGCCTCCTTCATTCAGGGCTCTGGAAAGCCGTCTCCACCACGTTCCTTTTAGTTCACGGACAGTAAATACATTTGGACCGGTCTAACCAGACTTCGTGTGCTCAGATTCTTCATACCTACCCTGAGAGGTCAAAATTTGACACGGTCGCCCTGGGGACTGCCAACGTATGTCTGATTCTTGTATTCGTGTTTTATACAAAGCTTGACTCTCCCCTACTCGGTCTTCTCATCCTTTCCTCTGCCAGCGCCTCCCTGCATCCAATCGACCCTGCTAGCCAGGAGAGTACTACCTGTTAAATAATAAGGACCAATGGCCAGTTTCTTCTCCCCACCGTATGCTCGCACCTCTCCTTTGGATATGCATAGGACTGGTTATCCTCTGTCGCCTCCCGAAACAGACCCAGATTTTAATGGCAGTCTCCAGGTTCCCGTTTCTGCGCCAGTCGGTCTGGTTAACAACGACTCGGAGTCAACTCCTGCTAACTCTTCAGGCACTGCGACAGAGGCAGTCACACCTCGTCAACCGAAAAGGGGGCCAACTGTTGCGTACATACATTCTGGGATGAGAGAGTCGCGGGAAAGGGTTGTGCAACGGGGTGTCAAATGGCTTGTGGTTGTGATCCCTCCTGCTTCTTTTGCGCACGAACACGGCCACCTCGGTCATACGCTGTCCTCCGGTCCACCGAACAGGCTACCTAATGGAATTTTAATGCCTCTTTTTCCAACGGTGAGTGTCTTAGTTTGTAAGGCCCAACGATAACACAATCTCATTGATGTGATTTAGATGGGTAGTCAACTTCATGCTATTGCAAGGGAATTTAGTTTTCCAAGTACAGCAGGACTTTGCCTTTACTTTCATACTGTTCAAGCTGGTGCCACAGTGACACCACGGATCTCTGATGACACTTGGCCTGTGCTGTGGGGTCATTTGTTTGAGCCTCGGAGTCCCCCTTCTACACCTTCGCAACTCCCTGTTGGTGGTAAGATCGAATTTGACATTGACCTTCGGAAGGCCCGATGGTATGATGCTTGGCTCAGCCTTGGAAGGAGGGATATGGTTGACGTCCCCATATCTGTTGTGCCTTCTCGTCCCCAATCGGTCTCGCATTGGCGAGGGGATAGTCGAACAACCTTTATAGATGACCAGGCTGAAGAACCACTGGAAACCAATTCTCTCGCACAACAAAGTCGAAGAACTATAGGGCGTCATGTCCCTAGAAAGCTCTCTTTACTTGATCGGCTTGAATCAACCTCAGTACGCTCTAGCTCTAAGCTAGTTCCGCGTAACGCGTCTCCACCGAGTCCCTTTGATCCTGCACAGACGGTTCAGGCATTACCGCCGATTGTTCAGGAAGACGAACCACACACGGCAAGAAGAACACTTGACCAACTTGTTAGTTCTTGGAGAGCAAGTGCTTCTATGAACGCTAGCCCGTTAGCAGCCACTGGTCAAACTAGTCTCGATCCCATCAACATGCCAAACACTGTAGCATTGGTGGACACCCCATCTCCTATTACATCGCAGCCTGAATTGAATCTTGACGACTTCGATTGGTCGGTCTCGTCCGTAGGCCCTCCGGATGATGATGATGTAGAGTCTTCCCCGTCTTGGGACTATTATGTCCCTTCAGTTCATATGGACCGTAGGGCGCAAGGCTCGGTTTGTTTAACACCAACCACTTGCACATCTTTTGGCCCCGTAAGCTATGATGGCGACTGGTCACCCGTATCCAATATCATCCGTCTTCCTTCACCTGATATTGCATACCGTCAGTTGGATGATTCACCTCCAACGCCTTCGACGTGCACGTCGTGGGGACCGCTGTCTTACGCCGACTCGACCTACCAGTATGAATATAGTTCACGCCCGCCTTCCATTGATTTGGCTCACCGAGCCGCGTTCAGTAGACCGGTTACTCCGTCTACGGCAACTTCTTGGGGACCTTCAACTTACACCAACAGTTTATATGAGTATGATGACAACTCTCGACCTCCATCAGTTGACTTAGGCCATCGTGCGGTATTTAGCAGACCAGCTACTCCATCGACAGCTACTTCTTGGGGACCGGCATCTTATGCTAGCTCTTCATATGAAAGTGACAGTTATACTCGACCACCATCAGTTGATCTGGGCCATCGTGCGGTATTTAGCAGACCACCAACGCCATCTACAGCGACTTCTTGGGGTCCCCCATCGTGGCCTCCTAGTCCAGTTACTCCCGAATTCGTTCGAACACCTGATGTTGGAGAACGCTCGTTTGACACACAAATGCGAGATGTAGGGTTGGGTCGACCGTGGGGTCAGGTTTGGCCCTATAATAGGTCAGGGCAAGTGGCCGTTGCAAGTACATCCGATTTGTCGTCATCAAATCATAATCCTGTAGTTGCCTCTCCTTGGCCACAAGTTTGGCCGTATAATTCTCGTCATGTATCTGACGCAGATTCTAACGTCGACGAAACTATAGCGACACCTTATCGGCAAGCGTACCCTTACAATCTGCAATCACACAGTTCTCAATGGCAGCAGGTTTGGCCCTACAATGCTCGCGGGGAACGACCCTCATCTGATGCGGAGTCCAATGACGACCAAACGGCGACACCATATCAGCACGTCTACCCTTACAATCTACCGTCGCAAGTCTCTCAGTTTCAAGAAATTTGGCCATACAACGCTCAACTGGAATCTGCATCTGATGTAATCTCTATCAATGAACAAGAGCACGAGACTGCCACTCCATACCAACATGTATACCCATACAACCTTCAGTCACGAGCTTCACCTTGGCAGCAAGTATGGCCATACAATACCCGTATGAATGCTGTAGACGGAATCCACGATTCGGGATTGCGGCAGGCGACTGCGTCAAATTATCCTCATCTGAATATTTGTAAGATTCTTCACTATTTTCGATTGCGATGTTATCAATATACAATTCTTTCACAGATCCTGCGGTCTACCCTCATTTTGATCTTTATCCGATGGTTTCAGCGAGTTCTTATGAGCAAGCCACTAATCAGGTGGACTCCCGTGCATACCCATATTTCGACATTTGTAAGTTACTTCACCTTCCCTTCAATCAGCTTACAGTTGCTAAAGTGAATTACCAGACCCATCTGTATATCCATGGAACCTGGAGGCTATTTACCCTTCTGTGGATTTGAATAAAAGGGAAGCTAATGCCACTGCAGCAACTAAGTCTTTTGCGGCCCGGGATACATCCCTCTACCCCTCCAACCTCGACAATATCTATCCTACTGTGAGCTCGCCTCCAGCGGTTGGGGGCGCCCCAGATACACCACGAGATGTAATAGTAAATGAACTGAAGGCACACTATCCAGTGCTAGATATCTGTATGTCTTTCACTTTGTGATAATTGTGGGTTGTGATGGCTCATGATTATTCAGACCCTTTAGTGTATCCATATTACTTAGTCAGCTTATATCCTCCCAAGTGTTCACCAAGATTTCACTCAGAATCAATGCATGGCTTATCTATCAAGCTACCAGTCTCATACCCATCATTAGAGATCTGTAAGTCTACCCGTTACATATCAATTCTCAGCATACTAATTCGTCCTTATAGACCCGCCTGTCTACCCCTGGAACTTAACATCGGTCTATCCTACCCAGCAATCATCAACATCTTCGCACATCGATGTTGAACTTTGTCGTCACTATCCATACTTGAGTATATGTTCGTTTCCAACCTTTCTTTCCTTAGGAGAAACTGACGATGATCTTGCTAGATACTCCCGTTTACCCATTCAACTTGGAGGTCGTTTATCCGTCGTTGCCAGTGCTTGTGAAGTCTGTCCATATATCGCTTGGATCGAATGCATGCACGAAGCAATCTGCGGTGGCTGTTCATCCGCAATCTAACGAATCGCATACAAAATATTCAAGTCGTATCAGAGAGCACTCAGTGCCACCAGTTTCTCTCCTTCCTCCGGATCTACAAGAACCACAGGCCTTGTCTCCCTCACATAGACAACCTTCGTTATCAGACTGTGTGCAAACAAATCTACCAGTCCAGCTCTTCAACACGTACCCGAACGTCAATCCATGTGAGATTACTTAAGCCTCAAATAAATACAGTTATTGATTTATCTTGCATCGTTCAGATCCAGCTGTGTACCCCAACATTGTCGTATATCCAGATAGTCTTCTTTCCAATAAAAAGGCAAGCTTGTCTTTCAGTGTAGTGTCCCGATATCCCGCGATCCAGTTATGTCAGTATGGTTTCTACACTCCTCGTAGTCAAAATATTCAAGTAACCTTTTTAGATCCTCCGGTGTATCCTGCCTTTGACATTTATCCAACAATAGCAAAGTGCACTTCGATCGATATCCCAACTAGCGACGCAATTGCAGTGGTTGTCAAACGCAAGCAGCCAAGATTCACACATCAGGAACTGCACCGACAGGTCTTCAAAGACGAATTGACACCACCCGCACCTCGTCAACTACCGTTGCCTCCGGTAATATCACAAATCGCGCCAATTGACCGTATACCTTCTGCTCCTTCTGATGCAGTCTCGATACCACCAACCGTTCCTCGCTCTCGTACTCGATCGGGCACGATCTCTAGACGGCCAAGCCTACCGATTCCTTCAGTCTCCGCTCCTACTGAGGAACCTCAACTTGGAAAAGTTCCCAGGCAACTACCAGTCCCACCATACACTGAAGTGGCTCCTGGCCCAACTCATCCAGCATGGTCCCCATCTGCTCGAAAACTTCCTCCAATGGCGGGTTCGATCTCATCACGCCGTTTGTCTTCGCCAATGCTTCGTTCTACTCCGTCCGCGCCACCATTCGCACCGCTACCTCCAGTCCCAGAGCCTGAAACAACCAACCATGTTTCGATGTACACTTCTACCTCACGAGCTCTCCCTAGGGTCAGCGTACATGGAACAAGGGACTCATATCCGGAAGCAGATGGCAATCTCAACCGAAGGGTTAGTTTACCGTTGACACCCAGGCCGCTCGCGAGTAGACGGACTAGTGCTGTCATGGATAGAGCAAAATTATATGAGCAAAATCTTGGTAAGAGAGATCATAGTCTCCATGTGTGAAATAACTGACTCGGTCGAATAGAAAGTTCCCCCGAGCCTCCGATGAGGTTAGGTCCTACTCTTGCACAGTTCCCAGCACCTCCCAAACCCCCTTTACCTCCTCTACCCAACAGCAGCCGGCCTGTGTCTAAGATTAACGTTTCGAAATATCCCTTCGCTTGATATTTTTTCGTTCACTATTCAGATCTTTCATACGTTATTTACTATCCTATGCATTGCTTAGTTTATTACTTTTCTGTTATGTATTATCTATCCTTTAAACCTTGGATTATGCTTTGCAACATAGAATTCGATATTCATCTTCGTGGTAATAATATACATACAAGTGTGCTCAAATGTTACACGTGAAGACCAGTGGTAAGGTAAATCAGGTCAGTCATCATCCTGGTATGATGATGATTCATGCAATGTATGGCCTGACCCTGGCATCACACGCGTTGCAGGTGAGGATGGGGGGGATGATGAAGTTCGTCGTGTGGCAGCTTCATGGATGTTTCTCAATTCACGTTCTCGACGATCTTGCATAGCCTTCGACTTTCTATCATCCATAAATGCTTGTTTCACCTAGATAGTAAAATATTGAGTGTGTTGATTGTCTTTATAGCCCCCTGGGCAACTCACCTTAGCTTTCGCAGCCTCTGCTATTGCTTTCTCTTCCTTCTTAGCTTGGGCAAGACGTTCTTCTTTAGAAGTTTCAAGCTCAAGCATCTCTTTCAGAATAGCATTCCCAACTTGAAGCTCGTTCATCCTACGTTTGTGCCATACATAGTATGGCTGGAAATTCTGAACCTATAGATTCAATACAAACTATGAGGACATGTTTACAGCAGTTACAGAGGAAATAGACTTACCTCAGGGCTGAAACCCAACTATTCACAATATATACTTAATCTTCTCTTCGCTAGACACATTATGAAGAATAAGAATATGACGTACTGCAACAGCATATTCAAGAGTTCCTTTAGGATCAACCAAAGTGGCCTTGATCTTTGGATTTGTAGGTTTGAAGCGTTGATATTTGGGTTCATCAGGATGTTCGAGAATGTTATCAGACAACTTCTGTAAAGTCTACAAGCATAACATATGTCATTCAAGTAAAGGAACTAGAGGAATGAAATTATATGTGTACATATAGAGCTTCTAGTGCGATATGTCTTGGGTTCGGTCGGAGGATTCCAGGATCTATAAGCCGCCTGAATTCTTGTCTCTTCTCGTGATTCTCGTCCCAAGCATGATAAGATTCTCTAGCCCGCTCTTGTTGCTGTTGTTCTCGTTGTTGACGAAGTCTTCGTTCGAAAGCATCGGCGAGGGTACTGGAGCTAGGCGGCATGACTGGAGATGATGGGGCTATTGAGGAACCCTCCTGCAGAGTGTGAGATGTATCATCTTCAAAGTTATCCATCGTGGTATCCTCGTTGTGGTAACGTGTACCAACGTATATGGGAAAAATTGGGCGAAGCAGAGAACGAGGAAAAGTTTGGTCAAGTGGTAGTCGGAAAGGAGATGTCCTATTTCTACTGCAAGTGGATGGCCTCACAAGCGATCGGGACCGACTTAGACTTGGGAATTTAGGCGCTGGCTTTGGCCAGAACAGAAGACAATTATTCCAATCCTCCATTGTTCAGATTACTACCAGTTGGTACATATGTACAATTATACAACATATTACAAGACGAACCAACGAAAACGTTCATCCTAATATTCCCCATGTTCTTCTTCAACAGCCTCATCGTCGTCATCGTCCTCGTTCCAAACATCCTGATTATATGAATGTCGATGTCTTCGAGTATCGAGCGAAAGATCATCATCATCGGAAGAACTGTCACCACTCCAAGAAGCTTCTAATGTACTATCGTGCTGCGAAGAATCTTTTCCAAAAAGTTTCCCATTCCTCCGCATGCTAGAGAAAGGAGAAAACGTCGTGGAAGCTGTTCTTAATCTCCTGAAAAGGCTCGAGGGACTACCGGGTACAGTATGAGGTTGAGAGACAGCCGGTTCAGAGTCTCCGTCATCAAAAGGTGGTGGAGGGTCAGGTGTAGCTCTACCATAATCGATTTCGGGTACAGGTTCATCGTTGTCGCCTTGTTTCGAATATTCTCCCCATCGTCGACGAGTGGATGACGGGCGACGGGATTCATGAGGTGTATGTGGTCTAGATGGACCAGCTACTTGCAGTGATGGTGAAGATTTGGATGGGTGCCTGTGTCTATGCCCAGAAGCATACACTTTCTCCACATCGGAATCAATAGGGAAAGGACCGCCTTCGTTTGAAGAAACAGTGGGCGTCATAGCCCGCGGTGCTAGAAGTTTTGTGCCACTGACAGGAAGAGGAACGTCTGCATGAGGACCTAGGTCAACTCTTTGTGTAGTAGGTCGATCCTGGCTCTTTGGTTGCATCGCTTTCCTCACAGCTTTACGGCCCAACAGAATTTGTTTTTCCAAACGATATCTGTTCTCGATAATATGAAGCTTAACGAATTGTTTCAGTATTATTCAACTGAGCATGGCATGAATTAGAGGTACCTTAGGCCAGGTCACTAGTTGACCAACCCTCATCATCCTTCGAAGTTCCTCAGGGTCAGGGTCACTCAGGATACGAATCCAATCCTTGAGAATGATGTAAAGTGAGTGGCAATGTCCAAAGCTCACAATAAAAAATCATACCATAAATCGCGTCCTGGGCCAGATCCTGCAAGGAAATCAGGTCGCTGCATAGTTTCGTAGAATTTAGGTATCACTCACGTCACGGTGCCATCGAATCGTTGAAGGAACACGCTCGACCAATCTTGTCCCAATAATTGAGGCAGTAGGTCAAGATCACGTATCAACTAAAACGAGATTTAGCAATTTGAAAGATACTCTTATGGAGAATGTGTTACCTTGAAATTCTTAGTCAATTCCAATTTCAACCACTGCTCAGCAGCTGACAAGAGGAAGTTTCCTCTCCAACCTGAGACTCCACAGTTAAGCTACATTATCGGAAGACGGAAAGGGCCATACCTTTGCCTTTGCTGTGAGCTACAGGCTTGCCAGCAGAACCTCGAGGAGCGAAGAAGAAGAGATGGACGTGGGGATTTACTTGCGAGACGATAGGATGTGTAACTAATCAAAAGTATGATCAATAGTCTTCACTTAAAATAAGGCCATTTGAGACCAACCGTTAAAATACAGATTGAGAGCCTGAACAGGAATATCGACACTTTTGGAAAAATTAGTTGATACTTTTCTACAACAAAGAAATGACACCTACCGAAGAGAGCCATCCTTAAATTTACTCCCCCAGTTCCATGGAATTAGTGAGCCGTCTTTCAGCTTTTGCATCAGGACGACTGGATTCAATATCCCAGGAACTGCGGCGGAAGCAAGAAGGGCACTCCAAATCACGGTGTCTGGAGCGGTCATATAGTTCAGCAATTTAGTGGGTCTGCAAAACACATTTGAATCAGTTTATTAACAAACCGGGATGAGAACTGGACGTACGAATGCCTGTCAGCGGGGATGACAGAGATATTCAGAATTCTGCCAGTCCTCAAGTACGCTTCCTTGAACGTCGTCGAGCCACGAGTGAACCATGAACACTTGAACGCAAAATCAAAGTATGTCAGCCGAATCTGAATAACCAAAGACGATCTTCCTTACCTTGCGAGCCCAAGCTATGCTATCGAACCGAGCACCGGTCTTCCAGAATCTTTTGAACCATATTCCAAACGGTTCCTCGCATGCAGTTATACGATTGGCTAGCTCCGGTACGAGCAATCGTTTCAATTCTGCATCCGTTCGAGTACACACAAGAGCAGCAACAAGTCCACCAGCAGATGTGCCAGAGATCACTCTAGGGAGAAGATCTGCATCGAGAAATGCCTTGACAACACCGAAATGGTCTGTACGATATCAGTTTTCGAAGCAGCTGATAAACTTTAGAGACATCAAACGTACAATATCCAAAAGTTGCACCACCCGACAGACAAAGTGCAGTATTACCAAGATTAGTGTTGGCACTCTTGAAGAATCGTTTCTTCTCTTCGTTGGTGAGTTCCGGAGACAATCGCACGAATTCTAGCGCTTTCTCCTGCTCGGCGATGTATGCTGGGAATACACATATCAAATAAGTGATCCTAAGAACGTCGAATTACACCGACCTTCAATGAGTTCCTTCGTTCCGTAGTATGTCTGAACATATTATTGGTGAGAGAAAGAAATTAGCTGCAACACAGAGGTACCAACCTCACTGTATAATCTGGTAGCCATCGTTGGTAAGACATGAATAATACGAATAAAATTGATGTCATACCTGGAAGACTCGACACCGGCAAAATTGGTACGTATTGAAGTTTCAAGTACTCCGAGGACACCACGAGCATCATTCTTCTCTCGCAAGCTCCGCAGGGATCTTAACACCTAAAAACAATGATTAGAAAAGCAATTGCGTGAATACAGAAGGTGAATTCACCTTTCGAACAAGCTTCCAATCGTAAAATGGGTCCTCATCGACCACTTTCCATTCGTCAAAATGCATATAGTCATCTAAAACTAGAGCAGCGTCCTTCCACTCCTATATGCAGTTTGTCAATCGGTGAGAAAGATTAATGTGAGGCGTAAAAACACACACCTGGTATGAGTTCGCATTGCGCAATCGCTTTCGCAAGAGTCCCTTTCGACCTCTCCCTGTTCAAGAAATGAATCAAGATTACAATTACAATACAAAGGCAGGACTTACATGCTGAAAGCCATTCCTTCGTATTGACTAGCTGTCTGATTAAAATATACAATCCAAATTCTATTCCAATGAACAGAAAAATTAAGAGCTGGAAACTATCAAGTTAGCAAAATATCAAGATATATCAGCTAGTGGATGTGGACGGACCAGAAGAGGCCATCGAACTATTAAGAATAACCATTCCTGCCGTTTGTCGGGAGTACGAGGACGTCTACGTCTAAAACTATCGTAAGGCTTTGAGGGGACATATCTTGTGGAGCACAAAGGCTTACTTTGTTATGCGGACATTGACTGGAGCAAAGTCAGACAGCGCAGAGACCTTCCGAACACGGTGTCCAGTAGGTGCGTGGGGAGTGATGGGCGATGCAATTCCATCCAAATGATCCAAGGGACCATTATCGTCCGCCTTCAATGCATCTGCAAAAGCTTGTATGTGTCTATAAGGCGCAACGGGATTGAATGAACAGTATTTATAAAGAATGAGTCTGTACTCACGAATCATTCACGTAGTCGATGTCAAGCTCTGATACTCTTTGATTATTTCGTGAATTACTTCTGGAGGTCATAGTGGTGTTGAGAGAGAAAGAGAGAAAGAAAAGAATGTGATTGAGAGTCGAAATAAGTTGCTAAGTGTAGAGCGCGAGCCTGGTGTTCTCTTCCTTGTGCCGAGAATCATCCCAAAACAAGGAGGCCTCATGACGTCGAAATTATATAAGCCACCTTTGCTCAACGCTCTTTCAGTTTCGCATAGTCTACTTATTGTCAACCTCTTGAACCCTGACCTGTTTGCCGACTGTAGATAGTGGTGAGATTTACCAGGGTTTACTCCTTCAGAGTCATTGTCCTTCAAACCTGGTGTCAACCGCACATCTGTACTCTCCGTTGCTGTTATTTTATACGTGGCATATCACAACCTCGTACTGGCTATATGCATACTGTAGTAGGCAAGTTTTTTGTACAAACTTATCATTTAGTATACTCATCCATGTTCAATGTATAGGTAACATAATGATCGTTGCATATATTATACAATTTTCATGGCCTTCAACTTTCATGAAAGTTTTATATTTCACCATACATTTCCAAGTGATCCTAGAAGGATGTTTCGGCAATATTTCTGAATCATGAGCCATGCCCGTACTCGATATGGTGTGAAGGTTATCATGAACCATGACAACTAACCAGCCATCCTTGGTCGTCCAGCCACACTGAATTCACCCGACATCGCCATCTTGCACACCCAACGGGCAATCCTCCACAAACGTTCTCCACCTCTGAAGTTATCTTTCCCCATGATCACTGCCCCAATGCGACATTTCGCGAAACGCAGCACGCCATCGTTTGGATACAGCACCGGGTGGGATCTCAGCTCCTCGGAGTCAAGCACATGAACACAAGATGGATAGCAGACGGTAGGTATCCTGCAAGTTTCGACAGAGGCGATGTCCGGATAATCAAGAATCTCGTACACAGCAAGATACGATAGATGAAACATTCCTTTGTATTCTGTTTCTCCGTGTGATCGAACTGCCGGATTGCCCTGGAATGTAACTAAGTTGAAATCCGCAGGTTGTGCTCGCTATTTTTAGCTCCCTAACTGACATCAGACCCCTCAAAAATAGGCCCCCCCTCAACCGACTGGACCGTATAAAAGCTGCGCTGATTTGGTGTCTGTCTCCCTCATTCATCTACCACACACTTCACATTCATCAGTACAGTATCATGGGTTGGTTCAGCGACGATTCCGATCAAGCTCAGGCTTACGACCAGGTATGATTTTCCCTCATCCCGACTCTTGCTACACCGTCTAACGTCTTTACCTTCTTAACAGGTCACCAATGCTCCCCACAAAGCTGAGCTCTCTCACGAATTGATTGCTGCTGCTGCTTCATACGAGGTCGGTCATATCCACCCCATGTCATGTTTGTATCCCGCTCACGTCAATTGTTAAGGCTGCTAAGGCTTACGAGCAGCACGTTGAACGTAACGGACAACCTGAGTCCCACGAGAAGGCCAAGGAGATCTTGTACGTCTCTTCTCCGTCTCATAAGACAAGTAACAATTTGACTGACTCTCTGATAGGGCTGGCCTTACTGGTGCCTTTGTTGATCGCATCGTTGAGACCAAGGGTGTAAGTCTATCTATCATCTTATCCACCTATGCAATACTTAGCAGTCTTTATTCAGCTTGACTTTGTTGACAAGGAGAAGGCTAAGCACCATGGTAAGACCTCCTTCCTCTTATTGGGTTATGTGATGGTACTCATAGTGTTGTGATTATAGCTAGGCAACAGGCTGAACAAGGCCTTGCCGACCAAGGATACTATTAGGTTGTGTAAATGCAGAAGTCATTTAAATGTACAATGGATAAGTGGATATGGAATGTATTGCAATACTGAAGAGATTGATTGACATGAATCATTGCGATGTATGATGTTATCCCACAAATTCGTGTGCCCGAGTGATAAATGAATTCTATAACAAATCTTGAGTTTAGTTTGCAGGCTTCCCGAGCCATCTTCTAAGGTGAAGCTGCCCCGACCTATCCACAGCATCTTTGATCGACTTCCTATCGATGGTGCATCTGTACCGCACGAATTCTTTAGTGGTTCCTGTAGCGATGGAGGCTGCAGGCTTGAACGCTCGAAATGATACTAGACGTTCCATGGCCTGTTCGTTCAACAGTTCATCAAAACGTTATTTCATAAGTAGTTGATCAGGGTAGGAAACAACGCACCCCAAGTAGCTGATCTCGACTGCAACGTACCATTCCTAACCCGCCACCTTCTATATTAACGGGAGCGGAAGCCGAAGTCTTGAGCTGTTCATAGAATGCCTCGCAAAGCATCTCAAATGTGAAATCAGCATGTCCGGCGATTTGTGTGTGAACGGAGGCAATCAAAAGACACAGGCCGGGGTATGGTAGAACTGCTATGCGGTCAGTCCAAATATCCTAAAATTATCAGCATACGGAAACGTACCGTTCAAATAATGAGATCTGCTTGGAGCTCTGTGTGACTCTACAGATGTTACGAACTGACCGGGAGGGAATATTGGAAGGGAAGGGCTGAGATTGAGAATGAAAGAAGTCTAGTGGGGATAATCGTCAGCATGAAGAATCAGCTCTAACACCAAAACGCTCACCAAAATTCTACTCAGAGTTCGCATGTCTCGAGTCAAGGCATACGTCTCAGATATTGCAGTCACAACTTTCTCATCCTGGAGAAAAATATCCACCTCTTCCTCCCATGTAGACGTCCACTCATCCTCTTCCATGCCTGGAGCAATCACAAGCGCAGACCTAATAGTTTGCATCCAATCCTCCATATCTTGTGGACAAGCAGTTCGAAACATCCTCCCCGAAAAACGACTCTTGACTCGTTTTTCGAGCAAGTTTATTGCATCAACTCTGGCAGTAACTCCAATAACGGCCATCCCTTTAGAACCACTTGAGACTTTGCTATGTTGAACGGTGTCAAAAAGACAGTATAGTAGACTTTGACGAGCATGATCGGCGAATAATTCAAATGCATCTAGAACGATGACAGTCGGCCTTCCAAGAGTTGGTATCATCGATATCAAAGCTAGCAAATGTGCTGGAGGTGGTAAAGCTGTCACTTGCGCACTAGGATGTTCGATGAAAGGGTTGTCGGCTTCTTCAGCCGCAGCAGCTTCTTCCTCCGGGTTCATGAAAGACATTCCTGTTTGCTGCATGAGCTGGAAGGCAATTTCTCGCATAGCCAACCGGTCGTTAGTTTGTGCATGACCAGAGAGACGAACAACAATTGGTTTGGTTGGAAGAGAGGAAATGACCTCTTCAACGAGCTAAGATATTGACTGTCAGCATCACCTTCTGCATGAAACAACGTATTGAGAGTTACCTTGGATTTTCCACTCCCTCGTGGACCAATGAGAAGACAACTGTTCCCCTCTCCGCGCATTACAGACCCCTGCATGAGATCATTGAGTTGGGAGAAAGCAATAGAATTAACGGTTTCATCGTCACTGTGGGAAGGAGTTAAGATCCTGATGCGTTTCAAAATCGCAGTCTTCTGAGCATGGAAATGGGGATGTAAATGATCAGGCAATAAGGTAGTGCCTCGTTTCGAAGGAGAATTCGGTGCGGTTCTAATGCTCTTCGTTGGAGATGGAGCTGGTGTATTGATCTGACTGTTTGTAAAGGGTATGCGAGTAGGAAAATCTTCGAACTCGGTTGTATCTGTCTCTTCTGCGCTGAGAGCTCTGGAAGCAGTCATGACCTTTTTAGCAGTACTCCTATGTGAGGGTGTAGACGGCACAATTCTTGTCAATGCATCGCTTGTTTCCGTATGAACTTGCCCAGTAGCCGATCCTTGAGCCCGCGACGGGCTGACTTCGCGCGATTGGAAAGGGTTTCTGAGTCGTCGTGGTGTTTCTATATGTACCGAATGTAAAATATAACGTGGTGTTGTTGAGTGAGGAGTCGTCTGTCGCGGGGGAGTAGATGGGGCAGGAATGGGCGAAACTGGCCGCACAGGTATGCTATCGGTTTCTACTTCATCTTCCGCAATCGGAGATGCATCCGTAGAAGGATGAGGTACCTGCGCATGATTCCCCTCTGTTGATTCAACAACTGTCTCCTCTACGTGAATTTCCCGAGTACTTCTTGTTCTCCTTGTACGTGTTCCGTTGTTCGTAGAGCCTGCCTCAGTAGTAGATGTACTGGCCTTAGATTTAGCGGCAGGACGACCACGACGCTTTTGGATTTTCTCTACTGGTACCTCGTCTGTGGAGTGCACCTCGGTAATAGAGACATCAACTTGCCTTGATGCTGGAGGACGACCACGACGCTTCAGGGTGGTTTGTGAAGTTTTTCCTCCTTGATTTACGTGATCTTTTGAGTCCACCAGATTAGAAGTAGCAGATGCATTGACTTGTTTCAAAGCTGGAGGTCGACCACGACGTTTTGGGGCAGGGTGCGAAGGCTCCTCTGTTTCGTGGTCTGAGTCCCCTTCGTCAAGAGCATTTACTAGCTTTGAAACTGGTGGACGGCCACGACGTTTGGGCACATTTTTTGGTGGCACATTCTCGTGCGTTTCATGTCCTGCATCTGTTGTATTTGGTTCCGTAGTAGGCACGTTTGGTTGGGATACGACACGGCGACCACGACGCTTGGGAGCTGGTGCGGCTTCTTCAGATTCAGATTCATTATTGGTGGCAATTGACTCCAGCTGAATGTTGGAATTGGCCTGGGCGGCCCCCACGCGTCGCCGTGTCGTTCTAGTAACTGGCGCAACTACAGCTGGGGAGTCGGAATCTTCGTCGACTACAGCTGTCGTCTTAGTCGCTGCTACGCGTCTTCTCCTAGTTTGAGAATGATCGTTTGTCGCAAGTTCCTGTGAAGGGCCAGCCTTCTGGCTTCTAAGTCTTCGCTTCAATGGCGGCGAGTCCACGTCTGCAGATGCTACTGTCGTCGCTTTCCTCTTAGGGGGCATGATGTGCTGGCGTGTTATTAGATCAGCGAAAGCATAGCTGATGGGATGCGTTGGGTGCACTAACCTTGTTAAATGTGTGTCGCGGTGAAGAATCTTAATCCAAGTTGTGAGTGAAAGGGTCAAGCGGCTTGAAGCCACGGCAAACGCGATCTGTCACATGTCACACTTCGCGAATTAGATTGTGACCTGATCCCGGGCCGGTGAACCGCTGGTGCTTTCACGGTCACTAGCCTATCAAGTTACTCACTGGCAACTTCAACTTCAAATTTTCAAAGTTCTCAACATAGTTGTTGTAGGTTTTCACGCATCCATCTTTAATTTTGATCATGATTTTGTTTTTGAATAGGGGACGTGGTAATCCATGGGTTTCACAGGGTAGTCTATCTTGTACAGACGAAAACAACCGGCCAAAGCTCACAATTTCCTGCAGATTGGCAAGATGGATAAACGCACCCACTTCTGGTCTAGAATTGATCAACCAGAACATTAGCAGAAATCACCAGGTATGTGGTTACCCACTTATGTGTGTATTGTCTTACTGATACATGCCCGCAGGGTCAATATCGTGGCAAATGGCAATTGAGCGTGAAGTCATTTCGCTCTACGTTTGGGAGTATACCTGGATACCAGGTCCCAGTAGAACGATCTATGTGTGCCCTGACAATGAATGGTCAGAAGAAATTGTCTCTTTCTACGATTAAAAGCCTGATTGTGTTCTTTTTCCCCACCAGAAAACGTGTTTGTGCTTTTGGAAGATCCTCTTGCACCAACCAAAGCAGACATCTTACATCAGATGGGGGATTCACAATCTCATCCAGAAGCTCTCTTATCCCCTCCTCATTATAGGAATGCCTTCCTCACTCTAAGCCCTCCGGGAGCATTGGAACAGTTACTTGGCCAACTCCGTGCTCGTTGGGTCTCTGTTCGACAATCTGGTAGCTCGAGTAGCTCTCAAAGGAGTCAACCAGCAGGACAACAACTATCTATCGAAGGACATATATTTGCCATTGGAAATGACTGGCTCGTAAGAGTAGGGAATGTCATCCTTGCAGGTGGAGCCGTTAAGGGTATGCTATTAGAGGTATTTTACACATTCGAAGATTTTCGCTACGACTAAGAGCACTGACTTTGGCCACAGGCTGAATATCTTCCATTACCTACAATGCACACAACAACATTGGATGGTACTACTGAACTGTTATCCAACTTGCTTACCTCTGTGTTACCAAATATCCCTGATGCGAAGACAGTAGCTGTCACTATCACGGATTCTCAGTGGGAAGAGGTTTTATGGGACCGAGAGGAAGAGGAACAGATGCAAGCAGAACCTAACAACAAGGAGGAGGATCTCAATAACATATATGCATACGACGATGATCTCCCCGTTCAGCAAAAGGGAGACTGGCTGGGGATAGACAGAGACCGTCGGTCAGCATTCTTGATCATGGGCGCATTGCGTTCTGAGGGCATTCTGTGATACAACTGCTATGTTTTTGTAGTGTAATTTAGACTTATTGGATGATTGCCATGTATTGTTGAATTTCATACACAGCCGGAGGACTGTACTCTTACGAAGCGCGATTGGGGGTTTGAGCGAATGAATCGTGGGCAGCTGTATTACCCCGATTTAGATATGCGCTCCTTGATCTCGAGTACCCGATGTTCTTCATGACACTTGCTCGCCTCCTTCAACCTGGCCGTCTTGGGCGAGCTAGCTCTTCAAAGAATGCAATGTCTCCGGTCCCCTTCGAGTACTTTACTCCAGTCACTTGATACTGCAAAACATACTGCAAGACGGTTAATACCAAGCCAACGTATTCGAGTTGTCTCCGGCACTGCTCATTTCTACCAAAACAAACAACTCGAAGTATATGCTTCCAGAGAAACAAAGAGACTTACTCTCAGGCAATTAGTAGAATGAGTCCTGCTTTCTGCAAACTACATAAAGTGACCCTTTTTACAGATATTCTATGGGCGGTCTATTAATGAGGATCGTTTGATCAAGGTTAGTTGCATTCACATCTCTTGTGGGTCGCTGACATATCTTGTTCGTCTTATCTTAGAGTGCAAACTATGTTAGGACTGAGTTGCCTGTTCGGATAGCCCATAGGCTGAGAGATCTACAAACGCTACCTTATGTTGTTGTAACTCAGGAAGGAATTGCAAAGGTGTATGAAGTGAGCACATTATTTCAGCACATTTCGAAATGCCATTGACACAATTTATGCAGCTTTATTGGTCTGCTTTTGAAAAGTGAGCCTGTCAGTTTATACGAAAGATGTTTTCTTACAACTTTGTAGGTTTCGCCGATACCCACAAATCAATACTGTTGAAGAGAACCAAGCTTTTTGTGCGTTCCTCAGGACATTACTCGATGAACAGTACGTCGTTCACGTTATCCTCCATTACGTTAGTCGTTCATGTCTACTTTAGCTCTACGGTGATTCCTAGCCTTTCATTAGGAATGTCGTTGTCATCACCCTATCTCGAGCCAGAACGCCTGGATTCATTCATGCGACGCATGCTGGTGTCTCGAATATCACGGCGGGTATTAGCGGAGCACCATGTCGCGCTCTCTGCTACATATGAAGCACGTAAAGCAGGAGATAAACGTTCAAACGACCATGTAGGAATAATCCACACGGGACTTGATGTGAAAAAAAGCATCCAACGGTGCACTCAGTACCTACGCAACCGGCCTCTGGATATCGACAATGATTTTCCACCTGATAAGATAAGCAAAGCAGAATGGTCGGAAGTCATCGTCGACGGTCACCTGGGTACTAAGTTTGCTTACATTCGAGAACATCTCGAGTTGAGTCGGACACTATCTTCCTTCTGCACATCTCACTCACGATCACCCACCTAGATATATCATATTTGAATTGCTGAAAAATGTGTGTTTCATTCTCATGTCCACGTAAAAACCCTGCTAAATAGTCTCCAGTCCTTCAGAGCCTCACGGAAAGCGCATCCTCATGAAAACAAGTTACCTCCAATTCGTGCTACGATAGTAGCGGGAGGAAACCATGTGATGATCCGAATATCTGACCAAGGTTGGGATTCTACTACTGACATAATATGCTCAAATTGACCCGATTCCTTCAGGTGGAGGACTTATGATACCACAAATCCAGTCCCCTTCAGATTTGTTCTCCTTCTCACATGTTCGTAATGCCACACGACTACAAGCTGAACGATTGGGAGCTCTGAGACAAGTCAGCACCAATCCACGAGGTGTTTGGGCAACCGTGCACGAGCAAGTAGATAACTGGCAGCAGACACCGGATGAGTTTCAGAGATCGACTGTTTCGGAAACCGAGGATAATCTCAACCCTCACCCCAGACTTGGCATCGGACTGCCTATGAGTAACATATTCGCGACGTATGTCCCGTTCTTCTTATTCTTGAATCCCCCTTATGTGTCTCTCTATAGGTATTTCGGTGGTTCATTGGAGCTTGTTAGTATGGATGGTTATGGTTGGTACCATCTCTAACTTAAATCTTGTTGCTTTTGACTGGGATCAATTTAGGCACTGACGTCTATGTCCGTCTACCACGTCTGGTACGTTTCTCTTCGTCTCGTATGGGGAGTTCATGGATACTTACAATGCATCTTCATAGGGCACGAATCTTGAACTCATTGAAGTCTGAGATATCCTTATCCATATATATTATCTAACGTTTCTGTGGATCTCTACGAACAATGATGACATTCCCATTGGATTTTTTCAAATAAAATAAATTTCTAGATATGTATCGTGGACTTCCGATTATACGCTGCAATTCCATACAGTGAACATCCCTCAAACACAGCGACTTCGACCACATACGCATGTTGACTATCTCCCCTAGTACAACAAGATTCAGCTACCGATCTCGAAGAGGACGACTTGTTCCCCCCGTTTTCCACCGAGAAGGGTCATCATAATGAGCCGCGATATGAAGTTGTCTGGCATGCCCAATTTTTCCACTTGTGTTTCAAGATAGGGATATCTCCAATGACCCCAGTGACAGTCAACAGATGTACAGTATACCTCCCCGGCACAGTACAACCTCATTGAAAAGTCAATGTGTTTGGACGATGGGTCGCTCGACAGAATGAGGGTATGGAATAGGCAGAAAAATACCGCTCGATGTACGGTATCATGGTTACTCTCGATGCGGTTGAAGACTACTTAAGCTGTCGATGGGGCCAACATTATTAAAATATTCTCTTGATGTTCACCGTGAGTTAAGGTAAAGCACTATGATTAGCCGTACAATAAAATTCTAGAGACTAACTCATCGGAAGGTCGTGCACAATCCCGTGTGATTTTCAACAATGGATACACAGTGTTTGGTCGTTGCAGACTTCAAATTGGGAATTTGAGCCGGATAGACTGATGATATTCGAGTCGGACGTTGTCATGATGTTGAATCCTCCTACTTACTGTTGCTATTGCGGTAACCATTTACTCCCGGAAATCAACCAATCCAGTCATACTTACCTACAGAAAAAAATGTCGCTATCCAATCATCATACCATAGAAATTTCAAGAGAAGAAAAAAAAAAGGTGGAGGAACAGTATAATAGACGCCAATGTTGCTTAAATCAAAAAGGTCTTTAAATAATACTACGTACAACTCAATCATTACAACGGTGCGGCGCCGTCCCTCAGTTGCCCCCAATCGATTCCACCTTTCCACTCTCCCTCTACACCTTCCTCTTCGACATATATACATATACCACATGCAGTCATCTCAATCATCTTCGAGCGTAAACAGTCAGCAATCTTCAAGTTCGAAGGAAAAACCTGCAGATTATGTTTACTTCGAGAGAACCACAGCTGGTTTCTCAGATGATGCTGTTCCTCGTGCTAAAGCTGCTCAACTCAAACTAGAACATTATTACAAAATTGCTGTCGATGCAGCTATAGAACGTAATACGAGGTGAGTAACGATATGAGTATGTTCTTCGTTTGGAATCACTTCGTCTAACCATCCATCCATCCATCTATCCTATCCTACCCATTCATCCATATATAGACGTGTAGAACTTGAGAGAAAGTTGGCAGCGGATACTACGATGTCGGATGAACGTAAACAAAGACAATTGTTACAACTCGGAAAGCGGGAATCTGCATTCCTGAGATTACGTCGAACGAAACTTGGATTAGACGATTTCAGGACGGTAAAGGTTATCGGTAAAGGTGCATTCGGTGAGGTGAGTACATCTATGTTAAAGTATCTCTATACCTTTTGTGACCGCTGATATATAAGACTTGTTCTAGGTTCGAGTTGTACAGAAGACGGATACTGGAAAGATCTATGCTATGAAGACTTTGAAGAAGGAGGAAATGTTGAAGAAGGATCAGGTATGTCTTGTTCTATTTTGTGAATGTAATGGAAATCTCTTCAGTAGTGATTGACCTTTGGTTCATAGCTTGCTCATGTACGCGCCGAACGTGATGTTCTTGCGGAATCCAACTCTCCTTGGGTAGTTCAGCTATACTACTCTTTCCAAGACCCAACATATCTCTACCTCATCATGGAGTTCTTACCTGGAGGTGATCTGATGACTATGCTCATCAAATACGATACTTTCTCAGAAGATGTCACGAGATTCTATATCGCGGAATGTGTTCTGGCTATTGAAGCTGTTCATAAACTAGGATTTATTCATCGGTCTGTTCTCTTTCCTCAGTTTTCAGCCCCCAGTATCGCAAGCTTACCATCATCCAACATAGTGACATCAAACCCGACAATATCCTGATTGACAAGGGTGGGCATATCAAGTTGTCAGATTTCGGTCTTTCTACTGGATTCCATAAGCAACATGACTCCAACTACTATCAAAAGCTGTTGGATTCAGCTAATGGTGTTGCGTCACCGACCACTGCTGCTAGGAACAGCGTTATGGTGAATGCGATTCACCTTACAATGTCCAACAAAGACACCATCGCGACATGGAAAGCTAACCGTAGAAAACTTGTACGTCTGCCATTCACGGTATACTTCTATAATGCCCGCTAACTACTACACTATAACTATATACTACACTTTGAAATAGGCCTATTCAACTGTCGGAACACCAGATTACATTGCACCCGAAATCTTCTTGCAGAAAGGGTACGGTAATGAATGCGATTGGTGGTCACTCGGAGCCATCATGTTCGAATGTCTTGTCGGTTACCCACCATTCTGCTCAGAATCTACGCATGATACATACCAGAAGATCATCCAGTGGCATAAATATCTAATGTTCCCCGATGATGTTCATCTTAGTCACGATGCTCAAGATTTAATCAAACGGTATGTCCCATTAACCTTTTTTTCTTCTTTTCCCATTCGCCCATTTTCCTTCCTTCCTTCTCTCCCTCACTTTCCCCACCTCTTCTTTGTGTGAGATTACTCTTCCTTCTAAAAGCTGTTTATTAACAAAATCAACCGCAGCTTGATCACTTCTCCGGAACATCGATTGGGTGTAGATCAAATCAAAAAGCATCCATTCTTCTACGGAGTTAATTGGGATATCATTAGAGAGATAGAAGCACCTTTCGTCCCCCGTCTTCGGTCAATTACAGATACTTCATACTTCCCCACAGATGAACTGGAACAAGTACCAGAAGAACCTACTGGTGGGGATGCATCCGGGGCTAACAAAGATCTAGCGTTCTTGGGGTACGTCCTTATTTCACTGGTTTCTTTTTTCTTCGTAACGTCAAAACTGATCGTGTTGGCTTTATTTCTTCTTTTTGTCTGTTTATAGATATACATTCAAGAGGTTCTCAATATCGTCACAAGCTTTCTGAAGAACTATGTATATAATCATAAAGTCATTGCTCTCTTTGGTCCTTCCTGGGTTCATAGGGTTTGTGGTTTGTTGGATAGTGAGTATTCGAAGATTGAATGTGGGGTCTATGACGGTGGTCTGGGTTCTTGGTTTTCGGATTATGGCAAATGCCAGTCAATTTCTTTTTCGCAATATTCCTCGCAACTTCCCTCCTCCTTCTGCTCTTCTCTTCTTCCGCTTCCGCTTCCACTTCCCTTCCTTCGTACTCGTTCTCGGTTGGGTGATGTACGGTTGTAATGTCCTTCCTCCTCCTCCTTCGCAGTCACGGATCCTCTTTCTGACAATATAGGACCACGAAAAATCCAAGCATATAGCATAGCAGATCGATCCTTTCAGCTTTCACAATGGCAGCAGGTCTGTTTGTCTGTCTGTTTGCCTATCTCTGTCTGCACATTCCTTGTTATCTTTGTTTGGTTTCTTCATGCCTATCAAATTTGTTTTTTTTGGATCTCCCAGACTTTCACGTTTGTCGATGTGGAATTAATACAATACATACGTACGCGTATTCGTCTGTCTGTCTGTTCTTCATGTTCTCAATTTCTATTCCTTTGTTTCATTTGACATTTCATGCATTCATTTTCTTTAATATGTAATTACCTTTGGGACGCGTATATGAAATATTAAATTATTGAGACAATGGAACATGCTAGATTTTCTTTCTTTCTTTCGAGTCTGATCCGTTCATGCGTGCAGATGACCATGGTGATTTTCATCCTTGCACGCTTCACGAAGTACCGACGACATATGCACGCATCTGCCATCTAGTAGACTGTCAATCGTCGCGTCGTCGCGGGTTCTTGAGGCTTTGAAGTTTGTATGGAAGTCACTGTGCTCGTCGAGTACACCCGTGCCCAACAATCAGGAGATCAACGCAACTCTGCGATCGTGAACTTCCGAGTCATTTACTAGTTGGAAGGTTTCTCCCGTCTCCGCACTCAATCGAGGATTCGAAGGATTCGAGTTTGGCTTTGATCTATGTACTCGATATTAATGACAGTGTCATTACAATTATAATAGTACCGCTTGCAATCTCTGAAAGAAATGACAAATGACAAAAGGTTGGGTTTTCTCACAGACACACGAATGACCATGTGCATGTTCAGCATCCTCGAGAAAGAGAGAGAATCAGAAAAACGTGTTAAGTATCGAAAGTTATGTCATTGGTGAAATACGTCATCAAACGATTCTGCTAATGAAAGGTTGCAATTATAACTTCCCTGTCTACGATGTGTGCAGGTAGTTGGGAGATATGAAATGACATCAAGGGTGTTGATCTTCGACAGTGGATGTTATGGTACATAGTCTGACTGGTGGTCACTTTATTACGATAATGAGATAGTTAACTTGGAAGTATTATAAGCTACAGGTAGATAGATAGATGCTAGGGCGAGAAAGCAACGAGGAAAGCAAACACTTGGATAATTTACAAACAAACAAACAACAAATGAAGCTGACGAAAGGGTACATACATACAACGCTTGAATCACAAGCTAACATCTAATCCAGAACCCGTTGACCTGATATGAACAAAGATCAGCACCAACCAGGAGGTACCATAAAAAGATGCACACAAATATTAAAAAGTCAAGAGATATAAAAAGAAAAGAACGATGTAAGAGATGTTGATGGATGGGATGATAATGAAAGTTTCAAATAGGTTCATATCTCTCTCTTCCCCCAACGACATGATAATCAAAACAAAACAGAGTTCACCAACTGAAACACACAATGCCCGACGTATTTCCACCAAATAGCAAGCGAAGGGAACCGGCCAAGTGCGACGTTGCGATACTGGTGATGGATGATGTTCGTGAGACATGTGCGTGTATGCAACAAGACGGAATGCACATGTTTTCGAAGTGCGAAGGTGGACCATTGACTTCGTTTTTGGGGTGGAGGAAAGGTGGCTGGGTTGTGTTTATATCTCCTTGGACATTTGTATCCATTTAGGGCGATGAGGGTTGCGAGGGGGAAGATGATAGATACAAGAATGCAAATTCATATCATATCATGAGATGCTGAATGTCAGTCAACAATTTGACTGTGGGCGCGGTGGTAATGGTCGTGGTTGCGGAAAAAGAGGGAGGGAAGAACCAAGTATCCCTCGAATTCGTCGACTCTATTCACCGTCTGGCGACATATCGCCAATAGTGATTGTTAGGAGGCTAGAAATGAAGGTAAACCGTTAGGGGAATCCTAGAACGTGAATAGTCGATACGGTGAACATACTTCAGTTGTAGCAGTCGCGTTGTCTGGAGAGAGATAAAAATGAATAGGTCGGTCGATGGAAGGGGAATGAAAAGACTATACATACGAGGTCTGATACACTCCCAAACTTCGACGCGTTTTAGCTTTGGGTCCCAAACACCACACTGAGAGCCAAGTGGCCAGAAGACATTGATCTCCCAAATACGGGTAGCATCGCTAACAAGGCCTGGCATGATTGATGAGGCTAGAGCACAGGTAGTAGGCTGTGGTGAGGGACTAGAGAAAGGAGGAAGAAAGGAGATAAAGGGGAAGGGAGGAGGAAGGGATTATATAGAAAAAGATGGAAGGCCAACGAATCGGAGACAAAAAAAAGAGAACTAGTGATTGAATCGGAGAGTGTTGGACAAGTGCAGGATTGTATTGGAATTTGGTCCGACTCCCCAGGGAAGAAGGGGGCCCTCATCGAAAACATTGAGAGCTATGACATCGCCGTCGTGTCCCGGATATTTAGGATTTGGATGAAAAGTCCGGAATCCGAAATAAACCATCGAGTCGAGCGAAACGGAAGCATTTTATCCTCCATTATCAGCAACTTGATCATTCTCCTAAAACTCTCACTCTTTCCTCGCGTCTCGCCCTGGTCTTTTCCCTCTGCGCAATCAGCGCAGTCCCCCGACTCAGACCGAAAACATAACATACGTGAACATCTTCACCTGTGTAACAAGTTCGAAAGCTGATAATTGCACCCGGGCATGCTGGGAGCTGATGTCATTCTGAACGAGCAACACCAGGATGGCTCCCATCTATTGGCAGACTCTCCCTAGTCTAGAACACAGGCGGGTACTGAGCAAGGCTAATCACAAACGGAACCAAGCAAACGGCGATACCGTTTCCAAATCCCAAAGCGTTACTTACCGACTGCGGCTCGGTCCGTCAGCTTCCGTCCAAAATTGTCCGAATTTATAGCAGATGAGGTCCATGTATTATAGCCAAGATCATGTAGTAACCAACTATCGTCTCCCTAATACAACTGCTGACAGAAAATATAATTGTACAAATGTGAAACCTGACAAACAAAACAAAAAAATCTCGTTCATGATTAAAATAAGGATACATCGGGCATTAAGAAAAAAATCGTATCTGGGATCCGAGCAAAGAGGCAGCAGGTATTTTACTGAGGAGGCGTGGGCCTCAAAAGGGGCCGCATCTGTACACGAACAGAACTAATCAGTAATGGAGAGAATCACGTATGACAAAACACTCACAACTTCAACAAACAAAGGCAACAGCTGAGGAATGTGTTTTAATTCCGGAGGTTTAGGACCATCCTTCTTAGCCTTCTTCTTCAAAGAAGTCTCCGGTTTCGATAACCCAGGTCGCGGTGGAAGAGGTTTCATAGTAGAACTCCTAGGTGGCACTGTAGGTAGCTCTTTTGTGGAATGGAACGTCATCGACCGAGCAGCTCTGACAACTGCTGGTTGTTGCTGCTGGTGAGCATGAGGAGAAACAGGGAGTTCCAACGATTGCTTCTGTCTCGAATTGGGAGATAATGCAGAATGAGCAACCGTGTATGACCTGGACATATTCATGTTTGCTGACATTGAAGACCCTGAGGATGTTGACCTAGATCCAGATGAGGGACGACTCGGGGACTCTTTCTTCAAACCCTCTCCTTCTGTGCTACTCCCTTCCTCGCTTTCCTCGCTGTCTTCTTCACTTGAATCACTGCCGTCATCTTCATCATCTCCACTACTCGAGGTCTCTTCCTCACTCGACAATTCATCTTCCTCATCCGTCTCCTCAGCCGCCAAATCATCCGCGTCTCCTTTAACCAAGTCCCCAAAACTCAAATCCTCGACCACGTTATTGACTAAAGCGGCTGCAGCTTCGTCCTCAGCGTCAGCTTCAGATTGTCCACCCTGACTTCTTCCGAACCTTCTCCTAACTTTAGCTTCATAAGCCAACTTGAGCTTATAATGATACCTAGCCACTTCATCAACTTCCCTCATTATTTCTCTTCGATCAGGACCAGTATGTGGAAGTAAGAACTCCAAACTGATAGGTTGACCAAGTCCTTCTCGCATTAACGTTAAGAATCTTTCAATCCATCGCATGAGGCTGTCGAACAGTCCTTCGCCTTTGGAGTGGACTTTGTGAACGAATCCATAGAATGCTTGTTCGTGCCTTTTGATAAGGTTGATGAAGATTTGTACCGTTTTCGCCGGGTCTGTTTGACTCACTGAATAAACAAAAACAAAAACACGTGTAAGAGAGGGTAACGACCCGAGACATTCTTATTTCAAGAATTGTCACTTACACTCTTCAGTTTGTTCGACTGTTCGTATAAGGTCGTTGATGAAATTCTGAAGGTCTCCAAGGGAGTCGGCGATACTAGCAGCCCGATAGACTTGTGCGAGAGGAGCGTAGAAGATGGTGATAATGTCTTTGAGCAAGTCTGCTGTAGTCCCCTAAAACATAACGAAGCGATTGTTAACGTCTGATTCTGACTTGGAAGTTGTGTCGACACTTTGACGCTACACCACTGCCAGATGATGAGAGAGAAACTTTGTAAGAATATCCTCACCTCGAAGATAAGAGCAATCAATTGGTTTCTATCCCTCAGTCTTGCATAAAGCTTCGCCAGAAGAGTGAGATCTTCGTATAACCAAGCGTCCTCATTCTGTGGACCCTCATCGTCATCCGAGTCGGCCAAAGTCTCCGTGTACTTCACATATTCTCTATGTGCATGATGAGCACGCATAACCCGTTGAAGTTGAGGCCGAGATAATGCAGGTTGCTCTCCAGAACGGAGAAGGACTGTGAGAACGTGGAGGTTTTCTTGAACTGACACAGGACATCATTTCATTACTTCGGCCACAAAGAAATTATAGATATGAAATTATAACGTACCTGCATCCGCTTTATAGATGTATTGAATCTCCTTCGGTGCTTCGACGAACAGCCTGACCTTTTCGCAAATGACCGGATCCTCCACCTTAGCTTTGACGGCCTCGATGTCTTCCTCCAAGGCTCTGACTTCTTCCATCAAAGAGCCCGTGAACATCCTAGCATATGAAAGTCTCAATATTTGAAAATAAAGTCAACCGCAGGAGAGACACACCGTTGTAGAAGACTTCTCCCGCCAAACGGTTGCGCTAAGAATAAATCTAGCACACCACGAATCATGGCCATGGGGTTACTTATTTTCAAAGCGGCTTTCAGCATAAAGTAAGGCATCATCCCATGTATACGTTTTAGGGTTGCAAAGTTCTCTGACGCATTGTCAGCGGCCACAAAAAATTGGAAAACGGTCGAAGCCACCCTGATAGAAGATACACATAGTAAGCAATGTGGAGTAGGATAGAGAGATGAAGAAAGAAGAGGGTACTAACGAGATACGACCCCATTCAACTACAGCCTTGTAATTGTCTGGCAAGTCTTTGACTTCCGGTGTGTGCTTGATAGTGGCAAAGACATGTGTCAAGCCATCTGAAGAAGATTGGCTTGTCAGCGTTCATCGTCAATTCTTTGAGTGACCGCTGTATTACCTTTTCCCAAAAGTTCACCCTTGACGCTTTTCACTGCATCTCTGAGACCATCAACTCTGTCCTTGATTTCTTGTGCAAATCGCTTTCGACCATCATCGCGCAAACGATCTGCCTCTTCTCTTCTCCTCGAGTCTTCATGTTCTGCATCCCTATAGAACCAAACCAAAAAGTCAGTTTTGCTCGATATTTTGCGCTGAAAATGTTACTGACGTGAGCCTAGTAGGGTTTGACAGAAGGAAAGACTTCAAGACGGGAGAAGAGCCTAAAACAGAAGAAGAAAGGAGTGTATGAAGGTAGGATCGCAGAGTCAATCGATTCTTTTCCCTAGATAACCTAGACGCATAATGAACGCCACCAGGAGGAGCAGGAGAAGGGTTTGAGGGGCTAGGTGGAACACTGTAGTAAGCTGTCGGACTAGGTGGACTGTGCACGGATGAGGATTGGTAGCTTGATCCTGACAACGTTCTATCTAAATCCAATGATCCTGGCATCGAAGGGTAAGGCCTCGATGATCCATGCGAAGGATGATTCACATTGGTCGGTGATACAATGTGGGATGAAGGATGTAAACTAGGTGAAGGGGCATAGAGAGATGTGGTGGAATGAGATGGAGAAGTATGTGCGGTCAAACCTGCAGATGAGGGTGCTGACGATGAGGTTGGTGATGTTAGAGATACATTCACAAAAGATCGATCTTTGGGAGGCGGTGGCGGTACAGCTTCAGAGGGATGTGCTTTGCGAAGCTAACGAAGTAATGAGAACAGAAGAGATGGCGAATGAGAATGGCAAGTACACACCTCTTCTACCAACGTTCTGAAATCGCCATACCTTCTGGAGACATAGATATCAGGGAAGCCTTTACGCCTCGTACGAATGATAAACTCCTAGACAGAAAGTGTTAAACCGTGATTTAATTTGAAACATTATGCGAATCAATGAACTGACCTCATGCGCCCTGTTCCTTACTCTCCCCCGCTCAATGACGGTCCTAACGCAGACCACGTTTATCTCGAACGTGTCTTTCAGTTTCGCGAATTTCGCCGCTCTTCTCCGTGCCAGATTTTCCAGTCTGTTCAAATCACGCTGAGTCAGACGGACAACGTCCTCTTCCTCGACGAGCTTTGTTCCACTTGTCATAAGCATGGCGAATTGTCTTTGGAGCTTAACTTGGACTTTGTACCTAGCAGCTTCTTCCGAATTATCTGGATTCAAATCTAGAACGGAATCTAAAGCAAGATTGCGGGATAGCATTGATGCCATGAAGGGCTGAAGCTTTTCTGGGAAGAAATCCTTTGGTGCGGCGGCTAGGAAGGGAAATGAGAGGACATAGTGGCGGAACATGTAGCGAAGAAAAGGGAGATCGAGACGGGGCCCATCTTTCGGGGGAGGAGAGAAAGGTGGACCAAGGTAGGAGAAGGTGGAAATGTTAGTTGCTGGGACATTGACTAGAGCACTCATTTCAGCATTGAATTGGAGCTGAACTAACTGCTTCTTGAGATAGTGAGCTCGCAATGGAGTGAGAGCAGAGTCATCGTGTTCGGCCGATTTGTGCTCTGTTTCTGTTGCGGAAGATTGAGGATGCGTGAAGGATGCACCATTGAGGACATTGGATGGAGGAACTTCTGAAGTTGGAGAGTCAACAAGAGGTGAGGTAGATTGATGGGGAGAGGCTAAGGGAGTCAAGAAGAGTTGATCTGGAGAAGGTGGAGAGTTAATTGTGGAATCAGTGTTCGCACGTCCGGGGAGAGGAAGAGGAGGAAGATCCCTGGTGGGTCGTCGAGGACGCAGTGTAGCACTCCTTTCCATGGCTGTTGATGTTGTGGAGAAGAGCGAGTTGAGAGCTTCAAGGGCTAGCTATAAAAGCTCTGCAAGAGTCGGTACGCAGCGAAGAGGAGGCCGGAATAATTGGCTCGGATGCAAGTGGTTAGCGCGGACGACATCATACGTCACGTTATCTTATCTCCTTTTAGCGTCTATCTAAGACGAATTGCGAGGACGTCCAGGTTGGCAGCGAGGAGGGGGCGATCGGGGAGCGTAAAGTACAATTATAATACGGATAGCCAAGCTGATAGCCAAGCGTACAAATACAGTCGTGCTCATCATGTTGGCACGTACACCCGGTTCCCTCGATACGTCCGCCCGTTCTCATCCAGCAGCCCCTTCAGCCGTACTGCAATCTCTCGTACACATTCCCGCGCATCCTCCAGCTCTCGCCATCCACTAGCGACTCCCCAGCACTCTGAGCATGCCTTGCTAGCTTCGCTCACCGTCTCCACCTCCAGCTCGCCCCGACTGTGCAATGCTACCAGCACATCCACAAGTCTGCTGAATCCAGTCTGCCATGATGTCAATCCCCCGCTCGAATTCATCGTTGTATCCGTCAAAAGATAGGACGAGGATAGGCCCAGGCATTTCCGCAGTATCGTTTGGTCTATCACTCCCGACGATCTCGTCATCCTCGACAATGTAGCAACCACATATCCGCTGTAGTCCGTCGGTGGACTTGCATACAGAGGTTCAGTGACGGGAGATTTACTTCGGTTTTCCTGCACAACACACAGCAATATAAGTTATTTGTATTTTAATCATCACGCATCTAGACATGACGACGGAATAATAACTCACATCAGCATCCGAGCTCATTCTCCCACTGCCGCCAACTAAACACTGCCGTTTCTGTTTTCTTATGTTTCGTCGTCGTCGTGTGTGGTTGGGAGGGTCGAGTAGACTAGGTCAGACAGCGAGTCCAGCGATGTTGCATATTCAATTGTACTAGTAGCCAGCTTTTCGCCGAGTTGCAATCTATGTCAGTCTTATTACATTTGTGGGGTATACGCGCGGAAAAACCCCGAGCCTCCTTTCTCATTGGCTCCCTCAACCTCCTGTGCCTTGCCACCAATTTTGACTTGACACCCTCTTGCAAGCTTGTCTTCCTCGTCCACCGTCTTCTGGCCTTCGTTCTACTCGCGTTTAGAACACCCGTCTTGGTCTTCAAATTATGGCGAATCCCCTCACCCAACTCCTGGCGTCACTCTCTCCTCAAACTCCTGTACTCAGCGATGATTACGACGGTTTGGAGTATCGCTGGAAGATGTTCGCCTTCCGTCCAGCTTGTATGTAAACAATAGTTCCCAGTTCCTTGCCATTCCATCTAATCTCGAGTGATTTTCAGTATTCAAGAACGAGATATTCTTTCTCGGTGCTGTTCTGACTTATGTTCTCTTCCACTTCATCGGTAAACGAGTGAACGCTGAGAGAGCCCACAAATGGTACTTTCATCCCCTTCATAAACGAGGGCCCTGATCTTAATCCTGACGCGTTCTATTGTCCACTATCTACAGGTATAAAGCGCACGAGAAACTTTACGTGTCTCAATTTTCAAAGCCAGTTCAACCTCATGGTTTAACGAAAGGTGCGCACCCTCAAACCTATACATTCCCCCATAAACTTAAGATGTATCGGTATCTTGTATAGACGGAAACTCTGATTCATTTGTGTTCTCTACTGGTCGTCGCGCCGTTAACTACTTGCACACGACTTTCTCATTACGACCACGTCACGATCCTTTCCAGTACATCTTCCAGTTTCTCTATGGGTTAATCGAGTTGGACTTTAAGGTCGTTGATCAAGTCGAATTGGACTTTGTTCTCAAAGATACTGCCAACATTCCTGATTGTGTTTGGGCTGTGGTTGCTAAAGATGAACTGAAGAAGATCAAGGACAAGAGATGGGATTTGGTGAGTCTACTTAGATAATTATCTACGCGAAAGCTCATGTGTTATCTTGTAGACGTTCACTCGTACCGCGGACAAATCTGGTCTTCCCGCTTCACTCACGGTCATGTCAGGTAGGTTTTATACGGAACGCCTTTAGACTTTGAAACTTGAAACTTATCCGGATTCCCAAACAGAATTTGCCGATATTACTGACAATCTTCTCAAACCACACGGATCTCTCTCTTTGTCCACAGTTCTATCCGACCCTGCCGTGTTACCTTATTTCCGTTCACTCTCACTTACCGATCAACCTCGTACACGTCCCTTAGTCCCGGTCCCAGCCTCACAAAGATCGAAACATCTTATCCTGTCGCTTGCTCTTCCCCCGTCATCCGCTACAACCGCAACAATTCCCCTCATTCAAACAGTTTTCAATTTAGTTGATGTCATTTCTGCTGAAGGCGGTTGGGGTATTGGTAAAGGTCCTTCAACTGGAAAAGGCGGTGTTGGTTTGAACCCCAGTTTGAGACCTGAGACAAGGACAAAGTTAAAGAAGGTCAGGGAAGAACTCGATAAAGAGTTAAAAGAAGAGGCTGTCAAAGAGAAGAAGGAAGAACAGGCTGAAGAGAAAGCTGCTGCCAAGAAGAAAGCTGAAGAGGAAAGATTGTCTAGGTTAAGTGCTGCTGATCAAAAGAAGGTGAATCCAATGCCTTTTCAATGTCGTTTGATTTTTGTCGGGATTCTGATCCACTTTGTTATGTAGGAACTGGAACGCGAAAAGAAGCGTGCTATGCGCAAGACTCAAGGAAAATTGAAGACGCGATAAACATAGTAGTCAAATGTTTCTTTCCAATTGCGATCTGTTTATTATCCCGTCTATCCCATTACGCGTCAACATCTAGTGGAATAAATTACTTGCTCTGCATCTACATGTACATATTGCCTTATAGTGTCCAGCATATTGTCCGTGTGATCTATATATACCAATATTTACCTTTCCGATAGCATTAAAAAGAAAATTAGAACGACGATTATATCGTGCTTCGAGTAAGTTTCGATGGCCCTCCATTCGACGTTGACGACGACGGTAAAGCTTGGACGGACGTGCTTGAAGAGTCCTTCGATGAAGGAACGAGTGGAGTTTCCGTAGGAGTGGCAACGGCCGCATTTCCATTCAGCACATTGCCGTTCCCTTCAACCTTCTTATCCGTACTCCTCCACCTACTTCCCAAATAGTTGAAAACTCTCAATAACCAAGTAGGTCTCAACCCTGGATGTTCAACAACTTCGCCCTCTTCTTCTTCTTCCAAAAGTGGTCTTGAACCAGGCAAGTCCATCTCTTCTTCAACCTCACTCTCCGTCCTACCCAAAGCATCCACCAAAACTTCAGTTCCATCGATCCGCCATTGGATCCTATTGAATTGTCCGTGAGCTCCATGAACACCTTGTCCTAACCTCCTCCCAGTTCCAAAAACCTTCTCCCTCATCATGAAGACCTTTTGACGAGGTTGGGAAGCCATATGCCAAAGATCATCCAAATGAAACTGTTCAAATTCATAAGCCAACGCATTCGTTTCTTGAGTCATCCCATCCGCTTTAATCCTAGCATTTTCAATATCTTGTAAAACGCTTGACCTAGACTCCAGTAAAGCCAACGAATCTTGATGACTCTTTAATTCGTTTTGTAGAAGTGTGTTGGAAGATGAAAGTGTATGTGTTAAAGCTTCCAAACAAGCTAAAACGTTTGCTAAATGTAATTCACGACGACGCATTACGAGGAGTTGTCCACATAATTCAACGTCTATACGCATTCGATCCATTGGTAGAATTCGTGTATCTTTGAGTTTTTCGACATCGTCAAAACTTCTTCGACCACGTAATCTTGTTCGCCGGATTTCGTGTAAGCCTTCGCTTTCGCCTAGTAGTGAGGTTTCGTAACTTGAACCGGAGTTGGTTTTGCCTAAGGAACCAGTGGCGAGTTTACGAGTGCTTTCGTCGTCGGTATCGAGCATACCACGAGCGGTGACGGGATCTGACCAACTGATGATACGAGCTTGTGATTTGGTGGTCGGGCGTCGCTGGTTAAATTCCACAACACGTCTGTCGTAATCGGATAGCTCTCCCGTCGAATGACCAGCAGCTGGAAATGCACCGATACCTAACATGAGCGGATTGACGGTATGAGAATCGGCTGGAAAGTTGGTCGGGAGGAAATTTTAGAAAAATTACTGCATAAGTCGGGTGACGGTGAATAGGACTTACAAACTGGGGATGCTTGTCCACTACTGAGGATATCTTCGTCGTCAGGATCTCTAGATATCAAGGATTTCGTCAACTGCGCCGCAAGGTATCTATGTTGACAATGGATACTCACTTCGAAATCACGACTGCGGGGACATTGTGTTGAGGTCTATGTGAAGGCGAAGAAGGCCCGCCACTCCTAAGAGGTGATTCAGGCGTAGGTATTTTCCCTTTACTGAAATCAACACTCAATTTCTTGGTGCGAGTAATTCTACAAAAACGGTCAGTTCAAATTCTGATAGAAACGTTGGGCTTTGGATTGGATAGATTGGATACTTACGCAGCCCAAGATTCAATCTTCTTTTGCACTCTTCCACCCCAAGGTCTTCCTCCAGGATAATCGCCTTCATCCTCACTCGACCTGACCTCCTTCTCCAATGACACCTTTCCCCCGCCTTCTCTATCTTTCTCTTTCTCTTCTTCACCCTCACTGAGAACTTCCTTCTCTCTTCTTCTCCTCCCAACTTCTTCCGGACGTCCACTCCAAAGATATTTCAAACTAGCCGCACCTTCCTTCGCATTTCCACCCAGAACAACCACTCTGACAAACTTATCCAAGTCTTTCGTGGGTTCATTCAACACGTTACTCCACCAACCACCCCATCCTCCACTTCTACTAGTAGTTTCTGGATGATTAGCATTAGTCGTACGTAAATCCGTAGCTAAGTCATCGAGTTTGTTTATCAGAACTCGGTGAACTTTATAAGATTCACTTTGTTTAAGCTTGTCGTGAGCGAGACCTATTGATATTATGAGCGGTTGTGTGAGATATATTATTTGAGTTGTAGATGTAGATGGTGACGAAGGTAATGTTGCCGATGACGGCTGAGGAGTTAGATGTACGGAGGAATGGTAAGAGAGCGATAGACTGTGTGAATGCGAGTGAGATTTGGTAGAGTTGTGAAAGGATGTCACAGCTCTTATGAAAGCGACAGGGTCAATAAATGGGTCCTTCGGTACGGGCTAATGGGACTTGTACGTGAGCTCTTGAATAGTGAAAAAATGATGGAAATCTTACATGTCCAAGTGCATGTAGTTTGTTGCGAATACACAGAATCATGCTAAAAAGGGCCGCAACGAGTGTTGGGTCCACTACTCGTTCCATTGGCTGACGAAAGAACATAATTTAGTGTACGCTATGCTTTTCTAATGACAATTCACATACCTCAACAGCCAAACATGGTTCGCCGATCTCAGCTATCCACTTCTGAATTCCATCACAAGTGACATCACACAACAACCCGTTCCTGTCTTCTGGACACAGTTCAAAACAACCGAATATCGAGAGTCCAGCCTGGATTAGTTTAACTAATTCTAAGACAGTTGGTCGAAATAGAGCTTGTGACCGAGCAAGAGCTTTATCTGGCATTTGAAACATAGAGAGGAAGCGTTCCTTAGTAGTATCGCTGATAATTCAATGCATGAGACTCCCGAAATAGTAGCAAACAGAGTGAAGACAAACCTGGGTTCCTCAAGTGTCAGAGCACTTCTTCCACTACAACCCATTCTGAGAATGTTGATATTGGTATACAGATGTTCGCGAACATCAAGAAAGTTCCCCTGTGGTATATGTACGATGGTATAATCGGAACGGAAATTCGCAAGTGATGTAACCATCACAACGCCTTTGTCTGTCTAAGATTGTCATACAGAGTCCGTCAAATTTCATACAAATGCTGTATTTAAAGGGAATGCACTTGCCTCCTTAGGTCGTGCGCCGTCTCTACGAAGTAGATGCATCGCTTTTTGCCATTCAGCCTGGGCTTCGGTAGGCGATAGAGAGGGTGCGGGGGCAAGTGCGGTGACGGTGATCTATTCGATAGAGTTGTAGCTGATGTTGGAACATTGTGAGTAAAGAACAATGCTCACTCTGTGTCTCGGATCTCCAGTATAGACAGTAAGAACCGTGACAGGACGTTTGCGTTCTACAATCCTTGGTGATATACATTAAATATTGAGTACAGGGTGATGGTGATGATGAAACTCACCACTTTTCGACAGCATATATCTGAAAACCCTCTAGTTCAAGTTCATTCGCTACGACTTCAAACTTGCAACCTCCTCCAATCCAGTCCTGAGGTAATGGCACTGCATGTGATAATTCTGGGGATTGAGTCTGTGATATCCGAGAAACGGAGCTAGCTCTTGAACGGGAAAGCTTCGAAGGGGAGGACTTTGTAGAGGGCGGTATCCGTGGTGAAACATTTGGAGAACGAGGAGCACGTATCGTAGGCATAAGCAACCTGTTTCCCATCAAGAGGTTCATGCTATTCTGTGGGACATTCAGAGAGGATGTTTGTGGGGTCAGGTAAGGTGAAGCAGGCGTGGAGACAGAGTGAGGGGTATTGAGAGAGTAGGAAAGAGAAGGCCGATGAGTGTTCAGGCGAGACATTGTTGGACGTGTGATTGTTGGACTTGGGGGACCAAAATTTGCAGGTAATGGGGACGGAAGAAGGGGAGAATTGGTGTTTGCTGTCTCTGGAGAAGTGGAGGGAGAGACGGAGGAAGGTGACACGGGTGAAAGGTATGGATTTGAGGTGAGCAGCCGAGGCCGCTGCTGTGATTGCGAGGGCCTTTCCGACATGGCAGAGAGATGTCGATTGCACGCTTGAATTTGATTCTGCAGATCGTCGACTTCCTCGAATCCTCGCTGACCGCAGCAACGCTCTAAACTCACTCTAACAGCAGACGCCCCGATCATTACCCCGCATTCCCTTTTAGGAAGGTCTCGTAGTTCACACTTTCCTTGCCAAATTTCAGCTTTCCCCTGAGTTCATCCACTCATACATTGCACATTACCTGGACGACGTATAATTAGTACGAATTGTTATCCATTTTCCGATATTGGTGAGAAGGTAAAACTACTCTCCAATCTGGAGGTCAATGTTTTATTCATTTTCCCACGTGGTTTAATAGATCAATTCCTGAAATCACAGTGACGGTACTCGACCTGTCTGTATTCGCCTCGTGCACCGTCCATCGTCTATACCTGGCTCTTATTTCTCCACAACTCTGCTTTCTTATCTCTAACTTATGAGACCGCGAAAGTCTCGGTACTGGTGTACGTCCAGGTAATACATCCGTATATCCTCCGCAATTCCTCTTTCAAAGCTACCTCGCCTCGATCCAGCCGACAACACATACCCTCTCATACGTATCATACCCAGCTCAAGCTCCAACAACCACACTCATTTGTACATAAGCTATTATGGCAAAGAAGACAAAAGGAAAGCAGAAAGCCGAGACTACTCCTGCTGTCCCTCCTAAACCACCCTCTCCTCAACCAATTCAGTCGAAACCTGAACCCCCTCCATCCACCATCATAACCTCCAGCGATATACCACTTCCAATACCACCCCCTAAATCCAAGTCCGCGCAGCAACAAGTGCAATTCAGTTTTCCAGAACCTGAATCGAAACAGGTAGCATGGAATTCTCCGATGGCTCAGGTGCAGGTCATAGATGAGGAAAGTGAACAGCAAGGTTGGGGCGAGGGCGGAGGTATTTTAATTCTACTTATCTGCTGTATATCAACACAACTCATCCACATTGAACCTTCATGTTGTCTCCCATTAACACGTTGTCACGATTTAAAACTATGCATTCGCTTCGCTCGCCAAAAGACGATTGGGATGGCGCTGATCAGGCAACTGCGACCGGTGATAATGATGGTTGGGATGGAGAAGAGGACTCTGGAGATGAACAATGGGAAAGACAAGAACATGACGAACACAATCGTGAATCTGGGGAAGTACCCGGCGCTTGGAGTACCGCTACCACTGGTTTTCCAACACAAGGTGCTTGGGGAGACGCACCTGGGTCTGAGAGACAATCCGTACGAGAACAAACAACTTCACCTCCTCCTCATTCTACACCAGGTAGTCCCGACCAATGGACGAATTGGGGAAAACCACCTAGTATAGTTCAAACCGCAAGTGCTGCAGCAGCTACTACCACTAAAAAGCCGGATCCTCCGAAAGGACATTCCCCCGCTCCGACACCGAAAAATATTCCGAAGGCAGTTCCGATGTCGCGAGCCTCAACACAAGCTGGTGTTCAACCTGGTGATAAGTGGCAAATGCCCGGATGGGGAGATACTGCAGGAGGCGGTGCTTCTTACCTCGGCGCTCAACCCGCAGTAGCCTCGTGGAATCAAAGTATGCCTTATACTCAACCACAACGACCTAACGTACCTCCTTCTGGAACCGCTCCTCGTAATTTTTCAAGTGCAGCTTGGACACAATGGGGAAAGGAAAAAGGAATGATGCCCAGGGTAGCAACCACAATCGCTGCAAGTGTACCTGCACCTTCTTCAGCACCTCCACAACCTCAAGCGACACTTGTATATCCTGGTGATAGGGGAAGGGACGGATTTTCACATCAAGACCAAAGAAATCTGTTAGCTTCTCTTCTTACGCATCCTGCTCAAAACCAAGGTCCACCCATGCCTGTTCCACAAGTGCACCGACATCCCACTCATCAACAACACCCCGGTCACCATGGAGCACAGATAAATCTCATGCAGCAAGACCAACTAGGAAACCTTGCAGGGTTCTCAGCCTGGGGCAAAGCAGGGCATTTACCACAACCCAAACGACCACAATCCATTCAAAAGGAAGATAGTTGGGGAAGTCAGTGGGGGCCGGGTAGTGAAGATGCAGGATATGGGTGGGGGACAGGCGAAGCATTTGGAATCAAAGAGGGTGGTACTTGGGGTGATACTGGCAAAGGTGGTGGGGATACTTCGGGAGGAAAAGGCGGTGCTGCATGGGGAGATAAAGGCGGACATGATTTCGGTGGCAAAGGAGGCGGGGATCCTTGGACGAAGGGTGCAGGAGGTGGATGGGGTGGAAAATCTAACGTTGACGATGGGTGGGGCCAACCTGCTGAGAGTGGATGGGGAGGAGGACATGCTGGAAACGATGGTTGGGGGACAATACCTGAAGAGGAGGAAGGAAGCTACGACGATGGATGGGACGATGAAGAGGATGAAGAAGAGGAGGATGAAAACGATGATCAGTACAATCACCGAGTTCGTTTTTCTGAGGGTCATGGTCATAATCAACGACGACATAGCTCGCAGCCTGTTTCTCCACAACATCACAAAGGGAAACTCGCTCGATCGCACAGTGGACGTTCGTATGACAGTTATTCTCGTCATGGTCGTTCTCGCAGTTCTCCCGCCTACCCTTCTCCTCTACTACCTAATCCGCAATCATCCAAAACTATGAATTTCGCGTCCGGAAGAATGACTTCCATATTTGAGACAACACAACAACCTCGTAATGTAACAGGAGAAAATGTCTTCGTCGATTCACATGGAGAGGCTTTGCAATACGCTGAGCGCGCATTGTATTCCAAGGATCGAGCTGCCAAAGATCGAATCCATTGGATGTTCGATCCCAAGAAAGATGAACGGGTATCTTCTCTTTTAGACTGGATCCAAGTGATGTCGAACGGTCTTGCAAGCCTTGGGGTGAGCCATTTCAACTTCTTACGGTTTCCATCTGTTAACTAGAACCTCTTATAGTTGCAACGATTCATAGAGACCGGACGCAGAGGTGCTCTCATCTCCAATGCAGATTATCGAACCAATGAGCCAGGAACTCCCGCGAAACCTGCTTTCGACTGGATCACTATTGATGAACTACAACCCACATTAGATCGGACTTTGCAAGAGTCTGTAATATGTTACAACCCCAGCACGCAGGTTGTTGTGTTTGTATTCCTACTCTCAAAAACAGGAAATAGCATGGCTATGTGGAGGAGAAAGCTAACTGTTCCTGAAAGTGTGCGTTCTGCTAGGAGAAGGCAGATCACCGAAGCTCTGAATATCCAGTTGCAGGAGAAGTATAAAGTCCATGTTGACTCGTGCGTACTCTTTATATTTTTAGTACGATCAAACCTTTGGCTGACAGTCGTCACGTAGGTTGCTACCTAAACCCGAACCTGCTCCTCCACCTGCAAAGAAGAAACGACCTTGGTGGAAACGGTTGTTCGGGATATCATGATTTTCATCTCCAGCCTGAGATTATTATGGTACCGCTGGTTTTGTACCATTTGTGCTTTCATTTGTTTCGCAGTCTTGTAGCTTTGCTCTCTTTGCTTTCGTTCCCTGATCTCTCTTACCTTATTATTGCATTATCGGCCTTCTTGCACTGACTCCTTTTTAGGCTTGTACAACACATTCTTCTTGGTATCTTGGACTTTCATTCATAATAATCCACACCTTATTACGATCTTTTACGGACAGTTCATGACTTGTACCTATGGCTTTGTACTTACTTTACGATCTACGATGCTGCTTTTACGAATAGATGATATATTTTCTAGATGAATACTATGATACAGAACGGTTTCCAAGTTTCTGCAGAACAAATTGTGAATGACGCAACATCTAATCTTATCTACAAGAGTATAGCCAGTGCCGTGAAGCACGCGTAAGTAACCTACATACTTCCACCCAGCTGAAGCATGTCTTGCTGCAATGTGTATACCTCTGCCGGTTGAACGTCGCTCTCAACACCACACATCTACCTCTCTCACAAACCCAATGACAAGTTCCTCTAGAAACAACGGTACTGAACACAACCTCCAAGTTGCACAGACTTCCTCGTCCAATCGCAAAGTGGGCTTGATACTGGCTACCATTATCACTCCAGTAGCTCTTATCCCATACATGATGATGCGCAAACAACTACAATATTTCAAGACCACATTATCCGAATTGACTACAACACATGCCGCACTTCGGAAGGATGTCAGATCCAGTGTTACTGGTCAACGAGATCGTTGGGAACGACTCGAGACTTTCTTAGCAGATTTAGAGAAAGAGAAAGGCAAGGGAGTTGAGGCGACGAAGACCGCTGCAAACGAGATGAAACAAGGGTTCAATAAGTTGAAGGATGATGTAGCTGATTTAAAGGGGCCCTTGAATACTGCTCAAACAATGCCTACAAAGTTGGTGGAGGCTATTGGCAAGAAGTTTGACAGTATCAAGGCGAGTCAAGAACAACTGCACCGTAGTCTGTGGCAGAGATGGGAGAAACGAGATGAACATTTCAAGCCGGAGTTGATGAAGATGTTGAATGATCGCAGGGAGATCTGGAATGGGATCTGGAAGAAAGATATAGAGAAGACGGGTCAGGAGAATGAGGAGTTGTTCAAGAAATTGATGCAAGAGTTACAGGAGATAAAGCAAGGGTTGAATGCTTTGAAGTCACCTTCGACCAATGTTCCAAATGAGGAGACGGTAGCGGAGAAGGATGCCATGGCCGATGTCGATGTCCCTCTTGTTGAAGGGGCACCTGCAGAACTTCTCCGTGAACACTATGAACCTGCGTTACACGATGATAATCCTATGGAAGAATCAGCGATGCAGAGGTCTGAAGTGGCCACCAAAGAAAGCGCAACATCGAAAGTTGCAGAGCCTGAATTAGTAAAGTGAGTGACTCTCTTCAGAGTATCGTGTAATAGCACTAATCAAGAAATTTGAAGACTGCCACCTCATGTCGTCCAAAATCTCGGTGAGGCATTGGCAGATATAGCAGCGTTTATGCATGAAGTCGAGGTCCAACATGGCCTTGCACCGAAAGCAAACGATGGTCGAGGAATCGACAGATTACGACGTCTTGCGCTTGTGCTTAGGAAGGTATCGGAGACTGTTCCTGACCAGAAACAGGTGTGAATGTAGCGGAGAAGAAGACTACCTGAACAATTATGCGTAGCAACGAAGGATCTATAATACAGATATTTGTGACAACTGTTCTGAGCTATTCCATGTCAATGATGTATTACTAGTTGTACAATACCACGATGAGAAATTCCAAAGTCCCTGAAGAGATATATCTTTCGATCTAGAAAGTGTTAAAACGAGGGAGGTTATTTCCAAGAATCATGCCCCTAAACGCAACATCGGTGAACATATTGTACACGATCAGAACTATATTGACATACCTCGGAGTTCTTTCGATGCTGAAACAGTAGTTCTTCCACCAAGTCAACATCAACGTTGGCCCATCCAGCGTAATCTCCATTTAACATCTCACTACATCTCCGAGCGAAGAAAGCAAAATGATATAGCAGTACAGCAGACCACTCGTACTGTGAAGCAATCTTCACGAGGTGACTGCTGTACCGGAAGAAATAGTAGGGTAGAGTGATCGGTCGGCCATTGGCCAATCCATGGACGGAAAGAATCGAGAAATAGGTGTTGAGAGGGACAAGAAGGGAATCGAGGGATTTGTAGATTTCTCGAGCCGAAGGAACGGTTCGAAAAGAGACTTTACTGTCTTCCATATCTATGAGATGCCAATGAGACTCCGTCAAACGACGTGTATCCAACTTATAGAGCTCAGCAGCAGGTAGCTCGTGATTAAGAATTGCTGTCATTGTTTCCTCGTCAATTTGGGTAAATATAGACAAAGGGTCCTGGGTATCCTGGACGGGAGGGTAATGGAAAGTAGTCGATGGAGCAGTGTACATGAAGCACAGGATTTCTCTCGAAGACGGGACTCCAGAATCCGAATGTTATGTGATACTGATACGAAACGAGGGTAGAGACTAGAGTGAGAAGATGGTGTTGAGGAATGTAATCATTCAGATCGCGAGCCTTGCTGGAACCTCATGTTTCAGAACAAGGGTAGTCACAAAAAATGGAGCCATTGTTGGTAGGACCAGAGCAGAATGGTGAATAGAAAACAGTTCTAGCCATTGCCGGAGAGGGAAAAAGACGAAGTTTTTTTTGAGTCGAAGGCTTTGACTTTCAGAGGTGTTGCAGAAAAAGTTGAAACTTGAAGGAGATTCCTGCCGAATTCTTCGCGCCAGTTGGAAAACAATCGTGGGAATTGCCTTATATGGGTCCTACCATGCGTGAGAACAGTGGCTGAAGAACTGGCAAACACAGCGATCAAGATTACCCACGGTATTCTTCGTACTATCCAAACGCAGAGCCTTCCCAACCTACGACACTCCTCAAGGTGAATATCTTTCTCGCCGTCTTCATGCTTGATTTCTGTCGAATGTTGCCTGCGTTCCGGGTGGAGATAGAGGACGGGAAACCGAGAGGAATCATGGCGACACTTTGACACCGAAATGTCCGTGGATTATGCAGTATACTAACAATGGATTCAACAGACTACATCAAAATGCCCGGCAAGGTTAAGGCGTACGAGCTCCAGTCCAAGTATGTATCTCTTTTGCAACTATGGTTTGCAGCTAACCAGTTTCATCAGGTCCAAGAATGACCTATCAAAGCAACTCACCGAGCTCAAGACTGAGCTTTTGAGTCTGCGAGTGCAGAAGATTGCTGGTGGTTCAGCGGCTAAGCTCACAAAGATGTAAGCTCAGATGTTTTCATATATTATCTATATTCTAATCAATGCGTATAGTAACACTGTCCGCAAATCCATCGCGCGTGTGTTAACCGTCATGAACCAAAAAGCCCGCCAAAACCTCCGGGAGTTGTACAAGAACAAGAAGTATGCTCCTCTTGACCTCCGAACAAAGAAGACCCGTGCTATCAGACGGCGTCTGACCAAGGTACTGTCTTCCTTCACAAGAACACTTTAGTACCATAGGAACTCATATCTCAACTTTCAATTCAGCACGAGGACTCATTGAAGACACTGAAGCAACGCAAGAAAGACATTCACTTCCCTATCAGGAAGTATGCTGTCAAGGCATGAGTTGCGTTGAGTAGGAGCGGGGATTAGGGTTGCCTCGAGATTATTCTTTCCATATTTGTTTTTCTGTATGCTGTACGCCTCGACCATCCTTGACATGCATCCATGATATATTATGCATTCCTCGACAGAATCTCACTGGCAGGCCAGAGATGTGCTCCTGCGACTAGACTCTCCAGTCCGAAACTATACCGGAGTCCAACGACATCGGAGTCGGAGCGATTCACCAACAGAGGTGTCCAAATTGAGCTTGCGACTTGAGCATGTGACTTGCAGCCAATAGGAGAACTTTAAGGAGAGACGTCATTTACAAGTTCTTGAGGTTGCGCTCATCGTTTGTCCCGGTTGGCCATCTCCGCTCGAACGCGTGTTTCGCCCACAAACAACTCTTCCTCGTCCCCCATCCCCTCCCTACGAATATTTCTCGTTCAACGCACCGTCGACTTTGTACTTCACGACAACCGCGCGACTTGCCCCGGCTATCACTTTCCTGTCGTTGTCCGATATTCCACGGCAGGTCAATCTTCGAGCTTTGTGCCACATATATACTCGCTACTACCAAAGCGATCTATTGAACACCTGCTTCAATCATACCCTCTGGCTACTGCACAGATCAGTTCATAATTTAACGACTCATTTAACGATTTACTTCACGAATTGTACGAATAATGGCGGTCAGTTGACTTTCTCTTTCATCACATTTCTTCGAAGCCTTCCGGCACCTATCATTTCAAAGATTGCTCCCAGTTATTCAGAGTGTCCAGATTCCTATTATCTTACCGGCCACGCATTGCTGAGTGGTGCTCCCACGTGTGTTGCTAGTCTCCCAACTGCATGAGGATTCGAGCCGCGTTTCCCGCTTTTCACTAGTCGTCACTATCCTCTCGTCTCACCTTTATGACCCTCATTTCTTCATTCTAATGTCCAAACTTCGTAAACCCAATCGGTCTAACTCTGACAATGATTTACAGCCTTCTCCTATTATGAAGTCTCCCCCTCCTTCTCCTACACAGGACCGTAAAGCTCGGCTCCCTGAGCCGTATCCGATACCTAGCAGTAACCCTGCGAGTCAGTACACGCTCTTGGAGAAACTTGGGACTGGTAGCTTTGGGACTGTGTATAAAGCGATGCATAATGAGACGAAACAGATTGTGGCCGTAAAGCAAATAGGTATGTAAGTTGCATCGGTCCATCTCTGCTGGCTCTCACAATTGGGATGTGAATATAGATCTTGAAGACACCGACGACGACATCTCAGAGATTCAGCAAGAGATCGCTAGCTTAGCTCAGTGCGATTCGGAATATGTCACGCGCTATTATGGCTCATTCGTCGTCGCATATAAGCTCTGGATTATCATGGAATATCTCTCTGGTGGCTCATGTCTCGACCTATTGAAGCCAGGTGTATTTTCGGAAGCTCACATTGCGGTGATATGTCGCGAACTTCTCCTCGGCTTAGACTACCTTCATAGTGAAGGCACCATTCACCGCGATATCAAGGCAGCTAATATATTACTTTCCGCCTCTGGAAAGGTAAAACTGGCAGATTTTGGTGTTGCTGCTCAACTTACGAACACATTGCGACATACCTTTGTTGGAACGCCTTTTTGGATGGCCCCAGAAGTGATCCGCCAGGCCGGTTATGATGCGAAAGCTGATATCTGGAGTTTGGGTATTACTGCTATCGAGATGGCGAAGGGCGAACCTCCATTGGCAGAATATCATCCCATGCGAGTTTTGTTTCTTATTCCCAAAGCGAAACCCCCAACCTTGGAAGGTCCCTTCTCTCTCGCATTCAAGGATTTTGTCGCCCAGTGTTTGACGAAAGATCCTCTAACTGTGAGTCCACATTACGTCATCGTTTACATAAATACTGATCGAAATTGTTCTCAGCGTCCAAATACAAAACAGCTGCTCCAACATCGGTTCATCAAGGGCGCAAAAAAGACGTCCTACCTAACAGAGCTCATCGAACGATATCAAGATTATCGTACAAGGACACCCGGGCGTGGGCCGCAACCATACCAAGCCACCATAAGAAACAGTGGTGCTTGGGATGGATCAGTGAGGAGTGAATGGAATTTTGACACTATCAAAACTTCATCCGTAATGGGCACCTTCCGAAGTCTTGCGAAAGATCTAGCAGAAGTAACTCCTGAAGAGGATGCTGAAGATACTAGTGATTCACTATATGACATATCTGAAGTTGACAGCACAGGCGCGACGAAAGGAAGTGATGGTATCGGCATGAATGTCGACGCAGCTCATTCAACGGTAGTAATTCGACCAGTTTCATCGTTAGTGCAAGACAAGGACATTCCCGAACTACTCGCCGATACTGCATCAAATGAGACTGCCTCCATCGAGCCGTCTACTCCTCCTCAGGGGGATAATGCAGAACCTCCTCCAGCTTACACTGGTTCAGTTCGATCATCCAGACGGTCTTCGTACGCAGCTCGTCACAACGTCCAATCCGGTACCGTTCTAGCTGAGGCGGACCTCGGTAATGGTGTGGACACCATTCGACCAATCAAGAAAGTCGATACCGTTAGGTCGTTACGCCTGTCATCAGAATTTGTCGGGAGTCTGAGAGAAAGAGACGGAGTAGCATCTCCACCGCAAAGCCCTGTGTCGACTAAGGCTTCGAGTAAGAAGTCAGTTAGCGAGATCTCAAAGGCGGGTCGAGCAATGGTGGACGATGTGATTGTGCCGATATTTGAAAGGGTGTGTAACTAAACCTCCGTTCATGGCATGAAACTGATGGTTAACAGGCTACCCATGATGATATGGATGCCCGAGAAATCGAGTCGTTGAGCATGCTCTCTCGCGGATTCCAAGAACTCCGTGACGCGAACCCAGAATTAGCTTACAATGTAATTCTTGACATTCTGTCGGGTATCAACGAGTAAGTCGTGTATTTTCCTACTACCGGCTGTAGCTAAACATCTATGATATCCGTCACAGCAATCCACAAGTCCGCCAACATGTTCAAACCTCTCGTGGATTGTTTCCGCATAAACGAATCATCCGCCGTAGTGAGATGACAGCCAAAGGACTTGTAGTCACAGAAGAAGAAGAAGTTTCTGGCCTTCCCGCTACATCAACAACCGAGCCAGCAGACGAAGCACCTGCTCGCAAATCTCCAATCGCCGAATTGTTGTACATGAGATGGCTTGAAGGTTTGAAGCTGAAATGGCCGAACTTTGTGTAGTCGTCCTGCCATTCGACACTTTCACATGTTACATCAGTGCGCCCGCATACCCTTACATACTGAACCCATGAACCATATCATTGGTACAATGGTTCTTCGTTTTCATACATCATTTGATTCAAAACTTGGACGCTTACAATATTTTATCTCTCTGTCGTTCTCTTCAGCTGTGGTATAACGCTACTTGGTAGTTGATGTCAACCAACTTCAACATTTCGCTTTGCCTTCCTTTCCATCTAAATGTTTCTTGCGACGTATTCAGTAATTTACATCTCACTCTACTTGTGTTTGATTGTCCTCCCCTTTCCTTCATGTTTTCTGCTTGGTTGTCAGTGTTGCAGTTGCTATACGTACTCATTGTGATGAACTTAACGATCTACATTCATATACGCATTTACTTTTCTTGTACTTAACTGTACTTGGTACTCTTTGAACAACTCGATTCAGCATTCCGCCATGATGTTACCTGCGGTCAGCAACACGAAGCTACGAAAGGACCAAAGGTTCCCGCTTTCTCACCTAGAATTCCGTTGAATCCCATCTTGACAACCGGAGTAACACGGTGGGAAGTTCTAACAACGAGCTTTAGCCCCGCAAATGTTTTCCGAAAAGAAAAGCGGTGAGTATACGCCTTGCTTCTGTCTTTTGATATACAAATTATTGTAGATCCACCGTGCATTGAACGGCCGGTCTCACAATGGTTGGCAACCATCGATAACGCCAACGAAATGAGGCTGGTTCAGTGGTTCTTCTAGTATGATTCACATTCCGTACACCGTACACGAGGCTACTACATACCGTACATACGTATACCGTCACAGTGACCCTTGTGGGTCAGAAAAGAAGAATGATCATCGTCGACATGTTGAGTCATTGATTGACAAAACCTGTGAACTAATTCCGTGTAAATCGGTTGCGTAGAACATAGCTATGATCACTTTGAACTTTGAAGAATCAAAAGAACCTTGAAGCTTGAAAATTTTAAACACACATTCTGATCATTGACGTAGGAATGGGTGGGTTGGGCGTGACGCTTTCATTCATCATGATATTGAATCATTCTTTACAATCACAAATCACATCTCAATCACCGACGGCAAGGGAGATTCGAGAAAGGTTGTGAATACAGTAAATTAATCAGTTTTTTTCTCTCTTTCTCTCTTCGTTTCGAGTAATGGAATGTAGAAAAAAAGGGATACAATGATATCATTATAATATATTTGAGAGTGCTTCCTTGCATTCTTCAACGCATTCAAAAGCGGGCTTCTTCTCTAAACTTTTTTTGTATATTTTCCCCCGGATCTATCAAAAACTTGACGGCCTTCCCGGCCAACGGTCAAATGCAAATTCGAAGGAGGGTACACAATCCCAATCTGGAAGGTATACAAGTTCGCATTTCGAGAAAACACTGAACATAAATGAACCGTCGAATTCAAAGTTCATTCATTTCATTCCACCCTTTTTTTCGGACCTTGGATACTTATTATATACTTGGCATAATGTTCTAAGACCCAAAGCTCACCCAAGGTTCGAGTCCCTAAGGCAATGTAAGGAGTACTACTCTTTTTATTTATTTTTCAACCAACCTCAGGCTTGGGGTTTTTTCAACGGTCTTTTCTCTCCGAAAGGTTCAAAATTTCAAGTATGGCTCTTTTCTTCAGTAGCCTTGAGTACTCTAGAACTTGAACCCAATAAACCTGCTTCAAATTATTGCAATCGTACTCATATAGATATGATCCAGTCCTCGTTTTGCCGAGCCTTGATTATTGAATTTGAAGTAGTCTGAAAAACAAAACACCGGTTGAAGGTACCTCTCATATATCATACGAAACATACAAACAGAACACCTCCGGAAGGCAGCAAAGGTACGAGATAGCAATGAGAACCTTGGCGGTACCTAATAATAATCGTTATTCGAAGGGTGTAAGTCAATCTCGAGTTAATGAAATTAATACAACTTACTGGTTCATGTCATTTCATTTCATGACCAGACATGAATTGATAGAAGGATCTATGATTTCACTTCATCGGAATGCGACTATTCTAGTAGTTCGACTTGAGTACTTCTCACTTAATTCAGCTTCCGTTTTTAACCTTTGTACTGATTGTGATAAATTTACTAGTATATGAGGGAATGTATGGTACTTGAAAGAGTACGGCGATAGTAGTCCACAAAATAAATGTACTACAACGTCAGCAGTCCGTGAAAGAATGGATCTGGCGTACAGTCTACATGCAGTTTAAGTTGACAAGATAGTACGTCATGAAAAGATAGGGATGTATCAAGAATAGGACCTCAGTGAAACCGAATAGTAAAGAAATGTCTGTAAGTATAGATATCTGTATGGCAAGGGAATTAGATAGTCATGTCCGTAACTGTTCGTAATGCAGCCCAAGAACGTGAAAGACTAAGAAGTCCAGAGGAGCCTACCCGTTCTATGAGAAGGCAACGAATGAGAGCGCGACAGTAGCACACGCCGCAACAACACTCTTGAACTGCAGGTATGCAGAGTCGAAGATTGAGAAAGCAGCATTGGCATTCTGCTGGGCAGAACCACCGGTAGCAGCTGGCTTGTTGGATGATGAAGAACCTGAGGTCGATCCCGAGGTCGAGGTAGGCGCAGCTGAGGTGGAGTTGAGTGTTGGAGAGGCCGACGAGGTAGGAGGGACACTGAGGTTGGCGTTGACGATGACATCAGGATCGGGTGTGACAGGTCCAGTAGCAGACGCGGTATTCTGATAAGGTGACGACGAGTTCATTTGAGCAAGACTCATAAACTGCCAGCCATTAGACTTGATCAATGGGAAGGCGGTAATGAAAGCTTGGACGGTTTGGTCATAGAGCTCGTGCTCAAGAATAACAAGACCGGGATGTTTAGGACCAGTCAACCATTGGGTCATCAATTGTTCAACTTTGGCTGATGTTTGACCACCTTCCACGATAGCCCAATCGTCAGTGCTGAAATGTGTGAATTAACGGTCAGATAAGCATAAGCGTGATAGGTACAAAGACGTACTCATTGTTCCACACGACCGTTGTTAATCCGAAGACCTCCTTTGCAATGGCGATCACACGGTTGTCAGAATCGCCATAAGGAGGTCTCCAGAACTTGGGAACGCGTCCACCAGATGAGTTGTGAATAATTTCCATTGTCCAACCGAGTTCTCCGAGGACGTCGAGATTGCTCAGAGTGGTCATGTAAGGATGTGTCCAAGTGTGTACGGCAAGATCGTCGCCATTGTTGAATGCCTCGAGGAAGACGTTGGGGTTTTGAAGAATATTTTCGCCAATAAAGAAATGTGTAGTGTGTACATTATTCTGTTGCAAGAAGGCATAAAGTTTCGTCGCGGGCTAACCAGAGGAAAGAAACATTGTCAGAGATAATTTGTGAAGGGAACAGTGGGATTCGAACCGGAAGAGGACCATCATCGAAACTTGAGGCGAAAACACCGTCGGGGGCATTCCAAACAACATCGGGGTTTAACTTGCACTGAACGGTGGTTGAGCAGACAGTGGCACTGCTGGGATCGCTACCAGCAGGGTAAGTAGGGTTCCCGTTGACAAGCTTGGCAACTGGAATGTTTGGAATCTTTCCAGCAGCAGTTGCAGCATTGAGAGCGTCAACCCACGCCTGGGGAAGCTTGGTAGTATCGGGCTTGGCTGGGGGGTAGGCAGCGGTCCATGCTATGAAATAACGGGCGTTTAATTTTTCTCGAAGTTGAACGCGTCGAGAGAGGTTGACATACCAGCAGAACCGACCTGCGCGTACGTTACTCCGTCGGTGGTCGGAGCGTCACGCTTGAAGAGAGCGTGCACCGGGTGGTCGTCGGGTTGAGACCACGCGCCGTCAACATGGAAGGGGACGGAGTGATCGTGGTCGTGCGCCTCTGAGGGGACATATACGGCAATGGAGGGGACAAGGAGATAAGATGTGAAGGAGGCGAGAAGTAGGATGTTACGGAGAGCGGCGGCCATTGCTGTTGACGATGTCGAGCAGGCCTTGAACTTGAAGAAGCCGCTGTTAAAGGAGGGAATTGGATAGTATGTTGGGGGGCTAAAGACAAAGCACGAGAGAGGGATCGAGGTTGGACTGGCGAGTTTTATATAAACGCCAACATATATGAACGACGGAGGCTAGCAGATATTCCTCCTCCTCGATCGCGGCATATCAAAGCCGCACAAGTCTCTCCGGCGTCTGCATTCCTCTACAACCTTGCACGCCGGCGATTGAGGAGGACCTCTAGCCAGCAGCCGGCCTCCGAATGGACATGTCTGCGCGCCCAGAAAGCAACAGAGGCCGACGGTGTATCTCTGCGGTGTTAACGTCGAGTTGCTAGAGCTGTCTACACCACACCTGCCTCTTCAGTACCCCTTCTTGCCTTTCTTGGCTCGTTCTGGGCACAGATTCCCTTTCTAGATCCGGCGTGCCGTCCATGCCGTGCCCAATCAATAATTCTTCTCCTCAATCAATTTTATGTTTTTGCCGGCATTCGACGCAAACAAGGTTTTCGACGCTACGAAACTCCACCCAATTCGGACCGTCAGTTCTATTTCGGCGGTAGTAGTCTATACCTTGAGTCTTATATATAGAGTACTCTTCTTACATCCAGAACACTCTCCGATACAATACGGCATCAACCTCATGTGCAGCTGCTAGAACATATCTCCATGCGAAGATCAACGCTCGAATTTGATTGGCTGCATCTCCATGTTTATCTGAATCTTCATACTCGCCTAGCTCTGGAGCCTGCATTCATTCCCAACTTCTGACTTCACCTCACTTCAGCATCTGGGCTGAACACGCAGGTTTCTGCAAAACACCATCTAATAAAATACTATACAAATCCTGCCAACAACACATGTCCGTTAAGCCTTCGGACTCCCTACTGGAGGCGTAGATGCACCCTTGCTCCCTGCACGGTAGGCATTCCTTAACACCAGAACACCGCCCTTGAGAGTTGCAACCTCCTTCACCAGCTTTGTAAAGCTCTGCTTCTTCTCCTCAGTAGTCAGATATGGCGTAAAATGATGAATGCAATCCCTAGTCGTCGCGTTCGGTGTGTTCTTCAGCCAATCTATCACCATATGTTCTTCCAACTCTCCAGCAGGTGCTTGAGCTTTACGTTTCTTTGGCTTTAAACCAGTACCGTTCGTGGGTGACGTGGGGTCATCTGTCGCCTTTCGCTTATTACTCGGCTTGTTTGGTACCCCAGAAACCTGTTGCGTTGCTTGGGCGGACGGACTGGAAGCCCGGCTTCCTTGACCTCCAGCTATTCCTCCTGTAGGAGATGTTGGCCCGCCAGGTGCAAGAGGACTGCCGGCACGGCTGGGTGAATTAGTTTTAAGCTTGGGCGCTTTAGGACTGGTTGCACGCTTCGCCACAATAGAATGCCCGCCATGCCCACCTGCTGGGATGGGAGACGTTGCCCGAGAACCACCTTCAGCTTTAGGTGCAGACTGGCTTGATGTTTTCGTAGCTGGAGTTTGCGACCGACTTGGACGTTCTGGAGGTGGTTGAATCGCAGGACCCGTAGGTACCTGCGGTGGTTCTTCCTCTTCGGACTCCTCCTCCTGAAAGAAAAGGCATAAAGTGAGAAAGGGCATCAATTGAAAGGAGTTCCGGACTTACAGAACTAGCATATGGGTTCTTCTCATCGTCACTTTCATCATAAGAACCCTTCTCCAATTTCTTCATCAATTTACGCATATCTTGACCAGCCCCTGAGAGTTTTACACCATCTTCGTCCTCGTCTTCGCTTTCGTCGATATAACCTTCCCTAGTCTTGTTGGCCGATTTGTACTCGCGCTTCAGCCGCTCCTACAAAGTGAATAAGTAAGTTTGAAATTCAAGTGTGAGATCATTGGTTTACGTACCTCGAGTTCTTTCATCTCTTCATCCTCGCCATCAGCTTCGACCTTCTCTTCGTCATCGGCGAATTCTTCTTCGAACTCGAACTCATCATAATCACCCTCCGCGCCCAATTCTCTCTTCAATTTTCTCTTCCTTGCGCCACTATCCTCATCATCGTCATCGTCGCCGAACAGTCCATCCATTCCGCTATCCACTGTTTTTAATTTCCTCCCACCAGGACCAACACTTTGACTCGCAGATTGAACGAGAGACGAACCGTTGGGAATAGTGCTTCCACTGCGTTCTGATTTGAACATAGCTACTGTCGACTCAGAAGGACCTTGCCCATTCCGATGTCTTAAAAGCCAACGTTCGGGATCCTTGTTCTTTTGGATTTGACTCATCTGGAGAATGCCATGTTATAGTATATGCCAATGTAAACCGCAGCGGTCATATAACGGAATGACAATACATACCAATGTTTCCGCCTCCTCCAAGTTGGGTATATAATAGCTCGGCTTCTTCTGGAATTTATACCATCGATGGGCGGGAACGAACTTGAAGCAATCATTAGACGTAGGCATAAACATAGCCTGTGTTTCCGACTTGACCACTTCCTCCATCTTCCCAACCCAAACCTCCGACTTTGAAGCATCCTCCAAAACCCAAGGATACCTTTCCTCCCTTCTCAATTGTCTAACAGCATCAGGAACCAAAAACACTTGTTTGGTCTTCTTCTGAAACCTCTTCCTAGCAGCAGCCGCCTTATCTTTATCTTTCCCCTTGTCCGTTGATCCTTGACTCGATGATGCACTTGCACCGTTCGTCTCTCCAGGTCGAATAGGTTTTCCATCAACATCAACCATAACCACTCTTCCATCCGCTCCAATAACAGGTTTACCATCTGGACCAAGCATAGGTCCAACAGCTTGAGGAGGCGCTTGAGTGACAGAATTATCTACCTCTCTCCTTGGATCCTTTCGATTCAGTTTGACGGGTGCAGTCCAAGTAGTGATATCTACAGGCTTTCGAGAATCAAATTTCATCACGTCGTATTTCCATCCATTGAGAGCAGAAGACATGAGTCGAAAGTCGGAATATGTGCCTTCGGGAACGGGAAGTTTGGCATCTTCTGTTGGTTCAGTTTTTGGACGAGGAGGTCGAGGAACTAAACGCTTTTTCGTCGATGATAAATCACCGTTCGTTGCTTGTGATCCTTTTTTCGCATTTGGAGGTTGAGGTGCTTTCTTCTTGGGATGGAAGAGGTTCGCTGTGCCGGAAGGTGCCATGAGTGTGATAACTGGATAAGAACTGAGATAAATATATTAAAATCGAAGAAACGAGATGAGTAGGAGGAAACTGGTGGTATAAACGAGTATGGGTGAGGCAGAGTCCTTGAGGTCGACAGTCAGGTCGTCCTAGAACGACAATGGGAGATGCAAAGTAAGGGTGTGTCGCCACAGGTGTTAGTGGTGAGTGTGATTCATAACGCCACCATAAGCGCCCGCATGGACCTAATCTGGCACAATTGACCGAATCTCGATAAGCAGGAAAACAAGGGAAGCCTCTACCAAACGCAATTTTTGTGAACGATGCTTTTATTGTTTTCTTTTCCAAACCAAACAAACAATTGCGTATCTTCGCTCACAACACAAGAAAATTGATAAATCTATAATATAACGTTTGGAGATTTTAGCCATTGTACGCCGCATGTATCAATACCACAAACAAACCGATAAAATTACTCGAAAGCACTAACAAAAAAGAGCTGTGTTGGGTCATTGACCCGAACTTATATATTCTCCACCAGCAGATACAAAGTCACAATAAACGAAGAGAAAAACAACAACAAGAAAACTGGAATAACTGTGCGTGTGATATCGATACAAAGAAGAACATTGAGAAAACTGGTCAATTTATGAGGGTGTTTCCGTCCTCACGGAACCGCCATGAGGTGCGGTTCCATTCTGCGCGGGATTCGGTATTGGTGCAGGTGGAGGAGGGTAGGAATTTTGGGATGAACCAGGTCGTGAACCTGGCTGTGGTGGAGGGGGCGGCGGTTGAGTTGTATGAGGATGAGCTGTTCCAGCAGCGCCAGGTGGCGGGGGAGGGTAAGGCATGCCCACAGGAGGTCCGTGCCCATATAATGGTGGAGGACCTCCAGGTGGAAAGCCGGCAGGCATACCTTGGCGGAAGCCATCTAAATCATGTCGAAGCATGTCAATTTCTCTAGACATTTCCTGATGGCTTTGTTTCAGCGTGACAATAAAGTCAATGGCTTCAAAATAATGTCAATAAATTTACACGGCGGAAAGAAAATAGAGATACCAACCTTTACTCAGAATTTCCCATTTGCTGGCTTTCATTCCTCGATCTGCGGGTAGTTGGTCACGAAGCTCGTCAAATAATTCCTTCATTTCTTTACGCCGTTTGCGTTCGGCGAGCTTGTGCGAAATCCGCAGCTCAGGCGAACGAGAGTATGGAGTAGACCCTGGTTCTTTGTTGAGCTGGGACGCAGACGCGAGGGATGCATCTTCCGCCGCCACGGGGGGTAGATTGGGTGAGTCGCCCGTGCTGGATGTTGCCGTTTGGTCTCTCCCTCGAACACGCGACGGTGGGCGCGAACGTGACCTATGGTTCCGAGTAGGACCAGTAGATGGTGTGTTTTCGGCTGAAACTGCTGGGGCAGACATTCGTCGGTCAGGCGCATACGACGCTGGAGGCATCATAGCTAATGGGTCGTATTGAGGAGGACCTGACATGTTAGGTTCACTCTGAGAGGGTGGTTGAGAACTGGAACCCGAAGCTGAGTTTTGAGCTTGGTCAGGATGTGCATTGGCAGGCCACGCGAAAGTAGCGATGCCAGACGGCGGTCGTCCATGTGGAGAATCGCCGGGGAAACCCGACGAAGGGGTGCTGTAGCCAGTCAAAGGCGTGTTGGAGAATGCGGAGGAAGTTGAATCTCGTCTCTCGTTTCCCCACCATTGAGGTCCGTTGGCGCCTGGTCGACTATCGACAGAATTTCTACGCTCATACAAACTCAATTGAGCGATTCGCTGGGTATCAACAGCAGACCCGCGTCGTTTTGGAGCAGGACCCTCTGGATCTAAAGGATTTGAACTGGGCATGCCAGGTCCTATTAACTGTGGATCAATATCACCCGGTGCCCTATCTGAGGACATTTTTCGTTTGGTACCTTTGGTATACGAGGGTAAGTAGATGAATTTGACTTGAATTTGACGATCCAGATAGTTACCTGCAATGGAGGGGCGTCGAGCATGAAAGTCAAATGAATCGAAATTGGGACGATCTGGGGTTGGGTGAGGGTCGTTGGATTGTGAGTACTGGGTAGGATGTGAATCTATCTCCATTCTGTCGTGACTTTTTGACCCGTTGGACCCTTGCATTTCAGGGCATCTACAATTAGTTCACTACGAATGTGATAGACCAAAGAGAGCAATACCTCCAAGACGAGATAGTGAGCCGCTTTTGGGGCTACGCTCTTCTTGTGTTGGACTGTCAGATTCAGGTGATGGCGATCTTAACAAGTGGTGGATGTTTGGTAGAACGTTATCGCTTGAAGATGCCTCCCCAAACCTGTAGGATGACGGAGGATGTGTCTGGGCTGGATATGTCTTACGGGATGAGAAGCAGGTGTAATAGCAAGAGGCAATTACCCACCGCTGGGCGCCAAAGTATCAGACTGTCTCAAGGATAGTGGTTTGTTGCTGAAAGTCGAGGAAGAGTGGGAGGCAGCAGCGTGGAGAGAAGGGTCAGTGATAGATCCCCTGCGTTGATTTTGAAGGTATTCGAGAGGAGCGAGAGGAGTGACTGGGGAATGTCTTGAAGTGGATGGACTCTTGTTTTGGGAAGTGCCGGAGCGAGGACTCTTGACCGGGTCGGACGGCGGGGGAGGGGCGGGAGGTGCCGAAGAGCCGGGCTCATTGTCCATGGTGAGGTCGAGGAGGACGTGGTGAGGGAGCTGGTCGACACTGAGTGTTGCTCCCAGAGGCTGTTACTCTCAGACTTTGTTATTATATCGAACGCTCAAAGGGCCTCTGTCAACTCAACGTGGTTGGCGTGGCTGCCATGAGTCCCACGTGCTTCTCATGCACCGCCGTTTCCCTCCTCCCAGTTAGGTTATATTGGTTGATTCTCTCATAACAAGTTTGATTCTCAATCTACCTCGTAACCATCTGTAAGTCCACAACAACCGGTTACAATCCTAATTCTGTACTAGAAAGTCTCCCCAGCTCAGAATTATCCAAGTTGATGTACCGCAGAGTCTTCTGACTGTTCCTCGTCTGCCGTCCCACCGCCTGTGACTCTGTAGACTGAAACGGCTGGAATATGTTGTCCACAGCGACCATATATCGAATCCACGGAACGTAGTCGAGCCACAGTGCAGCATTGTTCTCCGTAATCTGAGCCTGCCTGCAATGCATCAAGATAGGTTCCATCTGTTTAACATAACCACGTCTGACATTTCCGATCGACGAGTGCAGTGCTAGAGGCTCTACACGGAGCGCTGGGGTATGTGTGTTCAGCAAACGCCTGAGCCTTTCCTCTGCAAAGTCACTTTCCCGATGATAGAAAACGGAGACTGGCGTAATCGGAACAGTTTCTCCAACATCATAGCGAAGAATGTTGTAGCCTAATTCGTCGTTCGGGGAGCGAGTCCCAGCTTCCACAAGCTCGTGCTAACCACATAAACATGAGCTTTCCGTGAAGGATGACAGAGTATCAACTTACAATAGTTTCCCGAGCCACACTATCCGCGAGCTGGTAATCAATGCACGAGATCGTTTCGCTGAACAAATTCAAGTAGCGAAATTGTCGGGCGAGATCTATGTCGCCCAATAAGGATGCTGATGCTTCTGCAGGTTTTGATGAAATATTCATATTCATGTCGCTTTGTGATGAGTGGAATGTTGCTTGGTGAGGCGGCGGCGGCGGCAAACCTGACAAATAGTGAAGTTGCTGAAGGGAATGCCGAAGGTCGGAATGGCAATGTGCAAAATCCTCTTCTCCACAGAGACTAGACTGTTGATAACGGTCGTCGCCCTCAAATAACCGTGTCAGGAAATCGCGCTCAAAGGGATGCCCTTCAGCATAACATAACGCCTGTAAATAAGACGTTGCAATGTTTGAAGGACTCGGAACAAACTGAAGGACTGCTTGCAGAGGAAGATCACTTATAGGAACAAGAGATGAATCTAAAACCAACTCGTAAGCAGTAATTAGCAGGGAAAGAGTCGGACATCCTGACCATTGCAAGTCAACACCACTGGACGACGCGAATTCCCGATAATATTGATGAGAGCAGACCAGAAGCCAGAATCACTTTGGTATAGAATATCGACTTCTTCTACCAGAATTAAAGACTGTTTAACTTGAACCTCTACTGGCGGGGTTGGCGACTGGGTTGCTGCTGGCCACACAACTTGCGTAGAGTCCTCATCATCTGAGAGAACACGTCTGGGATTCTTCTGCACAGTTCTTCTGACGTTCGAGACTTCCGGCGATGCGTAACGGTTGGTGCTTCTAACCAGATGATTTTTGCCCACGTCTCCTATTAACTTGTTCAATTCAGAACCGTTGCGTTCCCCAATTCCAGGGTATACTTCAAAAACATCCCAGCCCAGTTCATTTGCGCAAGCATACACGGAAGCTGTCTTCCCACATCCTGACGGACCGGATATAAGAATTGTGTTGTAAAGAACGGAACCGAATTGTGTGGGGAGTGATGAAAACGGGGACACGAGGTCATCCATATCCTCTTCTTCAATGTCAATTTGGGGCGGTGAAGAGATAGGGGAGGAGGGAATGTCAGTAGTTGCTGGGGATGTTGCGGTAGAAGATTGAGACTGTTCCTGCATTTGTTGACAGAAGGCTATATCATCATCAACAATATCATCCACTCCCGTAGTATCCGAGAGACCATCGTCGATGATGAACTCCTCAGCGTAAGCAGTCCGTCGTTTCTTGACATGTCGCACAACGGTTCGTTTCTTGAGATTGCCTGCCTTTCTCTTCCTGTTTGCCTCCTGCGGAAGCTTGGTATCAGAGGTCGTTGCTCCTGAATCAATTTGCAGGCGCAATGCGACCAACCAATCTTTGAGGTACAATGAAGATACTTCGTTACCAAGGACTTCATCCGCTCGTTTGGGTCGCCATTTATCGGCCCAAGTGTCGTGAGATGGAGTAAATGGAGGTGAGAGACCTAACTTCTTTTGCTTCAGGATTCGTGAGATTGCTGGAAAGGCCCGGTGTGCCTTTGGCATATCATCAAGATACTTGTCTAGGTTCAGTGAGAGTGAAGGGGTCGCGTTGCTAAGATGGGATTGGCTGTTATCTATTTTGGAATACCCAAGAACACCGTGCAGAGAAGTAGACATATCATCAGATGTAGATGAGGGCTTCTCAATTGAGAGAGGTTGGCGGTGAGAGAATGGCATGGAAGCAGAAGTGAAGATAGTTTGAGCACCACGGACATGTTGTGATTCATTACTGGGAAAAGTGGGTTTTGGAAAGCCCAAGTGTCTAAATGGCGATTCTTGTCGAATGTTCAGAGACGGAATCGGTTTTGGCCGAGTGAATATTGGGAACATAGGTTTCGAATTTGTATGCGGCTTGAGAGCAACGAGCTTTGTTTCCGGCGAGGCATCTATAACTATGGGATCACCTCGGGTGGTACCATTGGGTGAACCGGCTGCGAGAGAGGACACAGCCGGCACGACTTCATTTTGTGCTTTACTTTCGGTATTGGACTCGTCGTCGGATACATGAATGATATCAATAGGAGTAGGTTGCGTCAATTCATTTTGAGAGGGAAATAGTGGGGCAGCGACAGGTTGCATGCGTTTCTGGAAGATAGAGAACACTGGTCTGTCGTTTGCTGGTAGTTGGGTCAGAGCATGCAGTGAAGTAATCAAATTTCAATCTCACTCTTAGAAGCAATGCGCATTGGTTGAGGGGCAATTTGTGGTACTGCTTTCATTCTTTTTTCTGGCTTTTTCACTGCCTCTGTTGCATTGCCCTTTGTGACTTCTTCGGTGACATCCACAATCTCGATGGTGTCCTCTTCTTGTTGGTCAGAGGTTAGTGTAGGAAGTTCCACAGCAGGCTTCTTCAAGAACATGTTAAGCAGAGACTGTTGACCGCCGGAGGACTTGAACACGCTCAATTCCAAGAGAACGCAACATCTTATAGGTTGAAGTACTTACTGTCTTCTCCAAAAGCCTTGTGCTTCTCCGACTCGGTCCAGGTTTCGCGTTCTTTGTGTCAGGCATAAGTAATGATGGTGGATGTGGAATCTTTAGAGTTGGTTGTTTATGATTTGGTTAAGACTGAAAGGAGAAGAAACCGAGAAGGAAAGACGAACTTGCGGGGTCACGATGATTTGAGTGAAACCTTCGTCGCGTGTCAAACGCGTCAAGAAATGCGCGTAAGCGCCGAATCTAAGTAGATCTAGTACTCAGCGTCTAGTTACAAAACATATGTTTTGAGCACTGTCGCTGTTGTCATCACTCTTCGGTTACCTTTTGACAAAAGCGCGTTGCAGACATGGCCGAGAGAGAGGAACTGAATGTATTGAGATGGATATCGCAAGAGTACTTTGGTATAGTCCTTCATCCTTGCCACATATCCCCTGCGTCCACTTACTGAGTACTGATGGTTGACCCTAGATTTGAATGGCTCTCATTATGACACTTGGGAAGGCCTACCCACCAGCCTCGAGTTTTCCCAACTTGTCAGAATAGGCAGACCCGTTCTAATCAAAAGTATGTTCTTTTCCTCCATGCAATCACCGAGCCACATGCATTCGACTATGCTTTAAATGTAGGAACGCCCATCCCTGAGATGACGTCTAAATGGACCGATGAATACCTTGTTCAAAGATCTGGTGATAACCAGCTCTCAATTGCTGTTACTCCCAATGGGTAAGTCCCCATACTATCTCGAATTACAATTACTGACTATTGATGTGCTCGATGTCCAGTCGTGCCGACGCAGTAACTCCAGGTCCCAATGACAACCTGTACTTCGTGGAACCATACACTGAAAAACTTACCATGGAAACATTTCTCTCCAAACTTTCGTCTTCAGGTTAGGTACGTTAGCATATCACATGAAGATCAACATGCAAACACCTCGTTTTTTCGTGAATAGGTGTTGATGCCAAGGAATCCAGAGAAGTGTACTATCTGCAGTCTCAGAATGGGAACCTCTATTCCAGCGAGCCATCACAAGCTTCAGAATTTCCAGTATTACGATCCGATATTCCAGATGACCTACCTTTTTGTTCGGAAGCGCTTGGTAAGAGTCGCAACTCATTGAATCCTTGGACGCTGGGGCTAATCCGTATAATTAGGTTCGCCACCAGAGGCGGTTAATCTTTGGATTGGGGATGAAAGAAGTATTACCAGCATTCACAGCGGTATGTATAAGGCTCCTGTTTCTTGAATGAAGCTACTGATTAGGTCCAAATCACAGATCCATATGAAAACATCTATACCGTGATACGAGGACAAAAAATATTCACTCTTTTTCCTCCAACGGATGGATGGTGTATGAAAGGTATGCAGCTTGTCCCATCAATATACATGATGGCAATATTGACTTTTACCGAAGAACATACATATCCTCACGCTCAATACACTCGTTCATCAGTCACAAATCAACTCGTCATTACCCCTTCTTCTTCAGATGTTCCCCAAATCCGTTGGTCTTCCATAATTGACCCAGACGATGAGGCCGAGATGCATCCTGATGCTCACCCAATACACATCACGGTCTCTGCTGGAGAATCTCTTTACCTTCCTTCTGGTTGGTGGCACTACGTGCGACAATCTGGTTTAACAATTGCCGTGAATTACTGGTATGACATGGAAAGTAGAGGGATGTCTTGGGTATGGTTGAATCTTCTTCGAGGAATAAAGGAACCACTCGCTGCCAACGGTGTGCCAAGTTCAGAGAGTCAATGCGATTCCGAAGAGGCTTTACTAGATAATTATTCCGCAGAATAGACGCCATGGCAAAACTTATCTTTATTCCTTCTCAGAAGGATAACAAATCTGAGTGCGGAATGCGAATCGACACAATACTCAATTGTAATATTCGTTCATTTGACTGCTACGTTGCTTTTACTTTCGGTATGGAGGAGGAGTTTATTTTCGGATGTTGGAGAGAATCTAAAGGTCCTTCTGCTGTCGCGTCAATCATGTGCTGGGAAAACCCACGTGGAAACTTTAAGATTTTGCTAAACGCCTCCAAAAACGTCTATAGATCGCAACTTGCAAGCTTTGGTCATTCTATTGGTATCATCCCTCGCTCCTTTCCTGTCCCAAATATCATTCAATAATGGCCAAAGACAAATCCGAGAAGAAGGAGAAGAAAAAAGTTACAGAAGAGGTCGTTGAGTCAATCGAAGTCGGTGTAGATGTTGAGATGGACGATGTCGAGGTAGCCAAGGCAAGGATCGTTCATTTTTAATGGAATTCAAATATTCATGTCCACTTTCAGGTGTCTAAAAAGACCAAGAAGGACACAGAAGAAGTCGTTATTCCATTAGAAGACCTTTCGCCGATCGCGCAACCCCTTGCGCAGAAAAAGCTTTTAAAGAAGCTTCATAAAACCATCAAGAAAGGTATATTCTATGTTACTTTGTTGGTGTATTGTATTTTTATTCTAATATCATATTGTATAGCTTCGAAGGCACGTCAAGTGAAACGAGGAGTCAAAGAAGTAGTGAAGGGAATCCGTAAGGGTGAAAAAGGGTGAGTGTAAATGTTCTCGTGATATACAACGCACTAAAATATAAATTCTTTCTAGCCTTTTGGTTCTTGCAGCCGATATTACGCCTATAGACATCATCTCACATTTACCAGTAATGAGCGAAGATGCGAATATTCCATATGTGTTTGTAACGTCCAAAGAGGAACTTGGTCACGCCAGTGCAACGAAACGACCGACAAGTTGTGTCATGGTCTGCCCAGACTCGAAGAAAAAGACGAAGAAAAAGGAGGGGGACAAGGAAGAGAGCGAAGACTACCGGGAACTATACGAGGAGTGTTGTCGAGAGGTCGAGAAACTTGACCAGAAGGTTGTGTTCTGACCGATAGTTTTTCTGTGACCTGTATCTACTTCTTGCACCTTGTATTATTATTGTTTCCTTCTGGATAAACGACCACGACTAGTGTAGTGAATTTTTGAATATCTTGAAAACTGGAGATGGTACACCCGAAATAGCCACGTCACGCGTCGAGAGAGAAGAGTGGTGTTTTATTTCTCGCTGGCGACCATTGCCTGGTTCTCACGATTTGCACCAAAAACCATCTCACCGCTCAACTTTTCACCCTCCTCGACACTCGCATCCTCGTCCCATATAAACGACAATGGCTGCCGCTAAATCACAGTCTGCTTCTACAAGTAACGGGGGCGCTATCAAGAAGAGCAAGTCGAGTACCTCTTCCACAAACGGCACCACGACACCTGTTCCTCCCAGCACACAAGACGGCTCTGAACACAGTTCGCTTGTTACATATGGTCCAGGCAGACCTGACAAGAAGATTTACGACAGTGAACAAGAAAGAATCAAGAAGGAAATTGATGCCGTTCAGGTTAAACTGGTACGTCACTCTGAGTTCACCTCGTGTACGCTGTCTCATACGAGTTGTGATAGAATGCTGTTAAGGACAAGATAAACTTGGCAGGAAGAGGGGGAGCTGGTAACGAAAAACGAAATGCTCTTCGCGCAGAGTTGGACTCCATTCGTAACCAACAGTCTTTTAACAAGACTGCTCGCGGCAAGGTCTTTGACCAACTTAAATCTCTCCAGGATGGTATTCAGAAGAAGGTGTGTGTGAATTAATTCGTTCACACGCCGTGTTCTAATTTCGGGGAAATAGGTTAAGGACCTTAATACCGCGCGAGGTAGAATTCCATACAAAACTGTTGAGGAAGTTGACAACCGTATCAAGTACGCGTACTGTTCTATCAAGATAGTTGATATATCCTTAACTTTATCTTTAGTCAACTAGAGAAACAGGTGGAATCCGGCAACCTGAAGCTCGTCGATGAAAAGCGCGCTTTGCAAGAGATCAGTCAATGTAGAAGGAACCGCAAGGTTGTGGAGGGCTTCCAGGCTGAACAAGAAAGCATTGAAGCTGATCGTGCTGCTGCCGATGAGCTTAGGAAACAACTTGACGATCCAGAGGCAAAGGCTATCTCAGATCGCTATGAAGCTATACAAGCGGAACTCGCCATCATAAAGAAGGAGGGAGATGAAGCTTATAACAACCGAAGCAAATTGTTTGATGAACGATCTGCTCTCCAGGCGCAGGTAGACGAGTTGTGGAGTCAGAAGAAGGAATCCGCACAGAGATACCGCGAGGCTAACGACAGACACTGGACCAAGGTGAATGAAGATAGAGCACGACGCGCTGAGAGGGATCGTGCTCAGAAAGCCGCAGAGGAGGAGGCCAAGAAGAAGGAAATTGCAGAACAGCTTCTCGAAGATGCATCCATCCCCGCTTTCCAGGTTCAGATCGAAGACTGTCAGACACTTATTGACTACTTCTCCGGCAAGACCACATCACATGCTGCTCTCTCGACTACCATTGAGAAAGCAGAGGTTGTTGGTGTCCCAAAGCTGGAAATCAGGAAAGTAGAAGCTCCTTCAGACGTTGTTGTGCGTAAAAAGAAGGGTGAAGAGGAAGAGAGTTACTTCGTTGGTGGTGGAAAAGGAAAGAAGGGCAAAAAAGGAGGCAAACATACTCCAACGGCCGAATCACCAACTGTTCCAGAGCCCACTAGTGCCAACTTACATGTTCCCCTTGCAACACTGTCTGCTCTCCTCACTCTTTCAATACCCCCACCTACATCATCTAACGATGTACCACGACTTGTCGAAGATCTGAAGATCAAAAAAGCATGGTTTGAAGCAAACCAAGCTCGTGTCACTGCGGAGAACAAGGAGAAAGCTCTCGCCGAGATTCGTCGGCTTACTGGCGGGAAGTCGGAAAAGGTCGAGCGTGCATCTCCTACCACCGAAATTACTCCTCCAAACGGAGGCGCAGAGCAACCTGCAGAGCCTGCCCCCGCACCTGTGGCATCTGGTATTCCTGAGACGGCGGTTCCCGAAGAGGTCGTTGTCGAGAAGCTTGAGCAGGAGGTAGAGAGCGAGGCATAACTTTTCTAGATATTGTATCGATTCTCGTGTTTGTTGCATCTACCATTATGTATCACTTTTTAATCTCGGTGGTTATTTGGAAAATTCAGGTTCTATACTCCAGAGATGGATAATACGGTATGCATTGATTTGGCAACCCGCGAACATAGTAGTGACTACACGGGTACATATGAGAGAAGACTGACGAGAGCAAGGAAAAGAAAGAAATAAGACAAGTTGAAATACAGCGAGCAAACTGCACGTTCAATAATTAGTACTAGCAAAGTCAAAGCGTGTAACCCAAGGAAGGTATTAAGTGCGGAGGCACGAGTTCAATATTGTAAGAGTTACTGTCCAAACAACCAACACGATGCAGTGGAATGCGGTCTAATACGCTATTCAGGATTCTGATTTCACGTCGGACTCGTTCTCCGGTTCACTACTAGTACTTGGGGGTGTACCAGAGCCACCGATTCCTAAGTCCTGAGTGAACGCAGCAGAAACGTCGTATGATGGTGTCGCTGACACGTAGTCCGGGAATGACAGGCTAGAAGGATTTACGGGTATCGAGTCATCCTGGGAGGTCGTGTCCATATAGGCTAACGGTGCAAAAGCATCCGCGGAAGAAAAAGTAGAAGATGGATCAAGAGAGCTGGGTGAGAATGTATCGTGTTGTAAAGCAGCCAGCATGCTGGATGTAGTAGGTGTTTGGGCCAAAGCGTGTTGTGGCCTAACATCAAGGGTGTTTCCAAAACTTTCTTGACCAGCCATAGGAGAGAGGGAGAAAAATTGTTGCTGCATAACTGGTTCGACAGACGCTGCTACCGAGTTGGTCGACAAAGCAACGCTCCTCAGCACATTCAGCGCAATCCAATCGCTGCAAAAACGACACAGTGATAAGAACAAACATGCAACACAGAGTATAAGGGTGACTTACTCCAAGAATAACTTAAGAATTTGGAATGCTCCGAAGGCAGGGTCACTACGAATGGTCTATCCAAAAACAATCAGCCAGAAATTCCTGAAAATCGGTGGATAAAGGTACTTACAAGGTCTCTCATGACCTGGCTTGTAACATAACCCCATCGAATCAAGACACTCCTCGAACTCATAGTAACCCTCTCTTCAGGGCCATTACCTCGATTCCCCATCAACCTCTCACAACATTTGTCCGCCCAAGCCATCACATCGCGCACAGGATCAACGCTCTTGCTCAAACTGCTCAATAGCGTTACGAACTCCACCTCGAGTAATTGGACGAGATCCTCGTGGCGGCAATTGCAAACCAATGCAGACTGATTACGAACCGATTCAAAGTCGACCTTGTCCCACGACCTCTTCATCTCAATCAACTGTTTCTGATTAGTGAGGACAGTGCTGAGCGCTTGAGTGACCTGATAAATATCAAGGAAGCGCACTGTCAAGTGGAAGCAGGTTTGAGAATGAGTTCGACACAAACGTGAAACATGTCTGCGAATGAAGACTCACAAACAAGATGCCCGAACCTGGCGCCAAGTTCCACTTTCGGCTCGACGAATGTATTCCCATAGTTCTCAAGTGCGACAAGTAAAATTTTCTCCATTTTATCTGCCAACTGTCGCAAGCCAGCCAGAGCGGCAGGTCCAATGGGAGAAAGCATCTGAGACCTGAGGAATTCCAAAATTTCCTACCACACAACAATTAATATGAGAACAGAGTGTGTAGGAGAGATGGGCTTACATCATAGACGATGGCGTCGGCTTTGGCCATCAGTCCGGCGACAGCGGGAGCATGAACAACTTCTCGATGAGCACCATCAAGACTTGACCAGAAGGATCGTATATGCATTTCGAACTGGTCAAAGCGATAGGAACGGATGTTGTCTATCAAGTTGTCCAAGTGATCTTGGAACCAACTCCAAACTTCTCTCGCCAAATTGCCTTGCGGTGAAGTTGAGTTTACGAGAGCCTCTTCAATGCTAGGGAAATGGGGCATATGACGAACAGTGATCGTTTGAACCGTTGGCATGAATGGTAAAGAGCCACCAACATCCCCCGAAGGAGATGGATGTGCAACGACAGGCATTCCATCAGCAGGACCAGTGTGTCGTCGGATCGGTGCTTGAGCTGGGAAAGATGCTGATGGCGGTCTTTGAGTCGCTTGAGCCTGTGCAAGCAGACTTGACGCAGTAGGAGTCTTCTCATCTGGGAAAACAGCAGGATTCTTGCCACCACTGGACAAGTTCAAGGAGTTACGCTTCGAAGCATTTGCAGAGCTTGGGCCTTCTGAGTCATCTTCATCATCCTCGTCCGAACGATCTTCACCCTTTCCGGCAGTCTCAGCCTGCTCACTAGCCATCCTGGCGGCATTGACAGACTGTTGCGCTGCATTGTTGTTGGACTTTCGAATGTAATCTTGAAGAAACTCTGCCTCGGCGGAGGTCGCAGGTCGAATGCCGCAATCTGTCAATATACAAATCAAAATCGTGACATGATCATGATCGAAGTGAGATGATGCAAAACTTACAGTGATATTTACTATTTCCTCTGACGCCTAAGCGCCTAGTCTTGATAGTCGGAAAGCATAATCTGATGGCTTTTCCAAGGGTGGCGGTGTTTATGTGAGGTATCCCATACTGATCGCACACCCGCCGGTACGAAAAGTAAAGTCCTTGTCGAGGTACATTGCCATCAGGGTAAGGAGCATAGTTGGCAGACAACCTTGTTCTGAGGATAAGCCCACAAAGGAAGATGTGATAAAAAGAGTATAACACGCACCATGCCTGGACAAAAATCTGCTTGGCCCTGTCGGATGCGCTTGTAGTGGTAGCTGCTCGCACGTTAGCAGCCAATTTCTCAAGAGCATGATCAGGGCTGAGAGTCATTCTATTGAAAGCACCGGCTGCGGCCATCGTCTCTGGGACATGACCCATGACTTGTGCACCAGAGACAAACATTGTGTTGTAATCTTGAGCAGTGGGGCCAAGATACATGGCAAGATCTTCGGTTTCACTCGAGGAGGAATGAACACTTTCAGTGTCTCGGGGGTAAGGAGAGGCAGCGACCCTTGCACGAATATGACTGTGGCGAAGGTGATTTTTCAGAGCAGGGTTAGAGATGTTGTGATTGGGAGGGGAATCCGCTGGAGTAATGATATCTGTAGAAGCAAGAGAGTAGGCAGAGGAGTGCGACGTGTCGGAGGGGTGTCTTGCGTGGTCGGTGAAGCCTGAGTTGACTGTATGGAAAGACGCACGATAAAGATCCTCGGCGGATGGTTGCAAGCCTATCGGGTTTCGTAGAATAGCACCCTGGGAAGACTGGGGTCTCGAGTGAGGTGAATGAGAGGAGGACGAGGAGACAGAGTTTGAGCGAGAATGAGGGTGATGATTCGGCAAATAGTCAAAAGGTACGTTGGTCGGGACCATCTGAAGGTTAACAGCGGCCATATAGTATAGATATTTGCGAGAGTTTAAGGAGAGTGTGGTGCAGCAGCAGTAAGATTTGAAGGGCGGACCAGCCGGTATGGAATGAAGTGGAAAGTGGCGATCGCGAAAGCACCAGCCCGACTAGATTAGGCGGAGTTTGCAATAGGTGATTGGGAGAAAAAACAAAGAAAGGTGATGAGGGGATGATGAACAAGATGGACACCGCCTTGAAACCGAAAATACGAGCAAGCTTAAGAGAAAAATGAAGAATTGACCCCTTGCCCTGCCCCCAGATAATTATGAGAGCTGGGAGGAGGGGAATACAGAAGAACTCAGGGGCTTCAACCCGGGATAGAGTGGCAAGTCAGATCTACGAAAGAAATGAGGGAGATTGCTGGATGTCGTTCGTGGTCAAGGCAACTGAAACTATATGGGTGTAACCTCGGCTAGACGCCCGCTGCTCTCACACACGCTCTCGCTCTGATCCGTCAAAATGCTCGATAATACATATACATAATCCCAGTAAAATAAGTAGTACATCCTAGTCAAACATTCTACCGCTCCTCAGCTCCCATATACATGAACTTTCTAAACGTCTTCCTCAGCTTCTCGTGTTTCGGTTTTGCCAGCCGTCGCGCTAGATCTGTCCACGAAGGAATGGTAAGATCGCGCATTTCGTAAGGTGCGTACTTTGATTTTGTCACTGTGCTGTTCCGAAGAGAACGCGGCAAGTGTCGCAGCGGTATAGGATACCTTACGTTGCCAGACATTTCTTCTTCCAGGCCCGCGGACGCATGCAGTGACGCTGGTGAGAAGGTCATGTACTCCAACTTGTACTTGGGAGGCGACTTCTTTGTTGTAGTCAAATTAGGCATGAAGTACTATGTGAACCGGCACTCAGGAACGTGTCTATCAAACATCGCATCTAGACACTCACCTGCGCAAACCCTAGAGGTGTAAATAGAGTGTTCGTACGGGACGGGGAGTTCGGGTTGGACTTCCAAGGCTTGGAAGGCTGGCACAGCCAACTTTTGTTCGAGAATCCGCTGTCACGACACAAGTCACTATGCACCTCCGAATCACCTAGGTGATAGCGAGGTACATCCTTCGACAATCCCGCACTTCGGTCGCTGTGCAAGTCTGGGATGTATGGTGTTCCAGTTATGTTGTACGAGAATATTCTGAAGGAAGGCAAGTAGGGATTCGGAACGACCGATGGTGCAACGTTGACAACCGCAAAGTTGTCATGGTCGATCTTCTTGGAACGCTTTTCCATGTGGGCGAAGTCTTTCAGCAAGCCGTCGTACAGCTCGCTGTGCTTCTTTTTCAGCAGCCCATTAGGCTCGTCAGATGACCGGTTCAGATTCGAATTAGCCACAACTTGAGCATCCAGGAAGAAGAACTATGAAGCCCTTGTGAGAATATTTAATTGAGATGGAGGTATCGGGACGTACGTGATCCGCATTCATGTGCTGCGTAAAAAATTATTAGCCGGCATAATGAATGACCTATGAAAGTGCTACTCACCCCGAACAGATGGCCCAAGATCGTATCCTGGAACATGAGAGACAACTCGACATATCGGATATGCTGACCAAATGTCAATATCACAAGTCAGGAACACTAATAATGCACTTACACATTCCGGATAGTAGTTATGCGCTGAGGGCGGTACATGACCAGAAATCCAAACCTGAGAGTAAGAGAATAACGGCAGTGAGCACATAACGGAAGTCGGACATGATTAGCTACATACCTGCATTCCTCTGTTTCGGAAAGTTTCTAATTGAACTTCCAGCCAATCAAACTGCAAGTTCCCGGGGTCCTGTGGGTCCCTTGCTTCACATCCTCCCACAGCTACCAAGGTCGACATAGCAACGCATCGGTAAGAAAGGCAAAACTATGACGGAAGGGAGGTACGAACCTTTATTAGAGTCGAAAAAGTACATGGTGTTGAGGCTTATAACAGCTAATGCGTCCGGAATAACCTCGACGGAATAATAGCCACCTCTTTGGAATACTTGAAAAGAATGGAATGGCACGAAAGAACTCCAGATACTGGAAAAAGAAACAGCACATTAGAACATGGCGATATCCAATATGCGAACAAAGCATACGAAGAGTATTCAAAAGTAATGTCATTCGGACCTGGTAGCATCGGGATTAAGAATGTCGGACGTATTAACAGAGAAATAGTCACATACCAGGCATCATAATGTTCTGATAGGAAAAAAGTCAGCAGAGAAAGAGTCAAAGTCTGAGAGACTTGTGCTCACATGTGCTACGAAACGGAAACGACAGAGATATAAAGTTCAGCATAGGAGAAAGGATGTTTTAAAAAAACGCGATGATGCTTACGCCAGATGTCATTATTGCCTATGGATAATATATGAGTCGGAACGTTCATGCATATTCAAGACTAAAACGTACCGATACTCGGGATGACAGGAATGCCTTTCTTTAAGAACGCGTTCTCCATCTTACTTGTCATCATCCTATTCAACTCATAGATCTCCTTGGTAGTTCGTGGAAGCTTGCGGTCGTTGTCATGCCTTCTGTATGTCAGGACAAGAAACTTTGTCAATAATAGCAAAGTTCAGCTCACCTGGCACTGTCTCCAGTCCCTGGTATAACATCTCAGTTTTCGGACCGCATGAGGAACAACTTTTGCTTACATATAACAAAGTCGATATCAGATGACCATTTCTTATCCAGGAAGTCGAGAGTATAATTCGTAAGGCTGACAGGCGAGTCACAGTCGCTGTGCGAATGAAGAGAATGTAAGGATCCTCGAAACCTCGTGAACAAATCAGTACTCACCTATAAGGCATGCCATAATCCCCGGATCGTCGTTTCGTTTTCTTAGGTTTCTTTCTGTGACAGGCAGAGTCCTCCGACATTCCAGGTCGATAGTGAGGGTCAGGATGCATGTCTGTTACATGCAGGAAACGACCCTGGAGTTTACGCCTTTGACCTATTGAACATCGAGTGTTACTGAGATGCAAACCGACAAAAAAAATCAAGCATACGACTAGAAGTTAGAGAATTGCCAAGCGGGACCTGCATTGGAATCGAGACAACATTTTGGATGCTGGAGAGGACCAAGAGAAATACGAGACTTGTCTGCAGCATAGTGGGGACCAGAGACCGGAGGAAGGTGGTGGAACTGAGGCAGGGGATGGATTTGTTTGTGAAGGAGGTCAGACGAGCATTTATGAAAGGAGCGGAAATGAAGAGCAGAAGAGACTGTGTGTGGTTGAGAAGCTTTCTGGCGCAAGAACAACGCACGTTCGTTGGTTTTGAAAGCGTATCAACTGTGCAGCAAACCTCAGGAGGACCTTCCTGGTAATGCCATCAGGCGCCCATAGTCCTTTTATTCTTTTCACGGCGCCAATAAGGCGGGCCTCAGACACGACGAGATCAAAGGTTGACTCGAGCTTCGAGAATCACAACGAAAGTTCAATATGTCGAACAAAAAGTACAAGAATAATGTATTCACAATCCATGCATAGTGTACAAATTATACATGCCCGAAGGGAACATGAGGCGGCAGGTATCAAAGTCTATACTGGTACAATCGAGATGCTTGGGTTCCGGGCAGTGGTGGAGGCGAATAAACGATAATCAGAGCGAGCGACGAATAAATAGAGATCAAGGGAGAGATACGGTCCCGCGGGCTCTTTACTTGATCTTGATACAGGGCGAAGTGGCGTTCATGTCATTTGACGAGGAATTAGATCTTGAACGGTGGAGGTCGAGAAGATGTGCGGCATTGTCGTTCTCGTCAAGAACTCTGCGAATCGATGCTTCGACAAGGTTACAAATCTAAGTGAAATAACACGTGAGCGAGCTGATTGCATGCATGCATGCATATAAGATAACCTACTCGGCCATAGCCACCTTTCTCCAAAGTTGAACGGGCGGTGGCGATAGTATTGTGAATTGCATCGTAAGCATATCTTTTCCTGTGGAATGATAAGCAGTCAGCGAGACGCGGCGGGGTGGATGAAGAGGGAAGTACATACAGAACACCTTCAAGCTCGGAGCGCGAACGCGGTAAGAGATAAAGGTCGCTGCCTGCGAGGTAACGGTTGAATGCTTGGTAAGAGGCGCACCCTGCAATGAGGGTTTCGTCCAACGAAGGATGTTCAGTGTCCCAGTTGAACCAATTCTCACTATGATGTATTGTGAATATGTCAGTGAAAGAAGGACAGAAGAGGTGGCGGCAGAGACGTACGAGAGATGGTGGTGGGCAAGAGCCTCTTGAGTATTGGGAGCAAGGTATCTGTCCATGTTGGGAGAGACGATGATGTTGTGGTGTGGCAAAGGAAAGTGGATGGGGAGGGAGGGATGGGATGGGATGGGTTTATATGCTAATCTGAAGGGATATGACGCTGTGGTTGCGGTGATAGCAAGAACTGGAAGGGCTTTTGACTTGGGGATGAAAGGGCTGTGAGAAGACGCCTGTTGATTTGTCTTGTGCGCAGGTGAAGAAAGTAGAGGCAGCGTCAGGAAAGGGAAAGTGCGTTCGAGAGAAGGGGCGGCTCGAGTCTGTTATCAACCTCTTTTGCGGGGTAAGAAGAACCTTGGTAACACGTTCGTGCGATGTCGACGTGCGAGGATGGAAATACGCGAGACAGTTGCCCGTCCACCCCTGCGTCCATCGCTCTTATATCCCCTCCTCGTCGATCGTCCATTGTTATTTTTCTGACTCGGAATCAAAAATACTCACAATTGACTCACCTCGTCGGTTTTTTCTTCTCGCTCGATCGGCCACAAAATGCGAACGTTTGTGTTTTCTAGCGTATCATCCTAGACTCCCACGATCTCTCAACTGCCGTTTCAGGCCACCTCCTGTCCAAATCAGGACGGGCCGTTGCCGAATCAGCCTTCCTCCGGTCGGAGTGCACCCACCGATGTCCGGCTTACCCCACAGCCGTTTCGGCATCTCTTTCATTTCATTGAACAAAATCAAGATCTGACTTTGATTAGCAGAGATTTTGACGGATCGTCTTTGGCTTCCGTCTACTGAACGCTGCTGCCTGACTCTTTTCGGACGCCAGTTCTTGGTCTCTTACATCCATTGCTCGCTTCAACTCGCTGAAACAGTTCACTGCCATGTCTACCACACACCAAACATCCACGCCGAGCCCTCGACCGGATGCCATCAAAGATCACACCAAACCGTTATTCAAACCGCAGTTTCCGGAGCGGACGCGAACCTTCAAGTTCATGCAACGTGTGAACTCCACACGCTCATTGCACCTTTCATCATACGAGGATTTGTACAAGTGGTCAGTCAATCATATCGACCAGTTCTGGTCAGACGCATGGGACGAGACAGATATCCAAGGCTACAAAGGTGACCATGTTGTAGACACTTCCGCTCTACCTCCGGCAAACCCCGCTTGGTTCAGCCATGCCCAACTCAACTGGGCTGAAAATATGCTCAGATCCCGTTCACCAGACAAGACTGCTTTGATTGAAGCCAGTACGCCTGCTTATTCATTCTTTCGGCCTTTACCTCACTGTTCTATTATTGCTCAGTTGAGCCAGAGCCGAGCAATCCGAACCCTGCTCTCCGTCGCGTATCTTACGCCGAATTGTACTCTCTTGTCGCCGATCTTGTCTCTGCCTTGTTAGCGAATGGTCTCCAAGCAGGAGACCGAGTAGCATCCTACTCTTCAAATTGCATCGTGAGTTAACCTTCCTTGAATGCTTGGCATGTGATATAACGCCAAGGGTGGCGAGGAAGCAGCTATTTGGAGCGAGAAGAACGAAGTGGTCAAATAGTGATTAACTGTGGCTAACTCGTGTATCGCAGGAGAACGTCGCGGCGTGCTTGGCAGCTACAGCAATCGGTTCGTGCTCGTTTGATCCAAAAGTGGCGAATCGCCCTCACTCATATTTGCTTAGGTTGTATCTGGGTCAGTGCTGCGGCAGACTTTGGTCCCGAGGGTGTATTGGAAAGGTACTTTCATAAATCACATCTTTCTCACTCGAAAGTTGAAACTCACACAGACTGCGCTCATAGATTCGAACAAGTCCAACCTAAACTTATCTTTTCTGTGGACGCCGTCGTGTATGTATCCTCAAATTTTTCGCAAGAAACGTCACTGAGCTGCCACTAGCTACAATGCAAAGGTTCATCCTCACGCGCCAAAGTTGAAGGCTCTCCTTTCTGGCTTATCGCAACGATCTCTTCAACCCAAGGTTGTCGTAGTACCCCATCGTACTTCCAAGGATCACAACGATTGGGACACCGCATGGATACCATTCCAAGACTTTGTCGCTGTTGGTAAGGAAAAGAAGCTTGGTCGTACCCCAGAAGGGGAAATTCAATGGGCGCGACTTGGTTTTGACTGGCCATTGTGGATCCTCTTCAGTTCCGGTACGACAGGTATGAATTTTCTCGAAGTTAAAGAATAGCATGATGTTGACATCGTTACAGGACGACCGAAGTGAGTAACTATGTTGTACATCGAACGATTCGTCGGACAACTCCTTTCATTCATAAGACCCATCGTGCATCGCGCTGGAGGAATGCTTCTTCAAGCAAAGAAGGAGTTCGTAATCTGTGCTGACCTGAATGCTCAAGATGTATTTTTCTATTACACCACAACGTAGGTATCTTTCCGGTTGATACATCTTTGTCAAACTACCCGTTGCTGATATATCCTATGTAATCAGTGGATGGATGATGTGGAACTTCCTCGTAAGTGGGCTTAGCCTCGGATGCACCCTGGTGTTGTACGATGGTAGTCCACTACGCGATCCATCTTATCTGTGGAAACTAGTTGATGAACTAGGAATCACCATCTTCGGAACTAGTGCCAAATACATTGATCAACTATCCGTGAGTCGCTAATAAAACAAAGAACCCTAATGCATGCCCGTTCGAGCACGATCTTCATTTAACTTTTCCTTATAGAAATCATATAAACCAAGAGAATGTCACAAACTTACAACCCTTCGCCACATTTATTCCACTGGATCGCCTCTCGCTGCTCCACTCTTTGACTATGTATATGAAGATATTTCACCTAATGTTTTATTAGGCTCCATCTCAGGTAAATCTCATATTCTCTAGTCCATCTACGGTCCGAGATTTTATTTTATTCAGGGTTGTTAATTTCATTCATCAGGTGGCACCGATATTTGCTCTTTGTTCGCTGGAATGTGTTCAGCCTTGCCAGTATATCGTGGAGAGCTTCAATGCAGATTATTAGGTATGGCAATCGAAGCATTCACACCCGATGGAACCGTCGCCAAACCCGACGAACCCGGTGAATTGGTTTGTTTAAAACCATTCCCCTGTATGCCTGTTGGATTTTGGCCATTACCTGGTTATGGAAGTGAAGAAGCCGTGGAAGCCGCCAAGGTCAGATACCAGCAGGCATACTTCTCAGAGTTCAAAGGTGTATGGTGTGAGTGATATTTCAGAATCAATAAGGTGTGGCGTGTTCGTGGATTTGAACTAAATCTAAAATACTGCCCCTTTCCGTATAGACCACGGAGATCATATTGTCATCACACGTTCGCGCGAAGGCAATGGTGGTGGTATAATTATGCAAGGAAGGAGTGATGGCGTCCTGTGAGTATCATCCCCTTTTCCCTTTGTCACCTATTCTTCTGCCTTTGTGGTATTTGAACTTACTTGAATGTATTATTCAGTAACCCCGGAGGTGTACGTTTTGGATCGGCAGAATTGTACGATGTGATAGACATGTACTTTGCTCCGAACGTCGCACATTCATCACACACTATCGTTGATTGTCTTGCGGTTGGACAAAGTATTGAACAGGGAACAGACGAACGAGTCATACTTTTTGTCAAATTATTGGAAGGCCAACATCTTACGGCGGAATTGGAGAAGAAGATTAAAACGGAAATCAGGACGCGCAAGAGTCCAAGGCACGTGCCAGCTAGGGTGAGTATTTTTCTTATTTTCTTTTCCTCGTTCCAACATTCAAGTTGTTCTCAATCTTTGTCATTTCGTCAAATGATTGACGTTCGACAATGAATTTCGGGGATTCTGAACTCGTGATTGATCATTGTGTGTTCTTGTAGATCATCCAAGTGGAAGATATTCCATATACTCTCAATGGGAAGAGAGTGGAAGTTCCTGTCAAGAAGGTGTGTTTTTATTTATCTTGGTCTTCTTTCTTCTGCCGTCTATGCAAAAGTGGAACCTTGATCTGGAACTCTCTCTTCACAGATTATAAATGGCGCACCCGTCTCGAGTGTGAACCCAGCCACTCTGCGAAACCCAGAATGTCTGGATGCATATGCGATTATCGGTGAAGAGTTGAGAAAAGAGGTCAACGGTAACGCATGAAGATACTGGTAACCTAGTTATCCACCCATCTTATTCGCGTATCATTTAAACCTTTTAGGGAATTTTTAGGGTGATCATACATACAAAATATAACGACCTATATATCTGGTCGCTTTCGACCACTATTGCATTTGGCGTAGTCCGTACGTTACAACGTGGGATAACGATCTTTGATTCTCGAAAATTTCTAGTTTAAAAATTGCGCAGTGTGGAAGGAAAACATCAGGGATGATTCTGAAGATTTGGAGTGGGAGACATTGGTACTGAGATGGACCTTTCGGAAAATTGAGAAGATGAAGAACGAGCCCAGAATACCACCTGTGAGTACACCATGGCCATAAGATAAGTATCGACCAAGCTTCAGTCTAGGACATCTTATATATAGTGGTTCAGAGAGTCTAGAGGTATGTTCATGACACGAGGGTGGTGAACACCTCGAGGTGTGAAAGCTGTGCGACGTGCCGTTTAACTTTTTCAAAGAGGGAAATTTCCACAAGAAAAAAAGGCGTCTGCTTTATCCATGTCCCATTGTGAAAGATGTGATCAGGTTCTTGAGCGGGATTATGGACGCCTCGGGTTTTGAGGGCAAAGTAGACATAGATGAGCTGGTAGTGATGTGCACGATTGTTATATAGCAAAGCTAAAGCAGATGAATGCCGATGCGTCTACTCGAACATAAAAGAGAACAATGGAAAAAAGCCTCCGCTACGGTGGTCGAGTAGAGAGATCCAGGAGATGAGATCCGTGCTATCTGCTTCCGGGATGAGTTGATGCGACATTTTTAGCGCTTTATCAACTCCCTGGAAAGGTCCCGTTTGAGTTTGTACGCCGAATTGGAAGCCAAACATGCAGCCATGAGGCAGATTACAGAACAGATTCATTCCAAAACCATGCCTGCAATTTTCACTCCTTGGGAAGGCTTTAAACCCCCGCTTCACCCAGGCCATCGCGCTTTTCCTCGAGCTTGCCATCTCCAGGGTGCCCCAACAACAGCTCGTTGTCGTCGCGACTCTAGCTTTCCTACTTATCTGGCTCTTCACCCAAGGAAAGCACTGGAAAGATTCAAGAGGAGGGCTACATCACACAACTTCTATACCGGAAACGACAAACACACGACTTTGACAACGAGGATCTTGCGCCGCATTTATTTCATTTCCACTCTTGCTTGCCTGCTGTAATCCTCATTGTAGCGGCATCGCCTTTGGGGAGCAACACACGATAATGTACACTACATATACGAGTAAACGAACTCGTCGGCGAGAGCAGATTCAAGCACAAGCTCGAGCTAACGAACAGTCATCATCATCATCACCTCCATCCAAGAGTTTTCTACGGCTCTTTAGGATGCCATCTGTATTTAACATTATAAGATTCAGTGTTTACAGTAAGCACAATCCAGTCCTTCTTCCATTGTCTTGACAAACCATTCAACGAATTTCTTAGCTGCTGTATGTCTTTGGGCTATCGTGTGTCTAGCAATCGCGGTGCACTTCAATAGCATTTTGATATCGTCCGACCTCAGTGAGTACCCTCTTTCCTTCGTATTGTGTTTCCGTATTTCTTATCCATCAACTTGTGCATACAGCTCGTTTTGTTCCATTCGCTATATTCGTGTGCAGCGCAAGTTTACTTCTCATACTCGCATTGTAAGTCCAGAACTCACTATATTCCTTCTGTTGTAACATTCTCTCAATGTCATACAAATGGAACTTTCAACAGACTTGGTTTTGGTTTCTGGCGTGATCGTAACCCGATTTCGACAAGGATAGAGTTGGGATGTTTGGGTCTTGCTGGTGTTCTTTGGCTAGGTTTGTTTCACTTTGAAAGTTCAGTACATCTTTTGCACGTATTGACATAAATTTCTCGCATAGCTTTGTCCGCATTCCTTGCTTCATCCGAATCGGAGGCTGCCGATGTCGAATGTTTCTCCTCCGCTGATAGCACTGAACCGTTCGACATGCCAGGATGTAAGTGAATTCTTGATGTTCGTTTGTTCTTCCTTTACTGAATCATCATTATAGTCAACACGGAAACCTATCACGCGCAGTACAGAGTGTTGGAAGCCTTTTCTATATTTAACGTCATTCTCAGTAAGTCGTCGCGTTTTAACTAGACGACAGCATTCATTGAACTCACCGAACCCTTGATAGTTTTTGCATTCCTTTTCATGTTATCATTCCTCGCCTTCAGGCATCATCGTTGGGGTACCAAGCATGTCTGGACTTCTTCGGTCACTGCATTCCCTTGGTTCGGAGGTCCGGATGCTCAGACAGGAAAACTTCCCATACCTGTGACTTCTCCCGCTGTACGTTCGAAATCTCAAAGGTCACAAATGACCCAAAGATCACAAACGACACAAGTCTCGCGATCACATTCACAATCACGACCTCAAGCTCAGGTATCACGATCTCATTCGCAAACACGACCACAAGGTCAAGTTTCACGATCTCAATCGCAATCAAGAGGAAGGGCCCTTGCTCCTGCTCCTCCTCCGGAACACGAGAAGCCAGCCATGCCTCGACGTTTGCCGTCTACTCATCATTCACCTACTCGTAACGAGGCCCCCACATACGTATACTGGATTCCACACAAGAAACCAGATCAGGCTCCTGTCTCGTACAAACAAGCTCGAGATCCTTACCATCGAGGTGCATCACCCAGGCGGTGAACGGATTATTATGACTTTCATTTTTTTTTCACGATGGGAATGTTACGATTAGAAGAGCAGTGCTTTTATGTATTACTGCATGTTGTACAACTAGTTATACGGGAACAATCTACCGGGTTATTTGTAGGATACGTACATGTTTGTTGTCCGCGGACCCTGACTGCAGTTGAAGTGTAAAGTCGATCTACTAAAGAGAAAGCAAAGCCCGAACATGCATGTTGCCTCGAGGCACTGAAGGCTCTGCAGAACACCAGATTTAGCGTTACGTCATCCCACCTCGTTGTTCATTTTGCGAGGTCGAGCCCGCCTAACCCTCACTCACCTCTTTTCCCCGTTTCCCTCCTGCAATCAACATCCTAACCTCTTCATCTTGTTTTTATAAAAAGCTTGCTATCTCAACGACTCTTGCACGATTTTTTTCCAACATTCACGATATACTTTTGACGATTAACTTTGCTTGTATCTTTGCTGAAACCTTGAAACTTTGGGACGCAGTCGATCTTCGATCACATCCCAGCACCCAAGGTTCGAAACTTGCCTCCGTCTTACTCCTCTCTTTGTTTTCGATCACATTTTATTCTGACACACCGGTTTCTACAAAAAGAATCAAGATGACACAACTGTTTCGAGACTTGCGGGTCTATGGCCTTGGTATGTTTCGTTGGAGGTTGAAGTAGACTGACGAAACTAACCCGGAATTCAACTAGTTGCTATTATGATTCTATCTGCTACGGTTCTTGGATTAGCTGCATATCTTGGTAGTATTTTCTTACCTGATATCAATCGTGAGTCCCCCCCTCGTATTATGGTATCATTCACTCATTAACATTTCTCGAACAGGCGACTTTTCAATTTTTGCAATCATTGTACCTTCTCTAACACTGCTAGGGTATATTGCAGTGTATGTATTTCTCTAGAAGATCCATCTTTGATGGGAGAATGACTAATGCTCAACGTACAGAATATCATGGTCTCAACCTCGGATAGACGCTACCATATTGTTTATCCTCGGTGTTCTTTGGCTCAGTGAGTTTGAATGATTTGGTTAATGTTATATTATGGTTCAAACTGACGTCCTCCGAAAGCTATGGGAGCTTGGTCTGCGTATGTATTTTTTTTTTGACTGAACGGTGGTCTTTGGGGTACGGGATTAACAATTCTACTCTTGCAGTGATTTTCTTGGTAGCACTCAATGTGTCGCACTTGATAATCAAAGGACACCGACCAAGAATGGATCTGGTAAATCAAAAACAGCTCACCGATTTTATCCCGAGTTTTAATAATTTTGTTTACCCTGTTACAGTTAGTTCAAAGTCATATTGCTATGAGATGAGAGTCATTGAAGCCTTTTCTTGGATGATATTCTGTCTCTGTACGTCTAGCACCTTCTCCTTCAAATATCTCAATCTAAATTCAATTCGCATTTGTAAAAAAAATATAGCCGCAATATTCCTTTGGATCCTCATCGCGCTTACCAGTCGCTCTCGAGCCTTGGGCAGACCATTTGCATGGTCCGAACCCGTCATTGAACTGCCTTGGTTCGGAGAGTGGCCAGGTTGGCCAGCAGATTCAGGACCTTACCCTGGTTATGGTTATCCAATGGGTATGGGATATCCAGGAGGACAACCTGTTGCTTATGGTGGTCAACCTGCTCAGGTGGTTAGCGGCGGGTACGTCGTACAACAAAACCCTGGTCATTCGGTTGTGATTCAACCTGGTATGAATGGTCAGGCGCCAACGATCACACAGGTTCCGGGTGTGGTGAACTCTGTGTGAACACTGAACACTGTTTTAGTGTGATGATCATAGATTTATGTTCGCTGGGCCTTTGGTTCCGAGTGTCCCTATTATCTGGTTTTTTTTTCGACATTAAAGCTACTTCAAAGCTTCAAATTTACTTCAACTTCAAAGGATGTTTCGTAGTTGGTTTGGAAGAGTTGCAAGATTCTTCCCCTCTGACTGTGGAGCTCAGAAACAAACAAATCTATACAACAAACATACCGATAGAATTTTCAATTCTCAACGAAAACAAGTGACGATTTTATTTCTTTTGTACGATATATCACCTCATGCAATATCTACGGACCGGTACTCTTTATACCAAATGGTTGTCGGTAAATATTGGAGACAAGTTTCTTTTCTTCTTTCTATCCGTTGTTTTGTTTTCTGTCAATTCATATACATATTTTACCTTACTTGTTCACATCTGTTGTCTCTACTACTCCATGATCCTCATGTACTCATCTACAATCGACCTGATTCGATGGCACGATTGGAATGTCATTTATTGATATCTCTTACGAGAAAACCACAGTTTCTGTGCTTGAATATCTGTTGAACCTGAGGGAAGATAAATTGTAGCATTTTGTACGAGTGCGCTTGCTAGCTAGTGCCTAGTGCCTCATGGAATCGACGAGGTAAAGATCTCAGACAACGTTAAGACGAAAAACGTGTAACTTTACTCATTCAGACAGCACGCCTACATCGCAAGTCATCTTAAGATATACATAAGTATACAAATCAGCTTTCATACTGAAATTCCAATCTATTAAACCTCCCATCTGACTATACATCCATTACTCGAATACTGAAAGAACAGCGACCAGATAGTTTAGCTTCAACACAGAATGCCTGTATTCAACGGAACCTTGCTTCGCTCCTCGTTGAAAGGTGAGCATATTCCAGGCCTGAACGATGATTGACAGCATAGGAATATCCGTGGTATTTCTCGTACTGAAGATTGCCGTATTTCTTCTAGCTGCAGCGGTAGCTCTTACAGCACATCTTTTGACGTATATGTTACCAAGTGGAATTCGTGAGTTGGTTTATATATCCATAGAAGTCTCTACACAGAGATGAGGATAGATGATGACCCCGGGAGAAACAGATATCTTTAGCTTGATGCAGAGTACTGTTGCTGTACTTGCTATAGCATCTCTGGCAATATTGTGAGTTAGTTTTAGTTATTGTTCCTGATATGTCAATCAACATACCCTCTCTGGCTTCTCGTAGAGTCGTCATGCATCATCGAAGAGATGCACATCTCCTCACACAAACACAAGAAGAAGCTATCCTAATAGGCGCATTTGGACTCTTCTGGTTCGGTTCGTACAGACTAGATGCTTTGATTCTTCATAGATATTCATGACAATTGCGACTTCTGTGGGAACAGCTATCTTGGTCGGTATTCGAGCCATGAACCAAACACCGGACATGTCATTGTACGCTGGGGGACACGGTAGTAACTCTGTAGCAGGAAGCAACGCTATCGCAGAAACAGCATCAAGATCCGTAGGTGGTGGAGTGCCTGGCCGTGAAGGAAGAAATGGAGCAAAGGTACCTGGAAGAAGAGCATACCCTTGTGATAAAGATTCTGTATATTGTGTTGTCGAGGAGTGGTACTATTAGAGTCGAAGGGAGGATGCATGTACATTATCGTAGATCAGTGCTGGTCGACTGAGCTAGTTTGGGTCAAAAATCGTGAATAATGAATCGAGCATGGCATGGGTTCACAAAACCCTCAATGAATGTTTGACCAAGGAATTAATCGGGCGAGTTTTCTATCGTCCGAATGGTACAACTCCGAAGGAACCCTTCCACGGATTAGCATAGTTGGACGACCTTGAAATGCCTCAAAGCGTGTGATGCACGAGGAATTCGCGAAGATCAAGAGTACGATGTGCAATAACCTGTCTGAAATCACGTAGATCTTCCCAAACAGTGTTGATGAAAGGAGATGTCAAGGGGCTTCAGAGTAACGAGTCCTGCACGAGAAGTCAAGATGTAGAGTAGAAGGAAGAGGTATCGTTTGTGAACGGAGGCAAAAGCTAAAGCAAAGAGAGTCGGTGAATGCCGGCCGTACGGAGGACGGAACGGGGCGTAAATGAGGGGGGCAACTTGACCATACAGGGTACTTTACTAACTACCACTCTTTACCACCTACTATCTCTATCACTCTCCCGCCTACCCCATCTGCTGACTACCATCTCGACCTACTGCTTTGTGCACATTCTCGAGATTCGACAATCCCGCTATTACGCTGATACCTTGACATCCTCCTAACACTGCAGCACTATGATGAGTTCTATCCTTGAGACATGTGCAAGTATAAGCACAGTAGTACTGATTCCATCTGTTTTCTGTTATCCACGCCTCTCCAGGAAAACGAAGAATTGAAACAGATGTCATGAAGCTGTGCGTACGAATACTCAAAATACCAGGCTCACTATTCTAGTCAACTAATCATGGATGGAAAGCTGATCTTATAAATACCTCTTGTATGCTAGGTTAATGTCAGACTATGAGGTCAATCTTGTCAATGACAACATGCAGGAATTCTACGTCAGGTTTCACGGTCCCGCAGAAAGTACGTCGTTATATCATGCTAGTATCTGACTTACTGACTGCTCTCCATTTGTTTCATTCATCTCCCTTTCGGTTACTACTATACAGCTCCATTCGCTGGTGGCGTATGGAAGATCCATGTTGAACTCCCAGACCAATATCCGTTCAAATCACCTAGTATCGGTTTCATGAACAAGATCTTCCACCCAAATATCGATGAGTTGTACGAGTGGTTTCTATTCACACCATTGTTTCCATCAGGACATACTGAAGTTACTAATTACGCGGTATCTTTTCCATCCTTCTTTTTATATAGAAGTGGCTCAGTATGCTTAGACGTTATAAACCAAACGTGGTCACCCATGTTCGGTATGTGCAATAGCGTTATTCGAAGTCACGACACTGAAGTGTGCTATCTTGCTCAGATATGATCAACATCTTCGAAGTATTTCTGCCCCAACTACTGAGATACCCAAATCCCAACGACCCACTGAATGGAGAGGCTGCCGCATTGCTGATGCGTCATCCAAAGGAGTATGATGCTAAAGTCAAGGGTACGTTCTACATTCATGGTTCTGAGAATGAATCGAGTTTGTTCACCATCGGTCCACTGCTCCTTAGAGTATGTCCAAAGATTCGCTACCAAAGAGGCCGCAGATGCGAACAACGAAGACGAAGATGCAGACGATGAAGAGATGAGTGACATAGGAAGTATCAGTGAAGACGAATGAACGGTTTAGCCCCTTCCTCGCTGTTTGTCCGATGCATTTCGCCTCCATTCTTCCACTTGCTTACTCTCTTTGTTGCTTACTTCTATATCATACCTGGCTAGGATCCTTCGTGTTTTTTTTCCATTGCATTCTTCTTCATCCATCCCAACTTATATCTTGTCTCCTTTCTTATTATATTGTCTTGTATGTATGTAATACCACCCATCATCCCCCCTGCTGCAGCAGAGGTCAACCCAACCCCTCTCCTTGTTCTCGTGTAGAAATACTGTTTGTAACTCAAATACTTGGAATCAATGCCCGTACAACGCCTGACGCCTCCATTGAAGCCCGTCGATTTCCAGAACGTTCGAGCTGCCTTGTCTCGCCGTTGATCACCTCGATATGATCAAAAAGACTCAGCGTGGTTGAAGTGAACTGCAATCTGCTGCCGACGAGCTTGAGGATATTGTGATTTACGTCGGGTCTCGGTTTAGTGGAATTTGTCAACAAGTCCTAGTAAGGGTAAGGACGATGTTAAGAAGTCGGTGGCGGAATATTGCCAATGAGGTCGGCAACCTTCTTCTGTGCTTCGATGGCAGTCTGTAGTGTGATAATTAGATGCTTGAAGACATCCGGTAAAACCAAGGAACATCACGCACTTTAGTGAGCAAATCAATTTGCGCCTTGACATTGTCCACTGTGGTGACTACAGCTTTGCTTTGTTTGAGTAGTGCTTCTTTCTGGGCTAGAAGATCTTTCTTTCTTCGATCCAACCTAACGACAAGATGTTCAGGACTCTATAGGCAAACAGTCAAAGAGAGCACTCATACCTCTGGCGCTCAGCAAGTTCAAAGTTTAAACGGCTAAGCATAAGAGCATGTTCATCATCAACAATTTCCTCTGAACGTGATTCGGGGGCAAGTTCTAGGAACTCGTCAAGGGAATGAAGGGGAACATCCTGGTAGTTGGAACTGTATATGATGAGAAGAACTGTTGAGAAAAGGTAAAGGTAACGAACAAGAGGTGAGACTCACGCGAATTGAAGGCATTTTTCTATTTCCCTCTCCAGATGACGTTTCTCATACTGCAAATTCTGGAGTCCCAAGTATGTCTGATCCATGTCTTGTCTCGCGTCTGTAGTTGCCTGCTTATGAGTGCGAGTGGCCGCATTTGCAGCTCGATTGAGAGCTTTCAGACGTGCAAAGAGTGCTCCTGCGCGGATATTGACTGTTGTCGGATCATGATTGAGGTAAGCAGAAGAAACCAAATCGCTCAAAGTTTCTATAACCTGGTCGGGCGAAGGAGGTAGAGCAGCGTTTGGAAGAGGATCGACTGCAGGCATGTTAATGATAGTTAGAGAATAAAGTGATTCGGCGTGTGTACGGTATGACCGGAGACAAAACGGAGAGTGTGTGGGTAATGGCCGGAGTTGCCGGAGGAATGTGTGTAATCTCCGGCTAGTCCGGGCCGAATGCTTGTGAATAACCTACACAGTTGCATCATATAAGATTGACGCCGGATGAAGCATTGAGATTAGGTCGCTCTGTAACCTGTCTCTGTAAGACAAAGTCTGAGAGGAGGGAACGAACACCTTATAACTTCCTATCATCATCCCCACCCCCCTTGAATCCCCTTTCTGTTCTCAACCACCACCATCTTCATCAACCATGGCTACCACAGGTCGTCCTCGCGCCATGTCTGGCACAATCCCTTCCATGGAGACTGCACACCATGAGCTCAAGGAGAACACAGTCATCATCGGTACAAGTCCTTCTCCTTTGCATTTACATGCCTTTATCTAACACGGTATCATAGTCCTTGGTGCCTCTGGTGATCTCGCGAAGAAGAAAGCGCGTTATTATCACCTTATCATGACATATTTCAATACTGACCGCCCCTTAGACTTTCCCTGCTCTTTTCGGTCTCTACCGTAATGGCTACCTACCAAAAGATGTCAAGATCGTTGGTTACGCTAGAACGAAGATGGACGACGCTGAATATCACAAGCGTATCACCAGCTACATCAAGAACAAGGACGATGAAGAGATTGCACCTAAACTAGCGGAGTTCATAGGTTTCTCCTCTTACATTTCCGGTGGATATGAGGATGACGAATCCTTCCAAAATCTCAACAAACACATCGAGTCCTTTGAAGCCAATTATCAAACAAAGGAGAAGAACCGTCTCTTCTACCTTGCACTCCCTCCATCTGTCTTCATCCCCGTCTCAGCTCATCTGAAGAAAAACTGTCATATCAAGGACGGCGTCAACAGAATCATCATTGAGAAACCATTTGGAAAGGACCGTGAATCCTGCGCGACACTACTTTCGTCCATTAAAGCCAACTGGCATGAAGACGAGACATTCCGTATCGATCACTATCTCGGAAAGGAGATGGTGAAGAACCTCCTCGTCTTGCGTTTCGCTAACGTCGCCATGAGCGCAGGTTGGGACAAGAACTCGATTAGTAATGTCCAAATTACCTTCAAGGAACCTTTTGGTACTGAAGGTCGTGGCGGTTACTTTGACGAGTTCGGTATCATTCGTGATATTCTCCAGAACCGTGAGTTGACCTCTCTCCCAAGCCTCCCACCCAATATATCCTATTGGTTCGATATGGTGAGAAACATATACTCACAATCGACCATATGACAGATTTATTACAAGTGCTTAGCATTTTGACCATGGAACGTCCGGTCTCATTCGCAGCTGAAGACATCCGTGATGAAAAGGTGACTTACCAATCATCTGTCGCTTGAATATTTTGTTAAGTCCGATATCGCAGGTAAAAGTTTTGCGCTGCATCCCACCTATCGAAAGGGAAGACGCTCTGCTCGGACAATACGTCGCAGCCAATGGCAAGCCTGGTTATCTCGATGACGACACTGTTCCTCACAACTCGGTCTGCCCGACATACGCCGCTACTACCTTATGGATCAACAACCCGAGATGGGAAGGTGTTCCTTTCATTCTCAAAGCCGGCAAGGGTGCGTCACCCCTTTTTGTCGTCAAACCACCAATCACTTTCATTGCTCACGTGATTCCATAACCGCTTTCTTTCATCTTAATCAGCTTTGAACGAAGCGAAAGTGGAGATTCGAATTCAATACAAGGACGTTACGCAGGGTATCTTTAAGGATATCTCAAGAAATGAACTTGTTCTTCGAATTCAACCTTCGGAAGCTGTTTATCTCAAGCTTAACACGAAGATGCCAGGATTGATCACACGTGCTATTCCTACTGAGATGGATTTGACTTACAAACGTCGATTCGCTGAGGCTGTTATTCCCGAAGCTTATGAAGCTCTCATTCTTGACGCTCTCAAGGGTGATCATTCGAACTTTGTTCGTGATGATGAATTGGATGCTGCATGGAAGGTAAGTCTGAAACAGAATGGCTAGCAATATGATTTGATAATCATATTTTTTGTACGAAATAGATCTTCACTCCTATCCTTCACTGGATTGAAGGAAGACATGGTCCTAGCCCCAGACCAGTTCCTTATCCTTATGGTTCACGCGGTCCCAAAGAACTCGAAGCTTTCATCAATAAATATGGATTCAAGAGGACAACTGAGGGATAGTAAGTGAAATCGTCCATATTACTATCATATTGCTATGCTTGGCAAGTCAGAATGAGAGTTTCAACTAACTAACTCTCGTTCTTCTCCCCCCCTTCCTTTTTTCTTCTCCCACTCAAATAGCAACTGGCCAGTTACGAACTTGGCTAGCCTTTAAACCAATCAACCTCGACCCGTCAGCATCATCATTATCCATGCATTGAAAACGTCAAATGTTAGATCGGTTGGAGTTATGTAAAGTAATGGATGAAAGGAGAGGAGCTGGTTTATTAGTCTTGATGGGAATACGTTGTTGATTTGTTCGTCCAAGTATGTTTGTCTGTTTGTTTGTCTGTCTGTCTGCCTGGTTGCAGGGATCGAAGTACGTGTATGGCCGGAAAGAAGAAGTAGAGAAGGAATTGAAAGAAAGAAGGATTTTTAGGATCTGGATGGATTTTTTTTCTTAGCATGGAGACGAAGAATTCAAAGAAAGGATTGTTTAGTTGGTATGCTGCTGAAGAGAACCCGCAAATGTTTTTCCCGTTTGTATAGAATTTGTGAAAGAAAGATTTCTTCTCTGTACTTATCCTACGTGTGTATGCTATCCATTGTTTTCCAACTCGTTCTATTCTGTACTCATTTGAATGCATGAATCGTGAATGATATCCAAACCGATACCCCCATTCCGTTGTCCCAATCATAACTAGTGCAGCTCAATTAGAGGCATTGTATACGTACACCATGATGCATGAGGCTTCAAGCAGTTCGTCCAACTGTAGTCCATAGGGTCGTGATCGGGTAACAATGCAGAAGCCTGTGTATATATTGCGTAGTGCGAGAGGATGTGATGGAAGAAATGACATGTCTAACTAGTACTAACGATGCAGTGTTATGAAAAAAGTGCATGACGAACACAAAAGAATAAGTAAAACATTGAGCAAACATATGTACAATCGAAGATGATTCAGAGAGATAAAAAAACACAAAAAAGCGAGAAATAATATATGCACAAAGAAAACGAAAACAAGTAAGATCACAACCTCACGCACCAACAGTACTATCATCATCCCTGTACAATCTAACCTGAGCCATAAAAACTCCTAAAACCAAAATACTATATACACCATACAACCCAAATCTTGGTAATCCGAATAAAGGCCAATAGAGAATCCGTATTAGCAGATGACGCATCCACCAGAGAACCACCTGAAGAGGAGAGGCGAGAGCGTAAGAACGTGCCCTTTGAAAATGGAAACACGATTCAGGGGAGGGGAAGGGAGAGAGCAGCAGTCATTATGGGGTTTGGATCTCTTTTGATAGCATAGGATAGAGTGATAAAGGGGGAAGATGGGGAGGGATGCATGTGAAATGGAAGGACTTACCAGTTGTTCTTAAGTTGTTCTATCCAGTGGACTACGAGTCTCAACCTGAGACGAGGCGAACGTATAGGAAGTAACTTTTCTCGTTCATGCTCGTCGATGGGTAAAACCTAACAGAGATTATAGGACGAAAAATTGAGTTGACTAGCCTCGTCGAAGTTGACCGTTTGAAATATGACTCACCAGACCCATCCAAAAACTGAACAAAGCTGGATCTTCAGGCATGGGCACAAACCGATTATTCAGGTGTTGAACGACCCAAGGCGTCCCTTCCCTCAACTCTTCCAGGAATCCATGGCAAGTAGCCATAAGTTCTTCATTAGTAGGAGCAGGTAAAGAGGTCCGTGAACTTGGTGTGTTCGGCACATTCCTGGATGACGAAGTGGAAGTCTCCCCGTGACGTGAAGAAGGCCGGTTGATATTGATCTGAGGTAACCTCGATTCAGCTTGAGCGAGAGCAAGAGCATCTGGTTGATCTCGTTCATCAACCGCGTTTAACTCCTGTTCAGTTTTAGGTTCCTCTATTCCACTCTCGCTATTGGTATCATCAGGAAAATCTTCAATCCTCTCCACTCTAGCGATACTATACCCATCCAATGTTCCTCTTTCCATTATTCGAAATCTCCACGTTCCCCAGGCTTCCACTCGGCATTGGCCGTCGGAAAGCATTTGAACGTTTCGAATCTCGAGCATGGTACCGAATTCGTTGGATTGGGATACTGTGTTTGATGAAGAAGGATTGGAAGAATGGGGTATAGAATGGGCTGGTGGTATCATTCCGAAACAAGGGTGAGGGGTCTCGAGGCATCTGCGTAACATGAGTCGATATCTACGAGAAAACAACATTCAGTGTTCGACATCCGCCATAGAGGAATTGTACGACAAACCTAGGTTCAAAGAAATTTAAAAATACAGGCATTCCAGGGAAACATAGTTGGCAAACAAAGATAGGTGTGTCCAAGCGTGCATCTCGCTCTTCGGCTCTGATAGCTTCTCCGCGAGCAGCATACACCGGAGCAAAACCTTTCAGAACTATGAATATGCCATGAGTACGGAATTGCGCTGCGTAAAAACAGCATGACTTACTGATAGCCAGAACGAGTTTATTACAAGGGTTGTCTTGAAAATAAGAGTATTCAGGAAGTTCTTGTCGACACAGTGGGCAGGTTGAACTGTGGTCAAGAGAACGTTGCAAGCACCTGGAACAAAATGTCTAAACAACGAAAGGCGAGTGAGTAAACCATTCTTGCTGAGCATATAAAAGTCGAGGAAAGGATCGATGCCCGGGATTTTCGACAACATTTTAAGATACTAGACTGTACTGTCCAGACAATAATTCTCGGAAGTAGCCACCCTCCGCGGATGGTTGGTAGGGGCATGTCGATCACGATCGGATAGTCTAGACCACCATGACACATTACAAGGCAGTAAAACGGAAGCATCAAGAGAGGACGGAAAGTAGGCGGCAGATCCGAAAACGGGAATGGTGTATGGAGGATTGAAAACTCACATGTTGACAAGGTGTGGTTACAGGCTGCCACATAAGACCAAAGCAGATTTCGCAGTTGAGTTCTGTGAGCATTTCTTTTTCTAACCTTCCACTCGCAGACAGCCTATCCTGAGAGGTGGAGCGCGTTCGAGAGGCATCGGTTTCATTGCGATTCCGAGGAGGATGTAAACGAGACCGTTTTCTTGGACGATCTGAGAGGAGGGATGGTGACCTAGGTCTGCGGGATCCAGCGAGAGGTTGGGGAGGATCTGAAAGAGAAGCAGAGTCCGGAAGAGATGTAGACGGAATATCCGAAAGCGGATTACGAGAATCCTGAGGGTCTGGATTGTAGTATAGGTCGTCTTCAGAGTCGGTATGTTCGTCGTCGTCTTCAACAAGTGGATTTGGGATGTCCTCGTCTGCAAACCAGTCTTCGGAACGGACGACCAGAGACAGAATCTTGTTGACCGTCACGTCTACCTGTAGAGTGGATGAAGGAGTAGACATAGGTTGTGATTGCTGGGAAGTGGAAGCGGCAGGTGGGGGGATAATGTTAACGCGTGAGTCTGGATGTCGAGGCAGGGACGGAGGTGTATCGGATGCCGCAGTACGAGAGCATGTTGGAAGAGGACAAGGCGGTAATGGAGACTTGGCTTTTGAGGACGACGAGAACATGGAAGACAAAAAGGAAGAAGACGAGGAGGATGAGAGGTGCTTCATGCACACAGTATGGCCGCAGCGGAGGGTGACGGGGGCATTGAGCAAAGCTGGTGGATCGCATAGAGGACAGCGGAGAAGGGGGACGAAGTCGGGGGGCTTCATGGCTGTTAGAGAGGGAGTGGAGAGGGTAGCATTGGTATATGAGAGAGGCGGGGAGAAGGGGATAAATCTGTAGTAGGAGTGCGATGAAGAGCGTGTGCCGAGGTTAAGGTGAATCGGCAGAGGTGTTCGGCGAGAGAATGAGAGTCATCGAGATGAGTGATCACTGTCCCGAGCAGTGTTTGAGCACAGACAGGGACGCCCACACCCAGCTTCGGTTCTCTTACATCAGGTCACGTGGCGCCGATCGTTTCCCCACTGCACGTGTTATCATCTCGATCATACCTTGACGTAATCCCCGCATTCCCAGGCTGCGACTTTCTTGAGTCCGATGTTATTTTCTCGCAGTCTCGCAACACACAACGCCCTCTTTCACTCAGGCCAGCGCAGGGCGCAGCGACGCAGGCGTTGTGTGAGAGGGAGGTGTCTGATAGAATTGATAGAGTCTGGCAAGGTGGAGGGTTCAGATCGCCCTCAAAGTGCGATCCTCTCCCTCGATCCATTGTCTGCTGTGCGACCACCCGTTATCTTCCAACTCCGGTATTTCCAAATCATATTCACCATCCTCCCACCGTCGCCCTTTCTGCAATTTCCTCTTTCTCTCGGTCTGACCCATCCGTGCCATGCGCCAGAATATTCATTTCGCTCGATGTCGACGCATTCGTATCCGCTGTCGACCGAGCAAATGTCGATGAAGAGCCAGAATCATGAAAATCCTACGGCGACTCATCGTCTGCAGTCGATGTCCATCTACCTCTTCCGGCGGCATCTCCTCGTAAAATGGAAATTCGACGTCAGAGTGGTCTGTACCAACGGTCAATTCTGTCAATAAATGCCATTTACATCGGAGCATAGATATCATACAACGGTCCATCTCTTCACATACGCCTCTTTCGTTTTTCATATACCCTTTTCAATATATCGACAACTATCATTAATTCTTGGCATGAATCGGACCACCTACCTAGCCGGGCTGCTATGTGCTGCAACATCAGCTTGTTTTTGCGTTCGAGAAGAAAGACATCACAGATGGTTTCCCCTCCCCTGCCCCGGTCTTTCAGCTAACCGAATCAATCGTCCATTTTCGCCGGTCTTGCCCATACTCTAGCAGACCCTCCAGCCGAATTCTCCTGACTCCTGAGACTCCTCGCAACTACTCAGATAAGATTTTTCCTTTCATCTCAGAGATGGTGAGCAAGAACATTGTCGAGAATCCGCCGTTCGTTCTGAGAAAATAAAGATTCACCGTCGCAATGCAGGGCGAACGAGATGTTGATGTTTCAGGCCACCCGCATACGGTCGGCGGTGATATTGACTGGCCAAGGTGCCGGATTGTTCGCTCCCTAGCACAATGGCCAGCCTATTTAAAGCCTCCGTGACTTTACGGACCCAAAATATGAAACATAGAGCTGATCCTACACTTCTGAGCCGTTCATGAATTATAGCAGTCCAGAATCACGTCGACGGATAGCTTGTAGCCATTCACTCGTTTTCAAAAATGCTACATCATAAATTCGGACCAGCTATCTGATACACTTGTTCTGTGAACTTCCTTAACGGTTAAATAACAGCGACCAACTGACCGCTGCCTCGTTGACGAAAAGATTGTTTTCTTTCTCGCTTCCAACTTTTCCCCTTTCATCGTCACAAGCCCCACTCATTGCCCAACGATCTCCCAACCGAGCACTCCTAACTAGACCAGCTGACATTCTTTAATACATCTCATCCGGATTATCAATATCCTCCTGCGCATAAGATTTCTCCTCCGGTACGATCTCCCAATTAATCGGTTGACCAGCCATAAACGGTACCACCACATTTTCGCCTAGTGACCATTGGTTCTCGATAAGTTTCCCTGTTGGGCGACGTAATGTCACTTTAATATTTTCTCGAGCAGGGATCTTGTAAAAGTTTCGCCCGAATGTGCTTGTAAAGTTTTCGAGGTTGTGAAGAGCACCGAAAGATTCCAGAAGGTGAGCTACGAGAGGGAGAAGGATTGGGGATGTATAGACTCCAGCAGCGCAGGCATGGCTCGGTGATGATGTCGATTTCTTGGAGGATTGGTGAGGTGCTGAGTCGGAACCTAGGAAAAATCGAGGATGACCTGTTTCATGACGCCGATCAGTTCTTTTCTGACATGTCGGGGAGGTAGACAGGTAAAAGGAGCATCATCAACGAACCTTCCCTGACAATATCTCTTAATGCTTGTCTATCATCCGGGAACTTCGCCACAGGTTTACAAAAGTTGAAACTCTGACCGGCCCAATCGTCCACGATTAAAGCAAGATGATGAGCTGTTATAGTGCAAGCCACAGTATTTCCTAGACTCTTTACACATTCTACTGCAGCCCTGGTGGTAGCGTGCTCAAGCACGATCCTAAGTTTCGGAAATCGCTGATGTAATTTGATGAGATGGGGGAGGAAAGTAGGCTCTGCGTTCAGGACGCATGTATTGGATGAAGGATCAGAGGGGACTTCTCCGTGGAGGTTCAGCACCATATCGACTTCTTCCATTGCTTCGAAGACTGGGTAGTAGGCTTCGTAGGATTCAATTCCTCCTTCAGAGTTGGTTGTTACTCCACGGGGGTATGATTTTACACCTATTGAAAAATAATGTGTCAGTAACTTTGACAACCTTTCGTTTCTTGTTCGTTTCATACCTACTATACCAGCTTTCTTTGCTTTTTTGATCTCATCTGGAGTAAGATCGGGAGAGAGATATAGGGTCATGAGGTACTCTACTGCAGGGTCGATGGCTTGCAGCTGCGCCTTGTACAATAATGCCTCTTCTGTATTCTTTATAGGCGGTTGAAGATTAGGCTAACCCCACCAAGGATAAACCGAAAAAAGTCAGTACTTTCTTAAGAACAAACGGAAAAAGGAACGGACTAACCATAACATAGGCGGTATAGAATCCCCCTTGTCTGACATGTTTAGTGACCAACTCCGAAAAACTTCCCTGCCTCAAATGAACATGAAAATCTGCAGGATGAGTGACTTGAATAGTCTGTTGCTCTGAACTTGGCATGATGGATGATGGTGGTACCAAAATGAGAAGGGTCACGATCACGTGTCACATTCGCGTGGTTTGTTCTCGTGAGTTTGTTTAAGCGTCTATTGTTGGTTCGTTGCCTTTTGGTTTGGTTCGACTTTCGCCGGCAGGCGATCACCACACCCCGTTCCCGTTCTTCGCTTGACTTTCATCGTCGAACGACATAACATACATAACACGACATATACGCCTCGTACAGAAGATTCATTTTTCTTCTCTTTACTACATTCACTCTAACAAACACTCACCGACAACCTTGACGACATAAAGTATACATAACAACCAAACCACAAACAGACATCCAACTTCATATTGAACACCGAACTTTGCATTGTGAACCATGGTCGCCGCAGGCTCTATCACGGTAGCTGGTATGTTTCATCTTCATCTGTTTCCAATGTGATCCAATCGCTTGACTTCTAAATTCTTTGTTGCTGCGTAGTCCGTGTTCGACCACCAACCTCTTTCGAATTCGCTCGTCTCCCAGAACCCACTTTTGACAATTGCATTCGTGGAGACGGAGCGCTATCCTTGGCCAACAACAGACCTGTTACAAGCCAATCATCCGTCAGAGAAATCGTTGAAATTGTCGATGATCGCGTGTTGACTTTCGACCCTGAGGAAAGGGATGCATCTAAAGCGTTCATGGAAAGAGGATTCTTACCACCTGGGACGAAGAGATACAAGGATAGAAGATTTATATTCGATAAAGTCTTTAGGAATGATGCGAGGCAGACGGATGTTTATGAAGGTACTGCGAAACCTTTGTTGAAGAACCTCTTGGATGGGTATAACGCAACGATCTTTGCGTATGGGGTGAGTTGTGTCCTCTCTTCCGATTTGTATAGAGTAGAGTCATTCATTCTTGCTATTCGACGTGTTGTCGTTTTGGTATAGGCCACAGGATGTGGAAAGACACATACCATCAGTGGTACAGACGAAGACCCAGGTATTATCTATCTCACCATGGCCGATCTCTTTCAAGAAATCGAGGATAGGAGAGAAGATCATAACGTCGACGTTGTGGTCACATTTCTCGAAATCTACAATGAGGAAATCCGAGATTTATTAGCTGAGCCTGGACAAGCAGCTCCAAGAGGTGGATTACAAATTCGAGAAGATAAAACTGTCAAAGTTGTTGGGTTGGCAGAGTTGCGACCTACGAGTGCGGATGAAGTTAAACAAATCGTTCTTTTGGGCAATTCGCGCAGGACGCAATCACCTACACATGCGAATGAGACTTCTTCTAGATCTCATGCGGTTCTTCAAGTTCATGTCACTCAATCTCCTCGTACAGCTTCTATCACTGAACAACGAACTATGGCTACACTTTCTATTATTGATTTGGCCGGATCGGAACGTGCGGCTGCTACCACGAATATGGGTCAACGTATGGTCGAAGGAGCTAACATCAATAAATCACTTCTCGCATTGGGTAATTGTATCAATGCCCTTTGTGAAAGTGGTGGTGCTATTCGACACGTCCCTTATCGTAACAGCAAGCTCACTCGTCTTCTCAAATTCTCCCTTGGTGGAAATTGTAAGACAGTGATGATTGTCTGTATTGCTCCTACTTCACTCCATTTCGACGACACGCACAACACTTTGTTGTATGCTGAAAGAGCTACAAAGATCAAGACCAAGGTCGTTACCAGGAACGTTGTCAACGTTGATCGCCATGTCGGTCAATACGTTGAAGCTATCACTAGGCTCAACGCTCAAGTCGCAGAACTCAAAGCCAAATTGGCAGGAAAGCGGAATGCAGAAGCTGATAAAGAGAATAGGAAGAAGAAGGAAGCTGTTGTTGAACTTGAAAAAGCTAAACAAGATATGCAAAGGAAGACTGAACAGACTCAGTCCTCTATCGTCGATGGTGCAACTTGTGCTGGGAAACTATCGGCAGCGGAGGCGAAGCTCAAAGCGATTCGAGCTCGTTTGGCAGCTATTGAAACTCAAGCGGCGTCTTCATCTTCCCCTCTTCCTCCGGATTTAGAAGCTGAACGAGGATTGTTACAAGCTCTTGCTGGTCCGGAGGAACAAGCACTCAAAGCACAGTCAGCTCTCAATGTTCGTCTTCAACGTTCCAGTAATTCCGGTGCCATGTTCGAAGCTACTCTACGAGCCGTGACGGAGAGGCGGTCAGACAAGTTGGACGAAACTATGGTGGATAATGTTAAACTTGACGCCAGATGGAGGAAGGCTGAGATGGAACGCATAAAGGCAGAAGCTAAGAGAGATGCTATGCAAGAAGTGGTCGCTGCTCAAGCGGAGACCGTCGTTAACCTCGTTGGATTGGTTGGACGTTGCACTGTTATGCTTGGTGAAGCTGGTCGGATTTTACAAACAGCGACAGAGGAGGGTAAAGATGGAATGGAGGCTACTGTGAAAGCACTTGCTTACTCTTTGAAGAGCGTCGCAGAAGGCAATGATCAAGTATTTTCATCTCTTCTTGGTCACTCCACTGCTCAATACACGCTCGGACCTGCACCTCAACCTTCAACACTCGATACCTTCAGGTCTTACCCAAGCACACTCAGTGTCGGTAATGGACGAACCACTTCTAACCCCCTTATCTCGCAACAACCCAAAACCAAAGTTCCTACGAGACGTTCTTCATCGTATGGAGCTAACATGGGTTCTCCATTACGCAAATCATCACATGGCCGAAGTCCTAGAAAATCACTTCGTTCAAGCTTGGCAAATGCTGCTCCTTACCGTCGAGTATCTGACAAAGACAAAGGGAAGAAGAAGGGTGTCCAATGGAAGGATGAAGCTGGTCAGGGTGACATTGACGATGGAGGAATGGGACAAGTTGCTCCGACCATTGCAATCACTTCCCCTGAAACTTCCCTTACAGTATTCACAACTCCTGCTGAAACCTCATCTGCCCAACCATCCACCTCACGACGACCCATGTCTGTTGCCGGTTCCGAAAGTGAATGGGAAGACGAAAAGACGGAGGAAAGCGTCAGTTTGAGCTTTATGTCTTCTTCCTCTTCTCGCGAATTGGGTTCATCGCTGTCTGGAAAACCAAGTGGTGGAAAACGACCAAGAGCAAGTCATTTGAATCCTTCGTTCCTCAAATCACGTTCCAGGGCTTCGACTTTAGGCAGTTTGGCAGAGGATGATGAAGAACGTGCTATTAGCCAAGGTTCTCCCAGACGAGGAGCGGGTGTTCGGGCTTCACCACTCACGGATCGTAATATGAATCGTGTGCCTTCACCTTCAGCCGAATCATCCAGTAGTGGGGGAAGCATCAGCTCCTTGCATGTCCCGAAAGTTAGAGACAAGCATAACAGCCCAAGCAAACGAGTTCCTCCATCGCCCAAAGTTTCAAGTTTGAATTCAAGCAAGAGCGGACGAAGAAGGTCTAACATTGGTCCAATGCGAGCAGAGAGACCGAGGAGAAGATCTAGCATGATTCCCCAACTTTCACCTCGCCTTCATAATGACTCTCATGGTTCTCATAGTTTGAACAAGAGTATTTCCGGAGCTCGGAGGGTGCATGTAGAGAAGTCACCAGCGAAGAGACCGAAGAGAGTATCGTTGCTTGCCATTGCACAAGCATCGAGGGCTAATACTTCACTGAGACTCAAAGCTCTTGATCCGGCGAATTCAAGTGGGGATATTAGTTTCAGGTCTGCAACGACCGGAGGAAAACCGACATGGCGTTGAGAGAGGAGTTGAGCATTGATATCTTGGGCAGGGCCCTATGGTTTTGTGTAAATCGTAACGACCATACTACGACCGTTTTGATCAAGCTATATGTTTTCTTTATGTCAATCTCTATTAGTATTGTTGTGCTGTTCGTTATACCCTGTTGTATGATTCTTGAATTTCTCGTATGATAGAACTCTTGATTATTTCACTTTTTCTCCATCTCTTTTCAAACAATTGCATGATAATGACGGTCTTGGAAAATAGAATGCGAAATGGATGATCGTTATTATCGCTCGAACAACAAAATACATAAAGATATTAGAAAGCACGCTTCACTTCGAAGAATGACTAGAGCTTAAATCAGTACTTGGAAACTTCGAAAAAGGTACATTCAGACTAACCTTGAGGTAATACACTTGCCATGCGACCACAACAAAGAGCACGATGGCCTGTAGTACTGACCACCATTTTACACGAGAGTTGGTAGATTCAGCGGTGTTCCGATGAGTACGTTCCCGTACAACGATATATTCTTGCTCATCCTTGACTGCCATGAGACCGTTCGCAAGGGCACGTATTTCTCTTTCGACTGGTGCAACGATGTCATCACCTTCTACATAGATAACACCATGGACGTTGAAACTGGACAGGTGTAAGTTAGGAAATTAATAAAAGGATAAGCTGTTGAGAAACACACCTGACAATCTTGTCCACCACTGTGCTCATTTGGTTTGAGAAACAATATTCATGACGGCCATCCTTGACTGCAGTGATCGACACTGTGCCCGTAGTTTGTTTGATGTGTTTCTCCATAGCATGGTTGTCCGGGTCGGCAAGCTGGAAGAGCTCAGATTACTTTCATGAACAAACATTGAGAAGAGCATACCCAGAAGTCAATATCTAAGTGACCCCCTCCTCCAACTTGGTACGTAACTGTCATCTGTTAAACAAAACATATAGATAATGGTTATATGTAAGAGTGAGTTTATAGACATACCTTGTCATTCACATGAAGGTCCTCGAAGAAACATTCCTTTTTTGAAGCTGGTACTTCGATCATATGTGCAAAAACGAAAGTTGGGAGGACTAACAGCAGTGAAAGCCACATTATTGTGAATGATTGGGTATACAGTCGTGACATTGTCGAGGAGGAGTGTTAAGAAGTTGCAGTTTACAGCTCAACGTTGCTGTGATGAAAGTAGCAATGACCCCGAAGACCGCAGGTATGGAATTCCCGGGGTCGTGATCAGAAATTGAGTTAATCTCTTGCGATCTTTAGTTTGGTCAAGGGTTCCGACACACGACGACCTTTCTTTCTACCCTCTCTCTTTCATCTTCACCTTTCTTTCTATTCTCCTTTACGACAGCAACTTGCAATAATGTCTGAGAACGTCGACGCACTCGCACCCCGTGTAAGTATACACTTTACTCTTCAGAAACATCCATTTCTTCATCGATCCACCCGAGATCGCTTACTTGCTTTGATTGAGACGCGAAACTCACTTTTTTTCTCGTTTTATAGGACGAGGAGCACGATCCTCAATTCGAGCCTGTCATCAAGCTCACAGAACAAGTCGAGACTAAAACTAACGAAGAAAATGAAGAAGTACTCTTCAAGATGTACACCAATTAATTCATTTCAACGTTTTATAGTCTCGTCCTAACCACATTCAATCAATTTCAACAGGCGTGCCAAGCTCTTCCGTTTCTCCACTGAGTCCTCCGAGTGGAAGGAAAGAGGTACTGGAGATGTCCGTTTACTTCAACACAAGGAAACTAAGAAGGTTCGCCTTGTGATGAGACGCGATAAGACTTTGAAAGTCTGCGCGAATCATGTTAGTAAGTACAATTAATCGCTCTTTTTGTATCTCCTGGGAGTATTCATATTTTGTGTAGTTACCTCCGACATGAAGCTCCAACCCAACATCGGTTCCGACAGAAGTTGGGTGTGGAAGGTTCTCGCTGACTACTCTGAGAATCCTCCTACCGCTGAGACTCTTGCCATTCGATTTGCAAACGCTGATAGTGAGTTTCTTTTTGAAAGTTATGGATCATCGTTTTGTTGACGTTGTCATGAAGATGCAAACCAATTCAAGGTGGAGTTCGAAAAGGCTCAAACAACAAATGCTGGCTTGAAACCTGATGCTCCTGAAGAGGAGGCCAAACCCGAAGAACTTAAGGCAGAAGAACCTGCCCCTGCTGCAGAGGAAAAGAAGGAAGAAACCGCCGAGGAGAAGAAGGAGCCTGAGCCTGCTGCTGCAGAAGAGCCCGCCAAGGTGGAGACCGAGACGTTAGAAGAGAACAAGGAATAAATAAATTGTACAGCATCGTCATCATCTTTAGCACAGAATAATGTAGCATTGGTCTGCTGATATCACGACATAATCTGGATATTTGCCCACTCACCTGTATTTGCTGTATCGTCGATTGATTTTCATTACCGGATGTTATTCACTGGGTAACTGATCCATACCACAACATTGAATTGCACATTGAGATTGCAGGATATAGATATATACCCACATCAAAGTGTAGAACTCGGACTTCTCATTCGATCTTTCTTCTCCTCCTGTGCCCATATTTGCCAGAAAGTGTAACTATCCGCTTCTGAAAAATACAAAGCGGATCGGGTGCCTCGTACCACCTCGCCTGTGATGAGGACATGTCGTACGTTCTGTGCAATGCCGGTGAGCAATCAACGAACAGAAAAGAGAAATTCTCAACGCACCGATCCACTGTAAATCACTCTATTAGCATGCATCGTTCTTGAACAAGTAGATCAGAAAGACTTACGGGACTTCATACATTGGATCTAGAAGTAGTGATTCCTAAGGAAGATACTCAGTCAAATAAGATCCTCAAAATGCTATAGGGCTCACCATGATACCCCTCAAACCTCTAGCACCACCGCCTCTTTCGGCAGCCTTTTTACATATCTCATCCAATGCTGAGTCGGTAAATCGTATGTCCACACCTGAGTAACTGAATAGTGCAGTGTATTGTGAGATTAGGGATCCTCGAACATCAGTGAGGACTCGTCGGAGATCTTGAGGAGTCAAAGGTGCTAATGTGGTCAAAGATGGTAAGCGAGAGATGAATTCTGGTATAAACCTGTGATGAACGAAAGGCTATCAATGTTAGCTTGTTGCCTTCATTTCCCGAAAGATCAATGCTTGCCCGTATTTTACTAGATCTGAGAAACGTTGTTAGAAATATGGTAATGAGATGTAAATAGTGAGATAACGTGGAACAAGCTTATCAGCATACCTGCAGGCTCTACCAGTTCAAGCATATTCTGTGCTTTAGGTTTGTTGGGCGTGAAAAAAGGTAAATAACTCTTTGAGCTGTCATCCTCTGATGAAGAAGACAAAGTCGCAGTAAACCCTATGGACTGATGAAAATATAAGGATAACTGTTTGTTATGTATTGCTAAAGACGACTTACGCCTTTAGCCACTCGCCGCTTGATGATACTATCCAAACCGACAAACGCTCCGGACACGATGAAAAGCACATTGGACGTATCAATTGAATAAGAATCCGGTTTCTCTTCATTACTAATCAGCATATGTGTGGGTGTGAACAACGATAGAATTACAACATGCTTACGATTCACTGGAGATTGATGCCCGGGTCGAAATCGACCTTCACCGCCAGTAGACATAGCTTCGTTGGCACCCTTTGCTTGAACAGTAACAACAGAGCCTTCCATCATTCGTAGAAGGGCTTGTTGGACACCTTCGCCGCCTACATCTCTTGTACTTTCAGAGCCTCCGTGAGCGGTCTTGCGCGCAATTTTGTCCACTTCGTCAATGTAAACGATCCCCATGCTAGATACACTCATCAGCGAGCATGCTTGTATAAATAAGAAGATCGACATTACCTTGCTTTGTATGGATCCCAGTTGGCAGCTTGCAACTACGGACGGATTGAACGACATTTAAATCATTAAAATTATTGGGACTTACTAGTCGGTGTATACACATGTCGACGTCATCTCCTACATCTGTTGATTCTTAGCACGCAACAAAGTAAAAAACATAAAAAATGTACTAACATCCAGCCTGAAAATACACCGAGATGTCAAGATTAAGCTGTACTTCAACAACTCGAGATACAGACCTGAGTAAATGATGTCGCATCGCTGACCGAGAAGGGCACGTCGAGAACCTTGGCTAATGTCCGAGCGAGGAGAGTCTTACCTGAAACACACAAAATACTTCAATTTCTAGACAACACGACCACGCAGTATTTCCTTACCAGAACCGGTGGGGCCGCTAAGAACATTCTTCAGTGCTTAGTCTCAAGGAAAACGAAATAACTCGACAGCGTACATGACCAGCACGTTGCTCTTCTCAAATAATGGAATAGGCTGTCGAGCATGAAGTAGCCTTGATGATGTGGTATGTGTTCTAAGAGGATGTGGGTGTATCGATGCGGAAGAAACGGGTTGTGCTACGGCCAAATAAATGATGCTTCCCGGAGATGAACAATATAAAATCCCGCTTACACTCTTCCCTGGATGGTTCATATGGTTGAGCTAGATGTTCTTCGTCTTCCAGAATAGCATCAAGGTTCGCTCGTACGCGATTGTAATGGTTGAACACTCTGTATGATCACCTAGTCAGCCCATGAGAAGCGACGATAATTGAAACACTCACGCGACCGATAGGACTTTCTTTGCGTACTCTTGGCCGATTACATACTCGTCGAGAAATTGGACTAACTAGACAAAGTGAGACATTAGATCTCTTCAATTTGTGGTATAAACAATCATTTACCTGTCGAGGAGTCGCGATTCCAGCAGTCGAATATTCGGCTGAATAGTGTTCGTCTGGTGGTGGGGTGGTCTCAAATTTGCGTTGAGTTCGAAGGGTTCTGGCTAGTGCACGATTATATGTTCCTATTCGTCGTAATGAGTACATCTAATGATGTTGCTAAGCTCCAGCCCAGTTGAATATTCGTCGAGTTAGAATCCGTTATAAGATAGGGCAAGGTCTACGGCTCTTCCAACGTCTGTATGATTTGTATGATGTATCCCAGAAATTGCAGAGACTAGCGAAGTTACAAGACTTTATTAGTGACCGTGGTGTGTACGAGAAGCTGGGCACAAATCCTAGTATTGGTGGTTTGTAGTCAGATGCTGCAAGGCAAACAGTAGGTGCATAGCTGCAAACGCCGTGACCCATTAGCGAACAGAGGCGAGGATGTTTTGGGCGTCCAATATCTTGCGCTCACTCCTTCATCATCCTCTCCTTAACTGTAAGTTCGACCCCAATTGAGTCTATTCATTCATAGTAATATGCCACGCCATCGTTCGCGCTCTCGCTCAGCATCGCCAAAGGCAAGAGATGAGAGAAGACCTCGTGATACATCTCGGGACAGAGACAGAGACTATAAGGAAAAACGTTCTTCGCGGTACGACGACTATGACAGTGATAGACGCAAACGAGATCGGAGCATGAGTGCAGATAGGGACGGGGAATCGTCACATAGAAGAAGAGAACGAAGTCGCAGTAGGGATAATGATCGCAAGAAGTACGTATATTCAATACCTAACATCTCCACCTTCTGTTTACTGAATTCATGCAGGCGTAAAAGAGATAAGTCAGAGGAAAGAAAGGCACGAAAGGCCGAAAAGAAACGGATGAGGGAGGAAGAAGAGGCTCGTCAAGTTGCAGAATTAAGTGTCTACAGCGCGACGGACAACCCGTTCCATGACGTGAATCTAGGTCAACAATTCCGATGGCATAAAAAGAACGAAAAGGAGCGAAAACAAGGCTTATCCCTGTCGGAAGCTCAACGGAGGGATGCTATAAGACGTCAGGAAGCGAAGGAAGAGTTGGAAAGGCTGAACAAACGAAGAGCAGAGAGGGAAGCGGAGCAGAGGTTACGAGAGGAGGAGGAAATCAGAATGCAGCGGCTAGCAGAATCTGCTCAAATGCAAGATTGGTTGTCCAAAGAAGAGGACTTTCAGCTTGATCAAGAACGAGCTAGAGCCGTTATTCGACTTAAAGAGAAGAGGGCCAAAGCCATCGACTTTCTTGCTTTGAATCTTCGCTACGTCAACCCACCCACTGACGAGAAAGACGAAAACATTGACGAGGAACTAGAGATTGACCTTGACGAACCGTACAAGATTCTGGATGTAAGTCCTTTTTTACTTTGATGCCTCTTCGTTTACTCATGTCTGGCTAGAACTTGACCGCAGTACAAGTGGAGGAATTGCATGATGATATTGAGCGATATCTGACTTTGGAACAATCAGAGACCAATATTGAGTTCTGGACAGTGAGTGGCTTTGAGTAGACTTTGCTTGATTCGTCCTAATGTTTCATGATGTAGAACATGATGGTTGTCGTGAAGGATGCTCTTGACAGAATCAAGGCAAATGAGCGCATGGGTGTCGAAGCTGCAGCAGCAGTTGAAGCAGATATAAATGCCTTATTGCAAGGGAAATCTTATGACCACCTCGTTGTTCTGCAGCAGCAAATCCAGGCGAAATTACGAAGTGGTGAACCGATAGATGTTGATTATTGGGAAGCACTTCTCAAGAAATTAATTGTGTGGAAGGCTAAGGTAATTGCATACATATCAGTATGCGAATAACTTGATTGACTTTATTGCAGGCAAAACTAAAAACATTGCACGAAGTTGTTGTACGCAATCGACTCGAACAGCTTCGCAAGAAGCAGCGAGATGAAGCGTTGCAAGCGCAGGAGGAGCTTTTGGCCGGTGTCGCCAATTCAGCCGCTCGTGGTGAACGAGTCGATGTGCAGGAAGTACAACTTGGTGCTCCAGAAGCCAATCCCGCTGAGGACGTTGAACCTTACGACCGTTCAATGAGTCCAGCTTTGCTTGATATCAGGAAGCTCCCTTACGACGAGAGGCAAATTGACATTGTCTTGGAAATGGATGACTTGCGAGCATTGGTATGTGTTTCCCGAGTATGTTCAGCAAGTCAGGGTTTTTGACCTTTATCTTTTCAGATGGCCCAGCGTCGGTCTGTCGCTGCTTCTAGATTTGTTCCCAAGACAGCTCAACCGCAGGAGGAAGTTCAAGACGTGGAAGCACCAAGTTCAGCGGATCTCGCTGAAGCCCTCTATCGTGCGGAGGCTGAGAGGGAACTTGACGAGGAAGAAGAACTGTTCAACGTGGAAGAAAATATCACACATCCGACCTCCTACAATTGGGAAGACAAATGGCGTCCAAGAAAACCTCGTTACTTCAATCGTGTACACACTGGTTATGAATGGAACAAATACAATCAAACACATTACGAGTAAGTCCGACCACATACCACATCCTTTTAATTTTTACTCATTCCAACGTTAGCACGGACAACCCGCCTCCCAAAGTTGTTCAAGGCTACAAGGTACGAAGTCGTTGCTTTGCCTCCAAGTCTTCAAGATTGTTAATATTTTTCTAGTTCAACATATTTTACCCTGATCTCATTGACAAGTCGAAGGCACCAACGTATAAAATTATCAAAGAACCAGGAAATGATGATACCGTACTACTACATTTCAGTGCAGGACCTCCGTACGAAGATATTGCATTTAGAATTGTCAATCGTGAATGGGAATTCTCTCACAAACGGTAGGTTTGTATAGCCAGAATATATGATCAATACTTACATATTTTCTGCAGAGGATTCAGAAGCAGCTTCGATAGAGGCTGTCTGTCGTTATGGTTCAATTTCCGTCGCAATGTAAGCAGCTTTTTCTCTTTTCGTGAAATATTCTGCTGATATCTTATTCCTTCAGTTTTATCGAAAATAGTTGCCCATGTACTACTGCTTTACTGTGTTCATTTGTGTTATTATCATGTTTTTTGTCAACATCGTAAATGTGCATTGTGAGAGATTAGATTGTCCCAGATCTAAGATTTAGATATCGTGACTCGATCAAAAAGCCAATCTAAACAACTCGAAGTCACAAAGTATAGATTTCTTCAGCTCTCCTCTGCACATCTCACATTATATCCCCTTCCACTCAGCGAAGCTACTGTTACAATGCCTACGGTAGCCGTTGACAAAGAAGACCTCTGGGAAAGACTTGGCCATAAATACAGTGCGTACCTTACTCCCTCTGCCAACCAAATCACCAATACGTTGCCATTCAGCACCAGACGAATTCGACCGATTACTCTTTGAGTTTGGTCTAGAATTAGATGAAGATGTACGTTTTTACTTTTTGTTGCATAATCAAAGCACTCAGCATCTACCCGTTTCAAGACTACTGAGGAGGTCGAGGAAGCAAGAAAGGAAGGACTCCCTGCCGAACGACCAGTGAGTACATGATGGTTTTCAAACCGAGTTCTTGTTCTAATATTCTTGAAGCAATTGAAAATTGAAATACCAGCTAATAGGTGAGTGCTCTTCATCTGAGATGATTTCTATTCCTTGAATATTCATCGATTCCCTTCAGATACGATCTTCTCTGCATAGAAGGCATCGCAAGAGCACTCCGAGTATATCTGGGAAAGGATAAGCCACCACTCTATAAGCTCGTTTACCCTAAAGGAGGAGAGGTAAATCTTGTGACTACGACCATTGCTCCTGAGGTATGCTTTCCTGCTGAACCACCGTCATTCCAATTGGCTGATTCTTGGAAACTTCATTAGACGCAACAAATCCGACCTTTCTTCGCATGCGCTATCTTGAGGAACGTCAAATTCACGCAGCGATCTTACGAATCGTTCATTGATTTGCAAGACAAATTACACCAGAATATATGCAGACGTCGGCAGTTTGTTGCCATCGGTACCCATGACTTGGATAAACTTCAACCTCCCTTCACCTATGAGGCTTTGTCACCAAAAGACATCAAGTTTGCACCCCTCAATAAAGACCAGGAATATACTGCGGAGGAGCTGATGACTGTTTATGAGGTGCGTGTCTGCATGTGACAAGTATAGAATAGCAAGCGAATCAATTCTCTTCTAGTCGGACAAGCACCTTTCCAAGTATCTCCCCATTATCCGAGATTCACCGGTGTATCCTATTATCTACGATTCAAAACGTCAAGTAGCCTCTATGCCACCCATCATTAACTCCGACCACAGCAAGATCACACTCAACACGCGTAATATCTTCATCGACTGCACAGCGACGGATGAGACCAAGTTGGGAATTGTAGTCAATATCGTTGCGACTATGTTCTCTGAATATTGCGAGGAACCTTTCGCGTGAGTTGCTCTAGTTTCATATCATAGCCGTCAACAGTAATTCACATTTCTTGCGTCTGTTTGACAGTATTGAGCCTTGCAAAGTGATCTATCCCGACGGAACGGCACGAATAACTCCTGACTTATCCTACAAACCATTCATCGCCCATCCGTCATATATCAACTCATGTACCGGGCTCAACCTCGACGCAGAGAAAATTTCCGAGCTATTGGAGCGAATGACTCTCACGGCGAAAGCTAATCCCAACAACGCAGATGAGATCAATGCAGAAGTTCCTCCAACTCGACCTGATATTATGCACGAATGTGATATCATGGAAGACGCTGCGATTGCATACGGCTTCAATAACCTTCCAGATACCTTCCCACCAACCAGCACAGTTGCTCAACCATTAGCCATCAGCAAGCTTACTGACATTGTTAGAAAGGAGTGGGCTTTGGCAGGATGGGTTGAAGTTTTCCCTTTCATTCTTGTAAGTCTTTTTACTTGATCTACATTGTCTCTACATCTTCTCGGACTTCACTTATATCAAATCTGTAGTGCTCTCACGAAGAAAACTTTGCGTGGCTTAACCGTGAAGATGATGGAAGTCAAGTCGTCAAGATCGGAAACCCTAAAACATTAGAATTCCAAGTCGTCCGTACATCCCTCCTTCCCGGATTGCTCAAGACTATCCGAGAAAATCGATCACATCCCTTACCAATCAGGATCTTCGAATCCTCCGATGTTGTTTTCAAAGATGCTAAACGTGAAAGACAAGCGAGGAACGATAGACATGCTGCTGCTGTTTGGTGTAACAAGACAGCTGGATTCGAAGTCGTTCATGGTATTTTGGATAGGATTATGCAGATGTTGGAAGTGAAAAGAATTGATTCAACGGATTATAAGGCTAAAACTGGGTATTATCTCAAGGAGCGAAATGGTATGTTCCAAACATCTTCATCTACATCCTCGCGTGTTGTTTGACTGAACGATTTGAATCATTATAGATCCCACTTTCTTCCCTGGACGTGCTGCCACCATCTACTATCGACCCATTCCTGTTGGCAAGTCAGAAAGTCTTTCGACTGTCAAACGTGCCGTAGAAGGTGCTTTTGGGGCCACCAGTGATATCGAGATTGGCGTTCTCGGTATCTTGCATCCTTCGGTATTAGAGAAATTCGAAATTGGATTCCCTTGCTCTGCACTTGAGTTCACCTTAGAACCTTTCAAGCCGGAGATGCAGACAGTGTGGACCAACGCGGACTAGGATAGAAATGACGAGCGGTCAATTGTATGTATCATTGATGAAGCTTATAATGTAGCGTTTGTAGAGAATCTGCAGCAATCTAGCACCAACTCATTGTACCCTTTTTAATCGCCAACATTCTGTATTGTTGGCGACGAGTAGATTGTGAATTATCGAGTTATTAGAGTTAGTTGTGACTCAACAGGAGACGCATCTGATGTACATGATTTAGAGATGAGAAGAGGCTATTGAAAATTGCGTACCACGCAACAGAGTATATAGCCATTCCACTTCCACAACGTTACGAATTCCGAAACCGAGAAAGAAAGAAAATGAAACAATCGGAACTCGAAACAATACTACACAAATTTGATAGCTTGATGTTCAAAAGTAAAGCAAAATCCCGAATAAGGAATGACAAACAACCAGGACACCACCCAATTAGTGTTCGTATGTTGAAAAAAATCGACGGTCAAAAGATGAAAGAGCAAAGCGTCCAAGAATAAAGATAGCAAAAAGATCGACGACATGTTTCGCTATAAAACCAACCAGGGCTGCAATGTTACTGTTGTACGCATTATAACAGTCCTGCTGCACGCAGATCTCTTTGTAACCTAACTTCGTCAGCTACGGCCCTGGCGATCCTTGTATTGTGTTCTTCATCGTTAGGGTCAAGTGGTAACACGTATTGACCGCGTGACTCGAAGACTACTCCTCCATCGATACGGTCGTCTTCAGAATGACGTTCAGCTTCTGAAACTGCAGCTGCTCCTGAAGAACTGCCTGGGAATCCAAGTCCTGTACGAACAAGGGATCCATCAACTAGACCTCGAATACCGAATGCACGTTCTAGCCTGAATATCATGGCATTGTTTCGGGCTTGGTCTTCTGCAGGTGTAGACGGTGGATTATGTTGCTGAGTAGAAAGAATACTTCTCTCCCATCTTTTCACCCGCCAGAATCCTAGAAGAGATGTAAGAAGAATAAACCAACCTAAAAGCAGCAACATCAGGCTGGCGTCTTATCGTAAGTGTTAAGAATACACACCGACGGTCATCAAAAAGAAAGAGAGCCATTCAGTCGTAACGTCACCAAACATGAAGGGTGAATTATCGGGTGGGGGAATATCCGCAGCAGCAGCTGTAGCCATAGTTTCGTTCAAGTTTCTATAGTACTCTTCGGCTTGAGCGGCGGTCTCGAAAGTAGGTTTTGGTTGGGATTTCCAATTCCAACCAGCATCCTCAGAAGTTCCACTTCCGGGTTCTATCCAATCATCTGCTCTTGTCCGCATTGCGAATCCATATTGAATAAGAGTAACACCGAGACCTGCGCGAGAACCCAGCTTGGCGGCGTGTGTGGTGTGGAGAAGATAAGTGAGGAGGAAACCAATGAATGTGAATGATATTGACACAAGCATATTCCAAAGGAAGGAGAACAAACTTCCTGTTGGAAGGGAGTCGATGATCATCTCTCCAGGAGTGTTGTTCGATGACGGCGCATGAATGGTGGTTTCCCAATAGGGTGGTACAGAGTCAGCTTGAGCGGTTGCATAAGAAGGGGGCGCATCTTTCGATGTTTCTTCTGGCACAAGAAGGGTTTCGTCACCTGTATAAGATGACAAGGATCAATATCAGCCTGAGAAGCATTGCGACATGATAGATTGATTGGGGCTTGAAAGGGACAAGGAAACCCACCTTCTTGCATCCGGATTGGTGCTGAGGGTTTGGCTGTAACATTGGCAAACACACCATCGTTCGATGTCCCGCCACCAACTGCACCTGTAGGGACTTGCGGTGCTAGTCCTAGCCGAGGGAGATAATGACTTGGCAAGACTGAGGCAGCCGTCCTACGCAGCCAACCCCCGCGATTTCTTTCAGCATCGGTGTCTGCCGTACCAAAAGAAGGGACATATCCATTTGTATTCCCAAATTCATTGGGCAGGGCTCTTGCAGAGGGACCAGGAGGGGAACCAGGTGGTGGTCGAATGTAATCATAATCCACGTTGTCAAAGTCGTAAGTGGTCGATTGAACATCTTGTTGGTCCAATTCCTGTTGGCGAGCAAGAGTATGTGTCTCAGCGGACAATGGTTCAGAATTGGGTATAGAATGGTAACCGCCATTGCGGGTGTTGGCTACTGGGATGTTGTCGTCCTCAAGTTCGTCGTCTGAGTCGTCGAAAGCTGCCTCCATCTCGTTCTCTGCTTGAGGATCTGTGTGCGCATTTGGCAGGGGTGCATATCTAGAACTCATGAGTGGGGGAAAGAGAGAAAACTAGGAATTAATTATTGAGAGTGGAATATAAAGGAGGAGATGGTTGTTGGTTGCAGCCCTTGTTCTTGCAATGAGCGCTTTGACAGATCCAGACGGAAACTGACATGATCTACCCACGCTGACTAATAATGAGCGCTCAATGCCATATATGGAAGACTGGCTGTCATTGGCTCCTCGCAGCTGATTGGCTGGGAGCAAGGATCCCTACTGAACGTCGAGCTGACTCCACAGTAAGGCCGTGTGCGATTGGTCCATTCTAGGCCTTCCTCTTTCGGCCGTACTCATTCTTCATTGATCTCGCAGCCCGACATTACAATTTTCGTTGCGTAGACTGAGCCGCGGCTGCATAGCACACGCACGCCATCAGGCATCGCTTCTGAATGACTCTAAAGCTATATTGACTTGTTCCATTTCAGACCAGGGAACCGAGGAGAATACATAGTGCTACATATTATCATAACCAAATACTCAAAACCGTGCCTACAGGTCTAACCGGTAGTGATCGATATATCATAAAAACTGTACGCTCGTCAGCCAGAGCTATCGCCTATCCCTCTGCCTCGACGTCGCAGTACTACACGACGGACTACTTGTATCAGCCCGAAGAAAGTGCATCGTCAACTCCGAAACGGCATGTTCACGGTTTTGGTCATAAATAGGGCGAAAATTGCAAACAGCGGCCGGGAATAGTGGGTATATCATCTGGTAATGCAGATGCTATTGAAAAAATGTCGATGGTGATGAATGTCTGTCGATGAAATGAATGCAACAATGAGGCAACTTACCAATAGCTATACAAAATCTGGTTTGTTGGTATCGCGGACTAGCCGAGATATCCGTTCGCAACTCTCCATGCGTGCATCGACGAGTTCAGAGAACATCTCCAAAAGACGGGCGCTGGGTTCTGATGGTGATGCGCGAAGAGGACGTCGCCGTCTGTGCAGAGGAGCAAGGCTGTCTAACTTGAGTTTCATGCCCGCCTTGCGTCGCATGTATAGCGACTGACGAGCAGCGATGGGGTCCATGGGAGGAGGTGTAGTTGGTTCCGTCTTGATAGAGACGGGGTCACTGACACCAGAGTTGATACTGCCAGAATCTGGCGATGATGTCACAGAGGATGAAGGTGAAGCAGCGGCGGCTGCGAGTGGAGGGGCGTCGATGCCCTTGGCAAGAGCGAGCTCGAGGGATGCTCGGGTGTTGTGCACCCAGTAACGCTCTTGCTGATAGAAAGTCTGAAGTGAATCGAGCAGGTTTACTGCTGAGGGTTGTTGCTCGTATGTGGCTGGAGAACGAGGAGGAGTTGGCAAAGCTGTGCTTGGGGAGGGGGATCTGAACTTCATGTTGGGTAATTGGCGGAGAGAGCGATTGGGGGGAAAGTTGAAGAGAAGGAAACGGTTGGATGGTCGCGTCTTTATGATTGGGCTACATGGCCTCGACCAGCAAAAGAATGCACAAGGGCAGTCACCGAGGCCAATGAGGACCCAGACCGGAGACGCGAGCCAATGAGATAGCCGTTTCAAAAGCCTCGGTGCTCTCCATCAGCCATCCACCAATCAGAGTCCCCATAGCGATTTCTGTCCCAGTCACCCATGTATATCTGTGCTAGAAAATGCTGTAAAAACGTCTTTTCGAGGCTGCAGAGGGCACACCAACCTCTGAGGACTTGCGATGGTTGTGTTGCAGACGAGGTGGGGCTGGGAACTGGAGTGATTCGAGGATGTTCTACACGATACGGTGACAAATGTGATCTGTTTTGAGATGCTGACATAAGCCATATCTATTGGCTCCCAACACACACGGGACTGCCACGAGCAGCCGCGGTCCAATCCTGGCCTTCTTCGGCGCCTTTAGCTGTCCAATCCCGGCCATTCTTTCCTTGCCCTTCATTGGCTCCCTGGATTTTGGGCGTAGAGTAGCAGGCTGACGTAATCCTCGCTTCATTCGTCCGTGTGGTCTGCGAATTCGCTCCTTTGCTTCTTCGCGTTCTTCACAATGCTCATCTTACCCTTCCTCCTCGCTCTCCCTCTAGTTCTCGCCGCTGACACTCTACGCCTTCATCATCGCATCTACCACCCCTCCGCAGAACCCCCGCCCTTCACAGAACGAGGCGCGCTCACACTATCCCAATCTCGGTCACCGCCCAGTGCCAGTCTCGTGCATTCCGAGACTTTCAAAAACGACTTTCAACAATTTGCGTCCTCCATTCCAACTGAAAACTTAGATCTCGCTCTATATCAGGTAGCTCTTCAGAGGGAAGGTGATCAAGACCAATCCTCGTGGCATATCTCGGCCGTTAAAGCGGTATGTATGCATCGAGTTTTCTCCGTACACAATCGCGAACTGCTGTTGGTTTACGTCCACTGATCTCCTTGTCCGCTCTAGTGCCATCTGTTACATGCCACGTCCGAGTCTATAACTCTCCATTTGTCTGCTGACGGCGTACCCTTCGCTATCGACTATTTTGTGGACCCCGTCCCTCATGACGGATCGTGCGCGAAACGATCTCGTTCCAAAAAAGTTGCCGTAAAACCACTCAATTTCAAACCCGTGGTAAATTCGACCGTGCTGGTTCGGCCGGTGACATTTCCTCCCTTGTGGGTATCTCTCCGATTAAACTTGCAACTTTTGGGTTTCAATGGTGGGCAGGCTCACATGCTGATCAATTCAAATATTTGCTTGATAGGCCTCAATTGCGTACTCCGCCCCCACTGACCCAAGAAGGAAAGCCAGTCGAGCCTGTTCCAGAGAAGTCTTTTCTGCAGAAATATTGGATTTATATTGTTGTCGCCATTGCGGCACTAGGTGCGTCCTTACTCCACAGTTATCGTTTCTAGCTTTAACCTCGTCCCCCTCGTGATGAAATATTTTCAATCATTCAGCGTTGTCACCAACGCCGCCCGAAGAAGAGAACGGAGGACGTACAGCCGCGCAGAGGTAGATTTGCAAACTCTGAATCTGCCACACTCACTCCGTGTACAATTACACCACTGTACCTCGTTTCTCTGCATCAATGACAATATACCCTGCTCCAAAACGCATACCCGGTCTGCGCATCGCGGCATAAGTGCTTGATGCTACACGCAACACTGGTGTCGCGTCGTGGCCCCGTCCGAGCCCCGTCCGTTCCATGTAGCACGATTTTCCGGCGACGCCTCGTATTACACGCTTGCCCTTTTGAACTTTGATTTTCAAACATTCTGTCAGGTTACGAACTCTAAGCTCGTTGAAACTATGCAAACCGTTTCACAACCACCACGCAATAAAACTGTCAGATGGTAACGGAAGCATGACTCTATAGCTCAGTGGTAGAGCATACGATTGCAGTTCAACTACTGGATATCGTGCGGTCCCGTGTTCGAACCACGGTGGGGTCTCTTCTTTTATTGTTAAAAATACTTCAGGCTTGTGACATCACGACGGGAAAACAAAAGAAAGATAACAACAGCAAGGAAGGACACTTGTACATTTGAGGTGAGTAATTCAATTTCTATCAGATGTCCTTCCAGTCGCTGAAATTCAAGCCCATCATGTGTTCAGCTGCACCCTGGATAGCCTTGAAACCAAGATGTCCATAGAACCTCTTCGCATTCTCATTTCTCAGGTCTAGTCCCAACCATACCGCTTTCAACCCTTTCTCCTCCCTGAGAAACTCGACCAACTTCCCAACCATCTTCTTCCCCCAGCCTTGCCCTTGATATTCAGGTAAGATGTCGATGTGCATGTGTGCAGGGGAGAATGCAAGCTCTGCTGCATTCGCTTTGTATGGTTTGTGTATCCATCCTAGCACTCGCAGATCGCTTTCTGTAGGAGACGGAGAATCTGCATCGGGTGGGACGTATGGGTTCGGGTATGTAACTCTCCACTGCGGAAACCAGTCCTCTTCCAGTTCACGTTCGAACGATACCGTATCAAACGCTACTAGAATATAACCCACGACCTTCTCATCTTCCTCACCAGTCCGATGATCGATTAGAACGAATCCTGTGGCGGAAGGACAATTGACGTAGGGATCTGCCCAGAGTAAACCTGGAAGTTGTTTCAGGGTATATTTCTCCTCTGCTGATTTTCCTGCATCTCCTGTCAAAAGACAGATGTGGTTTAGATATTTTGTGTTGGCAGATGTTGCCCGACGGATGAAGATCTGTCTATCTGGCATTTGTTTGGAGAGCGGTGTAGGTAGAGTTCGATCGGGTATCTATCCTCTCTTCGCTCGAGATAGTGCTGATTCTAGTCTTGTCTTTGTAGAATGTGTTATGTTCTGGCGATTGATACAGCAACCTGTGACGAAGGAAGCTCGACGTTAGTACTTATTTCCGATACCGACCATGTGAGTATCCTACAGACCACTTTGTGCAGAACTTATGTTGACTGAATTGCTTGATCGTTATCTTCATAGGCTAGAATTATTATATTTTTTCTTCATGATGTCACCCCAGGAATCGCATGCGGGGTAACTTCGGGAATAACATTGCACATGGTCCGAGAACACTTCGCTGGCATTATTCTCACTATGGCCGTCGTCGCACCTTTTTGCAAGTGAGCAACTCGTTGGAACAATTACATTGAAATAAAGTGAGCACTTTATCATCCATAGTACATCCAGCTGAAACAAATACAATCGCTAGGGCGATCCTGAACACCATCTACTCCACCCAATCCTGGAACCTCAAGCCATGAACGAGAGGATCTGCTCCTTCAACCGGCCTATACCCAACATACTGATAAAAGTCTCTCGCATTCAAATTCCTAGGATCCATTCGTACCCAAACCGCGTCAACCCCTTTCTCCTCCTTCAAGAACTTGATCATCGTCCCAATCAACTTCTTCCCCCATCCTTTATGTTGATACTCAGGTAAGATATTGATATGCATATGAGCAGGGGAAAATTCCAAACAAGCTTTGTCAGCTAATTTTGGATGATGAATCATATTGATGAACTTCATGTCTTCTTCTGTTGGATTTGGAATATGGCTTTCTGGTTCAGGAACGAAAGGGATAGGATACTTCTTCCTCCAACGTGGATACCATAAACTTTCAAGCTCTCTTTCAAAGGAAGGAGTATTGAAAGCTACTAAGGTGTATCCTACCACTCTCCCCTCTTCAATGTCTAAACCATCACCTGGATCTGTTATTGAAGATGGTTCTATTAAAACGAATCCTGTACCCGAAGGTAAGTTGAGGTAAGGTTCAGCCCAAACTACTCCTGGTAATTCTGAGAATTTGTGAAGGTTTATGGATGATTTTCCTGCGTTGGCCGAGAGGAGACAGATATGGGATATAGATTCGGTATCGGCTTTGGTTGCTCGTCGAATGTAAGGAGAAGACATGAAAGACATGGCCGGGATTGTTACGAGGTCGATTTATCGGGGGACGTGGAGGCGATGATTGCTGTGAGTCTAACCCTTGGTACGAACGGGTATTGAAGGGGTAGTGATTCCACGCTAATACTGAAGATTCTAGACAAAATCGTTAGAGTCTTTCAGCGATAATGGCTCAGGACAATGGCCAGTACTGGAGAAAGGCTGAAAGCGCACCTTGAGCTTTTGCTACTAAGGGACTACCTGTAGGTCGGTATTGTTGATGACTTCGAGTCAGAGTGATCAAGCAGGTGAGTGAAAATCGTCGTGGCGTCTGATGAATTTGCCTTCACAGGTCGCCTGTATTTATGAGAGCGAGTAACGTACTCGTAACACACGCACGTCTCCTAATGATAAAGCCAAAGGTTAAATCAACAAAACCCATTCAAGTTGGATCTCACGCATGTATACGACACCGGGTCGATAATCATCAATATCACCATGACCCTATCCACGACTCGGAACTGCGCTAAGAATGAAAGGGTTTATAATGTTCACGTTACAAAACGACACCGCGTCCGATGTTCAGACTGTTACGATCTGTCCCATCGTTACTTTTCTTGAACTTCCGTTTACAAATTTAACCGTTTGAACAGCGTGGAGTTGTTAAACTATCAGCGGGGTGAGAATACTTTCATGATATATAACGATTATTCGGATTGCGGATTGGAGGTCGGACTCCGAGTACAAATAACAATTACGACGAATCTAAGTAAGATAAACCACTGGGCAGTGAATGGAGATAGAGAGTATTTATACATTGACCGACCAAACGTCCGTTTCAGAATTGATAAATGCCAAACGTTATGCTAAATGTCCATGTCATATGCAAGAAAAATAAAAAGTTTGAGTGATGATCACAAAACAAATTATGCTTTCGCCATTGGAACTTCACAAAGCCCGACTCTCGAAACCTATTCGACACCCCAAACAACATCTTCAACGCCATAAATCTCGTCCTGAAGTGACAACAACTCCACTTCTGAAACGCGAGCACAACCGAAAGCGTGAACCTTCCTCAGCGGTTTAGGTGTGATATATGGTGGTTGAACTATAGTTGGCAAACTTTGTACAGCAGTCACCGGCTTGTATGGAGTCACCGAACTTCTCCTTGGTGAGGCCGATTGCCCTAAGCCAATATTCCTGGCCGCTCTTCGCTTCAATGGTTTGATGGCCCGAGTGGGTGTAGGTGGCCCGATGAATGGAGATAGTTTACGAGCTTGCACCATTGAGCGCAACGCGCTAAATTTAGCGTCCGTACATTGGATTAACGTGAGCTCCAGGAGATGAGGACAATACCAGCAAGTCATCTGGGGTTCAGAATATCCTTGGGAAGAAGCCGAAAAGCTATTGTTAACTCCTGATAACCTTGTGAGAAGCTCGTTCACACCCAGACACGAGTCAATCACAAGGGTTTCCAACGACGGAACACATTTCATAAAGGAAACGGTTTCGTCGGGTTTGAGTTGGAAATACGCGAGCTTCAACGTTGTCAACATGACCAGCCTGGGATCACGGAACAGAGAATCAGGACCATGCAAGGGTATAACCTCACGGGAAGAAGGTGGAATATATGCTAAAGAGATGGACTTGATGCCTGGGAATGAGAATTTGCGGAATGGACAGACTAGGCCATCTGAGTCAAGGCATTCGACTTCTAGTTCTTCTAACTTTGGTAGATGAACGACGGGGAAAGGGTCACCGTTTGGTATAGGATCGAGACCACGCCAAGCGACGTTCGACTGGTTCAATACCAAGCAAAGCTTGCGAAGATTGGGCATGGGGATGTAGTAGAAGAATTGCCAAAATTCTTTAGCGGGGGGACATGACCAACTGAATTCCTCCATATTCTTCATGCGGAGCGGTGGTACAATAGGGCGTGAAGTTCGGGCACCCGGGTAGGATGGAGGACCAGTGAATTCATCCTTAACTGTTGCGAGGCGAATATCGCTGATTGGAATGGCGTTCTCCAGCTGTAATCTAATAAGTAACGGCGCCCGAAAAAGGAACGAGATGAGAGATGACATTGTGAAAACGTAGGGTCGTTGGCCTTTCCCATCTGCTGCCAGTCTGCCAATAAGCAGACTAGTAAGCTTAGGGTAACTACATGGTGGTAACTCCCAAAGACCTATTGCGTGAAGGTCAATGCAGCTCAGCTGAGGTAGTTTATCCGGGAACGCGACCGGAGGAGTGTGCGTAGCGAGTGGAAAGCCAGGCACGAATGGATCTTTTCGGCAAAGTCTAAGCGTAGTCAAAGAGGGCATCGGAAGAGTCTTGTCGTTTAAGATTAAGAGCATGGATTTCAAGTCAGCGGGGTGGGATGATTCGACATCCACGTTCTGCCAACGAGGGGTAACACTCTTGATAAGATTGAAAACGACATCAGCATTATATGAAGAGTTATTGTTGTCGGAACGGCTTCGCAATATCAACGTCAAGGGTTGTGTCTTGGCTCTGCTGAACATTCTCAATATGGTGTTGATGGGTTTGTGAAGAGACAATGTAGACCAGAAAGATGAAGTATCGAGCATAAGATTTCGCCACCGTTGACAAGCATGGGAGATTGTAAGTGCGAGGCGCGTACGATCTGTAGGAACAGTGGAACCGAGGCAAAATGAGAATATTTCGAGGAGTATTTCGGATGGGATATTTGACATCGCAGGTATTGGTAGTGTTTCGCTTCGCCCATCCTCTACACTCAGGATGGACGAAGCTTGGGCGACTATCAGACCCGACCTATGATTAGAGACCCCTTCTGCACGACTAGTCGATGATGGATCAGCAGCGAGAGACCTTCCCGCTTCAATGATGGCTTTTGCCGCCTCTAGTATCGTCCGTTGGGACTTGATATGCTCAAGTTCTTGGCGGGTACGGACTTCTTCTTGAAGAAGTCTATCAAGTTCCGTGTCAAGGACATTGAGATTGATTTCCTGCATGGAGGATTAGAGATTGAGGATGTGGTACTGAGTGGCAAGCTGTGCTGAAGGTGGTAGTGCAGAGAAGAAAACGCGCGAGCTGCAGAACAAGGTGTTCACGATTCACATACGAACCAGAGTTGTAACAAAGGATTAAAACGTCTGATCCGCATGCCTAAAACGTTATAGTCACACGTCACACAGGAATAAAATGTGACGGCGGGCATTCCCAAATTAGGTCGACTAGTTTAGAATCGTCCAAGACCTCGTCGGACCAGCCAGTGGATTTCTTTCACCACCGATCTCATCATGAAAATGGAGGCGGACAAGTTCGAAGATGATTCTTGTCCAGCCACACGGGAAGCTTGTTGCTCTTTTCCTCCAACATCAGTCTCACCAACTTTCACAGCGGCCTCCGTGCAATACTATCCTCCGTCGTCTCAAACAGATACCGCTCTTTACTTCAATTTTTTTTCTTTCATTAAGAAAGCTGGCTTTCCACCTGAAACATCATGCCATACACCGATTTTCCTGTGCGCCGACAACGACATCTCTCGGCGGATCCTGTCTCTCCGTCTTCTGATCCAGCTCTACTCAACTTTGGCGACGAAAGCATTCGTGGAACACGCTCTGGTTGGCAGTCATCCTTCAATTTCAGTGGACAACGCACCCCAGGGCGCGATCTGCAGGAGGAATACCGCGCTGAACATCGTGGCTCCGTAGACAGTAGTGCAACTCTCACGGATTATCCGGACGTCTACAATGTCAATTACTCTTCGTATCGTCACCCTTATGATATACAGCCTCCACGTCCCGCTCATGGCGGATCCCGTCCTTCTTATATTCCTCCGGGTGATTCAGAGGATCACTGGTATGATCAAGGTCTGGATACTACCGACTTCGAGGCTGAAACCCGTGTCCCACCGGAGGAAAGGCGTCGTGGCCTCTTCGCAAATATCCTTCAACTGGCGGATTCCGGATCGTTTGGGATAGACGACGATGGGTTATCCAACATTCGCGATTTTGACAGGCGTACACACGGCCAACGACCTTGGGGCTTCCGTCGGATTGATTCTCTCGCATCCGAGGACGATCAAATACTTGACCCCGACGATCCTCTCATCACAGGGGAGCGAAAGAAGGCAGTTCCGGACCAAGAGGACATTGAAAAGAATGTCCTTCGTGGGATGAATTACAGGCAACGCCGAAAGGAAAAATCGCGGATGCGTGTTGAATACAATGTCACATGTAAGTAATTTGAATTGTTTGCCAACTGTCACCGTCACAATCTCAAATTTTCTACCTGCAGCGGTGCTAAACCGACAGAATTTTATTATGCGGCTCGCACGAGCTCTGATGACTTTTGGTGCACCCTCTCATCGTATCGAGTCACAGCTACTGTCTGCTGCTCGTATTCTTGAGGTCGACGCGGAGTTCATCCATATACCTGGTGTTATCATTTGTTCTTTTGGTGACCAAGACACTAAGACGACCGAAACTCATTTTGTGAAATGTGGTGGCCGATTGTCACTGGGGTCTCTCCATAACGTACATCAAATTTATCGTGCCGTAGTTCATGACGAGATAAGTGCAAGGAAGGCGACCATCAGGTTGGAAGAGATCTTGACTGCCCCGCCGATATATCCTACACCCGTCCGGTTGACCTTCGCTTTCCTCATCTCTGCTCTGATCTGTCCGCTTGCATTTGGCGGATCATTTCTTGATATGTGGATTGCAGGTCTGGGTTCTGTAAGCCTCCATACTATCCAAATTTTGACGGCACACAAGGGCCAAATATATGCCAACGTTTTTGAGTGAGTCGTAACTTAGCATGCTTCTCGAATTTGTGGACTTATCATATCTTAACAGAATCACTGTCACCATCATGATTTCCTTCATTGCTCGCGCTTTGAGCACTATTCACGGACAAATATTTTGTTATACTGCCATATCATCTGCCGGCATCGTCGCCATCCTCCCTGGTTATCTCATCCGTAAGCACACTCATTAACAATCCCCGATCATTATTTTTTTACAATAATTCTAGTAAGCAGTTCCCTCGAGCTAGCATCTAAGAACATCGTTTGTGGTAGCGTCAAGATGGTCTACGCTTTGATATTTACCCTGTTCATTGGGTTTGGTCTTCAGATTGGATCGGATCTTTACATGTTATTCGACCATAACGCGCGGGACGATCTGACTGCAGACACGATCAACGCGGACACAGTTCTCTCATTCGGCGGTAACTTCGTTGCTGACAATGGGACTTCGCTGCTAAACGCCTTCGACGGGCAACCTTTCACTGGAACGTTCACATTTACCAATTTCACGCCTACCTACCGCGAGCATATCACGAAAGGCTGCTACCGACCTCCCACATTTCCATGGTACTTGCGAATTTTTCCTTGGTGGTCCCAATTTATCATCGTTCCATTGTTTTCTATCCTGTCTTCCCTCGCCAACCTCCAACCTTGGAAGAGCTGGGATCTTGTCGTTATGGTCGTTATCTCATGTGTTTCTTACCTCTCCAACAAGGTCGCCGATCATTTCATCTTCTCCCACTCCGACATTGTTTCTTCGATTGGAGCCTTTGTGGTTGGATTGATGGGCAACATGTACTCCCGCAAATTTGGTGGTACCGCTTTTACCTCCATGGTCACTGGGGTTTTATTCTTAGTTCCTGTAAGTCCGATCCCGCATCACTCCCTCGAACAATTTTGCTGACAATAGTATCTCTTCAGTCCGGTCTGTCACAAGCTGGAGGTATCACCGCTCAAGGCAATGGTATTGATATTGGAAACGCAATGATCGCAGTGACTATCGGTATCACGGTGGGTCTATTCATGAGTCAGGCTCTTGTGTATCTCTTCGGTTCCCGAAAGAATGCAGCTATATTTTCTTTCTAATTTACTAGTCTGTTCTGTGTAATCTTCCGTCATGCTTCGGGAACTTCGAACAGTACCCACCGAGTAATTCTATGTATGTATGTACCAAGTGCGAACATATGTGCATTACAACGATCACCTCTTTTCCAAGGCCGTATTGAAAAATCCGTTCCAAAGACTTCTAGGATGGCAATAACAGTCGTACATCCTTGATATTTCATGAAGACTAAGATACAACATCAATACATCATGCACTCTTTTTATGTTTTACTAAGTAGCATCTAGAATCTAACAGCTGGTGATTTTTCAACACCTTCAATAGAAACTTTGTGTCCAACAAGACTTCGAATGTTGGTAATACCATATCTAGAAAAGGCGTCTGTCTCAGTACAAGTGCTTGGGTAAATTACTGAGGAAAACGAACCGAATCATAGTCGGTCGCTCCAATCCGATACCCCAACCGTGGACATGGACATCCTTCGGGAAACCCATTGGCTCGAGCATCTCAGGTCGGAACATGCCACTGTTTCCAATTTCGACCCATTTCTTGAGTTCAGGATGGAAGGCGAAAATCTCAAGCGAAGGCTAGAGTAGAAGGAAACAATGTTGCGCTCAGTAATTTGCACATCAAACAGTTAGGATGAAGCTTTACCTCTGTGTATGGGTTATAAGCAGGTTTGAATCTCAGGTTCTCAAGACCCATCTTCTTGAAGAAGACACGCATGAAACCTATGATAAACGTGAGATTCAGTAAATTAGTTCTAGAGAAGTCGGAATCGAGGACCTATTAGAGAACTCACCAATCAAATCAGCCAGAGTCAAGTCTTTATCGGCGACTACGCCTTCTACTTGATGGAATTCTGCCAGATGAGTAGCATCCATGGTTTCATTTCTGAAAACCCTATCAACACTGAATAATTTCGCCGGTCTGAACCCATCATTAGCGGTATCTTTTTCCTCTTTGCCATTCCTCTTGGTAGCTCCTGAATGCGTAGCTAACTCATCCTCGTCAGTTTCGTCTTTTTCACCTCTGCATCGAGCAGCAAGTTTGTAGAGCATTGAGGCTGAAGAGGCTGTTGTATGTGTTCGCAGAAGCAGTTTTCGTGATTCCTTGTCTGACCAAGGGGCACGATATCCTGTTGAGCCGTACCCTCCAAATTCATGTACCTTAGCAACACGCTTGTAATAATCTTCGGGTGGCGGTAGCGATCTTGAAGGATCTTGAAAGATGGGATCATTAGCCTCTAACATGAGGGGTTCTATGTGTACTGAATCAAACTTACCAGAAAGATAGAAAGTATCCTGAACTTCTCGAGCAGGGTGTTGTTGTGGGACGAAGAGCGAGTCGAAACACCAGAAACCCGACTCCACGAAAGAAGACGTCGGCATCTCAGCAAAACTAAGAACGAACAGGATCTTTAAAAATGCGTTAATTCAGAAGAACCAAACTCAAGCTTACCCCATCTCTAAGAAAATATTCCTTATCTCCTCACGCACTTTCATCAGAGGATGGAAAGCTCCACCATTAGTAGGTATGCCCTCTGCCTCGAAGTTGTACTTTTTGAAAGTAGATGTTTTCCAGGCCCCGCTGATAAGAACATAGTTGAAGGAGAGTAGATTGACGAAACTATGGGACATGCTTACGATGTGAGCATATCTACTGTGAGATCGGTTTCGGGTTTGGCTGTTGAAGTACTGAAGTTCTTCCCCTTCTCTACCGTGAACCACTGTCCCTTTCTTTGTATCATGATATTAGATTGTTCTCTTACAGAAATTTAGGAACTACTGACCTCTGGACGATCAATTTTCGCTTCCGTAGCTCAGCCAATGCTTTCTCGCCGCTCTTGAGCGTGCCGGTTGAATCGACCTCTTGTAATTCATGCTGGGTTACATCGTTGATAGTAGGGGCCTAGAGAAAAGTTGTACATTTTCAAAAACTCATGCTAAATACAACCTAGCAACTCACCAATTTGACTAGACCTGCATCCTGTTTTCCAATCCACTTGTTCTTGAACGCTCTTCCTTGGCCAATCTTAGCTGTCTCACTGCCAACTTTCTTCTCTAGTTCTTTTGGAGTAACAGGTGTACCTTCTCCTTGAGCAGGTAGGGCAGCCCAAACACGGGCTTCATGAGAGCCATTCAAGGCGATCGATCCACCTTCAGGTGTGAGTACATGAGAGATTGTCTCCTGGGTCGTGTATGAAATCATCTAGAAAGAACATTGCATTGGTCGAATATCATACAAAATATATAGATTTACGCACATCACGACTTTGTAATGAATTGAGAGCACCGAGGATAATAATCTGGGAATCATGAGTGGATGCAAGTTCTGATTGTCCGGGAAGGGTTAACGTCCTTGTATCCTTGATTGAACCATTTTTATCCAAGGTATTGAGGATAAGTTGTTGAATGGCTTCGGCCATTTTACCTATGAGTAGAGGATGGAGGTGCTAGAACAGATAAAATAGAGAGGTCAAGCAAGCAAGTAAACTGTAAAGCTCGACTGTGAATTCGTTGATCGAGTCAAATCAAATCTTGAGATCTGCCCCGTTTCCATAATGGTGAAAGCGCTTCCACGTGATTCTTGTGCTTTAACTCTTTCACTGCTGTCGGTCAAGATGATACTCACAGCTTCACCCCCATGTCATTCCCTTCCTCTTCATCAAATACGACTGCTGTCTGGCAACGACTATGGGATGAAGCCCAACCAAGACTTCGCGCGATAGAGGCAACATTGAGCTCCCAGTCGACCCCATCTCCCAGGATTAGTCGAGTCGGCCAACTTGATTCCGAGTTACTTGACCAGGAGCTTCTTCAACTGCTATTGGAACCATTGACAAAAGCGTTGAATTTGGTCAATGTAAGACCCTAATACATATCAGTCTCTCTAGCTAAAATGACCATCTATAGTCCGCTTTTAAATCATACCAAGCCGAATTGTCCTTACTTGTGCAGTTAACCTTGTACAAGTTCTCTGTATGGGATGCTGCTGCAAGCTATGGCGCAAAACTACAAGGGCTCAAGTATAAAGTTCCACAAACCAACAACAAACGCAGAACAAGTCGTATGTTTTTGTTTTCTTCCCCTCGTTAATGTTTTCATAAACTCATGTTTGTACAGCATCTGGTTTACCCGTACGCACACTACTGATACACAGCTCCTTAACCATGCTGGTACCATATATCCACTCTCGAATACGAGCACACGCTCTATCGTATGCCTGGCCAGACGCACCTTCATCAGATGCACGAAGAAAAGCATGGGATTTGTTAACACGCCTTGAGTCATGGCATGGGCTGTTTGGTCTAATCAATTTTATAGCCTTCCTGTGGAACGGCCGGTATGTCTAATTTATGACTGTATTTGTGCAATTTCATCATACTATGCTATAGATACCGCACGCTTGTGGATCGAATCTTAAACCTGAGATTAATCCCTGCACGAAGGCTATCTAAACGAGCAGTTTCCTATGAGTTCATGAATCGCCAAATGGTCTGGCATGCATTCACCGTGAGTGTTTGCTCCAATATTCGAGTGATTGTACTAAAGTCAGGAATATGCAGGAATTTCTCTTATTTCTATTACCGCTGGTTAACACCCGAGCACTTCGGAGATGGCTGGTTCGATTATACTCACAACTCACGTTTTCGGCACTTTTGCCAGAACCTGTGCGTTCTACACTTGGGCTCAGCGATTCTGCAAACAAAGGACAACCGCGGTCACGGCGGGGGAAGTATTGGGCATTGCCTTTGGACCAATGTGCGATATGTTACGACGATGCGGCTAGTAATATGAATTTGGCGGACCCCTCAAACGCCTTTACTTCACTTTCGACTCCAGCCTACTCTTCGGGCGTGGAAAATCCACCGACTGAGTCGGATAATGTAGAAGAAGAAGCACCTCCGCACCCCATCAACACACCATACGTGACAGACTGTGGACACATATTTTGCTATGTGTGTGTAACGTCGCGCATGATGCGAACATCAGATGATAGGACTGGTGTTGGCCCCGGTGGTACAAGATGGGAATGTCTGCGGTGTGGTGAAGGGGTGAGCAGTGTTGAGAGGATGGAGATGGAAGTTGAAGAGGTCGAGAGCGACTTTGGAAGTTACAGTGCCAATGGTTACGATGAGTATGGGAGTGAGGATATGGAATTCACTGATATGAGTGGAAGCATGGGTTCATATAGCGGATCTGACCATGAATAAAATACCAACAATTGGTGCTTGGACTATGCATATCTTGATTTGCGACATTGGCAGCGTGCAGCGCTCGACAGCATCTACCTGAATGATTTTTCATCTGTCTCGGCAATATGAACGATTTATTTCTTGTTGCCTCTGACAGATCTACCATGGTGGTCAATAAAGTATACAAGGGTCAAAATCATCGTGCACGTAATGAACAACGTGACCACTTCGATGAATGGGCGCCTGCACATTTCAGCCACAGACGCGAAGCGAGACGCGACTCGCGTTGCTGTGTGCGTTCTTACCTCGACATTATACGTCGTGATTCAACATGGCACACTATAACGACTACCTCACGAAGCAACTCTTTGTAGACAAGAACATCGTACGCGACCTTAAAGTTCAAACAAACTACACGATCTTACTTGTGGCTTATAGGTTACCTTCCGTCTGCTTAGCAGGCAGTTCAAAATTCACGTAAATGAAGCAAAGAAGTACGTTTCTCATGTATATACTGACCTCATTTACTCATGTTATGCCTTCCTGAAGTGAGCTACAGAAATACTTGTCAACTCCAAGACCGGACCCTGAACGCGCGTACGCGACTTATATCCTATCTGGAGAGTTTCATGCGAAGGTGCAAGCCGATAACACGAATGGGAAACAGGATGAAAATGAGATGGATGTTGATCAGCCTACAGAGGAGTCGGTCTCTGGAGACCGGGATGGAGAGATTGTACCAGAGACCAAGGTCACTCTTGTCAGTGAAGCGGATCTTGAGAGTGAGTACTATCATTTCTATTCACCTACTTCCGTGACTTGAGAAGGTGTCGAATTTAGGTGCTCGAGGAGCATACCTCAAAATTTATTCTCAACATATATACTGCCTATCTCCTTCACCGCTAGTCGTACGTACCAATGATCAGTCTCATCTCCTGTCGCTAAACTGTATTGTAATTAAGGATGCCGGTTTGGTCTGTAGTCCTACAGCAGAAGTATGGAAAGTTGACTCAACATTGTCGGCTGAAGCGTCTACTTCTGTTGGTCGGGTAGTAGGTGACGTCCATGTGTGCATTCTTCCCCAAATCTAAACGAGGATTGTTTCACTCACTTCGTTTTCGCAGATTGGCAAAATTGTTCCTCCTCCAGCCATCACTAGCATCAAAACTCGTGAATCTTCGTCTCCAAACCTTAACTTCTCACCTAAGGTCGGGAGTAAGCAAGATTCTTCAAGTAAGAAAAGCAAAGCAAAGGAGGGATCTACTCCTGAATCTACCACACAAGAAGCTTCCGAAGATGATAAAAAGCCTGCCACAAAACTGAAACCTACTGGGAAATTGGATTGGAGCAAGGCAAAGTCAAAGGTGAAGAAAGAGGAGACAGTGGAGAAATCAATCAACATCAAAGACTCAAAAGAAAGAAGAAATCAAAAGACGGAAGAAACTGAAACAGAGACGGAGAAGGAGAAGGAGACAACCTGGAAAGACAAGAAGACTTCATTCTTTGCGTCAAAATCGGATAAGGAGAAACCTACAAAGACGATGAAAGCCGAGAGCAGTAAAGCTGAAATCAAGGTGCATTCGTTCTATGCCGTTCTAACCTACTGTCCACTGAATCAGCAGTAACTTGTCAGCGTGGCATCAAGCGCAAGAGTGCTCTACCTTTCGATTCCGATTCCGACAGTAACATCGTCAAGGAAAACCCTCCATCACCAATTATCAACGTCGTAAAGCCAAAGGCCAAAGGCAAGAGGAAAGCTATCTTCTCGGATACAGAAGATGAAGAAGAATCGCCAAAGGAGAAACCAGCAGAAAGAAAAATATCCCCAAAACCAGCTAGGCCTATCAAAGCCACCGCTCCTAAGGGTAAATCTATACCTGCACATCTAGTCAAGTTCCCAGTGGAGGAGAAAGAGAAGGAACCAGAGAAGAGTCTACTGGCTATGATGGATATTGACGATGGTTGGTCTCCTTATATTCTTTCTCTCTTCTGATAACGGTTGTTTATTTATTTATTCAGAACAAGTGGATCGTGTTACCCGTCAGGCAACAGAACCTCCACAAACGGAGGAAGAAAGTGTTCCAGATGAAGATGTTACAATGGAAGATAGCGATGAGCCAGAAATCATCAAGCCTCCTACTAGGAAGAGGAAGGAAAAGAAGGTCATTCCTGTAGGGAAGAATGGTTTGAAAAAGAAGAGGATTGTCAAGAGTCGCATGAAGACAGATGACAAGGGATATATGGGTATGTTCATCTTTGAGCTCCCTTCAAATTCATATTCTCACCTTTTTATACTATCAGTCACGGAGGATTACTCGTCTTACGAGTCTGTATCCGAAGAAGAAGCTGAAGAAGTCAAACCCAAGAAGAAAACTGCGGCAGCGAAGGGAAAGAAGTCGTCGAATTCAGAATCACCGATTGAAAAGTCCTCTTCGAAACCATCTGCTAAGACAGGTGGCAAAACGAAAGCTGCTCCTTCATTGAAACGTTCGACATCTTCAAAGACCGCAAAGTCAGGAAGTTTGATGAATTTCTTTGAGAAGAAATAGAACATGATAATGCTGACATCTGTAATCGTTTTCCATAATAGTATTTTTCAAGTTGCAATTGCAATTGGTTAGTGTCCCTTTTTTGTATAGTAGTAGAGCTTAGAAACAGTCGTATTATTCATATTATTCATACTGAAGGTTCATTGGATCCGACACTATGTGATTATATTGGCTGTGCCCGTGTTTGGATGAATGCAATGGATTGAGGTGGATAGCAATGCTAATGATGGACAACAATGACAATATTCTAACAAATCAAGAGAACTAAACATAGAGATGATCCAGAAATATAGCAAACATATGAAATGAAACAGTTCTCGTTAAGCTTTAACTAGAAGTTAATTCCTTCTGAAGTTGTTGAAGAACGAGGGGATCTGCTTTCGAGAGGTAATTGGCTTGTAAAGCAGCAGCACCACCGCAAGCAATTTCTGCTTGCTGGATTTGGGTGGCGATAAAGGCAGTGAGCTGTGTAGTACGCACAGGGTCACTGTCAAAAGCCTATCCAATTCACGCATAAATCATCAAAAATAATGCGACAGTAACGATGAAAGTAGTTGTACTCACAGCTTTACGGCGATCGTACTCTGGGGTGCCTTCGCAGAAATCGAAGAGGGTTTCTGGATCAACATCCCAGTAGAGTTTCAAAGCTTCGCTGCCGCTACATTGGATAAAAATAAGAGCACAAGCGTTAGAATCTTTAGGCGGATGAAAGAGAAGAGGAAGGGGGAAAAACGTACTCCTCCTCTTTAGCCCTCTCGAGAGCCTCCTTAATCTCTCCAAATACATCTAGCCACATATTGCATATTTCCGTTGACAAACGATCAAGAACGTCTGGTCTTCCGGTTGAAACAAGACTTGCGATACCCATAGCGGTGAGTTTGCGATCGTGAGGTCTGTACATGCTATCAAACTATAAAGCACAAACAGAAACCGCGAATTAGATTAATCGTGCGATTAGGAGAGAGCGGGAAAGGATACTCACTCTTGACCACCATTGGTTCAAAACACCTTCATATACTTCAGCCTCAGTCTCGTTCAAGACAGGTGCAGCGGCGGACATGAGTTGCATAAACATTTGTTTATCCACCAGTGCGATTCGAGCCATGATGAAGATGAATTCAAGAAGAATTTGAGTGGAGAGCTATCGAGCATAGGGGCGTGAGCCGAAAACTCCAACAAAAGGACATGTTCCGAAATGAACAGATACCTTTTGGTCCAGAAGGGATTTGACGATGTACGGGAATAATCCTGATGTATGTAATGCTTCTCCCCATAATGATGATGGACAAAGTTGAATGAGCCAATTGATAGCTGTGCAGATGTCTTTTACATTGACGGATAATGCATGTTCCAAAGCCTTTTGGCAAGCTTGGAAAAGATCTACACTAGCCGTCTAAGAGACGCCGTAAAGACAAGATAGAAACGAAAAGTCAATGGATTCGTATCCGTCGCTTTTGAGGGGCGAAAAAAAACTTGACTCACCTGAAGGATCCTCGCAGGGTCCAAAAGGACATATGATTCGATTATACCTGTGATCTTGCCTAATAGGTCGAAGTTCTCTCCGAGGTATCCCATGATCACTGGAAACAGCTGGAACAGACCAGGACCACCATTGACGCCTTCAAGTGTGGTGGTATTTCGAAGAGCAGTCTGGAGTAACATCAAGGCATCTTCGTCGAGTTGAATCTTTGCCTTGAGAAAGAATTGTGAGCTAGGAGAATATATTCTTTTGATTGCATACTGATACTAACTGCTGGCGTTAAACTGTCTTGAACAAGAGGAACAACGAGGGAGCTCAGCGAGACGGAGTGTTGTTTAGAGGACTATCAAAGACGGCGGTTGAATTATTGGATACATGGGTCTAATATGGGAAAATCCTACCGCGATGAGTTTCGTCAGAGTTTCAAGTAAGGATGCTTTGAAAAGCCAGTCTTCTCCAGCAGCCAACCCTGATAAAGTTATGGTTAAAATTTAAAAGACCGTCTAAAAACAGGACACATACAAAGCTGAGGAAGAGGTTCTGCGATAGCACCCATGAGAGGAACAATCTGAATGAGGAGATGCGTGCTTGAATATTTAAGAACGGTTTTTGTCGATGATTCTACTTACCTTGAGACCAGCACGTTCAATAACAGCATTTAAACTATTTGAGATTCGTCGTTTGCTCTCCAAGGTATCAGCTTCGGCTGTCAATCTGATGAGTTCAGATACTACAACCGGTAGATAAGGTGCAAAGATCTCGACGTCAAAGTCTATGGTCTGCAGTCAGGGCAAATTATTAGAGTTCTGTTCCAAAGACACTACGTGCGATTGAGATGATGATGGAAAAGTAGTACACACATCGACGCATTCCCTGATGGAAACAGCAGCAGTCAATCTGACAACAGCGTCCGTTCCTTGACCTCGATCTTTGAGCAAATGCACAAGAATTTCCCACATATTTGGGTTATTAGGACTTGAACATTCGCTCGAAATCCACTTTCCAATGAGCCATGCAATTCTGCGTTTTACGATGGGGAAGCTAATAATGACGAAATAGAGAGAAAGTGAGATACGCGGGGAATGCAGAGAGGAGGTAATTACCTTGGGTTTGTCTCGCGGGCTTCAGCGGTCAAGTTGGTGGCTAACCATTCATCGAAGGGAATGAGATTTTTCATTCGGTGTGCACATCTGCCCAAGGCACAATATAAAGCCTCTTTTTGAAGTATACTGGGGAGGTCAGTCGATGGTTGTGCTTTATAGAAAAAACGACTTCAGAACTTATAGATCTGACGGAAGATACACTGAACAATTATCACCTCGAACTTGTGTCCATGTCTCCAGCAGCAAAGGTTCCACGTAGTTACGACAATGTGTGGCCAAAGTTAGGAGAACACGTTCAGCACACGGCTAATTTTTGTCATTGAATACATCATGAAAAGAATGGTAGGAGAAGCACGTACCCGTAGGGCATATTCCCAATGGTCATTGTCCTTTTCTTCCATGTTCACCCACTCTTCTGGATCTGCCATCCACTCTTCGAGGTCGGAAGGATTCAAAGGAATAAACCACGTGACAAGTAACCTGACAGCTTCTTGTACGAATTCTTGCGAGAGGACTAAGAGTGCTGTTAACCGACATTGTCATAATCAAAAAATGAATGCGAACACACATTGGTCCGTTACAGTCCCATCCTTGCGTGACGAACCCCACTGAGCGAGTGTTTCCTTGAAAATGACCATAGCTTGAACGAGTAGCCGCACAGGAAAGACAGCGGTTTGCGAATCTACAAAATTTATGGAACACGATTGGTGTATAATCTATAATTACAAGACTCCAACATACCTTCAATGAATTCTGAAGGTCCGCTCGTAGCTTGTGTGACCTTACTCCAGTAGTAGCTCACTAATGCACTGCAATTTGGCAGAATAACAAAGCGGGGAAGATCTAATTGTTGAAGACGTCTGAAAAACTTGCCAAATAAAGTTACATGTCGCGTGAGGTCGATAATTGCTCTGTTTGAGATTTCGTTGGAGACAGCTTGACCAGACCGAAGAGCGAGAACTAGATTGATCCTAAGTTCCATCAACGTTTCTAGTTGGATGACAGAGTTTTTGAAAAGGTCATGAATCTGGAGAAATATGATACGATTATACACGCATATCTAGGGAGTGTGCATGTGAGCTTACCCATGGATCGACTGTTGCTTTCTCCTCAGGCTTTTTCAAACGTTGCCATAGATATACAGCACTTTTTACTAAGCACTTGTAGACAAGATGTGCAAGAAGGATATCCTCCGCAGCACGTGGTGTCGAGATGGAAGAAGGGTTGAGAGAAGTCAAGGCGGGGGCCACAGTAGAGTAGTGATTTTGCATCACTGCATGAGTCTGTTCGATTACCTGAAATTAAAATAATGTTGAATGAACACTACTCTGACCAATCTCTCATGATAGAACATGTTTGTGGCTTACGGTCATGGTGCTCTTTACCCCTGCCATTAATTTAGCGGAGCCCATTTCTTTGATGACAGCATTAAGAAGCTCAAGACTTCTGCGAAGGGCGAGAAAGTCGTAAGGAGCACCAGAGGAGCGGGCGGCGATGTTTGTTTGAATTACAGCAAGGAGATCATTTATGAGGTTTGGCCTGAGCTGAGGAGGTCAGACACAGGTGCCGGAGTGTTAGTAAACCGAGATCGGACGTGCCATTGAAGAGGGTAGTCATAACGGGCTATTTTTGAAGTAATCAATTCATTGCATTCCGCGATCTTGGGTGGATAGACATAATAAGATGAGTTACTATGTAAAAAGATACAGGATAGTGCGATGAGTTCACCAAGTCATCAGGTTCATTGAGAAACATTAAACATCTTGCTCTGATCTTGGCGCGGTCTTGGTCTGGAATCAACCTATGAAATTTGAAGACTGTCAAGGAATATCAATGAAGCAATATGAATGAGCTGACCTCCTTGATCTCCAATGACTCAACGCGCTGTTCTTCAGTTGAATGATACTCTGCTGTCGGACCTGGACGTCAACGTCTTTCTGAGCAGCGATCTCTGAAAGAGCATCAGAGGTTCCAGCCATTTCGAGAAGCTGCTTGAGACGGTCAGAAGAAGCTTTGACTTTTGCAGGATCCTGAGAGGCTGCGTCGACTATAACGGCGAAGACTTCTTGCGGATTGGCATGTTGAACAGGCATATTGCCTACACCGAGGGGAATACGACTCATTCTAGTGGCAAATTAGGAGAGAAAAGATTAAGAAAGCAAAGGGCAGATATTAGTAGTTGTAGAGAGTATTTGTAGCTGCGGAAGATGCCTGCAGGAGGACTCGAGTTCAATGTTCTTTTCAGAGCAACTTTCTAAATTCTGAACTGCTGCTTTGATCTATTAGCGCTCGTTTAGGAGAAATTATAACGCCCACGTCTCCAGCCAATGGCGAGCCTCGGAACCAAACAAGAGACAAACAACGCGTCTCTCTGCAAATTATTCACGTCGCGTCACGCGTTGACTGGATTTACTGCAGTGGCCACTTTCCCTTGCCTGGCACATGAGAGTTCCTTATCCCCACTGCCTTCTCATCCCCCCTCGACGCCTTTCACAGCACGCCTTTCTTCTACCTCGCCACCATCGTACGATGACCTCCTCGCGATACACACCCCTACCCGAATGTCTTTCCCAACCAACCCCTTCCCAGCCTACACTGGACGACGTTGTCGAAGATTCAGAACCGGAACGCGAGAAAAACAGGCGTGAAAGGAGCAGCACCAATAAATCCAAGAAAAAATATAAATCCAAAACGATTACTAGGGCTGCAATCCCTGCTGTCGTAGAGATCTCGGGTATGTCTGCCCCCTGTTTCTGTTGATTCTTCCACTTACATATTCCATCAAGACGACGATGTTTTTGTCCAAGAATCCGCACCTTTTGTCGACTCTCCTATCCATGATATTCCGGTCGAAGACTTCCAACGTCCGATGCCTTCACCACCAAAGAATGTTTTACATGGTAAAATACCAATTCATGACCCCGAATTATCGCTCATCTGGATAGTTTAGTCGGAACTACAGATTCCACGCCTTTTATTAGCATTGAATCCCCAGATACACATAAGGTCACGGTCATTACTCGAGCAGGTATTTTCTCACCATCTGGCATTCTCATCGAACGTTAGCCTGAGACCCTCCGTTTCATTCATAGATACAGAATCTGTTCACTCTGAGGACGAAGGAGGGAATCACAAATTTATAGGTAGTCTTGGACAGTTCGCCTATAGAAACCCCTCAAAATCTTCAATGCGGATTTCCAGTTCAAGCAGTACTCGCTCCGCTTCGACGCCAAGGGACACAATTCCTGAGAAGGCCGCTCGTACAAAGGTTCAGCCACACCGCTTCACCATGTTCTCTGATCCCGAGCTTCAAAGATTGGACAAGTGCGTCTGCTGCGCACTCTCTTGGACAGCAAGAAAGACAGTTGTTCAAAAAATGAAGCACATTCAAACATGTGGAAAGAAGAACAACGTTACCGACGAGACGATCATCTTACTGATTCGAAAGGAACTCATCACAAATCCTCCAACATTGACAGGCATCGATAAAGGTAAAGGTAAAGCCACTGAATCTGGACAGTTGACTTCTCAGACACTGCTTCAAAATGTCGTGAACGAGGCCGCTCCTCGGAAAAGGGGAAGACGGCAAGATGTAGTCGAGACCATCCAATCTCCCACCAATATTCGAAGTGGCATTCTCTCCAGAGCTCGGACTCTCCTTGGGGGTAATGACTCAACAGAACCTACCAATGATTCTCCTGGATTATCCGAACCGACAAATTTCAGCAGTCCTCCTCGAACGCAACCATTCGGTGAAAGTGCATTGGCGAATAAATTCAAATCTAAAGTTCTTCTTTTGACTTATTCGGACACACAGCCATATGCGCCTACACTGCCCGGCACTCATATTCAGGTCGGAATCCAGGACGAGTTTCATAGCGACCATCGACCTGAAGTGGACACGACAGATATTGTGACTAACAGAAGCCACCACCTCTCACACAAGGACAAACAAGACGCCGACATACCTTCGTTGGCAGAGACGCATTCACCGAGGCGTCGAAAGGTTCCGTCGAGGCTGCAGCATTCAAATTCAGCTTCCACCCCTCCTCCCAACCTCGTAAGCTTATTTAACGTACTACTACTATACGTGAACAAGGCATACTAAAACATGCAGACAATCATTCTCTCTTCATCGCCGCCACCTAGCTCAAACGACCATGTCCGTCAACCCCTGAGGGATCCGACCGTGTATCACGTTCAAGCAAACACAGCAGAGGATCCAATCATAGTCCTGTCGTCGTCCCCTGGCAGACTCGACCACAATACGTCGACCAATGTTTTACTACACGTTTCTGAATCGGGTTCTTCTACCGGTGACGAAGCAGGATCTGAAGACAACAACATATCCAATGAAAGCGACTCGGAAGTTCAAGATTACGAGAACCAATATGACCCACCAGACACTTTTCCCGATTATCACAACCTGAGCGATGACCCAATCCATTATCGCAACGATGATGCCTATCTACATTATGAACCCAATCTCGACGACCTCTATCCTCTTCCAGACGATCCTGGACCGTCTGCTAATACTGATCATCATTCTCGTCCAGCACAAACCATTTCACCAACGCGTTCTCGTATATCTACCGCCGTACCTAATACCCGATCACAAACCGACAGTGTCCACCATGTATCCCAATCCCACCTACTCCCGTCATTAGATGCAGCCGAACGGCTACCCACTCAGAATCGGAAACCTAGAAAGAAGACATCCTCACTTGTGGAAGGGCAAGAGGACTCAGAAGTCCCACGAAGGAAATCAAAATCCAAAACAGTTGATATCCCAGACTCCGAATTGTTTATCAAGTTGAAACAGAGCATTATGGACGACAAGGAATTGTATGGGAAGGTTTTGCGATATGAGGTAAGTTCAGTTGACGTAGTGTTACAATCATACTTCGCTTGCCCAATTGGACGTAGTGTGGGTGCAAGTGTATACGTACACAAGTACACACATGTTGAATTGCGCCACTCATCGTTTCAATTGGGCTTGCATGAGTTTTAACGTAATATTAAATAGACTCATTGATTTTGATTTTGACTTCGATTTGTCTTGCTTAGCCGGTGCACTTTGAAGTGTTTCTGCAACTTGCGTTGGATCTTAACGTTCCAAGTCGAAAACTGAAGCACAGGGTCAAATCATTTTTGGATAAACAGGTAAATACTGGTCGCTCTTATGCCGAGTGTTGCAATTGGTTGCTGATGCGACACAAACATTACAATAGGCGGTTCACTTTTATGGGCTCGCTCCAAGCGGAGGTCGGACGAGAAAACGACATCTTTGAAGACTTGAACGCCACTCTCCTTCGTCCTCATCTATCAGTTTCTTCTTTTGTGCGAGATATATGGGCATTCCCTTACTTCATATTTTATACGTCATTTTATTCTCAATATCTCGCTTTTATCGGAATTTCGACCAAGGAGGTTTTTTAATAGACACCAGTTTAGTAGGTTATATATTATGAATGCCTTATGAGCTACCGAAAGGAATAAAAAAGAATAAGTCGAACACTCTAGAAGAAAAGGTAGGTCGGAGGCAAGGTAATGAACGACCTCTTGATTCCAAACATCACAGTGCAACCTCAGACAACCCAGCAACCTCGATGACACCACCCACAAGATGTAGACTTCCAGCAACAAGAACATCAATCTTGCCGTGCTGTTTCTCTTGATCTCTAACGATATTGACGGCATGTTCGATTGATGGCAAAACGTGAACATTATTCTTTGGGAATTGAGGATTCAATTCCAACCATGCTGAGGCGAGATCGTTCTGAGTTTTTAATGCAGCGAGGTCGGAATCAGAGATCGCTTTTGTGGTGAGGTCTGGTTTGATCAATTCATGAGTTAGATGAAATACAAAGAGAAAGAAAGAAAACTTGCCTCCTTTGAAACCACCGTCTGCATAAGTGACATTGGCGCAGAAAATCACACTATCGAAGAGTTTGAGGGCGTCGACATTTCCTTGTCCGTGTAGTTTTAACTGTATCGCTGCATTTGAAAGCATAGATCCCAGGAAAGCGTTCCCCGATCGTCCGGATGTACAATTGAATATCAAGATCCTCATTGGTGTCCTTCAACGAATAAGAAAAAATTAAACAGAACTCGTTCTCAGAAGTGATGAACACTCACGAGTCACCAGTATCTCTCAATGCAATGTCCGGACTAACAAACCATTGCATGCAACATTCCAAACTTTCTTTCGTATGGGCGCCATCTAATAACCACAATGTGTCAGGATGCTTAGGATCGACCACTTCCTGACAACGTCCAGGCCATTTTGCTTCTTGAAGTCCTTTGATAAAACTTTCTGGGAGTGTCTCAGTCTCAAAGTCAGTATTTGGAGACGACGACTTTGCACGTAAAAACCGGCGAGCGAGATGAACAGCAAGGTTGGCGTTTTGGTATTGGTGGACACCGTGTAGACCTGAGAGTAGTCGATGAGTTGTAAAGACATTGTAGTACTTGAAAGTATCTTATTACCAAGTTTGATATCAGTCAGTCCGGGGATGAAGGGAGCGACGATAAATTCAGATGCCTAGAAAAAAGTTATTCAATATCGGAAAATTAATTGACAGACAGAAGATAAACAGCAAACCTTCAACTCAGTAGCTCGTTCCCTTAGTACCCGCAACCCTTCTTCTGGTTGGTTTACCGTCAAAGCTGGAACATCAGGCTAGGCAATGATCACATCTTTTTAAGTAAATATATTAAATGGTCTGTTTAGCACTTACTTTGTAAATGCCACCTTTTTGCCATGCAATTTCTTCGATAGTCTTTCCAAGGACGGCTGTGTGGTCAATGCCAAGAGCTGAGATGCCAGTGACGATTGGTTTCGGAACAATGTTGGTACAATCGAATGTTCCTCCTACTCCAACTTCGAGGATGGTGGCATCGACCTGAGTTTTCGAAATGTTAGAGAGAGGTAGGCAGAAAAAAGATATATAATACCTTTAGAGATAAGAAGGCATGGTAAGCTACCAGAGTGACGAAACGGAAGTACATAGGCTTTGGTAGAGTTTCAGGGTTCGCCCTCTGTAGGTAGGACTTCAGTCTCACACAAGGAAGCTGGGTTGTTAGAATTCGTTTACCGTGTCATTGGCCTCTAATCTGTCCCAAACATCAAAAAAGTACTTTGCGAAAGCCTCTTCCGAGAGAGGAGCACCGTTGATTCGTATCCTCTCCCTTACCGCTACAAGATGAGGGGATGTGTATAATCCTATAAATTCCGTCAGTAACCTTTTCGATAATTAGTAAATGAGATCTCTCACCAACTTTCCAATCTGGTTTAACATGTCGAAGGATGGAGTCGGTAAAGGCGCATGTAGAACCTTTTCCTTTAGTGCCGGTGATATGAATCACATTCAAAGCATTCAAATCTTCTGGCTGTCAAGTCGGTAACTCGAACATGGATATGTCTTCAAAAATTGAGGATACATACCTTGTAGCCAATTCTCTGCAGATATTCTATGGTTTCCGGGATAGCGGTGTGTACAAGTTTTCCGCCTGAAGCTCTACTTGCTTCCAAAGTGGCAGCATTGGATTGGAGTGTGTTCAAGCAGTCGATAGCCTGGTTGTAAGTTCTTGTCGACATTCTTCGTATAGATAGAGAGAACAAATGATAAGGATAGATATGTACAGGTGAAAAGAAAGATTTATGGATGGGAAGGCGCATCAATCGATGTTGAGAATAAATGACTCCGAGAGCAGTATAGTTGGAGAGGCTATTGCATCGGATTGTAGCGGCAATTCAGGGCTTTATAAGCAGGTATGTACCAGAACAGAAGATGATGTGAGTGAACAGTGCGGTACTGGGAGGAATAATTGCTGAACGAGCGTCTGCTCAAGAAACCAATGGCATTGGCAGGTTTCAAATATCTGACTCTGAGCGCTTCACTGACTTCCTCTCTTCCTCCATGCTTCGTACTTTCGCCAGTTCGCTTTCACATTCTCGGCCTCGTCCACAGTTTGAGACGACATTAACCAGGTCGCTAGCTTCTCATCCAGCTGAGGAATCGTCACCCGCACCCCAAAGGTCAACCAAATCCAAGACAGAGTCTCGTCAGAAGCTCTACACTTCCAAGCCTATTATTATTAGTCGTAATAAGGGCAAAGACGTGAAGGGAGAAAAACATATATTTCTCCTTAAACCTTACGAATTATCCAAAAGACTCAAAGCTCTCGGAGATGCCGGAAAGGTCGACGAGGCCGTAGAGTACCTCAAGAATAGTCCTCTCGATGCCCAGAACATTCCTGTATGGAATACTATGATTGATATTGCCATGAAAGCTAGAAAATTCAAGCTGGCATTTGAACTTTACGTTGACGTGCGTATCTTCGTTTTCTACGCGTCTAGTAATACCAAAATATCGTTTAGATGAAACGGAGAGGATTTGTTCCCAATAACCGGACGTTTACAACTTTGTTCGCTGGGTACGATCGTATAGAGGACTGGCACTCGTTAACACAACAGCTTGAACGTGTTCATCAACTATATGATGCTTGGCGTCCTCGTCGGATGGAATTTATCAATGGATCTCACGAGGAGCAAGGCATTCTCTCTGGCGTGATTTCTATGTACATCAATATACTGGCTCGAGCTGGGCTTCACCAGAAGATGTTCGAAGTCTACTATGACCTTGACGAGGATGGCCCTTTTTCAGCAAATCGATTTGTCTACGCGAATATGTTCAAATCGCTGCTCGTTCGCTTTGACAACCCAGAAGGAGCAACCGACACTCTCAACCATCGAAAAGCTGCCGATGCAAAATTTCTTTGGAAGAGAATGGAGAAACAAGTTGAGAAACAAGCCGAGAAACCTGGAGCGCAACCTATCATTGACTCTTTCGTCGTCGTCAATGCCGTTCGTTGTTTGCTGCGCGGTCGAGCGAGCGAGCAACTATTGGCCTTTGACATTGTTCGTGACTACCTAGGATTCACCAAACCCGGAGAACCGCCCGTAACCCCCAAAATACCTTTCGATCGTTACAATACTTCCACAGTTCTTTCGTTATGCTTTCATACACAGAAATATCGTTTATGTATCCAATGGGCCCAACAAATCATGGAGAAAGGTGTCAGGCAAGGGAATAACATCCTCATAGACGAAAACCATATGACTGCTCTCCTGCAATCCTACGCCGCTTTATCTAGTCTTGGTTCTCTCAACGAGTCCCAACAAGCCGTTGAAACCCTCCAATGGATGAAACGGGAATCTGCTGTAAACAATGTGGAGACTTTAGCACCGACATTCATCTCGTATACCCTTGCCATGGTGGCATGTTGGAGAGGTGGAGATTGGTCATCAGCTTTGCGGACATTTGAGCTGATGACGGGGTATAATGGGAAGGACTTTTTGGACGGAGTGACAGTTAAACCTCGGAGAAATTCCGATAACTCAGACCTCACTCCCGACACTGCCTTCATGTCGTTACTGGCTCGTATTGCTCTAGCATCTGGAGATGCCGCAATCATGCGCCAATGTTTGCGTATTGCCAATCAATTTGAGGTTGAGCAGAAACGAGGGTACGAATATTATGCTACCCTTCATACTCGATTCAACGCGAAAAGGAGGTCCGCATCGACAGATTCTGGAGCAGAAAAAGTGTCTAATTACTATACAATCAAGTACGCTCAGTCGATTGTAGATTTGGTGGAAGGGGTCGAAAAAAAGAGTTCGGGTACGGAGGTCACAGAAGAAGAACACAAGAGGTGGAAAGAGATGCGACGTTCAGCGCAGCGGAGTCTTTTGGAAGTTGGAAAGGGGAGAGATGCCACGATGCCCGCTGTGGAAGAATCACCGTTAGGAAGTTCGGAGAGAATAGCACAATTGGACGAGGAGGTTGCTTCAGGGTTTGCTTCCAGGATGAGTTCAACGGGGTATTGAGCTCTTTCGTTGATATCCATTCAACTTTGCATTTTTCAGTATAGATAATTTCAATATACAATCACACTAATATCTTCACCCGCGGATGCATGAGGAAAATTATATATGTACTGCAAGCAGAACTAAGTATGTGACAAGAGGAAGTCCGAGATAATGAGAGATATAGCAAGAGAAAGAACTATTTGTCCGTAAAACAAAAACCGAAAACACTATATAATCCCAACAAAACAGAGTAAACTACAACAAGATTAAGATCATCATGCTACCGACATAGGCCTAACGTCTTTCGGAGACATCATTGAAGATTCATCAAACCCTCGCTTTGAGAAAGCAGGGGTTGGAGGAACAAATGTGTCCTCTGTGAGTGCCATTGATACCGGTTGGTAAGAATGTGGTTCTGTTATTGCAGGCATATCAAATGTGGTCGTACGGCGAGCAAAAGGTCGTGGACTCATTCTGCCAAGATTGGTCCTTCGTCTCGCTCTACTTTGACGTTTCTTGAGGCAGTAGACAAGGCCTCCAATGAGTAACACAATGATAACAAGGGCGTTGAGGCCCATTATAGCAAGTAGGATTGGGAAGTATGTGTTGATCTTGTTGATGGTATTCGCGAGGTCTCCGGATATAGAGACGGTCGTTCCAGACGAGGTGACATTGGCTGAATTGTAAACAATTTGACCATTTGACGATCCACCACGCTCAGCATGGAATTCGGAAGAGGCATTGTTGGGGTCAACAAGTGACAGGAATTTGATGTAGGGATTACCCATTTTTCCTGATGAGTCAAAGTCGCCAAAGTCGTAGACAGCATAGACAGAGCGTAAGAATGCGTCACCGAGAAGCCAGTCACTGGAAATTATTTCCGGTCAGTAAAAGAGGGATGAATGGAGTTGAATTGCTAATACTGACAATTGGCCTGCTCCAACAGCAACAGATTGTGGAATGAAGGATCCCACACATTGTGTAGGATCAGTGAGGCTTGCGGGGGCAACATCTAAGGGATGCATAGGATAAGCAATACCCCTACCAACAGATGCATCAATAAACGGTAAAATTTAGCTCAGAAAACATACAGACCCAAACTGAAGGGCAATATCAATTTCTGCATCGCAAGGGATGATCCATTGGCCGATAGATGAGTCGTACTTGGCACCTTGAACACTACCGTAGATACCGGTAACCACATCTTCAGGTGCATAGCTGGGTGAAGGTTGAATGAGCAATGGGACACATGAAAACAGATGAGAACTGACATATAAGATGTTCCAGTATCAATCGACACCACCTTGTGTAAACATCGACATCTCAATATGTGTTATTTAGAATCATATATGCATGTACTTACTGCTTTGTTGGACGGCGCACCATTGACCGTAGTTGAAACAGAGATCGTGTCACCACCCGCAACGAGTACAGCATCTAAAAGAACATTCCATCTTTGTGGATATGCGACAGGCCAGGTAGACAAAGGTTGGCTATTCGTTACATCCGAGTACTGGGAATCAACTTCACCTATTCCGTCTGTCAGTCGTATGCGTTAGGGTATAAGAATAAGAAACCCATACCAATCGTAAAGACTCCATCCGCGGTACTACTTGCATCGGAGCCCCTTTCCATCACGAAAGAGATGAAGTTAGGTTCTGTGACGTTGTCTGCAAAAGCGTTATAAAGAAGACTGCGTCCGGTCGCACTGCCAGTGTGATTCAACAATGCATCTATGGTTGACAAAGATGTGAACCCTAGTCCAGCAATGCCGTCTGCGCCGTATCCAAGTGCAGGATTCTGTGCAGATGCGACGTCCATGAATGCTTGTTGGGGTATCGAGATACTAAGTAAACAAGTGAATATACACTTCACGGAATAACAGCTCGTGGTGAAACATACCCAGCGAACTGTACGGGTGCGTAGGCAACAGTTCCGTTTGCCCAGCCTATACCATACTAGAACAATAGTTGAATATATCGTTTCAATTAAGTTATTGTGGCAGATGCTTACTGTCAGATTCCATGAAGTAGACTAGTTCGAAGTAAGTATGACTGGCTGCGGAGTGAGTGCGATTAAAGAAACTCACAGTAAGTTTAGAGTTGGGCAATGGAAACGTTTGACCCTTAATCCACAGGTCCGATGAACCAGTATCCAACTGCACGACGTAATCTACCATACAACGTTAACGATATTAAGTGGCATAAGCATCGTCGGTTTCTCACCTTGACCGCCTACTGTGATCTTCAAGATACAATTTGAGACAAATCACGGCAATCTAGGATAAACACTTACATCGGCGAGATATAAAAGGTCGTGTACAGAGCTTTCGCATCTTTGAGTAAGGAAATATTGATGAATAAATCAGCGAATTGACTTACTCGATGGTCGTACTACCGTCGGAACCAGAACTGGCAGCCAGCACTTTGGGTTTTGATATAGAACCTGAGCCGCTTCGACGTTGTAGAGAGGGAGGGGATTGGTGACGTTTGAAGGGAAATTTAGCAGCATCTGTAAGTGACGCAAGGACGACAAGAGTCAAAGGGAGGGCGATATATTTCATATTGAATGTTATATAGAGCAGCCAGAAGCAAGAGAATGACTGAAGAGAGCTGTGGGGATAGAAGACGTGTGTTCAGAGCTCAAAAGGAAAGTCGGTAAGAGAATGTGGGCATCGACTGCAGCAACGAATTCAGAATCAGTCCGCAGGGAGGGAAGGCTGAGTGAACTGGGCCTTTCTTGGGCGGGCAGCGAGAGCAAGGAGAACGGCGCTTCAGACATTCTGTTTAGAGTCGTTCGTTGGTAAACTCGTGTGAAACAGTTGCTATTTCCAGAATAAAACGAACTCAACATCAAGTCCTGGAACAAGTTCTTCGCTGTCCCTGTGTTCTGAGGCAAATAAGACGGAGACTTGTACGACTGTGTGGGTCCAAGCTTCAAGATGTGGTCTGCAGTCCGATGTATGGCTATGCTACTTAAGCTGACTACTAGAGTACGTTTCGGTTCTACCTGCACTGAATGGAAGCTTGAGTATAAGCGTCTCAGGTGTGTAGTCTAGTTCAAGTCTAGTCTTCAGCAAGTCTCAAACTGCAGTCTTGCAGAGCTTGAAAGTAATGCCTTGAACATACATCCTATCTTCCGAAGCATGTACAATGTACATGCTCATTTGACCAATACTGCTCAGTTACTGCTCAAATAACATTTATCCCTAACGCATAATTACGCTCACGGGGCACTCGTGATCTCCTTACCCCGCACAGAACATGTTCCATATCACTGCCGACTGCCGGTTCCTCTCAAATATAAAGCCAACCTATATACCCATGACTTCCTCTGGGTTCCCATTATCCTTTCCCTCCTTCTCACATCCTTGACTCAACCATGGCCGCTTCACGAAATGTCATTCGACGTCTCATCAATGCTGCTCAACACACTGCATGTCCATGTCACGGTTGCAGATCCGGAGGTGCCCACAATCCCCTGCAGGCCTTGAATCAGATGCGAAAGTATGCAAATCCAAGTGAGGCTTTACCAGTCCAGAAAGAGTATGCCTTCGAGGTGAGTTCTTCTTTCAATCCCCTAATAACATCACAAGTTCACCAGAGCGTATTTAGGTTGCGGCAGCTAACCTAAGGTTCGGAGAGGGTGTTACTCGAGAGGTTGGAATGGATTTGAAGAACATGAAAGCCAGAAAGGTTCGTTGATTCTACACGACTTAGTGAATGTTACTAATGCTTTTATAGGTTGCTCTGTTCACAGATCCAAACATTGCACAACTCCCCCCTGCCAAAATGGTACATGATTTGTTTGAAGCTCTTACAAATGGTTCTAATAAGGCATCTTTGTTAGGCTATAGCTTCGCTTGAGGCTCAGGAGGATCTGCCTTTCGTCGTTTATGACAGAGTTGTAGCAGAACCTACAGAAGCAAGCTGGCGTGATGCTATTGCTTGGGCTAGGGAGCAGGATTGTAGTCATTTCCTGGCGTACGTATCGCACAACAAGTTGCATCCTTATTTCTAGGTCTAACCATGTTGGATAGTGTTGGTGGAGGGAGTGTCATTGATACCGCGAAAGCTGCTAATCTGTGCGTAGTGATTTCAGCAATTCATCAGTAGATTCTAACGCTGCATTCTCAGGTTCACTGTATATAAGGATGCAGATTTGTTCGACTTCATTAACGCACCTGTTGGAAAAGGTCTACCCATCGAGGAAAAGTTACGACCTCTGATAGCAGGTTAGGTCATCTTCACCTTTCTCGACAAGACTACTTTACTAATTGTTCCTCTTGTTCAGTACCAACGACTGCAGGAACTGGATCAGAGACCACCGGAACAGCGATTCTTGACATTACATCTATGTCCTTCAAGACCGGGATTGCTAACCGGGCTATGAAGCCTGTGTTGGGTATAGTCGATACTCTCAACACTCGCAGCTGCTCTCAAGGTATAAATTTGCAACTCTTCATCTCATATACTAGAAGCCATTAACACTACGTGTAGAACTGCATATAAGTGCAGGCTTAGATGTCCTTTTCCACAGTTTGGAAAGTTATACCGCTATTCCGTGAGTTATCCCCAAACATTTGGATGCGGAAATACAAGCTCAACATCCCATCACATTAGTTACTACGAACGGACCCCTCGTCCCGCCAACCCAATTCTCCGACCTGCGTATCAAGGCAGTAATCCAGTCGCTGATATCTTCTCGTTGTGGGCATTACAAACCACTGTGAAGATGCTTCCGAGGGTTGCCAAGAATACTGATGACCATCATGCAATGAGCCAAATGCTGTAAGCGTTTTCCATGATTTGAGAAGACCATGGCTTATTTTTTTTGACAGTCTGGCATCCTCGTTTGCTGGTATTGGTTTCGGTAACGCTGGTGTGCATCTTTGCCATGGTATCAGTTATCCTGTGAGTGATAGATTGTCTGAAGCTCCTCGAGAGTGTGTACTGAAACATTGCACAGATTTCTGGCTTGAACAAAGTTGGTCCCAAGTGGCAGCACCCGGGTTATAAAGTTGATCACCCAATTATTCCTCATGGTGTCACGTACGTCCTTTATTCCTTGACACCATAGACGCGTCACCTCACATTCCTCTCTCAGCGTGGCATTGTCAGCTCCAGCTGTGTTCCAATTTACTGCACCATCATCACCAGATCGACATCGTGAAGCCTTGGCGATCTTCAACGGAACGACCACTTCTGACCCCTCTATCACCTCTATCCCAGACTCTGAGATCGGTGCCCATCTTTATGAAGCCATCGCTCGATTCCTTGATGTTCTTGGTGTTCCCCGTGGTTTGAAAGCTGTAGGATACACAGCAGCTGATGTTCCCAGACTTGTTGAGGGAACTTTACCTCAGCGTCGTGTTTTGGATCTGGCTCCTGGCATTGGGGATGTTGTTGGTGAAGATGGACGAGAAGCCTTGACAAAGATTATTGAAAGGTCTTTGGAGTACTAAGTGCACTGGTTACTTCCTGTTGAACGGAATCACATTTTTGGAGGATCACCTTTAGGGAGGATGGAATTGATATTGTTGTACTGTAGAATAACTGGCGAATTGTACATACTCACCTTCCAAATCGGGACATTTTGATACTGCATTGGGATGGTGTATTTTGAAACGATATTTTGATCGGAGATCATGAATCTCTCTTTTCCCCTCAAAATGTCATCAAGTCGGTCGGTCTTTCGACCATGTATTGATTTGCACGATGGTCAAGTGAAGCAAATCGTCGGAGGAACATTGTCAGATGCTCCAGATACACTCAAAACCAACTTCGTAGCGAGGTGCATCGAACTTTTACACGCAACCCAACATGACTAACATGTACTTTATTGCAGCCATCCGCCAGAATACTTTGCTCGTTTATACAGACAACACGACCTTGAGGGGGGTCATGTTATAATGCTTGGAAAGGGTAACGATGCCGCCGCAAAAGCTGCATTGGCAGCATGGCCAGGTTCGAAACGAGACCGATATGAATATCAAGAAGAGCTAATCATCATGCTTTCGTATTGATATTCAGGCCACCTCCAAGTTGGAGGCGGAATTAACGAGAAAAATTGTCGTGAATGGCTCGAAGCTGGTGCAAGCAAGGTTTTATCTGAATTTATACCCTGGTTTCTTTCCATTCTCACCTTTGATTTACATTCAGGTCATCGTAACTTCATACTTGTTTCCAGATGGAGAATTCTCCTTGGATCGATTAAGAAACATCTCGGAACTGGTAACGAAGGAAAGGCTAGTTGTGGATGTTAGGTTTGTTTAACTTGATCACTTCTATGACATTAATTTTATTGATTTTCGACGTTTAATAGTTGTCGACGGGTTGGAGATGGTTGGTTTGTAGCTACCGAGAAATGGCAGCGAATCACCAAGATGGAGATCAGTAAAGGTTGGGTCTGATGTTAATCTAACAAATCCTTTTGCTGATGTTTTTGAGTACAGAGACTCTTGATTTACTCGCTCAATACTGCAGGTGAGTTTTGAGCTCTTAAGTTCTCGGATACTACACGATAGCTGAAATGCATTCACTTCCAGTGAATTCCTGATCCATGCTGCAGATGTGGAAGGTCTTTGCAAAGGGATCGATGAAGAGCTTGTAAAAAGTTCGTTGTTTACCGCTATATTTTTCAACACTTGGAAAATATTCGCTAATCAAATGATTCAGAACTTGGCTCATGGGTCACCATTCCAACGACGTATGCAGGAGGCGCAAAATGTTAGTATTCGGTAATCTATTTCGTCTTGATTGGAAACTAACATCTACCTGTAGCTATCTCTGACCTCGAAACTGTTAATCAATTATCGAATGGCAAGGTTGATTTGACCTATGGAAGGTTAGAGGAACTACTCTGAATATTTGGTTTGATCCTAACATATATTCACAGTTCACTCGATATCTTCGGGGGTTCTCTTGTGAAGTTCGAGGAGCTTATTGCATACATGAACAAGGGAGCTGCATCACAGCTTTTTTGAATTGTATGAAAATATATCATATATATGTACCCTTATATTTTTCTTATATCAGTACCATACTCTCAATATCTATCGGGACTCGAAAGCAAACCGAGAAGGAGGAAGCACTTGAATATAAAATTTGGATTTTACCATTTCGAGGATGACGAGCGTTTATTCCACGTGGTGCAAGGGAGCAAGTCGGTATCACCGAAACCTAGACACCTTCACAAACACTACCACCCAGCATGGTCTCTCTAGCACGAACAATCCGTTCAATCCGACGAGTGGGAGTGAAGGAATGGTGGCATCAGATGCAGTACATTGGTGATGCCAAGTCGGGTCGTTTTATTGGAAAAGACCAGTGAGTTCAGATAGTTTCTATTTTCCTAATTATCCCAATCTGTGAAACTCGCAAAATAGGTTTGGCAACCGTTACTTCGAGAATTTGAACCCTGAAGAAGAGATTCCAGGTAAGTTTGCGATTACTTCCGTTAACAATGATTTGTCTCATCAAGAATGTGTTGATAGGACGTGACCGTTGGGTTGACTTCGCCCAAGTATGATGTTCATTACACTCATCCTCCATTGCTCTTAAACTCATGATGTTTTCTCATGCGAAATAGCATGATTACAATGCCACACAAGTTCCCCCGGAGTGGCATGCCTGGCTTTCACACATCCGAAAGGATGCTCCTACTGAGGATCCTGTCGTGCAGAACCTCTCACCTCCCTGGAAGGCGGTACGTCGAAACATTTCAGGTCAATTTAGTCCTGTGTACTAAAATGAATTCCATAGCCATGGGTTGAGAACTTGACTGGTACTCGAGGCTCATACAAGAGCTACAACACTGTTAAGCCAAAGTACACTGCTTGGGATCCCAAGGTCGCCACTCGAGGTCCTTCCGTATAATACTGGGTATCACCTCATATTTGTGTGGGTAGTATACGTCAATCATGTCTATTACATTCAACGAATTTTCGCGTTCTTGCCTACAATGTCGTCCACCACCATTTCAGCAATTGCAAGACTCGCTGTAAGACCAGGGCTCTCGATGCCCATCAGACTGATCATCTGCCCTTCCCCTTCTGAGCTTTGTGCAATCCCTTGTTGGCTGAATTCGTGTGGATAGTTTACTCTGAATACGAAGTCTTGGAAACCACCGTTAGGACCAACAAGTTTTGGTCGGATGCCACAGTAATCAGGTTGGAATCCTTCCCTAACCACACCTGGCAGGTACTCTGTGACAGCCTCGTACATCAATCCAAGTCTGCTTTCGTCAGGGATAAGATGTTGTTGCCAGAAGTCTATCCCATCTTCACTTGGTGGATCTAACCAATCCAGGTCTGGTCCAAAACGTACGGAGCCATTCATGTCAAGTGTTAGATGTGTCCCCAATGACTGAAATGCGCTGTGTGACCCGCCAGTGCTAGGACAAGGATATACAAGATGTGACACATTGGATGTACCAGGACCGTGGTACGATGCATACGAACCTCGAGCAAAGAACATAGATATATGATGTCCTTCAGGGAGTAGTGAGTTGAGAATTAAATTGGCTGAGAGACCTGATGCATTGACAAGCGTTTTGGCAAATATCGAGTCGCTCTCGTCCGCATGATCCGTCACAGTCTGAACAACCCATCCAGGACTGGGGAACTCCGCACTAGGGTCTCCCTGCCTTTGTGTAGAACCCGTATATTGATCCACACGTACGACTTCCGTGGAAAACGCGAGATTGCCACCTTCAGATTCTAGTATATCTTTCTCTAAACTCTCCATAAATGCATGCGAGTCAACGATTCCTGTTTCCGGGCTCCATAACGCTGCCACTATTTTCTTCGACAAATCAGGTTCCATCTCTCGGGCTTCATCTCCAGAGATTATATGTACGGGGCATGGTTTTGACCGTTCAGATATCCCCTCATCGACATTGAGATGTCCCGGCACTGGGGGCCATTGGAGAGACGACGCCGTTTTTTGGAGCTTCTCGATGTAGGGTCTTTGGTTAACCTGAGCAACCACAAGCTTTCCTAACTTGCGGTGAGGCACGCTGTGCTTGCTACATCGTTCATACATGAGCTGGCGACCACGTATGCATAGTCTCGTCTTCAACGAGTCTGCTGGGTAATAAAATCCTGTCGAACGGATATTTAGACTAGGAGTATTGAAGCAGCAATGATTCTGACCCAACCTCCATGAATCACTTCGGAATTACGAGCGCTGACAGTGGAACCATGAGCAAAAAATGGTTGTGTAATTTATTGGGTTGCTTACCTGGTCTCTTGTCCTGCACTTGTATGTCGTTCGACAAGGAATGTCGACTTGGCAGGAAATCGCTCTGCGAGTCGTTGGGCAACAGCAAGGCCAACGACACCTTTCAGACAATTTTGAATACAAATAAATGTGAGAGGCATAGATAAAATATGCATACCCCCTCCGACTACGAGGAAGTCTACTGCTGATTCTGGATTCTGGTTGTTTTGGTTATTTAAGAAACACTTTCCATTGAGAGATGCAATCAGACATAACACACCTTGTATTTGTACTTCCCTGTGCCATTTAATACTGCCTTTAATCCTCTAACACTCATCGTTGATCATTTCAGGTAGAGCGTGCTCGGTACCCTGCGAGGAATAGTAGAAGAGCAGCAAGTTGTGAGAACATGAAGTCATTGGCATCTCGGACTCGGAGATTCTTTCAGCGCTTGTGAACTTCATCTTTACACTCAACTCATCCAGCCAAATTCAACTTTGAAACCGATTTTAGAAATAGACTATCATGAGCACACTGTTACCACAGCCGAGACCAGAAAGGTCTCAGGAAGAAGTTATGGCAGCTTTCGAGTCTACTCCGTTGTTCATGAAGTCATTACCAGAAGATGCTATGGACGACCCAGTTATCAGTGCTCTCCAAAGCTTAGCTCACGAAGGAACTCCTGATGGTATGTGCACTTCGATTTATCTAGAATATATCTCTCAGAAATATCTTCAGAGGTCGCGGACAACTTCAAGGATCAAGGAAATGATTATTTCAGAGGGAAGCGTTATCGAGAAGCATTAGGATTTTATACGCAAGGTGTAGATGCGAAACCAACAGATAATGTCCTTTTGGAAGCACTGCTATGCAATCGGGCTGCTTGTAATTTAGAATTGAGTGAGAATATTTCCACTTTACATGTATACCGCTGCATTGACTGTTTGGATACAAGAAAACTACGGCAATGTATTAAAAGATTGTTCGAAAGCCCTGTCGCTCAACGCCAAATGCTCAAAAGCGTATTATCGTTCAGCCCTTGCCTTGCTTGCGTTGGAGAGAGAAGAGGAGGCTTTGGACTGCTGTGACAGATGTTTGGCGTACGACAGTGAGAATCAAGGAGTGCGGTCCGTGAAGGGAAAAGCTCTCAAAAAGAAAGAAGAAAAGGATCGTCGAGTGCGAGAGAGGCAGGAAAGAGTCAGGAAAGAGCAAGAAGAGAAAGCGAAGATGCACTTGGCTTTCCAAGTCAGTATAGGTCACAACGTCATGCAATCTTTCACTGAACTGTTTCATCCAGAAACGCAACTTGATTCCAGTCGTAAACCCAGACGGACCCTCAGAAAACCCTTATTCTCCACATTTTGACCCTGAGGATCCGACACAAGAGACACTTGTCATCCCAGTCTTCTTCCTCTATCCACAGTATGCAACTTCCGACATTATTTCGCATTTCATAGAGGATACGCCTTTCTCTGCCCACATCGCCGCTATGTTCCCTCCGGAAGCTCCAAAACCAGAGTGGGATAACAACTCGGAGTATATTGCCGGTGGCCTAGTCGTCTACGCAATGACATGTAGAAAAAGGTTGCTGAAAGTGGGTAAAAATATGACACTGAAGGACGTATTCCAAGCTGCTGCCGCAAAGGAAGGACAGCCAAAAGACGGATTAGAGGTTAAAGATGGATGTTTAACATTTGTCGTACTCCCGAAAGGGGATGTCGAGAAACGATGGGTAGAAGAATTTAAAAGGACCAGAGATGGTGGTAGCTCATGAGGCCTGCTATAGTCTGACCGTTTGCAAGTAACTCACAGTAGTTTGTAGTGATAGTTTGTATCTTACAAGTATAACACCTGTATCCTAATCATCTTTACGTGATGAGCACTCATGATCACTCCCACGGGGACTCAAGACGGAAAAGGAAAATCAGCCACGTGGAGGTACGAGGCTAAACATCTCAAGGTCTAAGCAGTCCATAGCCTACCACAAAGTATAGCGACCAAGACAAGAACGACGGCGACAAGCTCGGTGAGTACAAAATTTATCATTATATGACAGTAGCAGACACTTCGTGAAGGTGTGGTTGCGGCCTGTGTGGGTTTTGAACCAGGTGTAGGAATGGAATGCGATGGATTGGTGTAGTTGCATTTGGATGCTGACTTGTGTCGCTTTGCAGGACCTCAAGATCAAACATGTCCGTCCAACACAAGATCTTCCGCACGGCCAATGCTCCTACCACCTCTCCCGATGAAACTGAGACCAGCGTCGCTCAGGCTTTGATTGACCTTGAAAACAACGTGCCGGAGCTCAAGGCTGACCTCCGACCTCTCCAAATTTCCGCTGCTCGTGAAGTTGATGTCCGCGGCGGAAAGAAGGCCATCGTAATCTTCGTCCCTGTTCCTCAATTGAAGGCTTTCCACAAGGTCCAATCCAGGTGCGTTTGTAGAGAGCGTGTATTCAATCATAGTATGCTAAAAACAGCTTCAGACTGACTCGTGAACTCGAGAAGAAGTTCTCCGACCGCCATGTAGTATTCGTTGCCCAACGTAGAATGTTGCGCAAACCCACTCGTACTTCCCGGGTACAACAGAAGAGGCCTCGTAGCCGCACTCTGACTAGTGTGCACGAGAAGATCTTGGAGGATCTTGTATTCCCTACGGAGATTGTTGGAAAGCGAACACGTATCTCTGTCGATGGTTCAAAACTCTTGAAGGTGTAAGTGAGGCCTTGTATTTTGAGTGGAATTTTATCTGATATGCTGCATAGTTTCCTTGATTCCAAGGACGCCACTTCGTTGGAGTACAAACTCGACTCATTCTCATCTGTCTACCGCCGTTTGACAGGAAAGGATGTTGTTTTCGAGTTCCCCGTGCAGGCACAGGAGTAGATGTCGTTCACGATACCTACATGGGTCTGATACTATGATGATATTTGTTACTACCCACTCCATGAAAATCGTATGCAGCATGCATTATTACGGCATATGAGCCTTCTGTACTTTTCCATTTGTGCGATACAAGATTAGTTTTTGGGACAGAAAGTTTTGAATGGTCGACGGAGCGACTCCATGCTTGTTCATAAGACTGATGATAGATGAACAAGTTCCGTACATTGCAAACGATTGCGAACTCCGAGGTGAGAGTCGCTTCAACCTCCGTTGCCTTTATTTGGCAGGCGGGGAGCGCTCGAGAGCATAACTGGCTCTTGAATGCCGGAATCGGAAGCGGCAGCGAGCTCCGAACTCCGGATAAAGTCACGTGCTGTGGTTGGCAGTTGGCGAGAGAGACGAGAAACGGGCGCCTAGTTAGTTCTCTTGAGCAGTGTCTGTTCGCTTGTTTCCATTCCTCTCCTTTCGCTTTCGCTTTCTCCCCCTTCTCGCCCTCGAGGCTCTCTCCCCATCCGCAAGTCGGTCGCTTGGTGATGATGGCGGAATATCCACGAATCACACCCTACAACAGGTCCAGATACGACCAGGGTGTTGATGCTAAGATCGTAATAATGGGCAACACAGGTATATTCGCTTTTCATAAACTATGATATTTTCAACCGAGTGGCAACCTCTGCTGACCATGTCTTCCCATATTCTTGATTCCCTAAGGTGTTGGCAAGACCAGCCTGCTCCAACGCTATACCCAAAACAAGTTCGATCCCAAGAACACGACGTCCACGACCGGCGCATTCTTTGTAACGAAGAAGGTGTACTCAAATGGCATTAGAGTTAGGCTGCAGCTGTGGGATACAGCTGGTCAAGAGCGTTTTCGGAGTATGGTGTGTTGCCCGCTAATTCAATCGCAAACATTTTGACATCCTCAATTTCCAATCTCTCCTCTCCCAGGCTCCGATGTATTATCGTGGGGCTAATGCAGCTCTTCTATTGTATGATATTACAAACGCTGCAACATTCGAAGATATACGTGGTTGGTTAGAAGGTACGACCCACATCCGAACAGGTTCTCGGAACGAAGAACATTGACGTACCTTCATCCCCTCAATCTGACATTACAGAGTTGAAGAGCAATTGTTCTTCTGACCTTATCATATACATTGTTGGTTCTAAAGCCGACCTCCATCGACACCGTCAGGTTACCTCTGACCTCGCACGTCTCTCATTACACAATTGGTTTCCTCCACCACGCCCCCCGAGCCCACCACCTCCACCACCACCCCCATCCTCTACTTTCTCTTACATTCGACCCCGTTTTACATCCCTAACTAGTATACGATCTGTCCCCCTTTCTGCTCCTATACACAAGACTCCCCTATCGCCTACTTGTGAAACCGATGACAGCAATGATTCGGGGACATCTTCTGCTATGACTCATTCCTCTACACACAGTCCCCCTTACACTCGACCAAGAGCCAAAAGCGGAGGCCTCCTTTTGACCCGCCCTAGTGCCGCAACCACTGCTTCACGCCCTACACAATCCCGATTGGGTTCGCGCTTTGGTTATGACGCGGACGGCTGGAACGAGCTCCGGGGCTCTACCAGCAGCAACAGCCTCGTTGACGACGATGAAGATGACGCTGATTGCGAAGAATGGGGTCTAGAGAAGGGCATGGAGTTGTTTGAAGTTTCCGCTAAAGATGACACAGGTATACCACATCTCATATGTTGAACTATCGGTGACTAATCACTGTCTTGTAGGAATTTCGCTTCTCTTTGACTCTTTGATTGGTGCTATCATTGCAAAGAAAGACAGCATTGAGAAAGAGAACGAATTGAAGAAGCGCGATAGCATCTTCCTTTCCTCAATTACCACCCCGACCTGGTCGGCACAAGCGGATGAAGAAGAAGCTCGTGAGAAGGAGCTTCAACGAGCATCCAAGGCTTCCTGGAGCTGTTGTCAGACTTAACTGACCCTGCGCAGGACGCATCGTTCTGCATCTCACCCTTGCCTTTTTCTCTCTCTTTCGGATCCTATTATTCTTCGTTATCTCATTATTCTCCTTCTATTCATTTGTCGAAGTGCACTCATCATTTCTCTATTCTTGTTTGCATATCTTTTCTCTTTGATGTCCAATACCTCCACGATGATATCTCTGCCACATGATTTATTTCTTTTTTCTGTCTTTTTCCTCAACGACCCCGTCTCTCCTTCAAGTTTCCACTCGACGTTGGCAGATGTCAATGTATGTTCTTATTTTCCGCTCAATTATAGTTCGTAACCTATGTCCTATTATACACTCTATGTCCATAGTGCAGTCTCTTTAGTCTCTGAAGACACTTTCCTTTGCCTTCTGATTAATGATCGTTGGCCAATGCAGCTTACGAGACTAAAACGTATTTCCTCAAAACGCTTGTCAAACAAACAGCCACTTCGGCACCCTCCATTCTGCGGAACTGCCAGAATACTGACCATGGCCTTTCTTTCTATCTCCCATTCTAAGATCCCCCTTGCAATTCAGATAGCTCCTCTCTGACGATGGCCCTCGTTCCTCCCGATCCAGCTTCAGAGGCTATGGAGGAAGAGGAGTCTCAAGTCTGCCTTCCCGAGCATTGTTTTCATGCATTCGATGCCTTGTTCTGTAGTCTTACATCGAAGAGGCCGATCGCCCCCAATTTTCCAGATGAGAAGTAGTACGTATACGATTATTTATCTGTTGTTTTATCGTTTCATTGATACCTGTTATTACAGTCCTCTTTTTGTCACTTGGAATACCACTCGTCCTGGACGATCTCCTAGACTTCGAGGATGTATAGGCAACTTTGAGCCGCTCCCGCTTAGAGAGGGACTTGCAGAGTATGCATTGATCAGCGCATTCAGAGACACTCGATTCAGAAAGATCGAGGAACATGAACTAGAAACCCTCGAGTGCGGGTTAGTAAATCCCTGCGACTCTCATTACCCCTATAACCTGTCTGATTGGCGATGCGATTTTTATAGGATATCACTTCTGACAGACTTTGAAGAGGCAGCATCGTACTTGGATTGGACCATTGGAGTTCATGGAATCCGTATCTCATTCGCAAATCCAGCTCTTCTACCTCAAACTTCCGATCGTTCAGAAGTATCCTCTCCTTTGTCCTCCTCATCTTTCCTTCCCACTCGTTCGAGTTTGAAGCAATCGTTTTCTGCGACTTACCTGCCTGAGATCGCACCGGAGCAAGGTTGGGACCATGTCGAAACCATTGATAGTGCTATTCGTAAAGCTGGTTGGAATGGACGTATCACCGAGGAACTCCGAAGAAGTATTAAACTTCGTAGATATCAAAGTAAGAAGTGTACCGTTCATTGGGAGGATTATGTTCACTGGCGGAAACAGCATGGAGGAAAGATGTAGTGATGCCCACCTGAAAGCATTTCAAGCACAGTACCAGGACTGAACGACATGACGCTTTAAGGCTCTCATATATAATAGAATTGTACTATATTGTGTAGGTCATCTGGTGTGTATTAGTTGTAAATATGCTGCAGCGTGTAACATCACAATAAGCAATAAGGGTCTATTCACTTCTCCAACCTGTCCTTCAACCGTTTCAACCTCCCACTCGTCACTAAGCCAAACTTATCCTCTATCCGCGTAAATATCTCCTTCACTTTCACGGTATCCTCTCCCGACAACCTAGCGAAAGCCACCAATATCCAATACAAGGTACGTTCACTAGCTTGGATGTTAGGAATACCCATAAAGTCATCGAAAAGGGCTTGCAGTGCATCGAACGACCACAAATCTCTGTCTACATGACGGTCATGAAGATGCTCCAACCGATAGGCCAAAGATCCACCGGTGTCAAGGCGAGGCGATCTCGAATGTCGGAGAAAGCCTAAGAAGATGGCACGATATGCCGGGCTAACAAGACGAGGGTCTACAGGTGCATCTCCGACCAGATGCAATGCAGACACCATCTCGGCAAAGGTGTGAAGACTGCGAATGAGATCACCAGTGTATGCATATGATTGTATCAGAATAGTGTATGTAGTCTGATCAGGTGTGATACCACAGGGGACTAGAATTCCTTCTTCCGCGATAATTTTATCAGCAGCAGAGCTCGAGCTGTCCTGAATGGAGGAATCATGCGAACGTTGTTTGAGAACGGTAAAGATGGCGGTAGCAAGTCGTATTCGGTTGTTTTTTGCGAATGCCCATATACAAGAGTTGATGCCGTCCAGTCCCCAGTCAAATCCAGCAATTTGAAACTGGGCTATGGTCGACCGAATTCCATCGATACTACCTGTACGAGTATAATATCTCAACATGGAAAGGAGCGTTATTCGGTTTGGTTTCATTCCGGAAGCATACAACAGGTTCATTGCGTGCCGGAAAGTGGGTTCGTGAAGTGTAAGGCCTGCGATATCCACCAATGTGGTATATGTAAAAATGTCGGGAGAAGGACGATCCTGATCAGTTGGGTCTTCGTCATCCAATGTCTGATCGGTCTGAGAGTTTCGAGAGAAAGAGGAACCAGGCGCCTTGTTGGAGATGAGGTCATTATAGACACCCAGGGCTTTTTTGAAGTCCTCCGGCTTTATCTTCCTCCAACCTTTGCCAGAAAAGTTGATCAAGGCATTCCACTGCCACAAAAAGACCTTCCCTCCATTGTTGTGGATTGTAGATATTACGGACAAGAGGCGGATGAAGGATGCATGAGTCGGAGGATCCACGGCGGCGAGAGCACGGGAAAGACGATGAAGATGATGGTGGGGAACAGGCTGCTGAGAACCATCGTGAGGTAACTCCAAGAGGGATTGATATGCATTCCATGCCTCGGTTGCGGAATCGGTCGTGTCCAGAACACGCAGGAACTCTGATCGACGCGAAGACTCTGGCTCGTGGATTGGATTGTCTGGTAGTTGCAACTGATCGGAAATGTCGCTGCTGACGGGGTTGGCTGTGGGTGTTCCAGGTTTTGGAGGAAGGGCAAGGGAACGACGAAGACGGCCTGCAAAGCGGATTCGAGGGAGATTGGCCTCGAAACGTTTGTAGATTGGGATATCTACGTCTGACAACGGCAATGTTGGCATAGTCTTCGACTTGACACTTTGTCGCTGTTCTGCGACATCGCCGTCGTCGTTTTGCCTCAAACGAGTGTGCTGGATACGGTGAGGCAGGCTGACTCCGATTGCATTGCTCGAAATGTCTTCTTCTGTGCCGGGGACGGGAGAGTATGTAAGGTTCGAAGTGTCCATATTCACTGCCTTCACCCCCCATTCTTCTGACGACCTTCTTCGACCCGCTAGGGAAACACTGAGTGGGGTAGATTGAGTCGACGCATGCGACATGGTTTTCCTCCCTCCTCCGCCAGTTACCAGTCCCTTTCGTCGACATTGCACAGATGAATGACGCAACGTATGTTGGGAACATCTGAGGCCCAGAGAGGACGCTCTCAGCATCAATGTGACACGCAGACATCCTTGACGAGCAAGGAAACGTCAATTCTGAACAAATCCTACGCAAGAGGAGAAACATACCGAGATGTGCACTCAAAGCGCACTGAGCTTGCAGAACACGCAGAACGCGTCCAATGGCCTGAGGGGATGAAACAGCAAGTTGTGTGAAGGAACAAAACAACTTTCTGCGAATAGACAACGGGCGCTATAACATTTTGAAACTTTCCCATTGGTTACTTTGAGCGCTTGACGAATACGGCCGAACGCAATCAATCATGCGATAAGCGCATTCACTTACGAGCCACGACGTACGTGAAGACTGGAGAGGTGCAGACTAATATTTGTTTATCAAGCACACAACAGGCAAATTCACACTCGAAGAATCAACATGATAATTGCACACAATGTCATGATATTGGTGATGTGCATATGCATAATGAACATACAACCTGGTGTAGCGTAAAAGTGAAAGCAGAAGGGAAATCGAGTAATACAGAGATAACGAATCATGCGCGGGCCTTGAGCGTTCCCAAGAACGCAGCCTTTTCTTCGAATGTTTGGAAAGCTCCGTGCTGGTGACAAATCATTTAGTACCATAACCCAGCTATTATCATAATGTGCACTTACACCGAACTTGGATGAGGTATCGATGAACTTGAGTTGGACCTTCTCGAGATCCCGACGAGAAGTGTGGACCATCAGCGATTTTCGGATAGTAACAACACGCTTCTTGGTGCCAGGGATAGAACCCTTCAACATGAGATAGTCGTTCTTGACGATACCGTAGTGAGGGAAACCACCCATGGGAGTAATGACCTTCTTAGTGATATCGTGCTCGGTGGAAGCGTTGCCCTCGTCAGAGCCAGAGCCAATTCGGTAGATCTTCTTGTTCAGCTCAGTACGGTGGTGGTAACCGTCTAAAATGACAATATTTGTCTCGGGCTCTACAATCAAATGAGAGGAATCTGCTTACTTTGACCAGCACGAGCAACGGAGAACATGACCTTAGAAGGATGCCAAGCACCAATACATGCAACCTTTCGGAGACCCTTGTGAGTCTTCCTAGGAAGTTTCTTGGTACCCCATCTGTGAGTCACACCCTCAAATCCGTGACCCTTGGTAACAGCAATAACATCGACCACCTCGTCTTGCTCAAATACAGTGGTGACATCGAAGGGCTTCTCAAATAGACCTTGAGCGAACTCGACTTTGTCAGCGATCGAACCACCATTCACTTGGATCTCCATGAGGTGGGCCTTCTTCTGGCTCAGACCAGTCTTGCGAATTTGTGTGTGGGCGAGGACACGAACGACAGTGCAATATTTGCGGATACGCTCGAGTTCACGAGCAACAGACTTGCCACCGTCTTCAGCGGCCTTCTTAGCGTAACGAGTGAAGGCTTTCTTCTTAGAACGGTACCAGTTCTTGTAGAATCGACGTTTGAGTTCATCGGAAAGGTGAGAAGCCCAAACGGTAGTAAGGGTGCGAAGGCCGCGAGGGGTTTCAACATAACCGACGACACCAACAACGATCATAGGAGGAGTCTCGACGATTGTGACTGCCTCAACCACCTCACGTTTGTGCATCTCTGCAACAGAGATAAATCGGTATTTTCGATTACAGCATATGGAGACTCACTTGATCCTGGACGGTCAAGATCACGAACGACATGGGTCATACCAGCCTTGTAACCCATAACAGCAGTCAAATGAACGGGCTTCTTGGGGTCATCCTAAGCATGATACTTTAGCGCGACAGTTCTAGAGTCTTGTAGGAGATGAATTGATGAGCATACCTTGGGGAAGGATTTGACCTTTCCACGGTGACGGGCAGCACGCTTTCTAGGGAGGAAACCAAGGGATCCATGTCGGGGGGCTTCGTACTATAGAATGTAATGATTAGGACGAGCACAATTTTTCGAGTGGCAATGTTGCACACCTTACGGTGACTGAAAGCATTCTGTCAGCGTCTTCGACTGTCGATATAGCGAAAAACGTACATACCTCATCTTGAGGGATCTTGAGGGGGACGGGGCGGGCGATGAGGACGACAGTAAACTTTGTGCTGCGTGAATCGGGAGGTGGCTGAAGGAACTGTGTAGTTAATCCAAGGTTGGTAAGTAGGGTCTACCATACGACAGAGACTAAAGTTACGTAACATTCGCGCACACGTGATAGTCATTGCTACAGTACGCGTGACAAGACTAAATGTGACGCAGCGTTCCCTGATACGCGACCACAGCGTGGGTCGCTTGTCTCTTGTTCCTGCGTCGTCGGCGACTGCTCCCTCACTGCCCAACTTAACAATCTCCGTCAGCAGCTTTCCATTTCAACACATTTTCCTAATTATCGTGTATTCCTTTGGCGATGTCGGACACGTCATCTCCAGCCCCCATCCGTCGTGCAGCAAAGACTTACGGTCGCCGAAGAGATCCACTCACGCCGGATCCTGACACCTCCTTTGCGGATACCAGCATACTATCTAACGACGTGTTCTATACTCCTTCGTCAAAATCGTCAGTTGAACTCCCGCCAAATTCAGATTTTGACGCGTCACCGTCTTCAGAGTTAGGTGGACGCGATGCAGACGATGTTGAAGTCGCTCATGAAAGCAGGGGATATCAATTTGAATGGAGGAAGAAGCTAGAGGACCTCGATAAATCAGATGACGAAGATTTGGAAAACGTTCCGAGTGGTAATTCTCTTCACAGAGAACATGGTTTGTCTGATATTGATACAACTGTGCCACTGCAATCTCCACTCGATGATACCTTTGGTGGACCTTCATTACTATTGTCAAGTCAATCCAACTTTGAGAAACAGTCGAACTCACCTTCACCTTTCAAGAGCCGCATCGATCGTACCGCATCATGTCTCGAAGGCTCGGAGTCTGAGAAAGAGGTTGGACCATCATCTACTCCCCAGACTCCTCCTCGAACGCTTCATTACTTATCTACCCCACCGTCACGCCTCTCAAAATCCTCACCACCCACCTCTCTCGATATGGCGAAGAAGGGAAAACGACGCGTAAAAGCTGCGAGTGTGTCACCTACTTTTGGCGACGATGCTTCGAACGCTTCCGGTCATGATGAAACATCCCAATCAAAGGAGAAGAAGCCAAGGAAGCGCAAAGTATGAGGTTCAGCCAATATCACATCTCTTATAATGCTCACAATATTGTAGGGTCTCAGCAAGAAAGAAGCTCTTGAAACTCAAAAAGCTACTGCACGGATTGTCGCAGGACAGGATGCTGTTCTACCCAGGAGGACGAAAATTATTGCTATTAACGAACTATTTTCAAAAATTCAATCGTAGGTCTTCCAAGGTGACTCATACGATGCATAGTGCTGACGTCTGATTCTAGTAAACCGTCGAACGCAATACCATCTTCTTCCGCTCACAATATGCTGTCGTCTGACCCCATTGATACTTATTCATCCCCGAATTTCAAGCTAGAGCAATCATTACAACTTCCCCATCGCGAAACCTCCACTGTAGAAATCCAACCGTTCGCGGGGTTAGAGGAGGGTGACCATAATGATTCCGATGATGAACTTCCGTCAGCAGCTCAATTGCTTCAGCACGTTGATGAAACGAAAAGGATGGAAAGACTGCGAAGTTTCAAAGAACGTGCTGCCGTGATGCAAGCTCTGCAGAGGAATCAGGAAGCGGATGATTCGGATGACGACTTGGTGATTGCTCAAGATATGCATGCCGTGGCTCGGGAAGAAGCAGAGAATAGGCGGCATCTTCGGGTCACTCATCTCAGCCCCTCTAAAGGAAAGCAAAAGCAGCTTAATCTCGCCCACCGAAGTAGTTTCGCGGCGACGCCCAAATCGCCAACCCTGACAAGGAAGCAAAACAAACTGCCTAGCGTGGATGACCTCGTTGCGGCTGCCGCACCGAGCTTCAGTGTAGATCAAACGAGGAAGCGGACACGAATCAATCCAGCCAGTTTGAATCGAACGTTACTCGATCTCAATGGGCATCACGCAGAGCAAGTGAAGAAGGTGAAGGAGCATCAATGGATTAAACTTGGGGGTCGGGTTGCACCCCAGCCAGAAGGCAAAGATCTCCAGACCGCATTGGCCGAAGTCACTGCGAAAGCCGCGGAGAACATTATTGATGGCGGAGATGTTGTCGAGGAGGAGGAAGACCTTGTTTCGGACGATGGGGATTGGGGGGAGAATTCCGACAAGGAAGAGGACACAGAGGATGCCGGCCCTGGTTTTGTTATACATCAATCGCAGGATACGGAAGAAGAGGAAGAAGAGAATATTCCCCTCCATGTCGCCAAACCTCGTCGATCTGCCATAGTAGACTCGGATGAAGAAGATGGTATGTTGGTAGTACTACCACAACCTCTGTCGAATCATTCATCACACTTCGATGCAAATGAAGACACGGACAAAGAGAACGACGCATCGCAGACATTGTTATGTGGTGAAGACAAGGAGAACGATGTCGCCTTACCGTTGAGTAGTCAGAATTTCCTTGCGAGGAGGTTATCTTTTTCGGGTGACAATGACGAGAAAAATGTAGACCTTTCAGAGCCTCGGGATACAGGGAGACCGCCCCTCTCAGAGATTCTGGATGGCGATGATCCTTTTCATTCGCCAACTTTGCCGCTGGACACTCCAGGGAGACCCCAACAGTTTCTCAACTCATTGTCTCTAGCCATGAGTCCACTTCTTCACAAAGAAAGCGATATAGCTCAATCGGATTCCGAAGAACGCGATGGTCCAAATACCGATGAACAGGGCCTAGCATTGGATCTCTCTCAACCAGCCGCGCAAATGAAATCGGGAGGGCTGTCACAATTATTCGTCTCTGGTTCTCTTCCTCAACCTCCTCCAGTGGTGAACAATGCAGCTCATGTAGGAGGGTTTTCCCAATTTTTCACTCCTGCCAAGGTACAAATTCTCCATTTCCCCTTGAACCATGACATTGCTGATGTAGTCGTTATTTAGGACAACAGATCTCTCCAGAAGGCTGGAATGGCCGCAGAGCCTGTCTTGTCATTGGATCCCACTTTACAACCTGCTCTTGATGTTACTGGCAGTGTGAAGCGCAAAGCTGATATGATCTTTGGCAAGGAGCAGGAGTTTGTGGTAGAAGATGTCGCATTGCAACAACCAACTCCAAATGTGAATGGGAAGAAAATGTACATCGATGCGAATGGGTATGTTGTTTCACTTTCTATCATCTATACGTTGTATCCTTAAATTCCTGGTAGATTCTTGACGCAGACACGACCAGATGCAGATAGCCCATTGACATCAGGTCTTCGATCCCCTCCCAGTATTCGAGCTTCGGGCACAGGGAAGGTGTTTGCTTCTTCGCCATTCTCAGTCTTAGGATCTGTCCGGAGAAGTGTTCAACGAAAACCTCTTGCACCCCTTGAATTGGACTCCGACTCCGATGACCTCCCAAATGCTCAATTAGGTGGTCGTTTGAAGAAACGGAGGTTATCGATGGACAATCATGATGTTGCTGATACTTTCAACAATCAGAGTCCTTCGCCCAGTCCTACCAAATCCGTAAATGCTTTCGACACATTGATGCAGAAACGGCCACCTAAGATACCTGCTCTGAGGCCGTTGCAGAAATCCGACTTCGTTGCTGGAGAAGCTGAAGAGTCAGACGATGATGATATGTTCGGTTTTGGGTTGCCCAAACCCAAGGGTAACGATGAAGAGGAGGAAGATGGTGATCATCTTGATCAGACCCTCATTGAGCTGATGGATGACAAAGTTATGGATGAGAATACTTTGAATGTTGACGGAGTCTTGGAGAAAGTAAAGTAAGCTGTAATCTCTCTATCTTCATCGCGCCGTTGACTAAATTCATCCACCAGAGAGCATCAAGAGGAGGACGATGCCGCTGTAGAGAAGTTCGCCAGGGATTTGGCAGCCGGAAAGAACCGTGAAAGAAGAAGAAATAGGGCTGGATTGGATGACAGCGACGACAGCGATGACGATGAAGACAATGCTCGAAGGCGACAAAGAATGGCGAAAAAGCGTAGGATCGAGGGTGATTGTCTTGATGAAATAGGTACGAGAACTCCTCATTGACTGAGTATATTCATCCAACCTACTCTTTTTTTCTTCAGCCAAAGACCCAGCAGCAAAAGCATTTGTGGCTGCATACGAAGAAGGTTTGGATAACGACGACAATGCGGATTTTGTGCATCTCGACAGAGAGGATACTGATTTGGGATTCATCCACAAAAATGAGGAAATGGAAGGAGAAGAGGAGGAGGAGGATGAAGAAGAACCTGAGTTCGTTTCCAAAGCCCAGCTGGACGAAGAATTGCGTGCGGCTGCTCGCGGGAAGAAGGTAACAACCAGTACCTTGACAGTGGACATAATGCTTACATGTTTTTACTAGTCATTAGACATAATGGACGTCGAGGATCTCTCGTATCTTGACAACGACGACGATGACGGTGATGATCCTATGCTTGTACAAGAAGTGGTCGCGAAAGGGCAACGAGCGAATGGTGAGCGAGTTGTGCAGAACGGTTGGGAGCGAGAATTACAGGTAAGTTCTCAGTGAGTTCTCTCATCTAGCTGACAGCCAATTAATCAAACGTGTAGCGGCCCCAGAAAGACAAAGGAAAGGCTCAAGGTCGTGTCTGGGAGAGTTGGGCTCGTAGCGAACGGGGTTCTCGCAGTGCAACTGGTAGTGTGCGGACTGGAGCTTCTGCAATCACGGGCCACAGTAAATCGACAAAAGCTGGAAATGGCTCTGTCATTGGACGGAATCAGCAAACGAAACCCAACAGGAAGGAGCCCGCAAAACTTGTGAAATCTCAAAGTGCATTATCGGCAGTATCTAGTCGACGAGACCGTTTCGGAAGTTAATACCATGGTTTTATTTGCTGTATGATATGAACTCTCTATGTCTATTCATCTTTTCGATTTGTAGGTTTATCATGTACTCGTGGAATATATGTAGTAATTTCTTTTCTTTCTTGTCAATATACAATACAGTAATTTGAAAGTCAACTTGAAACTGAGTCGATCGATCGAGGAAAGGAATGCGTTGTGGGCGTGTTGCACTGCTATCGCAACAAAACACAGAAATCATATCTCTCTTTTAACTCTATCTCTATCAGTTATGACCGCGAGCAGTTCTCTCCTCCAATTGCAAAACTATCTGCGACAAACTCTTCGAGTTGCCACCACAGATGGTCGTATCTTTTTGGGTACATTTGCGGGCACCGATAAGCAACTCAATATCCTTCTCATGAACACCGACGAATTTCGACTCTCACCACCGGAAAATGCCAACCCAGATGGACGATTCGTGGGGCTTGTTATGATTCCTCGTAGGCTTATCTCCAAGATAGAAGCACATACAGGTGGGGCGGGGGGCAAGTCTAGCAATGCGTATACAGGAGCAGACGATGCATACACATGAGTTTACAACTATGCAGGGTATGTGGCGTTCGAACTCCCCGCACAAAAATGACATTCTTGCAGAATCTCATACCTCAATCTAGTGAAATAGATACGCCATCCATCGAACCTTGCGGTCCATAAACAAGTTATCAGTAAAGAGCACCAACAATTCTATCAGTCAGCCCATTTTGACCGATTCAACCACCTGGCATCACCGAGGAGGTATGGTTGGTGGGTAGCAGTAAGAATCGTTGGGAATGGTGGGGGATGGAGGGGAAAACCATAGCGTATGGGTATGTAGATTGCACATTAGGATTCGTGGTCGTGAGACCATACATAATCAAAGCAAGAAAGTAGTATAACTTTGGGTATCAAAAGACTGCAACATCACAAAATCAGCTCTTCTCCATAGTAGATCGTTGGTATCGCATTCAGTGGTATTGTTTCCCGCGAGCCCTTCCAAACCGACCCCAAGAAGCATTTCGAGGTTGGCGGATTTGAGGCACGGTAAAGGTAAAAGCGGCTTGACGGGCATGGTTGGAACTGCACCGTCTTCGAGTATTCACTTGGTTGATCTGTGTTGTGTTGAAGGTTGGAAAAGAGAAGCTGATAAGGGTTGGAAGAAAGCATACCTTGTGTCGCAACATAATAAGCTTCGCCATACATGCTGGGGGTCCTGTTTCCCGTATAGGAGCACCTGAGCGCGACCAGACGCGTTATGATCGAGACGGCGTGCAAAATCACACTAGAACACTCACGGGAAGCAACAAGAGCGAGACCAGCCTCGTGAGCATCAAGGTCATCTCCTGCCATAGAAGCCCATACTGAGGGGAAAAAGAGGCAACAGAGGGCGAGGGAGGCAAGGAGGGAGATGAACAACACGAAGAGCATTTTGCTCAGAGAGCGAAGAGGGCCGTAAACGGCGACACTCTGAAGGATGTACTCGAGGACGAGGGGGCCGAGGGAGAACAGGGGAACGGCGGGGATGGAGGTGTTTATGAGACTCGGCTAGCGTTGAACATCTTCTCTCCTCCAGATCAAGCTTCAAGCAGGCGCCCGAGAACCGCATAAGAATATCATCCGATGAATTCCAGGACAAACTAGTACTGACCCGTCTCATCTAGAACAAGCACCGTGTAAATTTCAAAGAATGACGATCCTCAAGACCGTCTCATAAATATCTAAATACTGCTCTAAGAATACAAAAGGGTATATGTAAAGACTGAACAAACAACAAAAGAACTACATCTACAACATTTCTGATGCCTCAATTACAGAACCCGACCAAACCCCTTGATGAGAAATCACGTCGCCGCATTCGTGATCGCGTCGGCTACAGAGCTCTTCACACTCGCGAACTCTCCCAGGATAGAGTTGTAGTCACGATAAGCGGATTGAAGGAGGAGAACGAAGGCCTGACCCTCGGGACTGTGTTCCCCGTCTGCCAGAGGTGCATGGAAGGTCTCGGGATCCACGGTGTCGAGCAACCATCCATCGGAATTGACTTTGCTCTGAATGAGGCTCATTGCATTATTAGCAGCTGAGACGTGACTCAGGTCGTTGGTGAGAATTGACCACCGGAAGGTAGCAGCCGCCATAAGTGCTGTCGACGCTGTGTCCAAGAATGTGCTTGAATCATCGATGACATTGTACAATCCACCATCCGATCGCTATGAAAGTCCCAGAACCTTGCGTATTAGCAAGTAAGCTTCAATGACATTAGCACCAATCGTACCTGATGTTGCCAGGTAGAAGTCAAGATATCGTCTACCCAAGAAAGGAGGTCTTTTTGCTGTGAGATGAACTTTTTGGATGCGCTCGAGTGCTTGATCGTCTCAAGCACTCTTAACATGCCTGCAGCGGCCCATGCATTTCCTGTGCCAGGTTGATGGGTACATTGTACGACAGAGGAATGGCAACATACCTGTAGCCCAATGAGTAGGATCCGTGCCTTGGCCCAAAGCGATATGTCTCCACAGTCCAGCATCTTCATCCAGCAAATTCTGACGGTAGAGACGGATTTGATCATAAGCCGTCTGTAACAGTGTCTCACCATCGTTGCCACCAATCAAAGCGCCGTAATAAGCAATGAAAGGAGGTGCCATATAGATAAAGTCGGCCCTATGAGCATACACATTAATGACATCCAATGAACTGAGATTGAAGGCAGTTTTTTGTACCAAAGTTGCACCTGGTCCGATCGGTGGGAGATTGCACCATCGTCACTACGAGGCGCGATGTTCAATAGGTAATTCAACTGCGTCGTAGCGGCCGAGGAAAAACTGGTATCTGAGAGTTGGGTTCTGGTCCAGTTCGCTAACAGTACAGAAACACCGACACCTATAGCAACAAACTTAGTGTTGAACATGTTCCACATGACTGATGATACGTACTGGCAGGATCGCCCACGGCACCATCACCCGCAATCAAAGTCTGACTGTTTGCGGGCTTCTCTTTAACAACTCTGCATGTAGCCAAATAGAGCTTGAAGTTAGGATGTTATGTTTCGAAAATACCAAAAATGAGATGATGTCATACGTTGAAGCAATTGAAAGAACATCGACTGCGGACGAGACAACTGAAGCGGCAAGATTCGAAGGCGGTGGAAATTTAGACGAAAAGACGGATAGAGTGGGTGTCTCGAGTTCTGTGAGTGCTTCAGCGGCTGTACCAAGCTCCCAACTTGAAAGTTTGTTATGCGTGAGTATTCGATAAACCAGATAACATAGAAACGAACCTGTGAGTGGCGATCTGCAGAAGATTGGCCTTCACGTCGGCAATTGTAGTGTTGCTAAATCCAAGCTGCGTCGTCGGTGCTGCCGCAGCGTAGGACAAAGAGGCGAGGAAGGCGAGTCCCAGGGAAAACATGTTTAACTAGCAGGGTCCAGTGAAAAGAACGAAGGAGGACAAAGAGCTTCTAAGTATTGAAATCGTGGTGGTTTTATATTTGAACGAGTGACAAGTAAGGGAAAGTAGGGATGGTCACGTCAGGAAGACCGGCGAAACTGTGACCGTTGGTAAAGACGGATAAGACAGTGATGTAAACAATGTGATGAAGGATGCGCAAATTCGCAGATTCAGCGGGACAACATTATGGTGGGACCCAGGGGAAGATGGCAAAGAAGGTGAGAGAAGCAGGAGCACGTTGCAAGCGAGCATAAGTAGGCCCATTTCCCACAGCGTGTGGTCAGGGACCGAGGCATCTCCCAAGCGTTGCGCGACGACGGGCTTGACCATGCGAGCAGTCAGCTGGGCCTGTGCAGTTCATTTGACGAAGGATCAAACATAGATTTTTCCGAAACCAAGAAAGCGTGATACCAATAACAAACAGAGTTCCAAATGATTCCGACTTGGCAATGCAAGTGATGATCCTGCCAGCGCTTTTGGTAGACAAAGAGAGTAGTCGACCAGAGTACAACAGTCAGTGGCGCAGTGAGTTGATTGCATGCAAAGGTACGATTCTATAAACGTTTGCCATACTTGTTGAAATCATGGTCAAGACACAGGAGATAGTAAGTTGGCGTGCTTTCCAGTATTCCTTCGTAAGATTCCCATCACGTGATCCGGGCCGTGGGTCTTTTGTTCACTGTGGACCTCTGTTTATCATCTACTAGCACTACACAAGTACCCCAGGATCAAACACTCTTCATCTGCCTAGCAGTACTTGGACATGGCTTTCCCATGGGAATCGGGATCCACCCTCTTTTGGCATTTTCGATGAGATGTTAGAAAAACTAGCACAAAAACTGAGACAAGATATACATCCACTTAGTTAGTCTAGCTAAGAGCAATGCTCTTGTGACTTCATCTTCAACAATAGGATATGAAGACTGTGATTATGTATCAATTGATTCAATTCGTGATAGACTCTATTAAAACTGATGTTTAGTATTGTAATCAGTAAGATCATGGCCCTCCCCTCTCCAGGCTCTCCTTGACATGTATTTGATTTCAGACTCAAGTATATACTACATTTTTGTATAAACAACTGTCTTGGACAACAATTAATAAAGGACTATCCACATCTGTGTGTTCTCTAAGGCTCTTTTACTGCCTTTCCGAGTCAGTCACAGAGTCACCCCGGACCACAGAGTGTACCCAACGATTACCATATATATACATTAACAAATAAGTGTCAATAAGTCCTCTCCTGGGCGTGTAAGTGCAGGCTCACGGTGTTCACCAAACACCATCACACTCATTGCCGTTGTGACTTACGGCGACACCTTCCTCATGGACATCGTAGCGGATGTCAGAGAATGTATAGCTACCTGGCCAAACGGTGGACAAGCGCGATGGTAAGTTTCGTTATGTTCCAAGTCGAGTTTCAACTAAAATGGCATTGTTCGCAAGTCAAGCAATTGTCGCCACACCGCATTCTAACCCATCGCATCCTGATTCAAATGATATTCTAACCACAGTTTATCATACTCTTCTGACATCATCTCTCTCAACATGGTCCCCAGCGGACTCCCTTTCGGTAGCTGAAGTGATCAATTTCATACAGTCCATGGTAGAACTTCTTCCCTCTTCCTCCTCTCCAACGAAACCAGCGACTGTAACAGATTTTGGAGAAATGCTAGTCGACTTGATTTGGTCGGTTGATGTTTTTCTGGAAGAGGTATTAAACGATGCGAGGTCGGCTGCAGTGAGAATGGATCAGAGTGAGCTACCAACATCTGGCGAGGACCAAAACCAGGATGATGCTGCAGCAACGATTTCTAGAGTACTAAATGCCCAGAAGAATGCCGAGGCGGATAAAGACACTTTGTCTACCTTCCTGACAAGACTTTTAGTATGTGATTTTCTAAATCCTACATGATTCGTATGACCGAACATGCTGCAGACCTCTGGTATATTGGATCAAGACGTATGTCGAGAGAGATTAGACATGGGTTTGATTTCTTCGGTTGGGTTGGTGTCTGACAGGATGGCATTTGAGAAGAAGGAGATTCGTACGCGTACCGGACTCTTGTAAGTGATTCACAAATATCCAGAGATAGACAAGCTGACAGATAGTTCTGTAGTTACAAGCAAAACAAGTTCAATCTGCTTCGAGAACAATCAGAGGGTTATAGCAAACTGACTGCGGACCTTACCAGCAGTTTAGGTCCACCACATTCTTTTAACACCGGTCGCTCAGTTGAATCCAAAGAGGTGATAGCGTCTCGAGCTAAACCGGCATGGGATCGCATCGTCGGCCTCATTGGATATTTTGATCTTGACCCCAACAGAGCGTTGGACATAATCTTGGACGTCTTTTCTGTTCATCTGGCTACACATTATAGTTTCTTCCTCTCTTTCCTGTCATTCTCCCCTTGGGCCCCTCCCACAGTTCGCCAGACACATTCCGAGGATTCAATGTCTGTCGATCCTGACCCCGACCAATACAGGGGAAAATCATTGGACGAGATTTTGCTGATGGCAGAGGGTCAATCAGGAGCGTTCGTCCGACCACGTATGATGACGAGTGGTAGTGACTCCAGGGTACTTGCGCAAGTTTTAGGATTTAAGTTCAGCTACTATCAGGTGTGTATCTGTTGCTCTACGCATTGCCATCAACACTAACATCTGCCAGTCCCTTGACGTTACGGAGGCAACTCCAAGGAACTTATATCTCACAGCCGCACTTCTTATTCGGGAAGGTTTTATCTCATTGGAAGACCTTTACCCTCATGTGAGTAGCGCATTCTTTACATCAGCCCACCAAAGCTGAATATTTCTGTCAGATCTCACCAACGGAGGAGGGATTAGAGGATGATCGCAAAAAATACTTGACATCGGTCGAGACACGTATTTCAGGGGCCAAAATGAGCCAACTGGCAATGGCTGCACCTTTGGAGTCATCTTCTTCCAAAAATCGCTCAAATCCGGCACCAGTCGAAGCCAAGAAGACGCCTGAGCCCGTTGAAATCCCTAATCAGAAATTGGGGTTGTTGAATGCTCTCTTTTCTGTGGGTGCTCTACGACCTGCTTTCGCTATGACATCACGATATCCTTGGTTTGTGGATGCACATCCAGAACTTGCAGATCTTATTATTCGTGTTTTGAAGCATTCCATCAATAACCTTTATATCTCAATGTTTGCACCTAAGGATTGGATGTCAAGTTTCACCACTCCTAGACCACGATACGGGAATTCTGGCGTTGCATCGGCTCCTGAACGAAAGCAAGTCTTGACTCTATGGGCACCCACCCCACCATGTACTACGTCGTTGGAGTTTGTCTTTTTCTTCCCAGACTGGACACAGCGCATTCCCATTTGTTCCAAGCTTGATGATCTGAAGGACATCATAGAACCGATCATGAGATTTGTTGGTTTGCATGTGTCTCGAGATCCTGCTTTCTTGACCAAGTTCTTGAGGCTTGGCCGCCCCCACTTGGCATCAGTAGTAAGTACATATTGCTTATCATGAATTCCTCTTACTCACACTCGTGCATAAAGGCGGTCATTGACCCTGATACGAAGAAACCTCAGCCTGCGTCTGAGGTAGAACACCCTGTCCAAAAATTCTGGTTCATGGTCTCGCGTCTTTACCTTCTTCCAGCACTCCCTTTGATCCGAGGCAACGCAGTCTGCACTGTCGAAGTCTGGAATATTTTACGCCAATTCGAGACTACCCTCCGATGGAGACTCTATGGCGAGTGGAAGACTAGTATCTACGCATCACATCCAGAGTTACGCGTTCGCAAGATCCAGGCCGACAGGGAGTCGAAAGGTATCCTACGAAGATTGTCTCACAACACGATTGATTCTCTCTCAGGGACGGTGGCCAAATTGGCTCATTCAAATCCATGCATATTCTTTTCGAATGCCGTCCACCAGATCATGGCCTATGATAACTTGGCGGGGGTGGTCATTCAAGCCTTGAACTACGCCACAATCATGGGTTTTGATGTGTTGCTTTTTGTTGTTTTGGACGCTTTAGCAAACCCGAACAAGGAACGGGTCAAAGATGATGGGGTCAATACATCGGATTGGTTGCAAAGTAAGTGTTTGTACTGTTGTAGTCTGTGCAAAACCTCACAAAACTATAGGTCTTGCATCGTTCACGGGCATGTTGTTCCGACGTTATAGTGCCGATCTCACACCTCTCCTCAAATATGTTGTCCATCAATTGTACAATGGACAAACTTCTGAGATTGTTGTATTACGGGAGTTGATATGGAAAATGGCTGGTATCGAACCTCTTCCCAATCTATCTGACTCTCAGATTATTGCGATGGGAGGTGGTCCCGCTCTACGAATAGAAGCGATAGCTTCAACGACTCGGGGTGCTCGACTAGACCCAGCAGATGCCTTTTTGAAAGGCCCACAGCGTCTCACTAGATCTCTTCTCGATTCCAATCTGGCCCTTCCCCTTCTAATTCAAGTCGCCCAACAACGTCAATCCTGTGTGTTCAAAGCACCGAATGCTTATTTGAAGTCACTCGCTAGTCTTTACGATACGGTTAGTTGTTCGACAAGATCAATTACACCTCTCTGCCAACGTTGTTGATTCCTCGCTCTCAGACTCATGGTGTACTACTTCAATATCTTGAATTGCTTACATCACCAAATGCTCTCAATCCGGATGACTATGCCAACAGAGTTGTCCCATCCTTGACTGACCTGAACCAATTATATGGAATATGCTTGCCTATCTGTATGCAAATATTCCGACCTATCTGGCATGCATCTCTGTTGGTAAGCTACATCCGCATCGCTGTCGAGAGGATTCTACTGAAAATCGCTCTCTGTTCAAGGCTGCAGCTCGTGCCATGGAGGTGAAGGAACGTGCTGCGAACGAAGAGGCAGAGAAACGATTGAAAGCAGCTTTGACAGCCAAACGAGAACCCGTAACCGCATCTAGGATCGCGTCTCCCCATCAGGCAGAGTCGACTACGCCCGAGACCCCAGATGCCAAGAGCACACCTCCCGGAGCGCAGCCTTCAATTGACGGTGTTCAAATGGAAGGTGTCGATGTGAATGGAACCTCCCCCGCAGACGTATGTGACATGTTTTGTATTCTCATTTGGTGTTCAATTTACATTCTTCTGACAGAAAACATGGTTACCTGAATTATTCCCTTTGTTCGAGGAAATCAAGAAAATTGCCCCTGGTAACGCAGCTCAAGTCATCGGGTAAGCAAATAAACATTTTGTATATCTTCAAACTAACTCATCATACGTAGGCCTGCATTCTATTTGACATTCTGGCAGCTATCTAGCTATGATATTTCGCCTCCAACGGCCAAGTACGAGGAGGAGATGAACTCGTTGAGGACGCAGAGCAGGCATGAAGATGCACTTTATATTTCTGCAGATCGTTCCTCCGATCGTGCCAAACGACACACGGCTCATCTTCACAGGGAGAGACGCAATCGTATCAATACTCACGTTAATACTCTACTTGAGGAGATGAAAGAACAATTAGCAGCGCGTTCATTTACTCTCAAACGTTTAGCTCGAGAAAAGCAACACTGGTTTGAACACAGTGAGCAATGAATACATCGATGATGTACGCCTTTCTAACTGAACAATTTCCAGATCCTCGTGCTCCAACTCTTGCAGCTTCTTTCTTGGAGTATTGTCTACAACCCCGCGCATTATTGTCGCAGATGGATGCCGATTTCTGCTCTCAGATCATCAGGACCTTGCACTTGCAAGGAACTCCAGGTTTTCCTACATTGATGGTGTACGACAAGGTGAGCTGAATCTACCCCTCAAGCTCACATTTGCAAATCCTGACCATGATTAAGATCCTCGGAGACCATGTGAAAGTAGTTGTATTCTCTTGTAGTGAATATGAAGCTAGAAACTACGGTAATATCTATCAACCAATCTTTCAAGATCGGTTGCTAACTAATTACTCACAGGACGATTCCTTCTGGGTGTTTTAAGTGACATGCAGAGGTGGTTCCAGGATGAACAGTTGTATTTGCAAGAGAATAAATTCAAGGTCGGTGGTAAGGTTGCCTATCTCCCTGGTTTCCAACGTCGATGGCAGTCGAAGCCGGCGGTCAATTTCGAGGACCTCATCAGCTGGTATGACTTCAAGCAATGTGTCTCCAAATGGCATCGGAAACTTCTTTTGGTCAGTGATCCTTTCTGTGCTAGAGGGACATCGACTAACTTTGAGTACAGAGTTTCATTGCTTGTATCGAAACTGGGGAGTTCATGCATGTATACAATTCCATCATTGTATTGAAGGAGATTCTGCCCGTATTCCCTGTCGCAGCTGCCAGCGACGTGGCGGGTGTGAAATTGCATACCACGGTCGAACGATTTTTGGAGAAAGAGGAGCGTGGCGACCTGAAGATCTTGGGTAGAGCGTAAGGGTTTCCGCTTCCACAGATTTGAAGTAACTAATCAGGATTATATAGATATGCTGCAGGTCTCAAAAAGAGGGAGTCGATATGGGCACCACGTATCAAGGTTTGTTCGAATACTCTCATCGTATATCGGATCCATCGTCTAATGTCTATCTCAGGTTCCGATCCCACCGCAGAAGCATAATACACCAGTCATTCCCGACAAACCTCGTGCGGTACCACCTTCAGACGGTCGACGTGTAAGTACAGCATCGGTACCACAAACTCCATCTGCTCCTCGCGCACAGTTGGTGAATGGATCATCGACAAGCATGCAATCAGACAAACACCTGTCTTCGACAAAGCTTGCCATGGAGAGGTGTGTATGTTTATACCTATGCTCGATGTTCAATCTCATGTTTGCCCTTCAGTGTACCCAGACCTGAAGTTGTGAAAAGGGTTCGACCTGAGGCCAGAGCTGGTGATGGGTTGAAAATGACTGATTCTACAAGCTCTAATGATGCTATGGATGTGGATGTCACGACTCCAACCTCGAACCGAAACGTTTCAGGCACCCCTCTTGGGCGCATTGCTTCTCCTCGTACCAACGTTGCCAATCAAATGACACCTCGAGTCCAAAGCCCTGCAATTCCTCATTCTCCCCTGGCTAAAGAGCTATTACAACTTCGTGATGGTTCCAGACCGGCCACACCTTCTAATCTGCGATCCACTTCCGACAAAGGGCAGTCTTCAGCTGACAACATCCAACGAACTGAAACCTCGCAATCAATGCCTCCTCCTGTGGTACCTAGTCAAACAATGTCCGCTCAAGAGTTGAGAGAGACAGCGAAACAGACGCGACCAGCGTCGGATAAGCCGGAAGAAAAGACTAGGAATACAGACAGTCGAATTCAAATTACATCTGCAATTCCTTTACAACAGTCTCGTCGACGTAGCCCATCACCTGCAAGTCGTCCGGGAACCAGAAACCCCAGCGCAGAGAGTCGCGCCAGTGGTGGAAGAGGACGCGATAGCGCGAGGGCTGGAGAGACGGAAGAGAAAAAACAGGATCGAGAAGGTCGAGAAGGTACTCGTCGTGGGGAAACTGGTTCACATTCTCGGGCGGATCGCTCTGGACGTGCAAACCGTGATGGTGATAGGGAAAAGGATAGTGATAGAGATAGAGACAGACGAGACAGACATGGTGATAGGGATCGCGCGCGTGACAGGGATCGCGACAGGGAGAGAGACAAAGATCGTGATAGAGACAAAGACAGGGAACAGAAGGATCGTGACAGAGACAGGGATCGTGATAGAGATAGAGACAGGCATAGGAGAGACGACAAAGATCGTGATCGTGATCGAAAGGAGAGAGAGGTGCCGACTCGCCCCAATGCTGCAGCCAATGCTACTCCGACAATTGACGACCGAGGGTTGCCTACAAGACCTGATTCCTCTCGTCATCGTGCTGGTCATGAGGAGCCTGTTAGTAAACGAAGGCGTACTACAGAAGATGAGGTAGGCAACCTGTCATTCATCATCTTACACATATCATACTAACAGTTTTTGACTTCTAGTCTGAACGGTCTCTGAAACGACCCTCACGAAAAGAGAGCCATCATGATGACAGAAGTCGTCGTTCAAGTGATAAGGATGGTCATGAACGAGCTCGCGAATCAGATCGACGTCGAAAGGAACGCGAGCCACCTGAGACCGAATCACGGCCACCTCCGTTAGAGCCAAAGGTATGGTTGTATTTGCATTGGCATGTTACACTGAACATAACATTTTTGTGTTGCTTAGGGTGACAAACGAATACCGGATGGCCCTTCCTCAGCTAGATCTTTACCCCCAACGACACCATCTGCACCCCGTGCAATGTCTGGTGGTGATCCAGGACGAAACGCAAAATCCGACATGCCTTCTAGTCGTGATAGAGAATGGAAACAACGCGAACCCGTCCCCAGTGGTCCGTCGGTCAATTTACAGATTCCTCTATCTACTGCTGAACAGGCCTCAGGTACCAGCTTGCGTTCACGAATCACTGACAGAGACCAAACTCGTTCAGGTACCAGTCGAAAAGACGCCTCCAAAGATGAAGACCGTGACGGAAGGAAGAGGCCACTGTCAGGTATGTCTCTTTTTTAATTGTTGCACATTTTGATGCTCATAATTATCTTAGAACGAGAGCGCGAAGCAGAGAGTGGTGGCAGTGGTGGCGGCGGTGGCGGCGAAAGTCTGCAACCATCGACGAAGCGACTGAAACTCGATCGAAGTCGCTATCTCAAAGACAGAGATCAGTTCACAGCTGCTAAGAATGCCTTGCTGGATGCAGAAAAGACCCGCAACACTTCACGGAAGTGATTCTCGCTCATACCGATTTTTTTGTTTGTATTGCACAGTTGTTCCCATTGTAGTGTAGTGATATTAACACTAGTACACATCGTACATGTAACCCCTAGATTAATTTGTGATTATGTGACATGATGGCCTTGTGATATAATGCATGTTAAGATGCAAAGGAGTGCAAGTATTGGCCAGAGTTGAATCAACATGTTGAAGGCATGGTTAGGATGCTAAGATCGCTTGATCAAAGTCAAGAATTCTTCACGAGTTTTCTGTTGAGTCCGGAAACAACCAAGCATGCAGGAAGTCACAGTGATAGACCCTGGCTTCTGAACTCCGCGCATTGTCATACATAGATGGCTATAGAAATGTGGAGTGTAGTAAGTCAATAGATCGGTGACTGAAAAATAGAAGGTCAACTCACGTTGCTTCCATCACAACCGCTACACCGCGAGGTTTAATAGCCTCTTGAACGGCGATCGCAATTTGTTTCGTCAGGCGCTCTTGAACTTGCAACCGACGACTGAAAGTTTCTGCTATTCTAGCTAATTTTGAGATGCCAAGCACCAGTTGATTGGGTATATAAGCAATAGCAATCTGTTTTGTGTAGAAAGTGAGTAAAATTACAAAAGGAAGTTTAACGTGAACTAACTTTTCCTGTGAATGGAACGAGATGGTGTTCGCATAAACTCGAAATGTCGATGTCGCGTACAATCACCATTTCGTCGTGGTCTTCTGCAAAAACAGCATCGTTGATGATGTCTAACGGCGCCATTAGGTATTGAGTGCATTCCCAGAGAGCATATACCATCTATAGGGTACCTGCCAAACGTTCTTCGTAACCTCTAGTCATCCACATAAGAGCTTGGGCATATCGATCTGGGGTCCGAAGCAATCCTTCTCTATCAGGGTCCTCACCGATACATTCAAGAATAGTTCGAACTGCAGAAGCCAGCTTCTGTTCTCGAGCCGCTCGTTCAGCGGGCGTTGCATTCAAGCGCGAGACGGTAGATTTAGCTGACGACATGTATGAGGATGGAAAGGTCAAATGACATCAGTAGGAAGAATACACACCGGGCCAACCCAGACCGTTTGGATCTGGAAGAGGACTACTTGTCCCCACTCCCGAGGAGGAAGGTAGTAAGGGAGTAGATACTCCAGAAGCAGGTCGAAAGCCATATCCTTCTCGTACATGCGGATTCCAGGTCAGACGAGCAGAAGACGTCGAGGGAGATTGCGGGTCAAGATGTAGCTGCTGGTCTGCGTTTTCGCTTCGTGAAGGCTGCTCGCCGTCAACCTGCGTATCGTGCGAGCCAATGTCAAGAGAGACTGAGCTAGTTTTGGATGATTGTTGCTCCTTAATCTGGAGTTTGCGGAGACTTTCCGATAACATTTCGCCGTGAGCAGCAGAATCTGTTGGCTGTGACATGGTGGTAGATGGACAGAAAAAAAGAAAAAAAAAATAGTTTGTCGCGATAATCAAGAGATGTGCAGAAAATGCGAAAATTCAGGCGCTTAGAGCCAGGGAGAAATTTAGAGTTTCATACCACCTTCCTAAAGCGGGAGGGAATTGCAAACACGTGTCCCGTCCGCAAAAGGAAAGACAAATGGGAAAGTAGATGTGGCCGTAAGCGGAGAGTTGAAAGAAACGGAGACGGCGATGAAGATTCTCAGGTAAAGCTGAAATGTTTGATAAAACTCTCTTTCTGAAATTGCTGATAATGTTCGCTATTGTCTCTCGCAAGCTCCGTATCTCCTCTCTCCTCCTTCCAATTATGACTTGCCACCCTTGAAATACTTGCCCCACGTCCGACAGTGCCTCCGCTCCTGCTGGGTCCGCCCTCCCATAACAGTTGCTGGGCCATCGAAAAGTCCCAGACGCTTCGGATCTCATCTTACGGAAGGTCAAGAACAAAAAGGACTATGACATCCCCTGTGGATCGCCTCTCTTTTAAATCGATGCCTGCACAATTCCTTTTCTCATCCTTCGTGCACCATGAGTTTACCCTCTCATCCTTCCTACCGTACCTTGCGCCAATTGCTACAGCTCTCCGCCTTTGAACAGTCTTTTTCTCGCTCTCGTCGCTCTACGGGGAAACTGGATTCCACTCAATCAGTGCCGGATTCTCCCCTGTATGACGTCTGGCTGAAGTCTCGTTTTGTAAGGGGAGAGTTCCTCTGCCCCGGTGCACAACGGGAAATGTCAACCGAAAACGCCAAAGTTGCGCTGCGAATTACCAGAGAATGCGCCCCTGCCTTTTTCAAGCTCCTCTGGAGTATGCATCCCATTCGCATAATCGCTATGCTATCATTAGAAATTATCAGAGGTATTTTTCCTGCGTTCAGAGGTTACTCCCAAGCTCTGGTAGTGGATGAGGTCAGACTTATCTTGGATACTACTGCAACTAGTAAAGCCTGTGAAACTACGTTAATCACTTTCTTGTGCTCCCTTACACAGATCCAATCCTTAGTCGTGTCAAACAGTTTTGCATGGTCGAGACTGGCAAGATTAATCGCTACAGAACTGGCCCGAATGGTTTTGGAAGGCATAGTCGACTCATTCTCGTGAGTTGTCATCGGGTCGCAATCAACTTTTCAGCTGGCTTGACGGACTTCATATCATATACAGGACTTCCAACGAAACCGTTGTTCAAAATTCCGCAAAATACATATTGGAATACAAGCAAATGGAACAACGGATTCAGATGGATGTTCCGACCCTTTGTGACCCAGTCGTCAGGGATCTATTTCGCGAATCAGACCTTTTCGTCCAATCCTTTAGTGGAACATCAAGCTTCGGGCTCTTTTGTCCCTTTGAGTTCGTTCGCATATTAACTTTGGTATCCGAAATTGCCTCCCATACCGTCGTAGTATGCGCCTTGTTTTTAAATGGGCCATATCGGTGGCTTTTGGTTCTATCTATCGTTACTACCTTGCTACCATTCATTCTTCCCTTTGCCGGAGGTAGCCGGTTGTACTATCACGACGACTCTCATAATTCCGCCGAAGCTAGAATCCTGGCAAAACAGGAGAAAATGAACGCATTGTCGCTCAGTAGAGCCAACCGTCCTGAAGTTATATTATTTGGTCTGGGACCTTGGATTCTCAAATCATGGGCTACTGCCAGGCGCAAAGTGCTTGGCCTTGACTCCAGTCAGAAACTCACCTTCACCACGGAGAATGACTTGCTGTCGTATGTTAATGTTACTGGCATATTTTCTGCGGTAAAAAATGTACGTTGGACTACCTAACTCTCCGACATATATTTCATGAAGCTGACGGTGACGTATAGATCCCACTGCTAATCATTCTGCACTCTTCGTCTGCATCCCTCGGAGCGTTAACCCTTTGTTCGATTACCGTTCAGAGCTTGGTTTTCTCATTCAGACATCTACTGAATATGCTACGTATGGCGTTCCAAGGGACCTTTTTACTTGGAGCATTCACTGCAGCTATGGAGGTTAAGCCCAAATTACGCCCGACAGAAGAAACGGCAATACGATACTCAAGTACATCTAATGGTATGAGGATAGAAGCAAGGTGACCGTGTTCAGCACCAAGATGTAAATATGCCATTACTGATAGCGAATTGTAGAAATATCTCATATAACTACCCGGGCTGTAAAGAACCTGCCCTCCGGAACGTCAGCTTTACCCTCCAGGCTGGAGAAACATTGGCAATTGTAGGGTTCAACGGATCAGGTTTGTTTCTGAACCTTGCCTCAGGCTTGATAGGTTTCTTTGCTTATTTCAGTCAGGTAAATCTACGTTGGCGAACATTTTACTCCGAATCTCAGATTTTACCAGCGGTGACCTGCTGGTTAACGGTCACGACATTCGAAGATATAGACCAGATGAATATCACCAACACGTCACCGCAGTCTTTCAAGGGTTCTCAAAATTCAGCGGGACTGTTCAAGAAAATATTGGTGTGGGGTTCGTCTCAGAAATCAGAAAGAAAGAATCTATAGAGAGAGCTGCGAGATTAGCCGGCGCAGGACATATTATTGGATCTTTACCTAAAGGTTTGAAGACGATACTCGAAACGTCAAACAATCAGTCTGCCATACCATTTCCTGATCAATATCCCGAGGCTATGTATTCTACTTCCCGCCACGGACTATCAGGTGGAGAAGTAAGTCTGATTCAAAAATTCACAGTTGCCAAGTATATATTCTGTACTGATCTGATGCTTCTCAAAATTTTTCAGTGGCAAAGGATTGCAATATCCCGAGCTTTCATGCGTGCACACAAACCAGAAGTCGAGCTTCTTGTATTTGACGAGCCGGTGAGTCCAAAATTTTCGTTATAAAATGAATGACTGTACAAGCTCAATCACTCAATGTCTCTTTGATCGCAGACTTCGTCATTGGATGCTCATGCCCACAATCGGGTATTTGATACGATCGAAGAAGTCTCAAAAAACTCTTCAGGAGAACGAACCAAAACTGTGGTATTCATCACCCACAGATTGTCTGCTGCTCGTCGTGCCGACAAAATTGCCATGATGGAGAATGGGGTAGGTTGCTTCAACCGCAAATAACTCATCTTACAACTCACATGTTTTTAATCTATTCACAGACAATCATAGAATTCGGAAGTCATCAAGAACTTCTCAAACAAAACGGTTCCTATGCATCCCTCTATCGAGCATCGGTCTAGTAGGTCGAGCCGTGTCCAAGAGGTCACACAAAATTGCTTCGTATAATTATCCTCCCGATAAATGTATATGTAGACGAACGGACGTTGAATATAGATGTTACACGTTATTTGTTCTATCGTTAGAAATAAAAATATCTCCTAATGCTACATTTTTGCAAACCCGATACATGAATGAATACATCATAATCGCCTAGTATAATCGTAAAAAGTCAATATTCCGTCTTGAAGATACGCATCGACTGCGAATGAATCGTGTATAGACAGATTGGACATGTGTTCGGACCCGCCGAATGCGCCAACAAGTAAACCAAAATCTTTAACACCTTGAATCAAAGCAGGCACCTTATGCTGGGATTTCTCTATCAGATGAATAGTTTCGTTGCGATCTAATAATCACTTACCAAGAGTTCCGCATCCAGTAGAAGACCGAGGAGGTTATTTAATTTGCACCACTCAACAGCGGCCCCAAGACTAGATAATCTGTAATCATGTGCATCCCCGACGGACAAAGATGTAGGGCTTAGAGGTTTAGGACTCGACAGTCCACAGTGTGATGCGAAAAATACAGGATCTGTTGATTAAGTTATTACCTCAAACTGTCCTAGTAAGAACAATGCACTGTACTTACAATTCGGCTGCTTCCAGTTGAGGGCTGAGCAAACATCGGGTGCAAACGATGTGAACACTACGCTCCGACGACTTGCAGGCCCTTCCTTGGTCGTGATATCATAAATAGTTCTCAATACTGAATCCACGACATCGTTGAGTTCGAGTCTGTGTCGTAAAGAATGCTGTTGTCTCGTCCGAGAAGGTGGATAAGCTACCTCGATGCACACTCCAAGTGTAGGAGGTAGAATCTGAAAACCAAGATCCTTGAATAAATTGAACGGTCATAAGCCAGCCAAAAAGTTACCTTCAAAAATTCTGAAAGCGACGACATGGATCCGTTCACTGATTTATGAATGTCAGGAAGGGATGTACCAGCCTCCATGTTTCCCAAACCCCGCCCTAGACGAGCTGCTAACGCTTGGAATTGAGAGAATGTCAGATCGGATACACCAAGATCATATCCAGTTTCCGGGAGAATCCAGTCGGGATATATTACAGGATGTAGGTCTCGGGTCACTTGAACGGTAATATGCACATAACTTCCAATCACCGATGAATGGGTAAGTGAGTGGCTTCCAATTGGTGTCAAGGGGAAAGTCAGAGGCGAATTTTGAGCAGATGAGACATGTCGACCCGGACGAGGAGTTGTACGAGGTTGATTTGGAACAGGATTCGCGATAGATTTCCAGTATGTTTCCACAGCCCCACCAATTTCAAGCCGTACACCGCTAAACGGCGTGATCACATTGACTTCGAAGGACACCTGTTATTTCGTTAGGCGTCAATTTTCTGTGAGAGATTAATTTTGCATACCTCTCCCATGACATGCAAGCGATGGTCAATTATTGGAAGTATAAATGCTTGATTGTTCTGTATCTGAGAGAAGAAAGGTGGTAGGGCGATCGCACGGCCAATCGTCTTCGTTCCAAAGTTAGGATAGAGGGAGAACTCTAAAGAGAGCACATCGACGGAAGGAATTTGGAAAGTGAAAACAGTTTTTTCATCTGTCAACGGAAGTGGAATACTATAGGGTGGAGCAGTAGCTACCGCTGTGGGTGTCATCACAAGCTTGAGACGAGGCGATGTATGGAGATATCGATCGGCAAATTCAGAACCGCCAAGGGACGAGCGCAATCGTACAGCAGATGATGGTTCTGCGGATATATCTCCGAACTTTGAAGAAAGATGACCAATGGAGACTTGTACGAGAGTACTTCGATCGAGGTAATTGTGTCCATAGACACGATAGGGCATCATCGGTGGAGGGAGGTATAGTGACGGGATGGCATCAATGTCGGATTCGGTGCCGGTCGACATTTGAGCATCAGAAAGAGGGGATATATGCGACGAGGGAGGGAAGACGGTGACTCTGGCTGCTGCAGCTTCCATGAGTAGTGAGACACATGATAAATGACCGTACCATGCTGCATAGTACGCCGCAGAGTTTCCCAATTCGTCAGACCGGTCTATACGAGCTCCAACCTCTAGCAACACCTTTAAACAACCATCGTGGCCATATCGTGCTGCATGGAATAACGGGGTCCATTCGTTATACTTATCGGGAACATCCCAGCCTTCGTGGCGAGCGAGCAAACGGCAGACACCCGCGTGTCCCTCCTGTGCAGCTAAATGCATGGGATATTCGCCGTTGGTATTTGGGATACTCGGTGCATTGTGCTGAAGCAGCAGTACGACAACATCGAGGTGACCTGCACGAGCTGCGAGAGAAAGAGGCATAAGATCACCATTCAGGACACTGGTCTGCGCTGAAACGTTCCCGACTTCGAGTAGAACTTGAACGCAACCAACGGAACCTCTCAACGTTGCATAAATGATGGGCGTGCAGTTGTCGAAGTCCGGTACGTCTACAGGGAGACCCACTTCTATCAGACGTCGGGAGACATCCACATGACCATACATCGCAGCATAGTGCAAGGCTGAACGTCCGTAAATATCGATCTTATCGCGTTGGACACCATTTTCCAGACAAAGGTTAACGAGTCGAAATTCTCCGACAATTGATGCTTCATGCAAGCAAGTCCGGCCGTTGATATCATCGACGAAAGCGTAGTTGAAACCACCGGCTGTGGACGACAGAATTAAATCTGCCAAAGGTGGCGGTGCATCAATAACTGTCTTCCATAGGATCCGAGTGACATGCATCTTGGCCTCGGGTGTTTGTGAAAGTGAATCAGAATATCGAACCAGGTCTCGAATGGCAGTACTATCGTTATCAGCAATGGCTTTGCGTAGGTTGCTTTCCAGGTCGCGAAATGGTCCCATTTGTGAAGACCTGTCCACATTGAGTTGATGCTTCAGAATTGCTTCTTCTTCAGCATGTCCCTCATACTTCAGACCGACAGTGAGGTCAGTAAAGTCCAAGAGGCATGCCGCAACGGTATCAGATAACTCGGCTATTAACTTTTCAAGACATATATGCATTGAGAAGACGGTCCAGTAAGCGCATCGATGACACATACCTGTCTGTTGAATACGGGCTGGACGTCGACCTGACGAGCCAAGTAAAGCTCTCGCGTGCTTGACTTGGATCTCTTGTCCCACTTCTTCAATATTTTACGAAATCCTGTTGCGTTTATCTCTACAAATTGCTGAGGACGCCATATCAATACTGAGAAGACCTAGATCGAGGACGAGAGTAGGCATACTTGTAGTTTGCCAAGATCTCGCTCAAGAAGACGGAATCCCTCTTGGACTGCATTCCATTCGACGTGATTCTGCACACTATTGTCATCCATGGCTTCAGGTAAGACATGCATTGCTGCGGCACGTCGTTTGGACAATAGTGTCTCCAGTCGTAACTTGAGCTCAGCCTCCTTTTCAAGGTAAAAGGCGTTGATCTATGGGATCGATTAGACGGGATGATCTTCATTGTTGGCGCGAGGCACATACCTTCTCTAATTCGCGCTCCAATTTGAAGAAGAATGCTGCTTTGACTGCCTGAAAATCAGCCCCCCTTTCGTCATCTTGTCCTAAAGATGCTAGTAATGGAACTTCATTCGGGTCCTGGGCGTACGATGGATATATAATGCTCGAGCTTATTGAAGTACCCGCTCTGAGATTGAAGTCAAGAACACCTTCGGTTGCGGAACGACGTGAGCCTATGGAAGATATGATTTTCTTCAAGGCCTTGTAGTCGAGATAATAACGAGACCATCCTGGGACTTGTTCTGCTTGAATGTGCTTCCCAAACTACAGAGGGGGTAGATTCAGCAGACAAGTCAAGTAGGGAGGTGTTAATTGAGAAAGACCTTCATAGCGGAAGCACAGACAACTCGTGTTAAGGGTCAGTGAGATGCTGGCTTTGTCTTGAAAGACGAAGGAGAGAGCGAACAGGGCAGGAAACTTTGAAATGGGCTTGCTTGAGATTCTTCATGGACTACATACAAACCCAAGATCAGACCGAAGCGCTAAAGCTCTCTGCCAGGAGATCCTCCGAGTCTGTGACCATCATCTTCACGTGTAATATAACGAACGTGCGCACTCAAAAAAATAAAATAAAATAAAAAACAATATCTACACGACAAATTGTTTTCCCCTAATCGATATCCAGATAGACCAAGAAACGTTGCTCGTACGACCCGTCACACGAGTATCTTCCGCAACTGCCACACCCTCGCAGGCAGCAATGTCACGGGACACCGTCCATGTTCTTCCACATAGTCGTATGCACACCGGTAGCAGAAAACATATCCAGACGGCATTGCAGTCGCATTCGAAATCGCCTTCAAACACAGTGGACATTCCCCGTACTTTGTATTGTCTATTCGCAACCCTTGCGGATGGGGAGGGAGTAGTCGCGGCGGAGGGACAGCAGGTCCAAGAGGCGACGTCGACAGCGCACGGGCAGGTGAAGACGGCGAATACCACCATTCCAAAAATTTGACAAAGAAGATCGCCGTCGGTAGAATAACTTTCAGGCTATCAAGCAACAGTCTGGGTGACTGCAAGACCATTCGACGAATCATGGCGAGCAAGTTTTGAGGTTTGTTGGTCGGCGTTTTCAGAGATTTACTTGCGGCACGCTGTGCACGAATGTCAACAACTCGGACATCATAGCAACAAGGACGAATCCCTACCATATCTTCAATGCCTAACCGACGTAAATCCACACCTATCCATCCTAACCACGGTCGGTAGAATGGTGTTTGTTCAAACAGGTATGCAATGTTGCATATCATAAGCCACAGCTCAAATGTGGTATTCAACCAAGGATACGCGGCCTTGTATATTCGACGTAATCTACCTCCGAAAGTCTGTGAAATGATAAGAATCTCTGTTCCTACTGTGGAACTAGGAGACATACCTGTGCATCCAAGCTGCGTGAATGTCGGTCGCCTGCATCCGTCAACTCAGGGTCTAACCCCCCTCCCAATTGCTCGTAGTAGTCCTGAGCTTTAGCACGAAGGTAAGGAAGACCAACCTTGAGATTCAAAACGGAATATAGTCAGAAAAAAACACAACCCTGAAGCATGTTCATGAACTCACTAGAAATGCCAATGACCTCCATACTTCTCTACTCCTCAACCGTTCCTCAGAAGGTACACCTCCAACAGCAGCTCTTGCTCTCTCTGTCTCAAAAATAGGTCGCCTTCGACGCTTCAAACCATAAAAGTTTTCAGCAAATGAAGCATCTGACATATATTGTCAGGTCGTTTCAAAGTATTCGTAGAAGTAAAGGCTATGCTTACTATGAGTTTTTAAGTAATGACGTTCGACGAAGAACATAAGTGCCGCATAGAACTCTTCATGTTTGTTCACTAAACGAAGCAGATAGCGAGGATATCTTTGCGCGAATACCTAGAATATATCAGTCGTTGTAATCACCTACGTATTAACACCAAGCACACTCACCGAGAGCACGTACTTGAGCGCCGGTTGTAAGAGGTCCCTAAGCTGTTCTTGTGCCACCAATTCGAACAACGTCGGTTTAAGAGGGTCCCCACCAATGTCATTAAAGAACTCCATTCTCTTCAGGTATCGTGGTGGGTTCGAGGACGCTGTGTGTACTGGCTGGTGACGAGAATTTAATGGTAGACATTGCTAACATCTGTCTAAAGAGACCGGATATCACAAGCAGCGGACGTCACTTAAACGCGCACTATAACCGCGCCGCTCGGCCTTATAGTGGGAATTTCAGAGAAAATGTAAACCATTCATTATATTGAAGAAGAGATTATTTGAAAGGGTAACGGCTAATATGAGACAGCGGTGCGACGCTCATAATAAGTATATGTGGGCTTGAAACATAAAATGCAGAGGCAACGAAGAGTGTATGTAGTTGTGGAAAAAGTGGCAAGAGAAGGAGGAGTATAGAGAAAACTTGAAAGGTCTATGACCTGAAACCCATACGTCTCGCATACTCTCTCTCTTCCTCAGCAGTAAGCTGATCTGTTCCAGTCCAATTAGCAGAACTGGTCCTCGCTCTGAATCGACTTTGTCTTGTCCTGAATATCTCCTCCATCCGAAGAGGTCCGATTCGTCCAAAGATATCATCAGGATTCATAGTACTCTGCTGTTGTAACGCAGCTCCCAAGTTCGGTGATTGAGCCCATTCTGGCGGGTCAAAGGTTCGCGGCCGATCTTCGTCATCTGAATCGGAATATTCGCTGTTGATATCGGGAAGTTCGATGCTTTCGCTTGCAACTGGAGGAGGATCTCTGGGAACAGCAGCAGGCTGTTGAACTGTTGAGCGACCAGCATTCTGAGTTTGCATATCCTGAGCAGGTTGTTGAGTTGAAGTTTCCGGCGAAGTTGCCTTGACCTTCCGCTTCACAGAGCCCACCTTCTTAAGATTGCTAGATGATGGTGTGGGTTTGACGGATTTAGCGGGGATATCTTGTTCCTTGGGCTGCGAGGAGGGACCAGGTGCCGCTGCGAGTTGCTTCGTAGATGACTTCACGTTTGTTTTCGCTGCAGAAGAAGCTGGCTTTCCTAGACGAGATGGTTGGTTATCCCGTGAAGGTGGTTTCTTGGCCTCAGCCTTCTTCTCTGCTTCTGTGATTATCTTACGCTTCTTGGTATCATCATCGGTAGTCTAAACAAATGTCCAGGATCTGAGTAAAATTGTAGCCAATGTGGTGATAATTTACATACCTTCTTGGTCGTGTTACTTCTAAGTGGTCGCTTATCAGTATGTTCCTCTCTCTCGCGTTTCCGTCGCTCTGCCTCCTCCTTCATCTTTCTCTCTTCTTCTTGTGCCCGTGTTTTCTCTTCCTCAGCCTTTCTTTGTATTGCGAGCTGCCTCCTATTCTCCATCTCTCTAAGTCGTGCTGCCTTCCTATCCGCTTCTTCTTGTTGCTACATTTGCAGTCCATAATCAACATTATTGTCGGTAAAATTAACAAATAGAGACTCGCCTTCTTAGCTACAGCAGCTGCTCGTTGAATACTCTTGGGAGGTTCCGGTTTAGCCTTCTTACCACCACCTAAAACGCTACTGACTAATTTGGACGCTTGGCCGAAGAATCCTAGTTGAGACGTGCCAGAAGATGAAGTCGAAGCCATGGAAAGTTGACTGCCGCTCCTTGCCGCTGCATCTTGTTTTGACTAAAAACAAACAAACTGTCAGTGACTTCAGAGGAACTAGAATATTTACGACTCACATCGACAAGACTGAGGGTCGATTTTCCAGCCGCAGCAATACTTCGAAGGTCATCGTCGTCATCAATATCCATATCAACTTCAAGGTCCTCTTCATCGTCCGCGTGCAACTCTTCAGATGCTTCGTCCTCGTGTCCCGACTTTATATTCTCTTGATGCTCCCTAGCCGCTTCTTGCAATGAATCCGTGAAATTCTGGGTAGTCTGAAGAAGGCCTGTATCACCGCCTTTCTGACTGGTACTTTGACTAGGCAATGTACTCCAAGTCATTGTATCGTCTTTACTTGACGCGAGACCGAACGGCGTCCACATTTGATTATCCTTCAACTTTTCATCTACGTGCCAGCTATCATCTTCGTCAAGATCATCTAAATGCTGTGACCGAGATTGACTGATTGGAATAGAGTAATCTGTATCTTGAGTAGAAGGCATCCAAGCCGGGGCAGAATCTTCCTTGTCAAAGATGATATCTGAAAAGACGCTATTCTTGCTGGTTTGTGCTGAGAGCGGAGCTTGCTGCTTCTGACCCTGGTTCGATGACGAAGGGAGAGATGCAGGTAGTCCCAAAGACATAGCAGCAGGAAGTGTAAATGGATTGGTGACGGGCAGTTTGAATGAGAATTCTCTGCCGTTACTGGTACCTGCTGATGGTGCTGGTGCTGGTGCGGTGGTGTGGGAGGAAGTACGCGGAGGAGCAACAAATACAGTCGGGGGCTTGCTGAACACCTGAGGTGGTGGTGCGGGGACCAGCGATGGGACTGGAAGCGCAGGTTTCGACGTCCCTTTGTTCTTTGATGCCGGTGGTGGTGAATTCGGTGGTGTGGTTGAGATACTGACATTGGGATTATCCGCCTCAGCCTGACCATCCTTTGGTTTGTTTCCAGAGTTGGCACCCTTCTCGAAAGTAGTGACAAGGTCAGATACACTCAATCGGCGATCAAATGCACCAGTGGTGGCAGGAGGACTTTGAGAATTGGTTGGATGACGAGATGACGCATGAGCACTGGTTTCCTCGACAATTTCGACCCCATCTTCTTTGTTCCGTTGAGCGACGCGGGCTTCAGCAGCTGCACGCGCCTCTGCAAGAGCAGCAGCGGCGTTTCCGCCTAACGATTTCCCCAAACTCTTTGTCGTCTTCGCTCCAAACCCTTCCACAGTCTTCTTTATTCTGTCTAACGCTTTCTCCTCTGAATCCACATCAGAGAGTGGCACTGTAAATTCATCCGAGTACTTGGAGTGAATTGAATGCATCGTAGTATTATCAGTGGCAGCATGAAAGGCATCGAGGGCAAATGGGCTATCAGGTTCAATCGGTGAGGTGATTTTGGAAGAGTTATTTGGTGTCTCTGAAGAAGTTTCGTTGAGTTTAGGCAACTTCTGTTTGCGACCATCGTCTTCTGAAATATGACTTGACTCAGAATGTAGGTTTGAAACCCCTACGCCCAACATATCTCCACTCTTTCGCTTGTGTCCACCAGAGCCAAGTGGATATGCCGACGAGGTGATGTTGCTATGAGTCTCTGTAGATGTGTTTCCTCTCTTTCCGGAGCCAGTCATCTCGAGCGCCTTCGCTTCTTTGGCTTTGGTCAGCCATGATGTTCGTTTCCCACCACCTAAACCAGTACCTGGCGTATGTGCTAATGTTTGATTAAACAGCGAACTGGAAGATGGTTCTCTTTGGAGTCTGATAGATTTGCGAAGAGGAGAGGGCCCAGGAATGCGACCAAGATTGGTGGTTGTAGACGGCTCCTCACGAAGAGGGACTGTCATGTCAGTATCGCTATGGGCTACAGGTAGAGTAGTCGATGGGTGAACAGGCACTTCAGGTAACCAATTATGACCGTCCTCGTCATCTTCAGCAATGACAGACAGATCTTTCTGAGGTTCTGGCTCTGGCTCTGGCTCTGGCTCTGACTTTGTTGGGAGTGACTCTGTGTTTTCGTCGATATGTGGCTCCTCTTCCAATTCCATTGAGATATCTTCTGCGGGCAATGGAGGAGAGCTAGGCAAGGTCTTCTCTGCACTTCGTACATCATCCACATCCATTCGGACCTGTATTCTGGATACTTCCGGTGTATCTGCAATGGTAACAACTTTGGGTAAACTCTTCGTAGGTTGTACGGTAGCCGGGGGTGAAATTTGTGGGAAAGAACGCGTCGTATCATCGTCGTCTTTCGCCTCCATAAGAGCCTTCTGGAATTCATTTATAGGGGTGACTTTCTCATTGGCAGGATAGAAATCCTATAATACGTTACGGGTGGTTGTTTTATGCATACAATGGGCACAACATACCTCGGTCGACTCTGCTGCATCCAGTATAACTTTAGCTTTGGCCGCAGCTGCGGCAGTGGCAGCCCTTGTCCTTTTCGGCACATCCTTCTTACGTCCAGGTGTCTTGAGTAGCTCATAAACGGGTCTAGTGAGACATGGATAAGTACTGTCATTTCAGACTATATATCAAACCAACCTACTCTGCTCGTGGCCTGAACAGAACATCTTGCAGATAATTTTCTATGAAGTCAAACCCTTGCTTTTGGATTTGAGTATCCAAGAACTCTCGTCCAGGGTCCTGAGCAATGGCGAATCGGATAGAGTTGCACCACGCAAGAACTCCTTCACCTCCAGGAAGAGAACCGTCCATTGATATATAACTAAGGCAGACAGGAAACGATGAATATTGCAATCGGCGGTAGTGAGAGTTGTATGATGGAGGAGGAAGAGGGAGGAAGGGAGAAATCAACCTGTACTTAGTACATCAATTTCAAACAAAGGTGAACCACTGTCATTCGATCATAAAGGCGCTTATACGCTCAACTTGAAGGCGCTGCAGTCAGGTGCTCGCGGTGTTTCCTCAAACCTTTGAATCAGAATATTACATGGTTGTAAAATACCATACAGATAGAAATACAGTTACAATGATGGCTACAAAATGCAGTTGAAGGATTATCTATGATGATGGCTCAAAAACAAACACGATAGCATCATGTCGTCCAGGAGATGAGTACTCTTTCCATGATATAAAAGTCTCTGAATTGTGTCTTTTCGATAATTCCAGTCTACACTTTCGGTTACATTGAGGGTCCCTGGAATCCACATTTCGGTCTTGACACCATATGTTATGCTCTATATCAAATGGGGATGGTATGCACACGCACCTTCGTGAACACTCCCTACCCAGTCAAAATATTTCCCCGCGAAATGTAGTACAGGTTCAGATTTTGCCATTGGGGAAGATTTAATTTTCTCCTCTTCTCGCAGGTCTTCATGATGCACAATGGGTGTCAAGATGGGCAGCTTGAACTGACCCACTCGTGAATCAAAGATCACTAATGAAGGTGATATAACACTATTTATATGCGGAGGTTCAGTTCGGGTATAGCCATATAATGTTGGTGGAATCTCCTACCATTGAGACGATAAGGCGTCGAGAGTGGCCAACGCTCGAGTGACAATAGATAGATATGTGGAAACACTAGAGGAGTCTAGCAAAAAAGAGAATACATGTTTGGGGTTGTTAAGAGACATACGTTGGATCTTTTGCTTTCTCAACATATGCAGAGATCTCGCATAACACAAGGAAAGACGGAGAAACTGAGAATGAGACCTTGCTGTTGTAAAAGTTTTTGAAGGAAGGCTGAGTTTCATGGAGGAGCGACAAAGTGAAGTTCAGGTGAGGTAATTTGGGAGGATAGCTGTTGGATATAAACAAATCAGGCTCAATGCAAGAGATGGCAGACACTTACAGGATCTGTACTTTGGATGCAAAATGGGTTATTAATCCTTCACCTCCATGCACATTGAGCCAATCATCCCTGCAGTTTAGGAGACCGCCCCGAAATCGATGCCGTGAAGGGGCAAGAATGACTGCTTGGGATTCGGGATGTTGAGCGATGTGAGACAGGCAGAGATGAATCGGTGCAGACCAATGATAAGGCCCGTGTATGAGAAGAGTGTTGAATCCAGGCAAGACCGGACATGGAGAAGGAAACAAGGAAGTCATTCGCTTGAGATGACTAGTTAGTAGTATGGTGTCGAGGTGACTGCTTGAATTTGTAGATCAGCCGTCTGATATTCAAGTGTCTTGGCGCTTAATTCTACGCCGAGATCTGAGATTGCCTCTTACTCACCGCTCAGTCTATTTCGGCTTCAATTTCGAATCTTTTCTTTGCTTTAGCCATACTCCTGCTACTCACATTCCCACTCTCTTGATGTTTTCAAAGGTCTTAACTGGTATCTAACTATGTACCCATTCGCTTCTTATGTGCTTCGAAGCTATTACCAGAGCACTGGCTGGAACGAGGACAACCTCTATGCCAATCTCACTCGTTCTTCAAATGGTGCGCCTTTGGGTTCTCTAGAGCATACCTTCAAACGAGGATGTGATTGATTTTTTCTTAGCTATCCTAGACTTTACTGTCCCCCGAGGATTGCATTTCTCAATATCAAAATCACCGAACCCACTCTTCAAAACGTCTTACTCTATGAACGCACTCCCCTCTCTCAATGGCTCCATTGGATACATCTTTACTTCATGCGACTTGGATATAAAAAACTCTTATGATGTCCGTGTAAAGGACATGGTTGATCGTTTCAAGGTATATGATCAACCACGGAGACCGGAAGGAAAGGAAGAAGAATGGCTTGCAGGTGAGCGTGTCAACACTAGAGGTGAGTATCATTCAACGAGCAACTATTTCCTTCGCTTATTCAGGCCATAGATTATCTGCTTTATGGTAGACTCTATATTCCAACTGGTCGACTGGATGCGCTATATTCTACCAGGCTATCACCTACGCTTCAAGCTATGGTAGCTGCTATATCTGATCCTCGTTCAAGTCTCGGAGCAAACGAACGATCCAGAGGTGGTAATATTGCAAGTAGTAATGTCATGTTCAGTTTACAACATGATACTGGGAAATGGTGTACGGAATATACGTGGAGTGCTGAAGATGGAATGTGGGGAGTTCGATGTTTGCATAATTTCGGCAAGTTGTGGACACCAGGGAATGTTTCCGATGATTCACATTCAGGCTCATCCAAAACATCTTGGGAAAAGAGAGTGGATGAAGAGGATGCCATGGAAGGTGGCTTGAAAGGACGGATATCCGCTGGAGCAGAGTTCTACCTCAGTGCGAAAGAGAAAAGCGCAGGAGGTAAGTTTCTTTCATGAATGAATGAATCTGAATTTGTGGGTAAACAAGGACATCTCTTTAACTGTAGTTTCTGCTGGTATCAGATTCACGACATTACCGGATGCCACACCACCCTCACACCAAGTTCCCTCATCTTCTACCTCTCATATACCATCACCGTCACAACCACCTACCACCATCACCGCACTTTTCAATCCTATGTTAGGTCATATATCTGGTGCATATGCAGCCAGAGTTTCAAGAGATCTCTCACTATGTTCCCGATTCGACTTCAACGTATACAGTTATGAGAGTGAGTGGACTATGGGTGCTGAATGGTGGACTCGTCGAAGTAAAACGAAGAACATGTTCCCTAACCCGGAAGAGACACTAGAGGTCCCTTCTACATCTTCTCCTTTGATAGCCCTGCCATCTCCACCTCCAGATGTGTCCAATGCTAACGACGGGGAAATTCAAGGCGTGGTGAAAGCTAGGGTCTCAACCACAACCGTAAGTCATGCAGAACGATCTTGTCACACTCCATAGTCTGAATTTATTATCATTTTCATAGGATGTCTCTCTCATGTGGGAAGGCCGAATCAGAAATCTTCTTGTCAGCCTTGGTGTTGTTTCGAATCTATCAAGTCGAGCAAAACCAATAAAGGCTATAGGATTGGAATTATCATATTTCAGTTCTGAATGATTTATGCTCTCTAGTTGTCCTATCCTGCGGGCAATATATATTCGTGTCATGGATATACATCGATACCACATCATTAATGTCACTCGTTTTTGGGAAACAAACCAGAACCAACACACGAAAATCTACCGGATTTTCAACCAAAGCCTACAGCAATTTAGCAGCGATTTTTTGTTTAAACGACACAACAGGAGGTATGAGAGGTGACAATCGAGTAAATGTCATGATAGATAAGTACACACTAGCAGCCAACCCAATAACGAAATTGGGAGAATTGTTGAAGTTCAAACAAAAGCCACAAAGGGGTATCTAAATAGTACGAAAATTGTTTTATAGGGAAGGGTCCAGACATAACATGACAAAAGAATCAGATGATAGCAAACAAACGAAGCAAGAAATATAAGCAGACGACTTCCTCGCAAGAGATATATTACAAACAAACTTGTAAGCTGGAACCAAAACCGAATAATAGATAGCGCGATATTCCCTGAAATATTGGGCAACTGTTTATTCCTTTGCAGTTGCTGCGGCGGGTGTCGAATCTCGTTTAGACAGTGGCGTACCGTTCAAAGTCCTAGCCAGCTTTGCCATAGCATCCATGGTAATCACAGGTCGACTTGCATGAGCACGATGAGAGGCGGCAACGGGTGGAGAAGAGTGAGTTCGGGCATGTTGAGGATTATCTCCTCTTCGTGGACGATCAATATCCGAAACTTGATCAGGGAAACTTCCCGAGGACGCAGAATGTGGTAAACGATAGGATGGAGGCTTTCCTACGGTATGCGCACGATTGTGTGTAGGCTTGAATCCGCCACCACGAGATGTACGAGGTACATTGTGTCCAGTGATATGAGGGGGAGCCGATCTGAAGTTAGGTGTGGCATGTGTCGATGGAGGAGAAAGACTTCGCTCTGGGGAGGTGTCCTTTGAGGATATGAGAACTCCATCATTGGAGGGTGCGTGTATAGATTGTGCCAGTCCGCTTTGGACCGGTATTTCAATAGAAGGAGGAGCATCAGGGTCGTGAGTAGAAGGTTGAGGGGGGTGAGAGGAGTTCATATCTGTCTTCAGTGGAACGTCGCTGTCATGTACTTCAGTAAGTTCTTGAGAAGATGGCTTCTCCTGCGAACCTGATATTTTAGAAGTTGCTTCTGTCGTATCTTGGCCGACTGGGGGTGTCACAACGACCTCCACCGCAGCCGAAGCGATGTTCGTTGGCTCGGATGCAGGGCTGGCCTCACGCAACTTATGCACATTCCCCACATCCGTCTCCGCCAATTCAGGAGATAAATTGGCTTCGATAGAAGGCAGTGGCTTGAGAGACCCCTCAAGGATAGGTGATATGACACTCGATTTTCCGGGAGCAGAAACACTTGAGGTGACACCCCAGTCATCCAGGTCAGGTAAACTGTCATCGTCGTCACCTGCCCAATCGATGTGGCTGCCTGGGGTATTTGGACGGTCCATAGCGACGGCTCTAACACGTTCCACGAGTGCATCTATGTTGTGTTTGATGTCAAACGAAGGAGTGTCGGACGTAGGTGGTGGTGCAAGGTGTGGAGGAAGATCTTTGACGGCAGAACTAGGCTGCCTTCCATGTCGTGTTCGGTTAATATTAGTCTCAATCGAAACAGAAGGCTTCCTCGAAGGGGCTGAGGGTAATGCGGGTGGAGGTTTGTTGTTAGTGTGAGATCTCTTTCGACGCGACGAACGAGAGCTTGTAGAATTCGTTGGGCTATTCGTTGCAGCAACGGAGGCAGCATCGCTATTCACGGACCCTTTGCGAGCAGGCGCCTTCTGTTGTTCATTTGACTTCTTGGGCCTATTGTTCTGAGCTTTCGACGACGAGGGAGGATGATTAGTGGAGATCGGGGGTAATGTAGATGGCTTGGGTGTAGCAGAAATCGGTTGGGAGGGAGCAGATACAGTCTTTTGCGTTTCTGACGGTTTTGCAGGTTTCTCTTTGCTTTGATCATTGGTTGATTTTGAAACAGACCCTTCTGCTCGAGAAGGTGTTCCTCCTCGACCACCCGAGCCGCGTCCGCTTCTACCACCACGATTTGATGCACCTCCACGACCTCCACCCGCACGGGATTTCCCCATTCCTCGGAAAGCGGATCCTGGTTCACGTTCACCAGCCCTTCCCCATCCAGCTCGGGGTGAATTTGGAGCATTAGCCCACATTGATGCACTGACACCAGCAGTGGCAGGGGTGGCCGGGGAAGAAGACATCAATGACAATTAATGGAGAGATGATAGAGGCGAAGACTGTAGGTCTGACGGTAATATTGTTGAGGTTGAGCACAAAGAACCTTTAGAGGGGAATGATACCGACATTGTGGAAATAATTATTCGGACCTAATATTTGCTAGACTTTTTTGTTGCGAGAGGATATTAAAAGGAAGAGATTTAGAGAGGTTGCATGCAGAGAGATGAAGCAGGAGATAGTAGAAAAGTTGGTCCAGCTGGGAGTAGCGTGGAGAAGGCCAAGTACGGATTCGCATCTGGGCTGCTACCGCGCAGGTCATAGCCACGTGCTACTTCCATTTCTGCTTCAGCCTCTCATCTCGGGCTCAACTCAAAACCAAACATTTCCTGCCAAAGTGTACAAGTGTATAACATCCGTGTTTATTCGTCATGTCGAAAGCGTCCCAACCAGAGTTAAAAAAGGTATGCTTTTTTTGCAACTCGAATCGCCTGTACTCACCGTTAGTGTTGATCTCGAAATAGTTTATGGATAAGAGATTGTTCGTCCATCTTCAAGGAGGTCGCAAGGTCAGCGGGACTCTGCGTGGATACGATTTGTTCTTGAATCTGGTCATCGATGATGCTTTCGAGGAGACTACACCTGCACAAAAGCACCCAATCGGCACTGTTGTATGTCCTATACTTGCCTATTTTCAAAGTTTTATGTTTAATCTGTACATCTCTCATACAGGTAATTCGAGGAAACAGTGTAACATCCATGGAAACGTTGGAGACCATACGATAGACCTTTCCAGCTCAACATATTCCATTGTTGTTGTGAAGATATCCGTTCGTCCTGTGACTCTGTTGTATCTATAATATTCCCCTTCATTCTTACTGCATCCTACTGTTTGCCTGTTGTTCAATCGAGGTCTTTGTTTTCGCGCATGTCGTTATGATGCAACCAAATTGCATTTCTGAAGTGAATGGATACAAATGGACAGGTATAAAAGCGAAACAAGGGAGTATGATATATGTCGTAAACTATGGCAAACGGTGGTTGAAAAGAAACACGGTCCACCTCAAACGAAGACACTCTAAAAGATTTGTCTACCACAACAGAAATGGCCCCAGTAGCAGAAAAGTACAAGACCTGGCTGAAAGAGGCGTAAAGCGAAGTTGCGGGTATGAAGAAAAACAACGAAAATTACGCGGTTTTTATACTAACGCGCCTGTCTTTCCACGTGGGTCCGGCTATTATTATTTATGAGACTGTATTTGTTACGACCACGTCCACGGATACTTGCTTATCCTTACCGCTAGACTCAACTCTACCATTTACTTATTACTATCCGCATCGCTCTAATCGTCTGTTCTCTAGTATCTCCTATATTCCTCCATGACAGCCACAGACCGTACACTCGAGTTTAGAGACTTGCTCAAGGAAGCACAGCAACGTACGCCAGAGCCCAAACGCCGCAAGGTCTCCAAACGTTCAGAGGCACATGAAGGAAAGGATGCATTAAGCAAAGAATATCTAGCGGATGCTTATGTTATTGTATGTCTTCGATCCTAGACATACCACTACGTGTGTTTAACTATTATCCACGCTCAGCTGAACCATATTTCCACCCTTGCCCGCATGCTGACCTCCATTCGTAAACCATACTTGAATGTCGATGCTCGTAGTCCCCCCTTTGTTCGACACCAAACACGCGCGATAGACCTCTCTAGTTCTGATCAATCATGGGCAAATATACGACACCTTACAAACGAAGAAAGGGACCAAATTGATTTACAAGCGAGAGTCATCCTTAGTCGATGTGCAGACAGGGTAAAACAATTAGAACAAGTGGAAGCTCGTGAGTTGGATCATGGAACCCGTGATATCCATAGTATTGATGTCAAATCTTGCTGAATATTTAGGTCGAGCTGAACTTGCTGCAAGTCGAACGAACCCATTGACAAGACTTCTTCCTGCACGTCTAAGACAGGACGATGCTACCGCTTTGTCGGATTTCCTGGCAGCGCATCACTCTAGTATCACGTGGTATCTCAGTCGACGATTAACAGAAACGAGCCAAGCACTAAAAGACATGCAAGAAGAACGAATGAAACGTCAGCTAGAGCGTACAAAAACTTTGGGCTCAGGTGCAGCACGAGAAATCATGTTCATGACGGAACCGGCACCCTCATCATCATCTTCTGAGGATGCATCTTCTTCTCCTTCGGGTTGGTTGGGAGGGGCGACGAATTTAGCGTCGAGTCTAGCAGCTTCCATCGGTACACCTTCTCTTGGAGATTCATCCAGTCTCAAATCCACTCCAAAATCGGTTTCCCTTTCCCCCGACGAGTTGCTTGATGACACAGAGGATGAAGAAGAGCTGGAACTCACTGCGTCTCAAATCATGCAATTCGAAACGGAAAATGCCAATATATTGCAATCGGTACAGGAGACTCTGGCGTCCGTTCAGCAGGCTGAATCAAGATTGTTGGAGATTAGTGCTTTACAGATGGAGCTCGTTGCCCATTTGACCAAGCAGACGGAGCAAACAGAACAGTTGTATGAAGATGCTATTGCTACTGCTGCTACAGTTGAAAAGGGTAACGAGCAGTTGAAGGAGGCTAGACGTAGGGCGAGGGATAGTAGGAAATGGATTTTATTATTCCTCATTGGTGCCAGTCTGTCATTGCTATTTTTGCATTATTATTGAGTTATATCATCATACCAGTTTGCATAGGCTTCGTCTTTAGCAGTCGCGGGACTTTTCCACTTCACAGGGTTGGAATCATTATTGATTGTAATACTATACCCCGCACATTCACAGTACCCTTCTCAAATATTATTAAATATACACACGTCCATGAAATATAAAGATACACCAATGTAGCTATAACAAATATCTATGGATTCGGTGAGAGAGATCTTGACCTTGGAGCTCGGATTGTTCTCTCCTCATCGCCTAATGAATCCGAAGAGAAGTTATTCAACAAAGGAGCACCTTCCTCTGCCTCTTCTATGGCTTCCGCTGCTAACTCATCTATCTCAGGCGAGACACCCTTCAAATGCCGAATGTGCGCTTGCATCGAGCGATAGATCACCCTATAGAAATTGAATGGATCAGAGGATTGTTATCAGGGGCTATTACTCGTAGAACAAACCAGCTAGTTAGTAATGCGATGAGGACACCACCAACAACGATACACGTATTGATGATTTTGGTTTCTGTGATCAAGAATCAGATCAGTTTCTGCATGATATGACAATTCCGATATTCGGAATAAACATACGAGTATCCATATGTCTCCTAGTCTCTCCGTCGGAGAGTGAAGCAAGTCTGGACCCAATGAATACATGCAAAGCGACCTTCGGGAAAACGATAAAAGTGGCTACTACGAATTGCCATAGCGCGACTGCTTCGATTGACTAGAAACCGGGTGAGAGAACGGAAGGATGCGGAAAACCACTGGGGATACACGTACAGCGAAGAGTGTGTTAGCATAGACCCAAGGAGGGAATGGTGAAGCTCGGATGAGCATAATCAAAGGGAGTCCCTTTGCCTCCTGTCAATATTGATTGAATGAATGGTTCAGGATCAGGTTATATGTGCGATGCAAATGCAGTGATACTCACGACGACAGCTTCTAGTGCTTGCCATTTCTCGCTGGAAGAGGACCATCGTTGAAGTCGTTTGCTGAACAAGAACCTGAGAACGATGAATGCTACAGCTGAACCAACGAGAGAACCGGCTGCGGCGATTGGGAACCCCCTCATGCCATAAGCGAAACCACAAAGAGTGATGACGGTCGTGTGTCCGACACAAGGAGGGAAAGAAATAACAACTATGCAAGGCATAAATCATCAGGATATCGAGAGGGGAATGAGAGGTCAGGAAAGCATACCAAGAATTCCACCGAGCAATAACCAACCAAATTTGAGATGAGATATCTTCTGAGCGAGATCATACATAGTTTGTCCAATTCTATCCGGACCGACGATGATTAAGAAAGTAGCTAGAGAAATATAAAACAAAGCAAGTCCCCATATGAACAACTAGGATGAAATGCCGGATGAGGATTGGGTGTGTGAGAGTAGAGAGGGATACGCACTTTGCCATAGAGATGAAGTTTCTTGTATCGTTGCCAGGTAGTTCTAAGATAGTGTCTAGTTAAGCCCGCCACCCATCCTACCCGAGACTGCTCTCGTTCGGTGTCTGAAGAAGCCATAAGAATGAGTGTAAGAAGAAGACGGTGGACGGTGAGGTCATCACTTGCCGTAGCCCGAAACAATCGTGACAGGCGCCCATAAAACACACCGTGGCTGAATGTCACGCCGGTGCTCGTCACTTGTCATTGTCAATACCTTCAAATTCAATGGAAAAATTCTCTGCATTCAGAGTACGCAACTTTCTCTCCCCCTTCACTCCACACTCACAACTTTGCGTAGGACCCGGGCACTGGCATTCAGGTGAACACACCACCCACTCAGCGAGAATTTACCTCTGACTTGAGAATCTTTCACCAAGCCATTCCTTACACCACTCCCACCTGGTGGTCAGGATGTTCTGGCAACGCTTCTCCTCCCCATAGGCTATGCCCTTGGTATAGTCAAAACAACCCTTATAGTCATCCTCGGCATCATATACGTTCTTCTCGTCCAAGGATTATTTCTGGTCTTTGTGAGCTCAATCCTTTCATTGCAATTTACCTCACTGTTGATTGATCTTGTTGCCCAGAAACCAGTACCTCCATTGTACCGAGGAGTCACCTATATCTTCACAGCGTTGATTGCACGATTAGTTTTGTTGCTTGTAGGACTATGGAGAATACCTGTCGAAGAGGTCGCCCGGAAACGAGTGTACGTGATGTTTACTGTGCCTGCCTTGCGTTCTACTTATTTAAATCATCTTGACTCCAACCAGACGAGGTGCTAAACTATCGGATCCTTGGAACCCTAGAGCAGGAGATGTAATCGTATCGAATTGGGCATCATGGGTCGAAATACTTTGGCTAGCGTTCCGGTACGTACGCATCGTCACACAACCTAGCGCAAATACCAGTTTCCTTATAGAAGTCATATTCCCATAAAAATAGATTCAACCCAATATTCATTTTACCAGTAACATCCCCAGTTGATCTTTCTCCTCAACTTTCTTTACCTTCAACTCCAATAACCAGAACACCAGGTCGAAGAACAGGAACAGGTTCAGCTGCAATTTCCTCTCCCTCAACTCGTAAACCAACACCACGCTCAAACATCCTAGGATTTCGCAAAGTTTCATTACTTTCTATCCTCTCATTCACTGGTAACATTCCCTCTGCATCTCCAACAAGCTCCGTACAGAGCTTTGAAGATATCAGACAAAACGCCGATCGTCCTATTGTCATATTCCCTGAATGTACTTCAAGTAATGGAAGAGCTTTGTTACGTCTTGCGGATGTTTTTACAGGCATCGAAGTTCCTGTCATGAAATTTAAGATATTTGTGATGTGTGTCAGGTATGTCTCCAAGGTTGGTATGTAAACTGCACATATAATAACGAATTTCAACGTCCCAGATACGATGCACCTACAGCCTTTGCACCAACGCTGTCTCACTCCGTCCCGTCCTCATTCTTAAATCCACTTCCTCATATATTCAAACTGGCGACTACAGTTTCCCCGCTCACTCTCTCTATTCGTCTGCTGAAGCCGTCGGACGGGCCAAGTTCAGGCTCACTTCTTGTCAGTGATTTTATTCACGAAAAATGTGATGATCCTTTGTCGGAAATTTGTGCTGCTTTGATGTCACAGATAGGCAAGGTCAAACGTGTTGGTTTGGGCTGGGAAGATAAAGCTGCATTTTTCGAATTTTACAGCGGCAAGCGGAAGTAGAATACATACTGGAATAGCACAGTAAAATTACAAACATTACTACGTATCTTTGCTTCGGTTCAACAGGCAGAAGAATGCACCGGGCGATGAGAGAAATCTGTGCAGATATTTGGTTTGAAAAGTCCGGGATAAGGTAAACGATTGTTTGCGAAACAGAATTGCAGAATGAGCTGATGTTGGTCAAAAGCCCCATCAATACCAGTAGTGAAAGTCCCGATCCGGTGAATCCCAAGACACAGGTTGTGGGGGTCCCCTGAATCCTCTGTGGTCTCCAGTAGAGGTAGATCCATATTGATAGTCGTCCTGGAACCCGGCATAGTATTGTGGCATATAGTCCTGTTTTAAAGACCTAGAATTATACGGATGATAGCGGTGAACGTGATTCAATCCGTGGGTAGGATGCTCATCGTATGGTGAGTAGTTGGTAAGACGAGGAGCACGAGGATCATAAACATTTTCCATCTTATGTCCTCGGTGCTCTGTGTGGGAGAACGATTCAGTGTTTGGATATCGCCTTACAGCCTCTCTTATGTACCCCGCGGAACGTGAGGCAACGGTGGGTGGAGATTGAGCTCGTTCACGGGCTTTGTGACTGGTGCGAGCCCGAGGTGTCTGACATTATGGAGGTGAGCAGGGTAAGCAGCTACTCTGCGACGGAGGGAAATAAACGCACATATGCAGTGACCGTGACAATATTTCCATTGAGGTCTTGACCTGAAAGTTCCCTTACAGCACGCTGAGCATCCTCTTCGGAAAGATACTCGATGAAGCTATGTGACTTATTATGATCAGTATTCCAGACGGCCAGAAGAACACATACCCTCGACCACGACTTCTCTTATCAATGTCGCAAAATGCTACCACCCCACCCGCACTACGCCCAAAGTCTTTCAACTCCTGAGGAAGTGCATGAAAAATCAGACAACCGCTCGATTCGATTCATCAATACCGCATACCTGCCAGCACGTCAACTTGCTCATATTGTTGACAATGACCGGATATCTTGTGCGGGGCCGATCTGAAAAATGTTTTGGGCTACTATAAATGAGAATATCAGACTATGATCATTTCCAAGGATGATTGTCTGGAAAATATACCAACCGTGCAAGTGCCTCCTCCTTCGCTGCCATCGTGTCATGAGAGACCGATCGTTCCGTGTGTGAACTGCTTGCTATGCTATCTCGTCTGCGATTTTTGGCCAATTGAACTCTGGCCCCTGCGAAAGGTTATAACGATCATATGAGAATACAACAACATTACATCGAAAACGCATACATGTACCAAGAAAAGGTTGCTTGGCGAATATCGAAACCACATCCTGAGGGGCCGGTGAGGTCATAACGAGCGCGACAATTTGTATAATACTCACAAGTGCATCCTACATACGGATATATGCATGAGGAAGTTCAGAAACCATGGATGAGAATTCGAGACACCGACCGCTTCAGATTCAAATTCAACGAATCCATACCCTGTATCAATGTGTGAGTCGACACAAGGACGCATACATGCACCTTGAAGACTTACCATTAAGAATATCGATGGCGGTTATCTTTCCGTATATGCTGAGATGCTGCGAACACTCAATCTAAGACAGGCATTTAGTAATTATCGACAGGATCTTACTCTGTAGACGTCGTCTTTCTCTGTAAGCTTGGGGAGATCTGTAAAACGTTATTCCAACTTATAGATGAATTTCTCGGGAAGTTAAACGTACTGCCTATAAAAACGCTTGCTCGAGGCATCCTAGTCGGAGAATGTAGAGACAGAGAGATGCGACTGAGAAAGAGGAGGGTGGTGGTGGAACGAGACGAAGAAATGAAGGTAAGGAGACATTTTATAAACGAAGGTCGTTGAAAGGTCTTCGCGTTTGTTCGAAGTCACGTCCAACCTCCGTCCCTACTGGCACCGTGCTCCGGAAATGGGAGCCTAAGACGGCTTCTGACGCGCAAGATCCCGACGAAAACTATTCGATAAGGACTCTGTTGAACATAGTTTGACAATAAAGCATCCTGATTGGGCACATCTATCATCTAGCATGTCCAGAAATCGCTTAGTACAAACACCCATGATGAAGAAAGTCAACTCACATCGGTCATTACATGCTTCGTCTCAGAGGAAATCGTACAAGACAACCCTCTACTCTACTCTAAAGATCTATAGCTTGGCCTTTGGTTTCACCAGCTCCTGGAAAGCTCGTCGCAAGTCGTTTTTCAAATCCTGCAGTGAACAATTTAATTGAGAGCTACATGTTTAGGAGATGAAAAAATCGTACCTCTAACTCTTCGACGCCGACGCTGATTCTGATGAGTTTGGGATCGGCTCCGGGGTCTGAAGCTCTTCTTTGTTCGATGAGGGATTCAACACCTCCAAGACTGGTTGCAGGCTGATATAGCGATATATATCATGAGGATTTTATGTTTTAGCAGGAGAGAGAAAGAAACATACCACGAAGAACTTCAACGAGTGGGGAAGTGCAGACGCATATTCCTGGGTCTTTAACTGCAAGGAAACATTACAATCGGAGCATATTATCGATGGACACTAGCTTACCAGAATCGAGAAGGTGGCATTCCAGCCGCCTTCCATCTGTTGGCTAGGTTCCCATCCACTGGCATCCTTGCCTTGCAAGCTCGAATGCCAGACAATATCAATAACGCCAGCGGGGATTCCATCGTACGCTCTGCCCTATGATAAGACAATGTTGAATGATTAGAAATATTACTTATAGTGAATGACGTACTCCAGCAGCGTGGCTCAACCACTGAGCGAGACCAGTGGCAGTCTCGGATTGACGAGGGACTCGGAGATGCAAGGTGCGGAGTGACCTGAGGAGAAGCCATGATTCCATGGATCCCATCATGGATCCTAAGAAAGTACGCATACCCCAGAGCTTCTTCCACTCATCAAGGGTCTTCACAATTAACACACCGCAGAGGAGATCAGAATGGCCTCCGAAATACTTGGTTCCACTGTGAAGCACCATATCTGTCCCCCATTTGAAAGGATCCTGCAAAGGGGGAGGAGCAAATGTTGAATCAACAACCAAGTGACCTCCAACAGCATGAATCTGCAGTTTGTCAGTTGATTTCGATAATTCGAGTCGCGCTTTAGCATACCTTATCAGCGTAAAATTGGATGTTCCTAAAGATGACATTAGGTTACTATACCAATCGATGTCAGGGAAAGAAACGTACCTCGATTCACCAGTTGGGTTCAAAGGGGTCTCAACCCAGCAAAGGTCGCCAGGTTGATATTCATCGTCAAGGTCGATGACCTTGACATCGGGGCGAGTATGCTTGAAAACCTCGATGACCATGTGGCACCCATGATACCCACCTGTAATAGCAATGCGCTTGGGATTATGATATACAATAGCCTGACCAGGAGCGACAAACGATTAGCCAGTTGGTTAGATGTATGATATGATCGAACTGACAGCGTAGCTGGCTGCAAGACCAGATGCATAGGTGAGAGCATATCCGTTCTAGCAGAATCACATCAGAAGATACAACAGTGCGAGATTGTAATAGAAGGACTAACAGTAATTTTGCTGAGGATTTTCTCAGCACGAGAACTGATTGGTTGAGTATAGCGGGAGTAAACATGTCTATTTGGCTGCCATGGGTCAAGTTCTTCGAGACCTTCATCCTCTTTCCACGCGGTAGGTGCTCTGAAAGCTGTACAACTCGTATGTCAGATATGTGAGAAAGAAAGGGGAAATGGTGTACAAACTTGTTGTCACAGAGAGTGAAGGAGCGACCTCGAGACCCGAGTGGGACTCATCGTCCGCATGCATGAGAACCGTACCGCTTACGGTCGGCTTCTGAGCAGCATTTTTAGGAGACATGTCTAGACAACGATAGGTTCAGTGACTGTACAACTTGTTCACTCGCAGATGGCGGAGGTGGTACAACAACACTTGAGTCTGAGTCATGATGAGATTTGTTTTTATATCGACCTTCGTGCCGGGAAAACGTTTCTTCTGCACTTCAGCTTTACATATACAACGGACCGTGACGGGAACACGGAGATACGGAAAAGTTTCGAATTCAATGAGAATATTTACGAGCGACTAATATTGCGCCATCCTTGGCGTTTGTGCCTTATCGCGTTGTTTGTTTTGGTGTGTATATCAGTTTGCATATGTTTGGAGTAAGTTCGACTTAGCTGAACTTCGAATTTTTACAGTGAGAGCAGCTTTCCCCCTTGACCATCACGTCCTCCACCAGGCTACCTTCCTTTCATCTTTCTGTGCACTCTGCACTCACATTTTATACTAGGACCTGTTTAACCAGCTACTATGCACCCTTTGCGACATGTTCCCCTTATGCTGTTCTTGACGTTCATCTTCGCTCCTCTCGCTTTACGAGCTGTGGCATCTCATATTCCTGACCAGAAAGACTCTATCACAGCAAAATACTCTAAGGCACATTCTCTAGGCGACAACTACAACTTCGATCCTTCCGATGGCTGGCAAACTGTGAACGCTACCGACTTGCAATACAAATATGGACGAAGCTGGGCCGACGAAGAAGATGAAAATGACTGGTACTTTCTGGGAAAAAGGGCCGACAAGGACAAGAAGTCGAAGAAGAAATCGAAAGCCAAGCCGAAAAGTACTAACAAGCCTCTAAATGCACAGAATAAGGCCGTTGTACATTCCAATTCCAAGTCTAGCTCGTTCACGGATAGCATCAAGAAAATCATCTCTAGCCTGAAAGGTGTCGGAAAGGCCGAGCCCGTAACAATTACCTGGTATGTATCTTATACAAAATGTATTAGTGCTTGTTCATATCCTCCTAAAATAGGTATACTGGTCACGACCTTCTCAATCCAAGTTGTTGGCCCAACCCAACGTGGGCTCCCTCGGTAAGAGCGACTCATATTGTGATATACACCGACTTGTTAACTCTGTATAGGATGCATCGTTTGCATGTGCACTCACCCTCGAAGGATGGACGACGCGCCCAAAGTGTTTCAAGTTTCTTGAATGTAAGTGTTTAGATTCATCTCGCGTCGCATACTTATTCTCGATATATATGCAGTGTGTAATGGACCGAAAAAATGCGTTTTCGTACGCGTCGTCGACTCCTGTGCAGGTTGCGCCAAAGGATCAAAGCATGTAGATTTAACTCAAGCTGCATTCACCCAACTGGCATCCTTGGATCAAGGTCTTTTGCAAGTTCAAATGAGACAGGCTACTGATCCGGAAGGATGGTAAGTACTCCACTATCTAGTATTTCTTAACTACATGAGTTAAATTCCCCGTAGGTCGGAAGATCTCTGGGGACCGCAGCATGAAGTCAACAACTAATTGAACCACTGGGATCGAATAAACATTCAACGATACCGTCGGCGGGACCCGCGAACCTCGGACAGCAACAAACTATCAATTACGATTTAGATGTGTATTACAACAATCGACAATGTAGCCTCCGCTGTGAAATTCCCCTCTATCCTGGAACATCCTTTAATAATGTGACAGAAATTGGCATATTTAAAATACAAGGAAATACAAGTTTGTTTGTTAAGATTTTTTAAGACCACATATGACCTATGCTCACAAGCATCCTTCCTACCTCCGTGAGAGTTGCATCATGAATCAGAAGTACACCGTGTTCCTCAGAGCGAACCTCTCTAACCGTCTGTAATCTGATCGGTCTTTCGCAACTGCCCAAATCCATGCATCTATCTCGGGAAGAGTAATGTTTTTCAGCCAACCCAGATCCTTCCCATCTGACTGCTTGAGATCGTCATCAGTCAGTTTCTTCGCGGTCTCAACAATCAACTCGCATGCGTCGATTGCAGCGGCTCGTAAAGTGAACGCTTGCTCTGTCGTCAACAGAGGCCCTTCTTTCGGAGGAGTAACATGTTGACTTTCTCGTTCATCTTTATGCAGTGGTGCCGCTGAGAGGAGTGAATCTAATTTCTCCTTGCTCTGAGAGTCAGGGAACAAGGTATTCAACTTATAGGATGGGTTTGAAGTGGACAAGTCAATGACTCCGAGATGTATCAGGAGCGAAGGGATGACATTGTCGGAAAACACAGGAAGGTTGGTTGTCTGAGGGATCGGAAATGGTGCAGGAGAGAGTGACCCGAACCGTAATACGATCGCGTGCAATGTGAGTAATGCTTTCTTGAAGCAATAGACGGCTGAACGTAACGCATTTAAACTCGCTGGCGATACAATGTTGTGATAAGATGAGGGACTTACGTTCTCCTTGCACTGTGGTCATATCTTGGAATGCAGGGAATGCACGAATAAACTAGGATGTCATTAGACCGTTACCTTCAAATTAAGTAGGAAAAAGGGAAGAACGTACTCGTTCCAGAACGAAGTCACACATTCTTTCGCGATCTCCCTTAGCCTCTTTCTCTCCCTTCTCCAAAGCTTCAACTACAAACGCGCCCAGATTCTGATATCCATTCTTCACCAAAATATCACCAGTTTCTTTCATAACCATTGTAACCAACTGGACAAGCTCCCAAACGGGTCCCCCAAGTTGACCAATCTTGACTCCAGGTATCTCGTCGTGATCTTTCTCTTCATGAACCTTATTAGCAAGCCCCATGAAGTCCGCGACTTGGCCTTCTGTGATGGTTTGCATTCCTTTGGCTGAGAGGTGATCACCTTCAGTATCTGAGGTGATAAACATTGAGAAAATCAATGCTCGGATTGTATCAAATGCGCCTCGACCGCTTGCAACATGTAATGGTACACGGTAACCCGATGCGAAGTTGAGAAGGGAGAGAATGCATAAAACATTCAATTCTGCCAAAACAGATGGAAAGTTTAGAGGTAGGACCATTCCATGGGCAGTTTTAAGTCGTGCAAAAGTATCCGTGAATGCTGGAGAGAGAAGAATACGTTTGATAGAGTCCTCAGTTATCTGTAAATTTATGTCAGTGATCAAAGTACTGAAACTGCACAAATGCTAAGGACGAATAATAGGAGAACTTCATGGCATTGTGTCTCTGTCACATCCTATCGTAGAAAAGAGGAGCAACCTTCGGAGATTATCCTTTATGCGAGCACTTCAACTGATAGAGTACTCAGAGGAGAATAGGTAGAAGCCGTTTTCATTGTATTGTATAGGATCGGAATAGACATACGGTTATGTTTGCTCTCTGCCGAAGAGATCTAGACGAAGATCTGACCGCTTCGACAAATCCCCCCGTCGGAGGAAATGGAGTAGATGATGGCTGTGACATATGGAGTATGTTCAGGATGTACAAACGAGCAGCAGTGGGTGAAGTAGTCCACACCCTTCAAACCTGAAGTCAAGTATTGACTCGGACTGGAGTGTAATTGTTTGATCTAGCCTTGTAGACGCCGACGAGGCCTGGATCATTATACTCCTCCACTTCCTCTATGAGAGAGACGTACCTGACTTCAGAAAGTCATGGTTTTTGCCAAGGGCGCGATGGGCATGGTTGTGACTCTGAGCATAGACCAAGCACTAGTGAGAATACAAAAAGGACTGGAGATACAGGATCTACGCCTTGATACCAACTCGCTTTCTCTTTTTACTATCCGCAATACGTTCCTTGATAGCCTCTTCATCCAAATCTTCTTCATAGAACTCTGCCGTCCTCTGAGCATCGCTTTGTCTCTTGATGAACTTCAGAGCAGCGAGATTATAACTCATCGTATCCTTCTGTTTTTTGATAGCCTGTCTAAGGTGTGTCCTGAGCGGAATCAAAGCAGTACGCATTACTCGGTTTGTGACGATTTGATGATGGTGAGTTTTCAGTAGGAAGAAGATAATTCTCGAAGTGAGAATCAAGTTTAATTCCTGTGTTGTGTCCGTTAGCCCCAAAATCTCATACAGTCAAGACAGGAACCTCACCCTTTGCGCCCACATGTTCAAGAACTGCATAAAGATCACAACCTTTCCGAAAGGTAACACCAGTAAGGCATCAAATAACGCCGTCGCATTGATTCGTTCTACCACCATTAGAACATATTCCTCCGGGGCCAGGTCGTACGCAGCTAGTACAGCATTCCTTGCAGGTGGTGCAAGATCTTGTCCTAGTCCACTCTTCGATTTAGCCTCTTCATATTCGCGGAAGATGTTAATCTCCTCCCGTGCAAGGTCTAAGGCTTCAATTATTCGTTCACCAGCCATGAGGGTTTCAGTCGTTTGCTTGGATACTGCAGTAACTTCAGCTCCGGCAGTGTCGGTTTGGGCACCATCCACTCCCGAACCAATCGCTGCATCTTCGCGGTTTAAAGTGTCAGCAATACCAGCTTCGTAAAGTGTCTCCATCTCGCGTTCGCGTTCCTCTTCGAGGAATAGCTGGAACGATTCGTTAGCGTATCACAACACCAACATACATCGTAACTTACAGGTTCATCAAGTTTCTCCCAAACTCGGATCGACTTATCATGCGAGCCAGTAACGACAAATTTGCCATGGTTGCTCACGGCCAAAGCCCAAATCTCTCCATGATGGCCTTCTAGTCTTTGAATGTTTTCAAACTATGAAACAGACGTCAATTTGACACCAAGGTCACCTATCTTCCGAATTCTACATACCTTGTCTCCGTCCCAGTATTTCAACATTTTATCCTTGCCCACGGTCCAGAAGTAATGCGAAGGTTTGGCATCGAGATCACGGGTATCGGTTTTTTCGAAGGCAACTTGCATGACACTTTCGTCATGAGCAAATATCGAACGATGACAGTCACCGAAATCCAATCCCCAAATTTTGACATTCTTGTCGGCAGAACACGTTACAATGAGCTTTGAATCATCAGAGATATCCATTGCTAAGACGGGCAACTGAAGAAAAATCAGTACAACACTACGAAACGAGTTGTTTGAACTAAAGCATACCTTATGTCCATATAACGACAGGAAGAATTTGAGAGAATCTTGATAGAAAACTTTGACGGTAGAATCCAACAAGGCAACCGCAAGTAATTTCATGTTCGGGCTGTATCTGACTGACAAGACATCATCTGTCATTTTCAAAGTACGAACATGCACGAGACTGAGAAGTCGAGCACTGTGAGGCTATACGGGATTCAATATTTTTATGGCACCTTGAACACTCGAATGGCGGACGTACATTATCAGAATCCGCAGCTTTTTGTTCGAACTCCCAGAACTTTACATCCTTATCGGCGCTTCCTGTTACCAAAGCTTGTCCGTCTCGTCGAACATGCATCGACCAAACCGTAGCGGTGTGTGCCTGAATTGTTTCGACTAATGCAGAGCTTGCAATGTCGTAAATGAGTATCTCGCCTGTTTTCGTCCCAACTGCGAGCTGGGAATGGATGTAAGTAACTCATAGAGATTACTCGCAAGAAATGAGAGTGCGGGCACACCTGACGATCTCCTGGAAGAAAAGTGCTGCATACTGCGTAACCGCATTCCATGGTGCGAATGCATGCAAGAGTTTTCATATTCCATATTTTCACAGAACCTAGGTGGCTTTGAGAATTCGGACTGCGATTGTACATAGTAAAACATACCATTTGAAGCCGAAGCTAGCAGCACATCGTCTGAACTCAAACATAAGGTTCGAACGTCTGATCTATGCCCCGGTAGGTCAACAGAGAGAATCCTTGGTGCTTCAGGTGTCTCGTCTTTGGACTTGGTCGGCGGGGGTATGCCATAGACTTCCAGAGCATTGATGGCCAATGCGGCAAGAAGATGCACAACTCCCTTTGCGCCGACTTCTTCGTCACCAAAGTCGAAAGATCGGATTTTACCACTGGCACGGGCAATCAGGTAAGGAGTGAATAAGTCGGCCAACTCAATATCTTTCTCATCATCCTCTTTCTCATCCTCTTTTTCTCCGTCCTTACCCTTACCCTTTGCTTGTTCCTTTTTCTCTTTAGCCCTCTTTTTTCTCCTTGCCTGCTTCTTGCGGATTTCCTCTTCAGTTCGCACACGGAAGATCTCGACAGATTTGTCGTGCGACTGAACAGCAAGGTAAGGACGTGTCTTGTGGAATGTTATTTGAGAAACACGGTGACGAGACGATAGTGGGAGGGTAGTAATAGGATGAATCATCTTGGCCACCTGGGAACTAAATGTAAGCTATACGTTTGAAGCGGATTGTCCAGATCATCTACCTCTCCAGAGTCAGACTCGTGTAGACCGGCAGCCATGACCTCATGATCCAATTTCCAAGCTTTCAACTCGCCCTCCCCACTACCGGTAAATACGAGTGTTTGATCGGGATTTACGTCCATAGTCCACACTTCAGATCGATGGGCCACCACAGTTTGAACGCAATGCTGGGTTGATAAATCCCATAGCTTTAGGAAAGTGTCTTTTGAACCGGTAAGCAAGAATCCTGCTGTAGAACTGGTTGAGCTCGAAGGAACAGAGGAGGATTGGACGTCGATGAATCGTATGGCAGTAATTTGGTCACGATGACCACAAAGACTGTATTCATTTGTTTTAAGCGTCGTTCGTGCTATACAGTAATTAATGGCACTCACCGGAATAACCCAGCTTCACCTACAATATCCCACAGAATGAGATCTGTATCTTGAGAGCCGGACGCCAGCCTTGTACCAGTATGATCAAAGGCAATGGAGGTTACAGCTTTCTTGTGTCCGTTAAAGGTAGAGATAATCAATCCCTCTGAAGCCTTCCAGAGTCTGATTGAGCCGTCTGCATAACCTACGGCAAATGTATCTTTTTGTGGTGAACGTGTGATACATGTTACTTCTGCTCTATGGCCAGCTTCATGCCACATAGCAAGCTATAATCCTGATAAGAATATTCCGTACCAATTTCTATGATTCAACTTACCATCTGACCCTTCTTCACGTCCCAAACCAACACATCTTCAAGAGCAGGGACATACGCGAGTTTTCCATCATACACAGAATTTGAAGAAGCACTACAGACGAGACCAAAGGCCTTCAAATAGTTCAGTATATAATTTTATCACAAACGCATAGATGTACACACCTCTGTAGGACCGTGCCGTAGATAGCTTTGAACCATGGAGGAAAGGATTGAAGAAAGCTTCAACCAATCAGAATCGACGACGGAAAGAATTTTGTCGTTTCGCACGGGTGCTGATGGGAAGCGCCCATAATTAGAACTTAGCCGCGTGCTGCACTCGTGAGTTGAATCTGTCAGTATTTCAATCGTCCAACTGCTTCTTCACATCCTTTCCTCCTCTCTTTTAAACCATGATGTTGCGTCAGTCTGGCCCAGAAGCAGCACGCAAACTGTTGGAGTTTGTGAATGCGTCCCCCACTCCATTCCATGCTGTTGCAAATGCAGCGCGTCGTCTCGAGAAGGCTGGTTTCCAGAAGGTGATATCATTTATGGGATTAGGAGAGATATCAGGGTGAATTGAATATTGATAATTACAGGTCAAGGAATCCGATGAATGGGAGAAAACACTGAAGGGAGGGGAGAAGTACTACTTCACTCGGTACGTCCTTATCAATTGGCTTGAAGCCCGCTTAACTCAACAATAGTACTCAACACCAGTAACCAGAGTGCTATTCTCGCATTCACTATCCCACCAAATTTCAAACATGGTACAGGCTTATCGATCGTTGCAACTCATATTGACAGCCCAAACTTGCGGGTCAGTTCAATTCCTGAGCTTTGAAAATCCCGATTGTTATTCATAATGGCAATAGGTTCGACCAGTCTCTAAGAAGTCCAAAGTCGGGTATCTTCAAGTAGGAGTTGAAACCTACGGAGGCGGTATCTGGCATTCATGGTATGACAGAGATCTTTCGCTTGCAGGGCGAGTTGTCATTGCAGAGAGGAACGGCGGGTTCACATCTAAGCTAATCAAGATCGAACGACCCATTCTTCGCATTCCTACACTTGCTGTTCATTGTAGGTCCTTAAGCAACATTGAAGCTTTGCACTGATGAACCTTTACAGTGGAGAGGGATGTGAACACTGCCTTCAAATTCAATCAAGAGACGGAGTTTGTTCCTATCCTGTCAATCATCGAATCTCAACTCAATGAGAAAACTCCTGAGAAGAAGCCTGAGACCAAGTCCGCGTCGAATATCCAAGATAATCATCACCCTGCACTTCTTTCACTGATTGCAGAGGAGTTGTCGGTCGCACCTGAAGAAATTCATGATTTCGAACTGTGAGCATCTTCCGAAGAGATGCACGCAATGTATTAACCGGCAGCTTGTCTTTAGGCATCTGTACGATACGCAACCCTCCGTATTAGGTGGACTCAACAACGAGTTTGTCTTTAGTCCACGAATGGACAATCAGTTTTCCTCGTATGTCTCATTTTCTCAATTTTGCTTGGGTCCCGCCTCAAATCCTTTCCAACCAGATTTGCCGCTGTGGAAGCACTCTCAACATACGGAGATTCCAAGCTTTTCCCCGCACTTGAAGGAAACGTGAATTGCATTGCTTTGTTCAATCACGAAGAAATCGGTTCCGTGTCGACCACTGGAGCAGAGTCATCTCTTATTCCTTCCCTTATTCAACGCCTTTCGCCAACGCCCACGACTTTGGCACATTCAATTGAACGGTCTTTCCTGATCAGCTCTGACATGGGCCACGCTATTCATCCGAACTACACTAGCAAACACGAAGAAAACCATGCTCCTATGATCAATGGTGGTGTAGTCATCAAGACAAATGCCAAGCAGAGATATGCCAGTGATTCTATTGGTACATTCCTCGTCAAGAAATTGATCGAAAAGAAAGGTGGCAAAGTGCAAGAATACGAAGTCCGTAATGACATGTGCGTGCCAACGACTGCTTCAATTCATTGACTACATGCACTGACTTTTCGCTATCATTCCAGGGCATGTGGCTCCACTGTTGGTCCAATGCTGTCAAAATCAGGCATTCGTACTGTGGACGTTGGTTGTGCCATGCTTTCTATGCATTCGATCCGTGAGACAGCAGGATCAGAGGATGTTCAGAATGCAATTGATCTCTTCAGTGCTTTCTTCGAAGGGTTCACAGATCTGGATAGCAGTCTGACCGTCGATTAAGCAAGTCATGTAATGTACAGTATAATACAATCGGATGGAATGACAAAATGGTCAGGTATGGAAAAGCATGATATATGGTCGATAAGGTGACCACAAAGAGAAGTGGGAGATGATAAGTCTTCATCGTCTCGCTCGTTTTTTGGATTGCTCGGAGTCTGCCTCAGCATTCGAAGTATTCGACTTCGACTTGTAACTGGGTGCCGAAAGTAAACTGCGCTTCTTGGCTGTTCTTGAATAGTGTGCAAGTACCCATTCACGTTCAGCCTCCGTCTGCTCGATGGTTCCTTGTCGAAGTTCGTAAGCTGCGGGATAGTTGTCAGCTCAACGATGGAAACACTGGAATGTGCTGACTTACGCTTCATTTCAAAGCGAGGTCCGACTTCAGCAAGTTGGACCGATTTTTGACCAGTCTTTAAGAAAACATGGTGTCTGATAAAATGCGAGTGTCATTGACAGCTCATGAAGACCCGAAGTAACTGAACCAACCTGAACGAGATGAAATCATCCTCATTCGAGAACGTCATAACTCTTTTACTATCCTCCTTTGGTACAGGAAAAAGATATTTTAAAATATCCCCAATACGCTCTCCCAGCTTCGAACTAAAGTTTTCAAATATCAGGTGTGGATACTGTTCTGATACAGTCGAGGTTTTGTATGAATCAATGTCATGTCGAAGGGTGACATTATGGAGAGTGAAGTAGAGCGTGGGTCCATGAGGGAAGTGAGATACAATCATAGCATCTGTAATCCCAAATTTTAAGTAACCAGGACTATCTGCATAGGATGCAATTACTGAACTTACCTGGTGTACCACGATGTTCATGCAGAATGACGAGGTCTGTGATATCGTTTGCTCTACATGCTTCTGCCAATTCCTTCACGACATAGTTTCCTCTGTTTATCCTATGCGAATTCGGAAACACCAGTCTCATTTCCTATGATACAGCTCCACATGAGTCGTTAAAAAGCTGGGAATCCAAAGCAGAAACTGACTTTTGCGAATTGTAATAACTTGGAACTAGGGTCCCTAGAAGTAGTCACGACTATTTTAGGATCAAGTATGCCAGCTCGAGAGTACTCATTATCGATGTGAGTGCTCGGGTCTGTTAATATTAAGCAATTAGCATCTCTTCAAAGTGACATAATTCGAACGAGACACTCACCTGCTTGAGCCTCATCAAAAGCTAAATCCTTCCCTAAACTCTTCGCATCTCTTTTCAATTCTGTAGGTAGAGTCCTTCCTGAAGCCAGGGCATCTTTCAGTTGTTGTTTCCTCTCATATGTTTGACGTTCTTGTGCCTCGAGGGACTTGGCATAGATATATTGGCGTCGTTCACGAGTTTGTCTTCGAATCTACATAACGTTGGTTAGAATGAATCACGAAAAAGCTTCAGGATTTACCATTGTAATAACTGGTGTGTATAGGGCTAACTTAATAGAGGAAGGTTGGAGAGTATGAGCGCCTCCAAGAAACACTGATCAAAATTTTGGTATGCACCCATCTAATCTTATCTGAACGTGTTTTTTGGCAGTAAGTACTGGTGCGAAGTGTTTTCAATCCTTCCATTTACTATCCAAGAGTACACAGATTACAAATGAGTGTAACAAGATACGTTCATGAACTAGTTTCGGATTGCCGAATGTATATGACCGACAACCTCAAGAAAGCCCAAACCAACCCAACAGCGCAATACACACTCGTCAACATCAGCGGTAGGAAAGCCATGCCTGTTTCTTCTGATGAGTCCGAATTTGCAGAGCCACTTGAACCCGCAGAAACTAGAGGGAATATAGAGACGAAGAGCTGAAGGAGGAAGAATCCGTATAGATAAATCTTCTCCAGTAGGTCGATGATGACGAAAGGGAGGGATTTGGGGAATCTGTTGATATTAAAAATGGAAAGAGACCAATCGATCAGAGAACTTCAAAAATGTTAGCGATATCAATATGTAACTCACTCGTAAATCTTTCTATGTAATGGTTCGAAGACGAGATATCCCCAGACCAACGAGTAAACGATCTTGACAAGTGTTTCTATCAGAAGATCATAAGGACAAATATGCAATAGTCGTGATATGAATTTAACTTGCCAGCAGGAGTGAACAGCAGAGGGAATAATGAGTATACACCCGCAACGGTAGCGATAAGGAAGGTTCGGAAATACGCATGACTTTCAGCTGCTAACAGACTTTTGAAGGGAAAGAAAAGAGTTAGTCAGTATACATACCTTCGATGCATTCAAGAGATAACGTCTACTCACCTCAAAGGAACCAATACGAGAAGGATAGCCTTTTCGTGTACATGCCAGCCGAACATATACGATGTATAGCCACACAGTGTCAAGGCAGCAAGGAAAGACTTATACGTTGGTAACCTCCACAACTTCACTAGGTATATCTATGATTGCGAGATCTTCTTTAGCTTTCAACTTCTTTCAACGATTAATACGTTTTCTCACCATTTGGAATGCAATAGTAATTGCAAACGTATGAACAGGTTTGATGTTGGGTAGGACGGCAAAGACTGTGTCACCAACCAAACCTCTTGAAGTAGAGTTAACTCCCGACTCGTTGATCGCCAGATTACCAAATCCTGTAATTTGTGTCACTGTTTGCAAAACAGGTTGCAGTGTCAGCAAGATAGCACACATAGCCATCAGCTATTGTGATCGAACAAAAGGAGCTCGGATTCAATCTCACCTTTCAACAAAATCCTATCTGCGAATGTAACCAGTGCCCAAAAATTAGGTGCCCAATACGCATGATTCAGCCCCCTCGTGAATGGGAAAAGTCGACTTAATAATTGAGGTAATTGACCCATGAGAAGGAAGGGACCTAAGGAAATAAGGAATACTAATATGACGGCGTTTGCGAGCGAGAGGAATCGAGAAGGAAGGAGAACCCCAGTTGGTGAGAGACAGAATGAACGAAGGAGGTAGATGAAATAGGCGGGCTGTTGGTTTCTTGATTCATTGACACATTTTACTGCAGAAGAGGGAGAAAAGACGTACAGCAAGGTACATATAAATATGTTTGAAGTTCAGTAATACTGCGAATAAAAATCCGCTTGCTAATTTGTTTCCCTGTGTCATCCGATTGAATAAACAAATAGAACATGTGTACAGACACTGATACATCTTTACTTACATTTCTCGCCATCAAAATGGACCAGAGTAAGATCCCAAACATGAATCCGTTATATTGGAAATGAATGTGGTCCACGATCAAGAACCCAGGATGAAGGAACAAAGAAGCGGAAATGATTCTTTGAGTGCTCGGGTCCACCGATCCTCGTACAAATCTATAAAAACAGTCAATTTAGCTGAATGAATGAGATGATCACCAGTGCACAGTAACACACCTATGTACCACCGCTCCTAAGACAAGTTCTGTTAAAATCACTGTTGAACGTTGATACGCAACAACCGTCCAGGAATCATAATTGAGATTATGCAGGTCAACAATTTTGGGATCGATAAATGAAGCCGGTATGGAGAGGATTTTCTCAAAGTAGGCGAAAAAGGGTGGATAGTCTAGTGCTAATGAGAGGGCATGTTGTTTTCAGAAGTTCGCTTTGATACTCCAATTTCAATGACTTACTCCATTCAGAGGTGGTCTAATAGAAAAGAGACATGCTGAATTAATTGGCAAGATGAAAGATGGCTCAAAACGCACGTCATAATACCACTTGGATATAGGCAAACTATGTGTGATAGCTAACCAGTTCCGATGGACTTCAAAATCAGTGGAATGGCTATTACACCGCAAAAGCACAAATCTCAGTGCGAACGAAAAGTCAGGGAAATGGGCAACGCACTATGAAGGAAACAGCAACACTTTCAAGCAAGTCGAAGCAACCAAAATGTCCCAATCTGCACTTTGCAAGTCTAAGTCGAAGTTCTCGAAGCAAGTTTTGAATAATGTCCATGGCCGTCTTCTCTCTGCTATCGCTATATCTCCAGTCGGCACTTGGTCCACATTAGACGAAGGAACAGAGATAGATGGTTGGGGTTGTTCGTCATTTCGAGAAGGAGAATCATCGAGAGTAATAGGCTCTCTAAGAGTGCTCGAAGGTTTAGGCGTACGTCTGGATAACTTGGTGGGCGATGAGGAAGTGGCTCGTGAGATTGTGGCTTCTGAGGCCATTTATTTCCACTGTGCAATAAGTCACGGTAAAGAGGGAAGGAACGAAACTGGAATACGATCACGGTGGCACGCGTTTACGTGCCATCAGCATTGGACCAAACTATGGGCGCTTACAATACTTTACTTTCAACTTGAACTGCATCATCGTCAATACGTCTTAACTGTAGTCTGTTTCTGCATCATTCACTGAGCTGCACAAAATGAGCGATCAAGCTAAAGTATCCCAACTGGCAGACCAGGCAGCATACCAAGGGTGAGTACTGTCATAACCTATAGTTACCTGACACTCACTTCTGTATTGTTAGTTCTGTCCTACTAAAACTGCTATTGTTCACTCTCGCTCTAGCAGTGGCTCCACTATCATCCTACTATCTATCTTTGACTTATCTATGGAATGGTATGTTTATGCATTACGCCTCTTCAGTTCAATTGCTAACGTCAATGCCGCTCAACAGGTAATACAACGTTCGCAGCTATAACGGCTATCGTAGCTGCCAATATCGTGCTCGTTGCATATATCATTGTGTCACTCATAGAAGAACGCAAAGGGAATGAAGGTCAAGTTTCAAAACCGAAGGAAGCAGGAGATTCAGAGACGAAAAAAACCAAATGAGTATCCCTCATGTACTCTACAGTACTCATTGTTATTATAAACACCCTATTCTGTTAATGCTGTCACCGATGTATTCCTATAGTTACTTGAATCTGGACAATTTATTCCTGTTATTCGTAGCACCTCACGCTTCAAGCTTCAAGTCTAAGATGAGATATCACACTTTACATTGCAAGTATCAATTTTGTTTGCATTGGGGAATTATACCCGAGTTGTTCATACGACTAGTACATGGAGATAAACTAATACAATGGAGAAAATCGATGCAGGGGGTACAAAGCTAGAGACCAGATCTAATGGCATAAAGATATCAAAGATGCATACAGACGTAAGATGCAGAGTAGTGGTACGAGATGATTGGTGATGAATGTATCGCAGCGTAATGTGACCAGAATAATGGAGAGGGGGTGTCGCAAAAAATCCAAAGTAGAAAAAAAAAAACACATCTAGAAATCCTCATCGAGACTGAACACCTTCGAGGTTGAAACCTCCGAGATAGTACTCGTCGCAGAGGTATTCACTCCAGCCTTGGAGTAGTCTGATACACGCTTCTCAAAGAAGTTTGTCTTGCCTTGGAGTGAGATCATGTCCATGAAATCGAAGGGATTGGTGACGTTGTATGCCTTAGGGCAACCAAGACAGACAAGCAGTCTGTCAGCGACGAACTCGATGTATTGACACATCAACTTCGCATTCATTCCGATGAGGGACACAGGGAGAGCATCTGCAGAAGAAGGCAGATTAAACAGGAGAACTTTTGACTTAACATGAGAAAGATCGTACCAGTAAGGAACTCTTGTTCAATACCAACGGCCTCAACGATAATCTTGCGAACGACATCAGGATGAGGCCGTCTCTTCAACAAGCTAAAGAGCAAACAGGCGAAGTCGGTGTGCATGCCTTCGTCTCTTGAGATGAGCTCGTTAGAGAATGTCAAGCCAGGCATGAGCCCACGCTTCTTGAGCCAGAAGATGGATGCAAAAGAGCCGGAGAAAAAGATGCCCTCCACGGCAGCGAAGGCGACGAGACGTTCAGCAAAGGCGGAGTTCTTGTCAGAGATCCAACGCAGAGCCCAGTCTGCCTTCTTCTTGATGCAAGGAATAGTTTCGACAGCATCGAAGAGATAGTCGCGTTGGACATTGTCCTTGATGTAAGTGTCAATGAGAAGAGAGTATGTCTCGGAATGAATGTTCTCCATCATGATTTGGAAGCCGTAGAAGCAACGAGCCTCCGCTACTTGAACCTCCTTTGAGAAACGCTCAACGAGGTTTTCGTTGACAATACCGTCGGAAGCAGCGAAGAAGGCGAGCACATGGGAGATGAAATGACGTTCGTTGTTGTTGAGACGGTTTGTCCAGTCGTGGAGATCCTTGGAGAGATCCATCTCCTCGGCGGTCCAGAAAGAGGCTTCAGCCTTCTTGTACATCTGCCAGATATCATGGTATTGGATGGGGAAGAGTACGAAACGACGTTTGGTCTCCATCAAAAGAGGTTCTTGGTCTATGTAAGACAATACATGAGGCCACGTTGATGTTGAAAAAAATGAAAAAACGTACCCTCAGGAAGATTGACGTCGCCAACCCATCGCTCAGGAAACTCCGACCTGAAGTCGCGTTCCTCAGAGTCTGTTGTAGAAGAGAGCTTCTTGTCATCAGTGACAACAATAGGCTTCGACTTGTCGTTGTAAACAATGTATGAGGGCTCGAGGGACAATCCCTGGATGGAAGAGACGAGAGTGGCAGACATTACAATGAACAGAGAAGGGATAAAAGATGTGTATGGATGTGCGTGCGGGGGTGGCGGTAGAGGAGAGGGCGAGATGGTTGGTATTTATCCCAGCGAGACGCGCCTGGTCGGTTTGGCCTTGTTTGTGTCCCTCAACAGAAAAACGCGTCCACAAAATTATCATCGCGTCGCGTTTGTTGTCCTTTGTTGTCGCGTCACGGATATTTTTGCCTTTTATGGAAAGAGCGTGTCGGCCGAACGCCGGAAGATGACATCACGGCCCACGCAACTCCTCCGGCCGGATCGTTCTTGGTACAGACGGATCCGCCCTTGTCTAGTCAAACACACTCTACGAAACTCTAAGTTAAACTGCTCACCATGAGCGCCCCTGTCTGCACTCTCTCGAACAGCGACCACCACCACCACCATCGCCACCACCATGGCCAGCATATATTCCACCCAAGAATCATTCAGCTCTCTCCCTGTCCTCGCCTCCTCAAACGAGATTTGTTCAGCCGATTGTTCAGCCTTTACTTGCGTCCAATCTTCTTCTTCGACTTCATACCTCAATCAACCCATTCACCTCGTGAATGGCCCACAACAGTCAGATGATCACGCCTCCAGTCCCCGCTTTACAGGTGAAGTCGATCTACCAGAAGGTATGTTCTCACCAATCATTGCATTCAGTGCTCCTTGTAACTCTTCGTAGACCAGGAACCACTGTTAAAACGAACCAAAAGTCGGTTTGTTCTCTACCCAATCCAATACAACGAGGTACATGCTTTCTCGCTTTTCCCCCGCTCTTCCATTCAATCTTTCACGCAGATATGGCAAATGTACAAACAAGCTCAAGCTTCCTTCTGGACAGTCGAGGAACTCGACCTATCTCATGATCTCCCCGATTGGAACAATCGCCTCAATGAGGATGAAAGGCATTTCGTATCCCATGTCCTTGCTTTCTTTGCTGCCTCGGACGGCATCGTGAATGAAAACCTGGTGGAAAGATTCTCAAATGAAGTTCAAGTACCAGAAGCGCGATCCTTCTACGGGTTTCAAATTATGATGGAAAACATTCACGCTGAAACTTACTCACTACTCATTGATACTTACATCAAAGACCCAGAAACACGGAATTATTTGTTTAACGCTATCGAAACTATACCTTCGATCAAGAAGAAAGATGACTGGGCTTTGCGTTGGATTTCGGACAAGAAATCCAGTTTTGGAGAACGTCTCGTTGCCTTCGCCGCCGTTGAAGGCGTGTTTTTCTCTGGATCGTTCGCTTCAATATTCTGGTTAAAGAAAAGGGGTCTTATGCCTGGTTTGACTTATTCCAATGAACTCATCAGCCGAGACGAAGGCATGCATACAGATTTCGCATGTCTTCTGATGCAATACCTGCACAGACGACCGCATCCAGATGTCATTCTAAAAATCATATCCGAAGCGGTAGATATCGAGAAAGAATTTTTGTCCGGTAGGTCTCGCTTCCTGCTTTTCAGCGGATTGTTGTTTGATATCATTGATAATTTTAGATGCCCTTCCGGTCGGTCTTATTGGGATGAATGTGGAGCTCATGTGCCAGTATATCGAATTCGTAGCGGATCGACTTCTTGTTGCGTTGGGCAATCCCAAACATTACAACGCGACAAATCCATTCGATTTTATGGATATGATTTCTTTACAAGGGAAGACTAATTTTTTCGAAAAACGGGTTTCGGAATATAAGAAGGCAAACTTCAGTCAACCAAATTCGAGATCGCGCACGCCTGCTCGCGCCACTACACCTGCTCGAGTATTGTGAGTCGTCTTTTTCCACACACAAACAAGAATTGAGTTGCTGAGAGGCATAATCATAGTACTGTCACTGAAGAATTCTAATCAGGCTGTATTCCTTGTAAGATTCAACATGGTTGAATCGTCATATCCTGTCCGATTTTGCTTTCGTTTTGGTGTTTTTCTCCTCTTCAAGGTCCTCTAATGTTGTACATCATGCTCCATATGCATCATATATTGATATCGTTACACCCCTACCATAGTTTCTTACAAACCCTACGTGGTCACACTTCGCATACGAGTACACCACAGGTTATAATCCCTCTACAGGTGCACAATTATTGTACTGAATACACGGCATCCGTAGACTTTCGTTTACTTCTTTGCGATGTGCACCACTAGTCGAATTTAATTAGGATAACGATGTTTCAAAATAGTGGTATTACAACGTACCGTCTTCATCTTCAAGAACATGGTCCAAACCTACTTTCTGTCCTCTTGCGTGTTTGGCACTCGCTCCCCATACAATCGCACTGAAAGTGATCCAAACATGTTAGTCAATGGACGAAATATGAATCCTCCTCTGCCCCAGACCGACCTCAAAGAAGATACAGGGCAGGTGAGGTACCCAGGGAAAGCTGACTTACTACTTCATCTGTTTCGCAATCTCCTTATGAATATTATTACAAAAATCTTCCACAGTACATTTTCCTCTTCTCAAAACAACAGGAGAAGAATAATCCGGGGCCAACCCTCTTGGTTTTGTGTAGACTCTTACAAGGTCTAGTGTTTTCCACATTACCTCGATCAACTCGTCTACGTTCATCCATTCTCGAGAAGAGACTGGAACGCTCATGGGAATTTTGTAGCTGTGGGGAGCAAGTGTGTTGGAAGATAGTGAGCATGGTTCAGAAAAGAACAAACGTACAGGAGATCGAGTTCTTCTATTGAGATCGCGTCGATCTAGGTGAAGGCTTAAGGTCAAATTTGAGCAGGGTAGGGAAAGTGGTATGTTGTACCTTGTTCAAAACCTGAGAGTATATTCGTTAGAAAGCACATATCTTGTAAGTGATATCAATAGAACTCACATAGATGGCAGGAATATACACCCTGATTTGAGACAGCATTCCAATGATTACTGCATATCACTCGAATGTACGAATCCAATCAAGTCAACTCACCTGTTTCCTTCAATAACATCCACTAGGTCATCAGCATTGATACCGGCCTGCCTGATAGCAATATCCGCGTTGTTAATCCTATATTCACTCAAAATCGCCTTGATTTCGTCTTGATCAATGTTGGTTAAAGGAACAGTATTCGTAATATTGATTCCTCCTTTTTCCTTCTTACGAACCGTAATATTGGGTGGTTTTTTGTTCAATCGAATTCCGAATCCTTCTAATTCGGTTTCAATTATTTTCTTGTCTCCTAGAGGTTTTAAGACATCGAGAACGATGAAGATCAAGTTGCATGTCCGTGCGACTGGAGAAGACGTGGAAATGAGTTTTGAATGGTTTTGTTGTTGTTATGGAACGATGTTTGATAAAACCTACCGGCGATAACTAAATGAAAGTTGGGTATTGTTCTTTTGTTTGAGATAATTGGGCTTCGAGGGAGAAGCATTGGACAAACCTTGTCGACCTCTGCCACGACCATCTGCGGCGCCTTCAATGATACCAGCTGTTCGATTTGGACAATGTATTAGTCTCGTCTAAGCTTCTAGCGCGAAGAAGAACAATAGCCATAAAATGAACTCACGTAAATCCAGAATCTGGATAGGTGCCCCATGTACTTTCAAAGTTCCTGGTACAGTTGTAAGTGTTGTGAAATCGATAGCTGATACTTCCGAATGTGTTCCCGTTAATTTTGACATAAGTGTTGACTATCGATGGAAGGGTCCAAGTAAGACGGTGAGTAGACAAAAGGCTGAGAAGTTTTTCATTTTAGCACGAACCTTGCCCACTGAAGGGAACCCAACGAATCCTACAGATGCTATACCCGTTCTTGCCACATCGAATCCTAGACCACCACCTCCCCCTCCGGAACCAGAAGAAGGGCTGATAAGTTCTCGCTTTAATTTGGCTAGTTTCGCTTTGAGCTGTCCCAAGTGATAACTTGTCGCTTTATTCTTTTGCGCTGAATGGCACGTATAAGTTGCGGAATCCGAGCATAGGGAGATAGGCACATACTCCTAGCCTGTGAGGAGAAGATAGGTGAATATCTGGTAGACGTATAGTTGTATGTGTATTATGTTTCTTACTCACCATCTCATCTTCGATTTCCTATTGTTGTATTTTTTTGGTCATTGGGTTATTCTTTGTGACAGATGAGTGATATTTTCATACCTTAATCTTCTGTACGGTGGTCATGTTGTCTTCGTCTTCGTACTATAGTAGTTAATGTTCGTGTCTGTGCGTCGGGGAGGATATGATATGAAGGATAATTTGACAGTCTAAGAATAACTATCAGTGTTTGCCGAAGAGCTATGATGAGCGTCTCCACGCAGTTGGGCGCTCTCTCGCTTTGTCTCTCTTTGGCTTCAACCACCACAACTTGTCCGTTTCATCTCGCGCTGTGCAACCACCCCAGCGAAGGGATCTCTCCATTCTCCATCCTCGCCGTCACTCGAACTGCAACGACCGCTCTCTTTCGTTGCATATTTACTTGCATCCCAAACCCACCTTCTTTCTCAACACTCACAATCCTTCACCGTCGCTCTTTAGCTTCAATAGCGACTGGCTCGCCCCTGGACGTTTTGGCATCGACACGTCCTTTCTCAAGCCATAACAACATATATCAACATCCCCTCGATTCTCCACCATATCTAAATTTCTTTCCGCCATTAAACTCTTCTAGCCACTATGTGTAGTGGTGCTACTTGGAAACGTGAGGTCGTTCCCGACCACAAGGTTTGTCCAAGTTTGTTGGAATATGACATTCTCGATAGTAATATTATCACGTTTCACAGTTCGACTTCATCGACACACGAGAGTTTACTGACAATAGTTTTGGAATGAGGATGAAGTAAGTCGTAAGAGTTATGCTGAAGCGACGATGCTAACCACAATCTCTTCATCTTCCTAAAGGTACATGTTCCTCTACGTCATCATCCTCAAAGACTTTTTGGTCTATATTTCCGATATCTTCACCGCCGTAACCATGTTATCAACCGATTCATGGTCCAATGCAATCTTCAACAGTTGTCCGCCCGATCAAGCCAATGGTTGTGTTTACATCCCTTTTAAGATTGGTAGATGGTTGTTCTTTGGCTGTATTATCTTCTCCCTTCTCCTGGTACGCATTGAATGCGCCTCTTTCGCGATCTAAATGCAGTGCTGAAGCCTGTGATGTAGCTTGCATACGAAGCTCGTAAGGCGAAGAAAATCATCGCCAGCCGTGATATCTCTTACGCTTTCACTAACGTCATGGCTAACAACTATTATTCCCTAAGTATGCATGTTCTTCGCTCGTCTTAACATTGCCGTATTGAATCAATTTCAGGATCATACGACCATTTTTGTTTCTTCAAGCATATCGCCGATTCTACCAAGCGTATGGACGACTTTGCTTTCTTCGTCTTCTTCACCTTCAAGAGTGCGTAAACTATCTATTCTGGCCTGATAGGTTGATTTATCTCATCGTTCATAGGTTGGAAGAAGTTGTTGTTGGCTGATGGACCCCGTCAGTCCATCAATGCTTTGACCCTTTATGCATTCTACCTCTCGAGGAAGGATGACGGTGACTGGTGGGATATCGGAAAGTACTTTGCTGGTAACGACTTTGTTACCACTGCCCTCACCATCTCCACCGCCTTCACTGTTCTCGTCTTCGCTGGTTCCCTCTTACTGCTCATCATCGCGGGTATCTGCTACATCCCTCTCCTCGCTCATATCCAGGGTAACTTGAAGGTTCGGACACAGTTTCCATGTTATGTCGGATTGACGTTAACCTTTGACATCTTGACAGGAATATTGTTGCCACAAAGTTGACAAGGTATCTTGTTTCGTCGCACGTTACTTCGGGTTTCAATCTGCTCACACTTCGATCTAGCGTATTTCCGAGATCATCAAGCGCAGGAATAAACAACGTCTTGCAAAGGCTGCTGCTTTGGCTAAGAAGGAAGCTGCTGGTGACTTCTCTCATCTCAAGAACAAGAAGGGAGAACTCATCGCCAAACCTATGCCGCAACCCACCTTGCCTAACATTTCCCTTGATGATGAGGAGGATAAGATGTCTACCCGAACAAGGGGTGGTCCTCCCAGTGCTTATCCTCTTCACAATGACTACTACTACGCCAACGACCGCAAAGATTATCCTGCCGGAGACTATCCACCCATGCCTGCCTATAACCAACCTTACTCCAACTATCCTAGTGCCTATCATCAATATAACCCATCCGCTAACACACTGCCTGAAGAGCACATGGCATATGATGACGATTATGGTAGTACTGCGCACCTCAATCTCTCTGCTGCTCCGTTTGCCAACGCACCCAGCGCGTCGTCACTAAATAGCGCATATGCTTATAGTCCCCAGGATAGGGCTGTATCACCGTACCAAAACGCATCCCCTCCTCCTCCTGCTCATCCTACCAAGCAGGAAGAAGCGTTCGCAGATTCTGAGATAGCTTATGGCGAGGCTTCGCCAGCCTATACTGCTCATCCAACACAACATGACGCGTATCCACAAGGAAATCCAATGCAACAAGACCCGTACTCGCATGGACAACTGCAACAAGACGTGTATGCGCATGGCCAGTCAGGGTCACAAGATCCCTACGGCCAGCAATCTCATCCTTACCCAACAGCATCGCATGATGCTTACGGAAACCCCCCTCCACACCCATCCGCCTCTCATGATGCGTACGGACATAATCCTCAAGGGCGAGCAGATGAATATGATTACGGACATGCAATGTAGTTGACTCTCATCCTTTTCTTATTCCTATTTCGTTATCTTCTCTCTTTTCTCTCACCTCGTCGCATCTTCTCCTTTTCGTCTCCAAGCATCTTATATATCTCCTTAGTCCATCTAAACTTTAGTATGGTACCATTAAGTTGGGTGTATACATAGGGCATTCTCTTTCTGTGCTAGGTCTGTGACCATTATCACTTTGTGGTAGGCAATGGGAAGCAAAGGAATTAATCGCATTGAATAAACGCTAGTCTGTTTAACTCGAACCAACAAATAAATCTAAGAACACAAAAACCACTGGACGCCTAGGATGTGTCCGACCCGATAGTCACCCTTGCCTTTCGACGTTCTTGTCGCTCAAAATCTGCCATATCTCTGCGCCAATTCAGGTCCCTCGGGGCTCTGGGGTCTGGTGCTTTGGGCGTAGGCAATGCTCCCCAACGTTCCGGCGGCCATACAATGAAGTCAAGCTTGGAATCAATCAATCCCAAAGGTATCTATGAGATTCATATGCAGGCTGTCAGCCTCGGAAACTCGAGACATAGCTGTCCAACTCACAGGTCCAAAATAGTTGCTGTCTTCTGAATGGAATGGTTCATCGCCTTCACGAATATGTCAAATTGATATTTGTGGACCAATGGTTTACAGATACAAACCTTCAACCCAAGCGTGTCCTTCAGGGATGCAAACTTCAGCATCTGGGTATGGAGGCAAAGTTTTCACCTCAACGGTAGTGATGTCAGAACCAACGATGTCAATCTCCTCCATAAAGGACACACCTTATCCCCGGGAAGAGCAACAAGTCTCTTCACAATGAGTTTTGAATCTGACGGTGACCTGAATCGATCCAACAAGTTCAACCATCTAAGACAACCAGTCAAATATGTCATAAATACACATACCTAAGTGCCACAACATCGCCTCTGTTATACTGATGAAATACCCGAGCAGTCAGACGATCAAATACAACAATGTCCCGCCACGGTGAACTGTCAGGGTTCAATGTAGGCTAGCTACCGTCCAAGTCAGTATATGATGACTTGTGTATATGACATGGTGAATTTGTACTAGCCTGCATGCTTCTACCAGCGACAGTTTTGACGGTGTAAAAGTAATCTGTGAAAACTATTCCAGTTGGTAGCCATATCAATGTTGAGAATGTCCATTTGAATATAGGGTTAGTTGAAGCGGCTCTCCAAGTTTGTCGGATACCTGAGAATACGCGAGACATTGCGAGAACTATTGAGAACTGTTGCAAAACAATAGCATGAGATCCAGCCAACAAATGATAACCAGTCAACTAGCCACGGTAGTGTGTCGCAAGGCTCGGACGTCTCGAAGGGTTATTGACGCGGATATTGATGATAAACGCCCGTGACGTTGTTCAAGTAACCTAACCGAATTTGAAAAACAAAGAGTGCGAGGGGGGTGTCGCGAGAGGGCTCGTATCTTGGAGTTATACCACCCGTTAGATTGCTAGAGAAATATACCAGATATAGTACACATATTCTACATTTTCTTCTTCCGATTTTTAGGTAAATCATCAGACAAGTCTATACCACATAGAATATAACTCTCTTCGCTACATCCATACCTAACCCATCAATCACAGTTAGTACAGCTTTCCTACTTTCTGGATCATTCCATTCTTCTGACGTCTACAAAACAAACGATGGTGAAAAGAATTGTGAGCAATCAAAGAACGGGACTCACTGCAGGTGGAACAATCCTTGCACGACCTGATCCCGGGTTTTCAAGGAACATGATATCAAGCAGGTCTGCGTCCAATATATGAGGCTCGGGAGGTGGATCTACGGGGACAGTAAAAGTCAATATTGCCTGATGAACCATTCACGGGCAGTATTTTGGGGGTAGTAACTTGCCATCGCACGATCCCTCTATACAGTGTTCCGGGTGTGAGAAGCATGCATATCGATTTTTGTCTAAGCTTGGTTTGCACTGCTCTAGTGGATGCCAGCTGTAGTCTTCTGGGTCAGTGAGATATGAAGGACCATAATCTCCCTTGTATCTCATTTTGGGACAGGAGTGAATGTAAAAACCTGTGATTCATAAAAGGAAGGATGTTAGCAACATTCTGCACTGGCTCTCGCATGAGTATTCACCCATGTAGAGATATTTGACACTTTCAACTCCTGCATCGTGTATCTCTCTGGCTAGAGAGGTTTCTCGGAGTGCACTGATCTGAGGATAAAAATCATGGGACATCCGGAAAACAAAGGGCTGCTTGAGGCTCACTTTTCCTAATGATAATTTGTCCCATTCCTGTTCGTATATGAAATAAACACTTGATACGCATCCTGGAAGAATATCGATGACTCCCATCGCAATGAGTTGTCCGTCCAATCTATACATTTGATGGTAGGAGCCGTACTCCTTAGGAAGATGCTCAGGAGGCTGTCTTGAATAAGGTATCGGTTCATGCTGTGGTAAACGGTACTTAATGTCAGGGTTGCAGCTTCAAATAGGCCTCAATACAGGAAACCCACATGTAGAGGCGACTTCACCAAGAATCTAGAGAATGATGATGGCTTTTTCTCTTGTTCATGATGAATATGAAACTGGTAGCTCTTAAAAAGATTGAATTTCTCGTCCGTGAATGAGGATGGTTCTAGAGTAACCTAACAGAGAGTGTCAGTAGCTACATGCATATCCAACGTCGGAGTAGTAAGATACCTCAAACTTGTGTGCTGTCTCCATCCCATCTAGTGTCTTAGACTCCGATGCATGAATAGCAGTGACCAGATCGAAGGCAGGTGCTTTGGACGAAGCCTTGCCGCCTGCTTTCTTCTTACTGCTTGGTTTCGTAGAACCATCCATTTGATTGTCTACATCATGTCCGTCGCCGTGAACAATGAAGCGGTTAAATCTACATTTCATTAACCCTTCAGTATCTCGGATTCAACATGAAGAGTATTATGAAAATACCGATTCAGTAACTTTCTCTGGCTCTTAGAGGGTCTGAATTTCAATGCATCTAGTCTAGACGACAGAAAATAATCTGATGCCGTCCCAAGGGAATGTACTAGTCGATTTACTGACTTGATTGTGTATTGCGGGCAGCAAGATCGTTTCAGGTCTGGTTTATAGCAATAAGTCCCAGATCTTCTCCAGCCACGGTCAACCATGTCCTGGTAATCCTAGATATCATACGATTAGACTTATCAATCTCTCATTCACGAAGCATAAATCAGGTTAAAACAAACTTGGCATGTAAGTTGTTGTGCGATTGCTTCAGCCGCATGGGAATTAGTTTGCTCTATGCTCCTTTGACCGGGAGGAGAGCAATATCCACATGTTGAATTGTGTGGCGGTAAAGGTGAAAGGACAGTCCAAGTAGGTGGCATGTACCTTCCAGTCTTGAAAAAATACGCAAAACTGCGTTTATGAGGTGGAGGTAGAGTACGAGATTCAAGGTCTTAGACCGTGACTTTGATCAGTGTTGACTAACGCGCGGCTCCAGCCGGGCCGCAATAACAGCAACGTATTGAACAGAGTGATATCCAAATACTAGAAGACAAAAATACAGGACTATATAACGTTGCAGGGTGTAGTACAAATGCAATGGGAGAAACATAGCGAAAGATAACAGTTGTCGTAAAACTAATCCAGATCCGACATAACCAGATGACAAAATAGGAACGAATGATGCATGATGTGTTCGATGCTCTATCCCCAGCCATCCCATCGACCATATCTCCTGTACTCCCTCAGGACGCAATCTCTACTCACTTTACCCTCCTTGTCACGTTCACGCTCCTTGCCTTTATCAGATCTACCAGTGACCGAAGACCCGCTAGACGATCGGGGTCGATGAGGCCCCTTTGTGCTTGGTGGAGGCGAAGATATGGGTAGACCAGGAGGAGGCGACGAAGAAGCACTAGCTGAAGTACCAGAGGTAGGCAATGATAACCTATACCAACCCCCCGAATAGGTTAGAGCAATAAGCTGGTACTCTGTCGCTGAGGGTTGATGAGGATCTTCAGTTTCCTCTACGGGACCTTCAATCCATCCAACGACACATTTCTCTTCATCTACAACATCTGCCGTCGGCGGTTTCGATGGAGGTGCAGACATAGATATATGAGCAGATTGTACAGGGATCCGATACTGTGCATAAGACCACTCCGAGTCGAAATACTTGGGTAGCGGAAGATAGGGTGTCAATGGTGAGAATGTCGAGTGTCGATTTCTAGAACTCATCATTCAGTAGATGCTGCATAACATACAATATTGAAACTTACGATGCGCCATTACCATCTATTAGAGAGAATATGTGCACTGTTCCTTTATCACTCCAAACACAAACTTCTCGCTCATCAGGTCGGAAGGCAACTCCGTAAATCTCAGCCTTGTCTGAGCCTCTTCGTAGAACCCGAAGTAACTTCCCTGTAACAGCATCCCACACACGGATAAGAGTACCTCTCGAAGAAGTTGTTGCTAATAGTCTGCCCGAAGGCGGGACAGTTAAAGTCGTTAGTGCTGACTCGTGGGCAACAATTATAGATACAGGATGTTGAGGTGGAGGGGGCGGTCGTCGGGGAGGGGTAGCAGGAGGCGGCCCAATAGGTGTAGGAGGTGGACATTGAGGTAAATGAATAAGCTGAACATGTCCCATTTGCTTCCCAGGAATAGCCAATAGGGTTGAATATGCCGCAGTTGCAAGCGCAAGTAATCCTGGAATGTACAGAGAGGTAAGACCAAGTCCTATGTAGGTCTAAAGACACGTACCTCTTGGATTATCGCATGTATCCCATTCTGCATGCCGTGATATCGAGTTGCCCACCTTAAAGACGATAACTCTCCTCCTCAAGGCCACCGCTAACCAGCCTCTCCGACACGCTAAACCTCTCACTCGTTCCCTGAACTCTAGCTCCGCAACTTCTTGCCCTCGTGCGTCGTCCCAAAAGACGACCTTGTTTGGGGGGTATCGAGGACTACGTCCTCCTCCGACCAGAAATAACAGCGATGATGTGTGCAACGGTACTACAGCAGCCAACGTTCCACCTGTGATGTCTAGAAATCCTTCGTAAGCATATTAGACATAGAATGGTTATATTGAATATAAACCTCGTTTATGAAGCAGCTTGAGAGGCCATGCCTGGTATACCGCGAATCCTGACTGAGTAGCTGTTGTGAATAATTGACAGTCTGCGTCGAACCGTGTATCAAAGATGAGGACTGGAGGAGTTGAGCTGATCGTATGCCGCGCGAGGTTCATCCAGTCTGATAGTGATGGGAGAGAGAAAGAGTGGATTGCACCATTCACAACTCAATCTCAACTCTAGATAATCATGGATTATGGATAATCGCGACTCAGAACACGTTTAAGCTGCGTTGAAGGGTATGCTGGCACACACAACTTACGCAGTTGCTCCAGGAGTGAGAACAATGAATATGGGTAGCTCGGAAAGCCGGTTTGATCTCGATTCAACAATATTCAAACCAGAATAGCTTACCCGAAAATGGTCTACTCTTGAGTGTGATTTGAGTGTGGTCATAATTACAATATCTGCAGTCGGAAATACAAATTCGTCTGGAGTTCGTACGCCACATAATGTACAGAGGATAGAATGATGTTATATATTTAAACAAATGAGATTCAGCATTGCAATACCTCCAAAGAACCCGAATTGAATATTCATAAAGACAGCAATCTGAACCGCCTCAACCCCCAGATTGCGATACAGCCGAAGAACCTGAAGGATATTGGAGAGAAGAAAACGATTGTTGACTATAACCGGGTGACTGAGAATTATTATGACCCTGACCCCGCGCGGAACCCGTGCTGCCTGTCCATGACTTCGGTGGACGCAAATCGACATGTGCAAGCTTTTCTCTCGCCCGCTTGAACTCCATTTCCTCCATGACATTGTGTGCTATTTGGGCTGCTTTGATTTCTGCTTGCCGCTGCAGCTCGGCTTCCGACTCGTCAGACAGATAGTCAGTGAAACCTCCATCTGAGATGACAGTCGTCTCCGAGTTGCTTCCACTGCCATCACTTGACGAGCTGGATATACTAGCAGCCGCCATTTGCGCTTCAAGTGAACGACGAGAGGATGTGCCCGTATTACTACGGTCGTTCGTGCGGGGAGAAATCGACTGTGGCGGAGATGGATTTGCAGAGGTGCCAACTCGTTTACGTTGTAGTTGTTGTTGTTGAGGGTCAACGCTAACTTTGTTCACGGACATGGACGATGACACTACTGCTGATATCGACGGTCGCCGACCTGAATTTGCGGACGACCCGGTGCCTTTCCGAGCTATCGTATTCGCCAATTCTACACTCTTTCGAGCCGGAGAAGATCTGTCTTCTACAGATGGTTCAGGGCGTTTATCAGGGTTTACTCCACTAGTAGAATGGCGGTACAAGTGTTGGTCTATGCCGGAAGGGTTCGAAGAGGAAGGTATCAATATGACATCGGCGCCAGCATCCACAGCTTGATTGGATGCCAAGGTGGCTACCGCTTGTGGAGGGCTACCGCTAGATCTCAACTTTCCAGGGATGGGTAAAGACGATGATTTAGTGGGGGTGGCTTCAGGTCTTGTGGTTGTGGCGGCGTTGTAACTAGCTCGCCTAGACATAGTAGGAGTTGAATTCTGCCCCGGTACACCTCGGAGAGAGCCTACATTGGAAGGAGATGTGTTGCCTTTAGATGTGGAGAGACTGTCAAGGAGTACTCTAACGTCTGGCGGGATTGGTATCCTATGAACCAGGCTAACAGCTGGCCAGTCTGCTGCACCAATCAACCGTTGCTCGCTTGCGGTAGGAGGTCTGCAGCATCCGGGCCAACCCTGGTTCTGGTATCCGGCGTTTCTGGGTGTATTTGCAGTGGCACGCGCCCACTACATACATAAAGCTCAGAATCGATAGAATCGGGAAGGTTGAAACAAAAAGAAACATACCTTGCAGTAACCGCATCCGTTAAACGTTTGGACTGATCGTAGTGAGGAGTGATGAATGATCCAGATTGAGCTTATCGGGGTTAGAGCAACTCACCCTCAGCATTCTTCAAAAAGACTACATCATGTCTTGGGTGCAACGCTCTATTGCGACAGACGTCCTTGACATGGGGACACCTGTATGAGGAAGCAGGTAATGAGTTGTGTGTAAATGAAATGGCGTAGTGTGCAGTACCGTCCGTTGCTTGGTTTGAAGACCTTGCACATTGGGCATATTGCCGTCGCCTGGTCAAGAGTGCCATAAGCGTAACACATGGCTACCGAACGTTAGAAGATGAGCGAGCTGCGGGGGCAGAGTACTAGGGCTGATGAGGGGAGATGTGGCCAAAAGAGGGATGCAGAGGTACTTGTACTGTGAAAGAACCTGGAAGAAGGCATTTGCATGCGGTTCCTTTCACGTCGCTGATCAAGGCCATTTAGGCGAAGTATAAAAAATCAAGCAAGGACCACTGGAGATGGCGAAGAGGTCAGAGGCGTTGTCAAGCTCACAGAACGACACTCAGATGGCGGCGGTGGTTCACACAAGTAACAAAGAAGGGCTCTCATAAAAGCCACTCGGTTTCGACATCCTTTCAGCCTCGAGGCAGCAGCGTGCAGAGAAAATGATCACAAACTGTTATCCGAAATTCCCAAATCTGCGCGAATCCCAGAAATCTGCAGCCTGCAGCCTCCTTGCACCGGAATTCCCGCCTGGCAAGCAGCCAAAGCTCAGCGTACATGGAATAGAGCGCACTCTGCAGCCCACCAGCCTTTGATATGTCTGAAATTCGATTTGTTAGATCATCTCATACTCCTGATAAGATAATTACATTGTGTTACGTAACACAAGACGCTGACAGGAATGCTATGACGCGCGCACTGCCATCCTATTACTTCAGCGCTAATATCATAACTGACCTTCAATCAATCTTCCTTCACACTTTCATCCTCTTACATCCCTCACGCCTCTACAACTATTCACATCCAGCGATGGGCAAGACGCAGTCAAAACTATCCCCGGAACAGCTCGCAGACCTCCAGAAACACACATACTGTCAGTAGAATCTAATCTTCAGATTTCCTATCTCACTCAATTGACTTCCTGTATGGTTCATTAGTTGACAAGCGAGAGCTCCAACAATGGTCTCTTGTTCAATTCATCCCCACACACATACATTGTGCTCATTTTGATATTCTTGCTTGCAGGTACAAAGGCTTTTTGAAAGATTGTCCCTCCGGTCAATTAGACAAGACCGAGTTCAGCCGAATATACAAGCAATTCTTTCCTTTCGGTGACCCTGGCGAATTCGCGGATTATGTTTTCAATGTCTTCGATGAAAATAAGAATGGGACGATAGACTTCAAGGAGTTTATATGTGCTCTAAGCGTAACAAGTCGCGGCAGGTTAGACGAGAAACTGAAATGTGAGTAAATTACTTTGATAATATTTAAACGCAAAGTACTCAAATGAGGCGACGCGCCAGGGGCATTCCAATTGTACGATATAGATGGAGACGGCACTATCACATATCAGGAGATGCTGCAGATCGTGCAATCCATATACAAGATGACCGGTCAAATGGTCAAGCTACCTGCCGACGAAGATACCCCAGAGAAAGTCAGTGCATGGGTATCTTAGTCTTCTTAACACAATTAACCGAATTCTACAGCGGGTCGACAAGATATTCAGAAACATGGACCGGGACAAGGATGCCAAGCTTACGTTTGATGAATTTGTTGAGGGTAGTAAGCAGGACCCAACGATCGTGCAGGTATGTTTCAATCATCAGTACTGATATATCTATCGCTCCTCATCACCTGTGAACGTAGGCACTATCACTTTATGATGGATTGGTATAGGGGATTGTGGGTATCGTTAGGATCACGACTTGTAAGTTCGGAACATGAGACTAGAAAAATGAGTGCTAACTTGTTTCAACTCTCATACTAGGTTTTATATACGTATGTATTTCCATTGGCTGCTTTTGGGCTGTCTGCATTTGCTATATCCACGGAGTCCTGGAGATGCCATCGTTTCACTTATTGACTTCACGACGTTTCTCGATCATTGGGGATGTAATGGCTTAATCGCGCAGACATCAAACCTGTATCACCACACTGTACCTATAGACCGTTCTTATCGCAGACGGCCAGTGTACCTGACAGCATTGTTACCGGTATATCTAAGTACAATCTCAATACGATGTCAAAACATACCCATAAATTAAGGCTACTGAGGACAGTTTCATGCAGTATGCCTACTGTACTTCTTCAATGTTCGAGTCTCCACATCTTTTCCAACCCAGGAGTAGAGACCTTCTGAAAATTCGAGATTGTCTCTTTCAGCCTTGAATAACTTGTTGTAGTCTTGCGCTTGTCCAGGTTGAGGTTGTGCGGCTGCAGCGGCTGCAAACGGCGTGTTCATATCTCTCGACGAGTCGGCAGCTAAGAAAATGTCGATGTTAACATCTAAAAATATATCTTTCTAGTGCGCTCACCATTATCGCTACCGAGAATGAGCCGGTATAATCCATTCAATCCGAAGAAGTTGAGGAAATACCACGACAGGGAGGATACCCAACGAACATCCATGTCAGGTGTTTCGACACCACGTTGAAGCATGGACTTGAATCCAAGGGTTAGAGGAAATGGAAGCTTAACTATTTGATTTTTTGTTGGTAAAGTTGCAATACCTCGGTAGAAGATGAAGGAAAAGATACGTACTCAGAACGAACCCTTGGAAGAAGAAATTGATCCATCCCATGATCACCATCTGAGGTATCATCATGACCATTTGGGTTTTCATTCCTGCCATCATCCCGTCCATAGCAGCAGGATCTGTGAGAGGGTTGGGCGGAGCGGATGGAGTGTCACCTTTCGGCGGACCGTCCTTCAGGTACGTGCCATTGGCGAACGCATGTGAAAGGTTTTGAGATATGGACTTGTAATGAGATGGGGGGATGGGGGAATTAGCGGAGGTTGCACGGAGGATTTGAGAACGAATCAAAGCACGTCTGCGGGTCCAAAATTAACGATACAACACCAGTTAGAGAGTTGAGGCACGAACTGTTCACGAATCGCCTCCTTTGTAAGTTTCTTTGGGGCCGACTGAAGTAGAAGTACAACATAGTGTCGAAGGACACCGACCAAAATCTTGACAAAAGCTCGTCAGAACACGTTATATTATGATTCGGTTTTTGCTCACCATAACCAGAGTGATAGGAAAGAGCACCCAATCCCGAATTTGAGAATCCAGAAACAAAGAAACCCTGTATGCCGTCTTGTCAGTTATAATTTTACTCAGTACAATTTTCCAAACATACGTTGAGCCAGCCATTCTCGGGACGATTGCTCTGTTGAGCAGAAACTCTGGTGACGCGGTTGACGAAGGACGTGAATGCTATTCAAGGTGTGAAGCGCCCATAAAGCTCGGTACCGGTCAGAGTATTGAGCAGACTCACTGAGACAACTTTGAGCTCAAACCAAACTCCTCCTTTCACCTCATTTGTCTGTATATTACTAAAAATTTGCATGGCTGGCCTCCTCAATCACTTGAACTCCTTGACTCGCTCCCAAGAATCTGGTTCTGATAGGGACACGAATTTATTGGATGAATGGACTCGGTATTGAATTCAATTTCTAAATCAATTATCTTGCTCTTGCTCATGAATTTCTCAGATACGCTTCCACCGTCAAGGGAGAGCGTATGTTACATTGATATGCACTTCTTATATCCACCCAATCTAATTCACGTCCATCCACTAAGGATCAAATAATCTGGATGATCTCGAAGTTACAAGCGAGGATGAAGACAACTTGACATCGGTACTCTCTATCTATGAACATGGTCAACAACCCAGCCAGAAGCATAGTTCACTTCTGTCACAGTTGCTAATGTGTGTCTCCCATTATTATGTTCATCTTCCGATTTATCAATGATATTTCAGGAAGGATGACGTAGAACATTTGGTCGATGCCTTGTATTCGATACTATCCTCGAATAAACCCAACGATGCTATATCAGAACAACTTGTGGAATTGATTGGTTTCGATGATATCGACTTGGCAACGTCAATACTTGCCCAACGTTCAGACTTCACTTCTGAGGTGAGTCTAGAGCTCGAGCATCCCAAAAAATATGCGGTACATATGAGCATCCCAGTTATATCAATATTTAGAGAGACGAGAGACACCAAATCATTCATCGAAAGGCAAAGAGCGAGAGACCCAAGGTTACATCCATCATATTTGTGTTATGTTGGAGATATTAACAGTACATTGGTACACCAGTATCCCTGGACGCGGAGTCAGCTCAAAGAAGGTTAGAAGAACAACTAGAAGCCAACGCAAGTCGTCCTCTGTGGACTGGAACTGCCGTGAGTTATAGTTGGTCTACGTCCCCTCTAGCTATGTTGACATGCATGCATTCAGGAGGACATGCCAGAAATTCTTCCACACGTCTATACCTCAGCATCGATAGTTCAGGGTAACATTCTGTCATCACTTGGAAGTAAATATTTGCTTCCCATTGGTACTACTCGCGAATACCATGAGGTATACCCTACAGCCTTTATTGTATCTCAATCATTTGACTCGGTGTCGTTCTGTTTTCCTAGGAATACGAAGAGGTCACTGTACCACCAGCTAGACCTGTACCTCCTAAAACTTCTGAACGACTTATTCCTGTTTCTGAACTTGACCCTCTTGCGAGGGGTTCGTTCCCTGTAATTATTTCCTTTTGACGTCTGGACTTCTGCTGAACGATCTTCACTTAGGGTTATTCCTCACTAAACAGAATCCAATCCATCGTTTATCCAACTGCTTATCGATCCAACGAAAACATGCTCGTGTGTGGTATGTACATCTGAGGTTCCGAGATTGGTTTGGCTACTGAATTCTTCAATAGCCCCTACTGGTGCTGTCAGTGTCTTGCATCTCGATCGCAATACAATTTTTGATTTTTCAGTTAACAACAGGGTAAAACGGATGTGGCGATGTTGACTGTCTTGCGCGTACTGGATCAACATAGATCCACAACTGACCCATCCGCACCAATAGCAGGTACATTGAATCGAGATGCTTTCAAGATAATATATGTGTACGTTGCCACATTTGACATTTACTGCAAGAGTCTTAACTACATATTAGTGCTCCCATGAAAGCTCTTGCATCGGAGATTGTTCGAAAATTGGGGAAGCGTCTGCAGTGGTTATCAATCAAAGTCAGAGAGCTCACTGGTATGTTCATCTGCTATAGTCCGAAATTTATATTTCATTGAAGTGAACAGGTGATATGCAGATGACCAAGAGCGAAATTGCAGAGACGCAGATTATTGTTACAACACCTGAAAAATGGGATGTAGTGACGAGAAAACCGACTGGCGAAGGAGAACTGGTTTCGGTATGGTAACTCATTCCCTTCACGCATATCGTGGTCATTGACTATTGTCACAGAAAGTCAAACTTCTCATTATTGACGAAGTCCACTTGCTGAATGATGAACGTGGAGCAGTCATTGAAACAATTGTAGCACGTACACTTCGACAGGTAAAACATGTCGTTGAAGAAACTCGATACTTTCAACTTACGATTGAACTCCTTAGGTTGAATCCAGTCAATCGGTTATTCGCATCGTGGGTTTGAGCGCAACATTACCAAATTATGTGGATGTTGCAGATTTCCTCAGGTAGCTTAATTTGGAGTCCTCCACAAGTCTAAATCTGACCTCTACTTAACAGCGTTAACAAGCACAAAGGTTTATTCTACTTTGACTCATCTTTTCGTCCTATCCCCCTCGAACAACATTTCCTTGGTATCAAAGGCAAAGCTGGTAGCCCTCAATCTCGAAAAAACCTGGATCGAGTAACGTTCGAGAAGGTATCTGAATTAGTCCATGAAGGACATCAAGTCATGGTATTCGTTCATGCAAGAAAGGAAACAGTGAAAACTGCGCTTGCTTTGAAGGAAGCTGCGCAAACCGACGGATCTCTTGATGAATTTAGTTGTCAAGAAAATCCTCAATTCGAATTCTTCAGGAGAGATATTGGACAATCCCGTAACAAGGAGATGAAGCAGTTGTTTGATAGCGGCTTCGGTATCCATCATGCAGGTATGCTCAGGACCGATAGGAACATGATGGAAAGGATGTTCGAAGCTCGAGCTATCAAGGTGATTATGCCATCTTTTGAGTCGGTCTCATCACGCTCATGCGTCGATCTAGGTTCTGTGTTGTACCGCGACATTGGCTTGGGGAGTTAACTTACCGGCTCACGCAGGTTTGTAGTCAACCACCTATTTATTCAGACAGAGGAGTTGACATTTCACTTCTAGTCATCATCAAAGGCACTCAAGTCTATGACAGCTCCAAAGGTTCCTTCACTGATCTGTCTGTCCTCGACGTTCTGCAGGTATTCGGCCGTGCTGGTCGCCCAGGACTGGAGACTAGTGGCGTTGGGTACATTTGTACGACAGAGGACAAACTGACTCATTATCTGGATGCTGTAACATCGCAGGTGAGTGTAATCTTTTTGAAAAGATCTAACTTACTAACCATATGATCTAGAACCCCATTGAATCGAAGTAAGATCCCATTGTTATTGCCTTTCGATTTTTTTTCTGACAATGTTCAAGGTTCACGGCTGGAATGATCGACGCTCTGAACGCAGAGATAGCTCTTGGAACAGTTGCAAACGTACACGACGCAGTCCAATGGGTCGGATACACCTACTTGTATGTGCGAATGCGCAAGAATCCTTTCCAGTACGGTAAGGATTATTTCCTCCATTGACGTTTCAGGGTGCTCTGACTTCATTACTCTTCAGGTATGTCTCGAGAAGACGTAATGGAGGATCCCATGCTCGGAAACAAACGAAGCCTTCTCGTAAAGGAAGCTGCTTCCAGATTGGCTGAAGCACGAATGATTGCTTTCGACAGATCTACTGGTGCATTCACCATAACGGACCTTGGTCGAATCGCCGCAAAGTACTATATTCGACACGCTTCCATCGAAATATTCAACAAAGAATTCCGACCAAAAATGACTGAAGCCGATGTTCTTGCTGTGTTGAGTATGAGTACAGAGGTCAGTCACTCGTATTTGTCACATTTGAAAGGAAATTATTAACGCACGAACAGTTTGACCAAATTCAAGTCCGTGAAAACGAAGTTAATGAACTCGAACAATTAATGGAAAATCAAAATGTTGTCCCTTGCCATGTTAAAGTGTGTCCCGTAATCAGAATGTGTTTACCAACCGTTTATTGACAATGCATTCACTTAGGGTGGCACAGACACTAGTCAAGGGAAGGTAAACATACTTCTTCAAGCGTATATATCTGAAGTACGTCCAGAAGACTTCGCTTTGGTTTCGGATCAGGCCTACGCTGCACAAAACGGAGGTCGAATCATTCGTGCACTCTTGGAGATTGCGATCACTTTCAAGTGGGCCAATGTTGGTGCAGTGTTGATGGGGATGAGCAAAGCTATCGAAAAACGACTCTGGCCATTCGATCAACCGTTAAAGCAGTTTACACTCAAACGAGATGTGTTATACAATCTGGAGACTTTTGCAGATGATTTCACCGTGGGTGAACTGGCTGCCATGAGTGCAGCAGAGCTTGGAAAACTAGTTCACCTTAATGAACAGCATGGTTCTGCCATACGCGACGCCGCGAAGCAATTTCCGACCGTTCGTATCTCCTATGATCTCAAACCGCTGGGATATGACGTGCTCAAGATCGCTGTCAAAGTAACAAAGATGTTTAACTGGAGTACTAAAATTCATGGTGCATCAGAACCTTTTTGGTTGTGGGTTGAAGACCATGAAGGAATCACAATCCTTCAATTGTCGCATCTCATCTTCCGACAAAATACGGATGTTCTCGATGTGGATTTCGTGATAGCTGTGCCGAATGGAAAACCGCCTCCTTCTGTGACCATACGATTCGTTTCTGACAGGTGGATGGGTGCAGAGGACGAACAGATCGTTCCGTTCGACGATCTAGTGATGCCAACTGAAACCGATTGTCACACTCCTCGCCTCGACATACCTTTCCTGCCGCTATCAGCTTTACAGGATCCCATCCTTGAAGGATTTTTGGATCGGCGAGTTAACAGCTTGAATGCCATCCAAACTCAAGCATTCTGGAGCCTGGTAAATACTCGTCTTCATGGTTTGCTATGTGCGCCTACAGGTTCTGGCAAGACACTTCTTGGACAAATAGTGACGTGGTGCGTTGCATTTCTCTCAAACCATGCGCATGACCTAAATGTTAGCCTGCAGGCACACCCTTGAGACATCGCCTCCACGATCCTGGGTTCTCATTATTGTTCCTCGTCGAACCATAGCTTTAGAGCTGCTTTCCGATCTTCGCCCTGTTGCGAAGGTAAAGGCGATTTCGGTTGACTTTATCTCTTCCGAAAATGACCTTTACCTGCCGGGAAAGAAGGCAATTCGTATCATGACTTCCACAAATTTATGCAGTGCGATGGCCAGACTTCGACAAGGGTCAAGGATTGCACTACAAGGACTTCGCCTTGTTCTATGCGAGAACTTGGAACTACTCCAACCGGCGTACGAGCTTGGCGTTTCTTCACTGTTGCAAGCCACCCAGATTACAACCACAAGATTCGTCGGCTTATCGAATTCCTTAAACGATCCAGCGGATTTAGCAGCATGGTTAAGGGTCGATCCTCGTGCTTTACATAGCTTCCGTCCCGGAGACCGAGACCAATCCTTACTGGTATCGACACATACTTTCACAATACCCCAATCCGCAGCATTGTTCAAAGCTATGGCAAAACCTGCTCATAGTGCCATCGAAGCAGCCCACGGACAACAGGCTATCGTGTTCGTTCCTTCTCGAGGGCAATGTCGAGGTGTCGCTTTGGACCTTATTACCCAATGCGCTCTTCAGATGGAAACTGCTAGAGGATATCTTCCTGAACATGTCACCCCAGACCATCTCGAATCGTATCTCACCAGAATACAAGACATTACTCTTGTGGATTATATCAACCGTGGTATTGGTTTCTACCATGATGCTCTTACCAAACAAGATAAGAGAGTGATCCTAGAAATGTACGCAGAAGATGTAATCCGGGTCCTCATTGTCCCTAAGGATGCATGTTGGTCCCTGCCTGTGCGAGCGGCTACCGTTGTAGTCATGGGCACACAATATTTTCATCTTAGTCCAGGTGGAGAAGAACGACAATTAAGAGACTATGGATTAGAAGAGTTGGTGCACATGCAAGGTCGTGCCGTTCGACATGTCGGTTCCGGCGGACACTTCCATCTGTTCTGTCAAGCCGAAGCAAAAGACACCTTTGTACGTTTCCTGAACGACGGTCTACCGTTGGAGTCACACCTTTTGGAAACGGACGAGCTCAAGAAGTGGATTGATGAACATCGTCAAAATGGTAGCATTCGGAATAACCAAGACGCAGTCGATGCAATTTCTTTCACATTTTTGGCTCAGAGGCTCCAAAGCAACCCTGCATATTACGGGTTCAGCAAGGGCACGAACAGAGAAGTTCTGTCACACATAGTGAACGATCTGAATGTCGGATCCGACAATGGAAGTTAACTATTAAAAATCTAGAGTGTATGAATGACGATGTATATTTTACATATGCGGATTGTATTCTACATGACCTTAGTCGGAGTGCTTGATATATTTGGATAGACCTTGCAGTCGTTCGGCAGCTTGTTTGAGAGTGTCGGTATCTTTGCAGAAGGCAAATCGAGCATAATTTTCACCGATGTTGACGTGTTCTTCGCAGTAGAACTACGCATATATTCAGTATCCGAAGGAGTAGTAAGTAGCCTTGACAAATTTTTAAAACCCACCTCGCTGACTGGAATAGACGAAACACCGATCTCCATTGCAATGAACCAACATGCTCTGAAAGTACCAACCAGGTCAACCAAAAGAAATTTCGGAAACACCGTATTGTATGCATTACCTAAAATCCTTTCCTCGGTCTAGTACGCTCGCAGGGAATGGATAATCATCTGGATAAGTGATTTTGGAGATGTCCTGTTTCGACCCATCTGTCAGTTTCAGTCTGCACAGGTCAACATCTATACATACCAGCAGAATAAAGTATGTTCCTTGAGGAAGTGTATAACTGAGTCCGAGCTGTTCAAAGGCCCTAACGAGGATATCTCTTCTCTCGGTATATTCTTGCAGCTGGTTTTCGAAGAAATGACGTTCCCGAGCTTGTTCTAGTCCAGCTGCGGCTGCTTCTTGAAGCGGAGAGTTTGTACAGAACACTATCCGAGTCGTGGCCGCAAGAGTAGGCTGAATAATGGACTTGGGTGCAATGAGCCAACCCACACGCCAACCGGTTGCAGCGAACATTTCTGAACCACAAAACAAAAGAGGTAAGTGAATGGACCAAAAACACCTTCCGCGACTTACTTCCTGCAGACCCCACGGTAACAGTTCTATCCCACATGCCAGGAAGCGTAGCAAACCTGACATGCTCCTTGTGATCGAAGACCAGAATGTCGTACTGGAGCATCGTCAGTGATCCGTCCTGGGCTTCACAAACTAAAAATTACTTACCACTTCATCGCACATGACTAATAGATTGAATTCTTCTGCAAGAGCAGCAATTCCCTCCAATTCTTGTCTTGTGAAAACTTTGCCTACAGGGTTGTGGGGAGTGTTGATCACAATCATTTTGGTCTTGGGAGTGATCGCACGACTTAGGTATTGTTAGCCTGCCGTACAAGAAATGTTACTGAAAATCATACCGTAATTCGTCGAAATCGATTTTCCAATCGTCGCCTGTGATTTTTCGTTTCGACCTATCTGGATGAAGTGGAACGTAGACTGGAATACCGCCGTTAAATGTTACGGATGGAAGATATTGGTCAAAGAACGGTTCGAACAAGATGACTTCGTCCCCTTGCTCCAGGAATGCAACGAACACTGAATACTGGCCTACAATTTGTTCATTCTAATTTGTCATGCTGCAAAACATAACTATGCGACATTGGGGCTGACCTTCATTGGCACCGCTTGTGACGAGGATTTCGGACTCGACGTCCAGGTCTCGTTTGAAAAGGGGGTCGTAGAATTTCTTCAAAGCTTGGCGAAGACGTGGTCGTCCCCTAGGGTGAGAGTAATGGTTTGCGGCCACAGAGCCCAATGCTGTCTCAGCAGCATCCTTAATCCATTGAGGAGGTGAAAAGTTCATATAACCTTGTCCGAGGTTGATACAGTCATGAGGTAGATTCGCCGCGCTGTTGACGGAGGCATAAGCACATATTTTACAAGGAGAGAAAGAGTGCAGCGTACTTGAAGATGGACCAGACATCCTGTGCAAGGGCTCGACCCTCTTTCAGTCTTGACGAGAAAGGCACGAGATTCGATCTATCCTTATGGATGCCATTAGCACCTTGCGGTTTACCGTTCAGAATAGACATTGTGGTTGATAAAGGCTGTGATCGCTGTCTGAAGGGGGTCTTGAGGTTGGGAGGGCGATGGAAGATAGAGCGGGAAGAGATTCGAGTCAGGAATGGAATGCCAGTCATTTATTTATTCCCAATTGACGAAACGGAATTATAATGTTTGAGTTGGTCATGTCTATATAATCAATTGGCCGGCAATAGGCGCCGTTTTAAAACTTGCATTTGCACTGCTCACGCCATTCTTATCCCAGCCCTCGCCGACAAACTAGGCCAGGTTCCACCTAGATAAACTTCAAACTCGCAAGACCACGCACGATAGCCACAGGACTTCAAAATCTCAATTTCCATCCTGTTTGCACTCACTGTGGTCTATTCTCAGTTCCATCACTTGACAAGCCTTGATCAACTGTCGCGCATCTAAGGCGATCCACGGCATTGGTAAACGGGAGAGACATTTAGAACTAGCCGAAACCGCGAAGCAGAATGCAATAGGCTATAGCATCGAAGCCACCCTTCCGATTCAATATACGGAAGCGAGCGTTGGACGCCTGCATCAGTCCGGTCGACTCGTGTTTACCAAACGCCGCGGTTACAATGCTCCTTGTTCTTTACTTGATGCCGGCTGGGCGTACTTCGTTGTCACTGTGGAACTCAGCAGTGAATACCTGAAAACACCAATATCGAGGACTTGAACGCAGCCAACACGTACTAACCCGGATAGGCCTAGGAATCTGACTCGGGCGTCGACTCATGGTTTGAAGTTGCCAGGCGTATCGATATGTACTAAGAGTTCTGTGGCTGCTGCCGTCGAAGACGGGAAAAATGGAAGGATGGGGGTTATGGCAGTAGTTGCACTTTCAAAAGGGGAGTTGAGGTAGATGTGTAACGGCATTACTGAAAAGCTGTGAATGTTTGGTAGGTGCTTTGACTAACAGGCGATTCCCCTTCAGTCTATCGGCCCTCTTACTCGGCTGCACGTTGCCCCAACCTAATCCCAAATGATTTTCTCCAAGAAGCACCGATTATCTCCTTTCTTCGCATTGGCATCCTTGGGAGAACATTGTCATCGACGCCTTAACACCATGCACTATCGTATCTCGGTGTAAGTGTCGATACATCGACAACGGCATATCGACCCCAAATTGCACTTCCATGGAAACTATCGTTTGGTACAAACACAGGTTGTCTAATCAACGAATTAGAGGCTTTATTGCGAGTTTGTCCCGATGAATCGCGAGATGTACCATCCGCATCCGACAACACCCTCCTTTCACTTCACCCCTGCTCGATCGTCTTCAACAAACACACGGTGGATATGATGGTCCAGACATGTACTACTCGTGTTTTGCGAAGTGTCTCAGATTTGAAAACGTCTTGATAGCAACTGGTGGTCTTGGAACGTGGTTCAGTTGGTTAAGATATGGACCACATGAATTTGTATCCTTCTAAGTCAGTAACCAAATTTGGAATTGCACTTCTCGGTGATTGCCATCCTACGATTATTCTGTCTGTTCATTGGCTCATATAGATGTTATCATTGCTTTCAAATTCAATGAAACATCCAATACCACAGCCTCAAAGGCCATATTTACATACTGTATGAATGCAACGGGGTTCAAATGACGTTAGTGAGTCTCTATATTTTGAAAAAATTGAACTTCTACGCTGATTATCGTTTCAGATGTTTTCAGAAAACGGTGCCGGGAATGTTTACCTCCACCTTACTTCTGGTACTATTAATATCGACTAGAGGCTACGTCAATAGATAAACGTGTCTCAAGAATACACTTATCTGATAAGACTGTACAGAGTTTGTCTCGGGGCGGCGCCTTGCTATTGAAACCTCCAATCATGATAATGAAACTTGCACGGACTCGAGGAAGAGTGGAAGCGGCCAACTTGGATTAGGGCCAGGCACATTACAGTCATTCGAATTCACCAACGTATTTGTAGGCATCTTTGTGAACATGATTGGGTAATGGTTCAACTTCGGTTGCTTGCAGTTTCCACATCTATCCGGCGATGATCCAGGTTCTCTCGTGACAGAGCCCCAACAAATGGGAGCTCGAGGTTGGTATTGCTAAAGCCCGAAGAATACAATCCGGTTGGGTCTTGAGGAGACGATATTGAATAAGAAGGAACGGCATTGATGGTCACTGGGGCACCATTTTTGAGACATCATATTGACTCGCCATTGTCCGGATTTTTGAAAATTCAGTCTGCGATTTGTAGCTCTCAGCACTCTCATTCAAAAGCTGTATCTCATAAATGAAAAGATTTCGATGGTGCTGACGTTCATTCATGGAAGTGTGGTCACACAGAGCTCCGAATGCACGCATACCGCGAGGATGTATGTCGAAGTGATTATGATATTGTTCTGCGGTACTATCTAGTATGCGTGCATGAATTGCCAATATTGCTTTTCCCCATTGAATCTTCGGCCGAGTCATGCAACTTCAACTTCCAGAATTTGAGGATGGTAGGTATCTGACGAAATGAAATAGTCTTTTTGCAAGGAAACAACATCCCAGACATTTTGTCTCCGTTTCTTTTTTCAAAGTCGCTATTTCCAGTCGGGGGTTAACAGAGGAATGAGTGCACCAGGGCACGATCGCGCGGCATATGTACCATGTGCCAAATTGTGAAGATAACGTTCAGATTTCATGACTTCAGAAACAAAGGTAGACAACATGGCATCATAGCGGTCGACTGCTTGCGAATTGAAGCATGTGTAGAAGAAGGATTCAACCTGATGCTGGTTGCCAGATATGGACCTGCACCGATCAAGATCAATTGTGACGTGCTGTGACCTATTGTGACCGAGGCTTTTGACTTTCCTCGAGCGACGAAACGACCTCGGAGATCTACCACGATCTGATGTGTACCACTACACTCACTTGATGTTCAACCGCTTCCCACTTGCTCAACTCACTTGGCGACATGTGGAAAAGGTGCTTGATCGTTGTATCTGTAGACCAGCTTGCATTTTGATACATATCTCGTTATCATGGAGCGATGGGCCACCCTAACTTCCAGATGGCACAATGTGGTCGCATCTTCCGAGTCATTGCCACCAAGTGTACTATGCACAACCACAAATTTTGCACGTCGATAACGAATGCGCTTCTCGTCCAAGCGACCCGCCTTGCAACGTGCTCACTCCTGACCTGTGCTTATTTTTACCCACCAGATTGCTCATTGAAGACGCTTCAAGGTTGTGTTCCAATGATCATCCATGTGTGACATATTCATATTTGTTGTCGCATGCCGTCGTCGGGTTCAGTGATACATACTTCAATTATTTTCCTCCAAACAACAGGATTATTCACTTCCACTCTTGGCCAGTGTTGCCAATGTACTTGCAACTTTTGCAACCAAACGTGTTGTCGGACCGAATCTTCACCGTCCTCCTACCGAAACATAACCGTCGTCTGTGACGATACAGGTTCGTTTTCTGTTCTTTTTGCATATTCCTTACTTTGCTTCTATCTAACACAAATTTCGATGAAGCTTACCCCACATAACCAATCAATTGTACCGAGCATTCGGGGGCCATTTCCCCGCAACTTCATCCCTCGACACTCACCTTCTCAAGTTGGATTTTTACTCCCTCACTCATCCGCATGGCAAGAATAGCAATCTAGTCACTCAAATCGTAAACGCCGATGGTTTCAAGACAATTTGCTGATTCGGTCGTATGACACCAACAAGGCCTTCCTTGGTGACCCTCGGCATGGTCATACTCAAGCTGCGCTCTAGCGTATTATAAAAAGAGGGGAGCCTTCAAACGCTCTGTATCTCTCAACTCTACCAGCGATGGCCTGGTCCTTTACGCTCCCAGTTGTACGACCTCGCGGTTTCTCTCCTTCCTCTGCTGACAAAGCTCTCAAAGCTGAACAGCAGGCGGCATACGTTAGAGACCTCTGGATTCTCATCGCAAGCGTCGTTGCGTTTCTGGCAGTGATACGTTTCACCCGTCTATTTTTCTCAATCATATTCAAGCATACCAATGTCTCATCGAAGAATATTCTGTCGACAGAGAAGGGTCCAGAAGACGTGCAACCTGGTAGAACTGGTAAAATATCTTTGAGACGCATCCCAGCCGCTCTCGCCTCCGGCTTCAAAGTCGTCGCATTTCGTTTGAACATCCCCATCGGCCCCGGGGACGTTGCTACTGTAACGGAACTTCTGTTCATTTTTGGATACATCATCACCATTTTTATTCTCTTGCTTGTTGACAGTAAGCTATTTTGTCTGCATATGAACTAACATCACTTATGACTGGTCTGTATTTAGCGGAGGGCCTAAACGATTGGTTTTTCGAAGATAGAGCTGCCCACTTTGCGTCATGCCAGCTTCCTTTGATTGTCGCTTTGGCAGGAAAGAACAACATCATCTCTTGTACGTAGAACCTTCTGCTATTCAATCGCCCACGCTGACATGAATTCTCAGTTCTCACTGGTATCGGGCATGAGAAAGTCGGTCTATTTTACACGTGACGTTTCGTCATACCTACTGATCTCGTTGTTGTAGCTGAACGTTCTCCATCGTGCAGCTGCACGGGTCTGTCTGATCTTATTGTGGATGCATGCTATCTGCCGCATCACTGGAGGGTGAGTATCACGATGTTTTCTCGTAATATCTAAAACTCATACTGCTTGCAGCTTGCCAGCGAAGTTCGATTTCAGTCATGGATGGATGCGTTGGGGACTCGCAGGTCTAATCGCTTTCACTCTTGCGACAATCCTCTCCCTAAGGCCTATCCGGAACATGGTCTTCGAGTTTTTCTTGGTTTCTCATATCATTCTTATTGCGTAAGTCCATCCCCACTATCGGTCGTTCTCTAAATTCTGACTACAATATTTACCAGAATATTTTTGGTCGGGGGTTATATCCATGCTCGAGATCCAGGGTAAGACATTTATCTATGTGTACATTATCCTCGCTCCTCAAACTGCTTCTAGTTTCGGAGACTACATTTGGCCAGCGCTGGTCGTTTGGGCATTTGACAGGGTCCTCCGATTTACTCGATTGCTTTGGAACAACCGCATGAGATTCTCCGGTCAACATTCGGGTTCAGTCGCAACCGTAGATCTCTTGTCAGAAGATACTGTTCGTCTTACCCTTCGTCGTCGGATGAACTGGAGACCGGGTCAACACGCATACGTCATTTTGCCTTCAGTCAGCGAACTTCCCACAGAAGCGCATCCATTTACCATCGCTAGCATCCCCCAAGCATTGGATGGAACATGTGGCCCAGACGAGAAGGATGTAGTCTTCCTTATCCGAGGGAGAAGTGGGTTCACCGGTCGGTTGCGGGATCAAGCAGCTGCCAACGGAAACCACACTGTACCAGCATTCATAGATGGTCCTTACGGGTGCCCTCCCAATTTGACTGGATTTTCAACATGCGTCTTGATTGCTGGTAAGCTCTGATTTCAACCCAAGTCGGTTAAACATACTCAACACTACTGTCAACAGGCGGTTCTGGTGTCTCATTCACTTTGCCTTTATTGTTGGATCTTGTCCAGTACGTATGCATTGAGCTGCGCAACTGTTGCTCACTAACCTAAACTAAATTATATGTAGCAAAGCACGGGCTAATAAGTCGTCGGCGAAGAAGATCGTATTCGTTTGGGCTGTTCGTGACTCAGGTTAGTATTCGAGATGCATGCATTGTCACGCGCCCTCATCGACACCGTCTTTCCAGAACATCTCAAGTGGATTTCTAAGTTGCTCACGGAAGCACTTGCAGCTGCGAGAAACACTCAACTGACCATCGACCCCCGCATCTATATCACTGGGCCGAAATGCCCCATCCCAGAAGTTCCTTCGCTGGATTACGCAGATAACTCGGGAAGTAGCACTCCAATGTCACCCATATCGGAAAAATCGTCAGATGAGAAAGCAGGTTTGCCCATCTATTCCGCTTTAAAAATATCACACGGTAGACCAAGTATATCTCGCATCCTCCAAGACGAGATATCAACGGCCCTGGGCTCTGTGTCTGTCAGTGGTACGTTGTGAGACTTTCATCCTATCCTCTACTACAACCTAAAGTCAACCTCATTGAACAGTGGCCGGCCCTACACCTCTCTCGCAAGCTGTTTCTCGTGTCCTATCCTCTGGTATCACTAGCCCTGTCAGTGTTATGAAAGGTGCACCATCGGTCTCCTTATTTGTGGAAACCTTCGGAATGGTGCACTGATAAACGAAGCGAGTATCATGCAAACGATTATCATGGATCTTATGGACTAGTGCTGGGTGCCAAATTAGTGGCATGCAGATGTTGTATCGGTAACAATATGTTGTTTTTATATCATAATCAAATGTGAGGTTATAAGTAGAGGCAAAAAACTGTATAGACTTTAGAACAGAAATGTGAATGTGACATTATTGTGGACCAACTGGCACTGTGCAGTTTTAATTTAGACGGAGTGATGCCTCCTCGTAAATGGAATTTGTCACACAATTATACTTCCTCGCGGGCACGTGGCACGAACGCAATGTTTTCAATCTTTCTGCTGTACTAAAGCACTTCGTTTTCTCCGCAATACCTCTTAGATTGTGCAAGCCACTTTCTTTTCACTTTTTCTTTTCTTTTTCTCTTCAGGTAGTACGGGATGGCTTCGACATCACCAGAGTGCGCCTTGAATCCAGTTGACACCAACGAAAGTATCATGCTGACTATACTTCCTTAGCACAATGCACCATTTTTCTCCCGACTTTCACGATGAATCTGAAGACGAAGAGTTTGTATATCCAGGAGCGGAGTCAGAGGCAGAACATGTTCCAGAAACGAATCAAACCCCTTCGCCGGTGGAAGAACAACGTGTCGTGCCCTCTACTCCCATTGAACCAGACCACGTCCATGTCTCCTCTCAGGCTAGTACTCCTGAGGTAGCTCATGGTAGCCCCATTCCAGTGCAACCAATATCGAACACTGCTCACCCCACTCCTGCTCAACTTGAAGCTTTGCATACTGCGGCTTCTTCGGGAAATTTGAAACAATTGCAGAGCCTGTTCAAAGACGCATTACAGAACGGCGAATTGGAGGCATTTGCGCTTTCAAATGATGCCTCACCTCGGACTGGGTTGACTGTTTTGCATGCCGCAGCTAGCAGAGGTTATCTGAATATTGTGAAGTGGCGTAAGTTCTCTCGTATCATTTCGTAATGAACTACTTGTGAACATCTGGCTAGTTATCGAGGAATGTGGTGCGATGCCAGATATAGAAGACAAGGAAGGAGAGGTCGGTCCCATCTCATTTATCTATCAAGCATGAAATGGAACTAAGCCCTTGGTAGACTGCATTACACAAAGCTTCTCTTCACGGGCACCTTCCTATCATAAAGTACCTTCTTCCTGACAGAGCAGATGTTCACGCACAAGATGCCGATGGTTGGACCGCGCTTCACAATGCTTGCTCAAAGGTATGCATATTATTGATTTGCTTGAATTAGTGGAGGTATTCAGCCACATTTATCAGGGGTATTTGGACATTGTACGGTGGCTTTGTGAAAGCGGTAATGCAACAGCCGAAGTTGATGGGTTGAGAGGAGTAGATATCAGAAGCAAGGGTGGTTGGACCCCTCTGAGTAAGCGTGTTACTCTATACTGTCAAATATCTATCTAATCCGTGCACATAGTGAATGCTTCCTCTAAGGGACATCTTCCAGTAGTTCTCTATCTGCTCACTAAACAACGCGCTGACCCTCTTGTAAGAAATAACTGGGGAGAAACTGCATACGACGCAGCTGCCGCTGTATTTGAAGTTTGGATTTGCGAGGTATGTACATATATGCCGTGTCCCTCTATGACAAGTGACACCCCAAACAGGTTTTGCAAAAAGCTGAAGCGGAAAGATGGCGCGGGACAACAGTACAATATAATTCGTTGGCTGTGCACACAACGGTCCCGCTTGTGCTATATGAGAACCAAAGGTTAGATATGCGGCTGAAGACTCTAGCAATGTCGGGTGGACGCCCCCGATTCTCAACTTCGGGACTTGGAAAACGTGGCCATCGTGCACCTTATGAGTTGAAGCTGCCTCAAGCAGATGACACAGGAAAGGAGACTCCCGCCTGGCGAAGTGATGTCCAATTACCTCTCCGTGACAATCCTTGGATACTTCCGAAGCCTGGAGCTAAGGATGGATCCTCTCTTGAGGGAGCTGAGAGGAGCCACTTTTGGCTGTAAGACATTTTCCTACTTTTCAGTTAACCTTCCTCTAATACCATTGTAGATCTGATTGGACGCTCGACGTGACTCACCCTGGAGTCGACGCCGAACATGGATGGCAATATGCTCACTCCTTTGATGATCCAGACGATGAATGGAGTTCCGAGCCTCCCCCTCAATTAGAGCGTCTTCTGTCGGGCAGTAGAGCAGTCGCGGCAGGTTTAAGCGGAAGTAGCTCCTCTTCAAGCAGCAGTAGCAGTCGTGCCGGTCCTAGTTCTCGCCCTAGTTCGACGCATGCACATCAATGGGTTCGCCGCCGCCGATGGGTTCGTGTCATGCGTCGGAGACTGGATATACCACCTCTGCCATATCTTCAACCAGACGGACTGATGTATCATCTTGACCCGGAAGGCGTGTTAATCCCTCAGCAAGAAGCCTCTCAGGACTTCGGTGGGGATGAAGGGCAGGAGCTTGGTGCTATGCCATCCTCCGGGTTATCTTCACAAGATTATGTCTCGCGTGCACGATATCTTGCTGGCACTCAATACGGTGATGCTGAATCTACTCATGCAACTTCCTCCGCTCTCGAGGTACGACGTGCGATAGCTAAACTAGAGCGCGCAACATCGGAGCTTAGGCAAGGAATATTCGGTATGTGGTATGATTGTACTCTTCTTGTTCACAGCTGATATTCTCCCAGGTGATGATGATTCCGAGCGCAGAACTCAAGCCGAAGTCCTTCTCAATGCATACAGCCGCGAACTCGAACGTCGTAGGCTTGCAGCGGGTGCACAAGGCATTCTAATCACAGATGATCGTACGTTGTCCTTTCATATCACCAACCTATCCGCCCTGACATCAACTCAACAGACGAGCTCGATGCAGAAGAAGACGATGACTCCGATGACGAATCATTTCACTATCCGGGCTCTTCGCCTGTCGACACCATCCGTCCGCCCTCAGTACGCTCAAGCAACACTGATTATTTCAACAGATCATCAACTCCCCGAGGACCAACAGATCTTACTCCTCACCTCTCTCAAGCGCCCGAGTTCCGTGTTCCAACTCATGAAGCACCTCAGAAAGTATTAACTCGTTGGACTCCTACACCACATCAACTCCATGCACAATGGGAACGCGATGACGCTGTCAGTCAATGCCGAGAATGTAGGCGAAGGTTCAGTTTCCTCAATCGCAGAGTAAGTTCGTTCGCTAGTACTCCATACTCCTTACTGACTTGCACGTTTTCAGCATGTAAGCACCACTTTTTCGAAATTATAGTATCTTCTATCTAAACTTTCACAGCATTGCCGCAGATGTGGTCGCATTTTTTGTGATCGTTGCTCTTCTTACAGAGCTCTGTTGGATCCGTCAGAAATTATTCAAGACCCTGCTTTCCCCGAGCCCGCCAACACTGCGTCTTCCCAGCGAATCTGTCTGGGGTGTCACGAGGAACTGACCGCAATTGTGCCGAGTGGTTTGCATGCCTCGCGAACCAATTCTATGGAACGTATCATTCTCGACCAGAGACATCTTTCTATCCCTAGTCCTAACGCTGAGACAAGTTCTCAAATCAGTGATTTGGCCGAGTGAGTACCCATCATGTCTTTGTTCCTCATAGTATACTCAACAATTCGTAGATGCCCTGTTTGTAACACGAATCTGGCTGAGCTGGGCTCGCCTGCTCAACAGGAGGCTCATGTCAGGAATTGTTTGGAAGGCGGCAGTGGATCATCCCCTCAACCTCCAAAGTACCTTGTTTATAAACTCCCTCCGGTCAGCGCCTTGATTGGTACAGAATGTGTCATCTGCTTGGAGGAATTCGTCGAAGGTAGGTCATGAAAGCCCCCAAAAGTCTGCTCAAATATACTAACTTTGTTGTAGGATCGGCTGTCGCTAGATTAAGCTGCTTGTGTACCTTCCACAATGGTTTGTCTATTCTTCAATTCTATATCTCTCAAGTGTTGATCTGTCTTTTGCAGCTTGCTTATCGTCTTGGCTTCAACGAGGCAGGAGCTGTCCTGTCCACGCACGATGATTATCCCGAAAGTTCACGCATCTTCATGACATTATGCCTTGTTTATGATGTATACAGGAATGGATGCTAATGTTACATATTAGTTTGGATTTGGTTATATACCTACAATCTGGATACAATTCTACTTCATACAAGATTAATCTCCGTCATTTGGCTCATAAAATATGTTATGAGCGATTCGAGAATCGTCGATACGTATGATATCGGATATGTCTTCGTAGTCTGGTTCAACAATATCTTGTCCCTTTCTGCCGTCATCTTGATCATCCTCAAACCAGCCAGCAGGATCTTCGTCGTCATCCTCATCGAAATCAGAGTCATCTTCGATGTCAGAATCCGTCGGTTTGTAGTTTCTGCGGCAATGCGAATGAAAACATTAGAAACCCAAGACATGTATCAAACGAGCTATAGAGACTTACAAGAAAGCCATCATCCTAGCATTCTTCTCCTGGTGTGTTAGTATTTCTCCCTTGATTGGTAAACCCATTCGTCGCTTTCTTTCCAAGGCCTCTTCCTGACGTTTCTTGTCAATAGCATGAGCTTCCTGTTCAATTCTCACAGCATCTTGAAATGTGAAATCTGAACCATTATGAGTGTTGGGTATTTGAGCCGACTTTATGAGCGGGGGAGCGGGGGATTGAAACACATACATCATCGATCAGTATGAATGTTCTTGAGCTGTAGACAAAAGTGAAGGAGTAACGTACAAATCGATTGAGGATACGCCGTTTAGTTTCAACAGTACTACTTGGAGTTGGAGGATCTTCAACATCAACATTCATGTCATCTTCTCCCTTGATGTTGGTACGTCTAAGTAGAGTCTGAATGATGTCCACGCCCACAAGATCGATTAAACGAGCTTCAATAGCTGCTTGCTCTGCAGTAATCCGCGGAACATACGTGGCTGTAGATGATGCCCTAACAAAAGGATTGTTCATTGATCAATAAATCTATCCGAGATGTTCAAGTTGAAGAACATAACATACGGTTGCGATAAAATCTTAGCATTCCTAACATGAAGGTCTTGTAACTCCCTTACTGTCAAGGTTTTTATATCGCGTGGTTTTGGTTTCGAAGGTAGGAAGCCGTGAGGGACTTGAGGTTTGGGTCTTGTTCGAACAGGGGATGTCCTGGACGACATTGTTGGTTACAAAAACCGAGGAGGATATGAGTTGGAGGATATTGGGAAGATTGTTGAGATGAGTGGCTTGTAGTTGAATGAAAGCAGGCTTTATATATGTATAGCAGGGACGGGTTTGTGGTGTGGATTTGTCGTGTTCAGTTTCTGTTCCGCATCAGGCACTGGCGTATGATGCCATTCTACTTCCGGCTACTGAACCAAGGCCAGCCATCTTTGGACAACTCTCTATTGTACACTGCGCAGATACAACAACAAAACTACGAAAACTACGATGACAACGCAATGCGAGTGGCAATGCTCTCAACAATAATACTCTTACAACTACAGATACAGATAGACAGCTACATTTCCAACTTCCCTCACTGCGTTGTTCACGAGAACATATCACGCTGCCAACCACTCTAGTTAGCAAAGTCAAAAGGTGGCTGACAATAGAACACTCACTGATCCTGGAGGGGGGAATTCATCATTATCTGGTTCAAACATATTTCCTCCACCGGGCAACCTCGGATTCCTCCTTCCTGGGAAGGGTCCTCCTGGCTGAGGACCTAAACCAGGACCAACAGGGTCAAACCTTGCACCAGGAGGAGCCCCTAATGGAGGGAGATATCCATCGCCACCCCATGGGCCACGTCCTCCTGGTCCCTGTCCTCGCATACCCGGACCAAAGATGGGATGATAGGGACCTACGATCATCCCGTCCCCATTGCTATCTGGGAATAAAGAAGGAGGCGCGAATGGGTTACGGGGGAAAGGCTCGAGATCACGGCGACCAATCTCCAAAGGGTTATTAAAAGGCCCAACATCAGGCTGTTCAGGTGCAAAAGGAGGTTGCACTGGTTGTGGTTGTGGATTGAAAGGTTGAGGCGGAGGTTGAGGTGCTCTTGATGAACTAGCTGTGTCAGCGGACCCTGATTCTGTATACCCTTCTTTACGGAGACCAGGAATTAGTTTCTGCACAATCGCGAGTTGAAACTGCGACATGAGGTCTGTGACCCTATTGGAGGAAATAAATCCATGAATAAGTGGTTGGTCGGAAGATGCAGTATCATGAGGGAAGAACGACGGTGAAGTGAAATCGCTGGTGGATATATCAAGAGTCGCAGTTTTCTCTGTCTACAAAATTACAAAAAATTACAATCAGGGAGACTTCACGTTTAAAAAGTGATATCTGCGCACTTCGAGCGCGATTGCATTGACTATGGTTCGGCTACCTAGCTTGGTGACTTTAAGGACAAATTGGAGACTGCTCTGTTCGTGTTTATATCTGAAGATGTATATGGCAGGCCCATGAGCATTCCACTGTTCGGGAAGATTGCTCTCCTCCCCCGAGATGTTTACTCCAGAAGAATCGTCGATACCAATCAACCTGAATCCCAATATCACCATCGCAGTATGAAACAGCGAAGCGAGCGCATCATAAGGTGTCTGGAGTGATTTGTTAGAAGAAGGCAAATGTTTTGGAATGCTAGCTAGAATTGCAGCAGGGTCGAGGATGTTGCGACTCATGGTGGTGGATGTTAGAGTGCAGATCCCTCTGAATCTCAGATATAAGCAGACGTAATTGGCTTCCTATTGAAGGAGAAAGCCAAATACGAGCATACAAATCTTCTAAGACTGCAGGTAATGAATCACACAGTTCACTGTTCAGACGGACTTCAGATAAGTTCACAAGCTGTGACTAGTCACTACGCTCATGTCCAACTACTGCAACATAGATATTTCAACACGAGCCTCATGTTGGCACTGTGGAACATAACCTCGAGTCGGAGTCATGTGATGACTACACAAAGGTATTATGTGGGCGTCTGACGAGAGACTGACTTGAACAGCAACTTTTACTTGATACCTCCTCATCTTCTTCTCTCCGTCTACTGGCAACCCGCAAGCTTGTAATGCCTAGAAGAGACAGGTCGTATTCTCCGGATAGTTCTAATAAGAGGGTAAGACCTTCTCACCGCTCTTCACCGCGGTCCCCGTCGCCAACCAGGCGCAATTCCCAAAGACCCCCCAGATCGAGGTACGACGACGACAGAGACCACAGAGACCGGGACAGAGAACGAGACAGAGAAAGGGATAAAGAAAGAGACCGCGATAGGGACAGAGATAGAGATAGAGACCGGGAACGAGAACGAGAACGACCTCGGGACAGATATCGCGACGACAGGTATCGAGACGACAGACGACGAGATTACCCTCACGATAGAAGGGACGACCGCAGACGCTCACTTTCTAGAGACCGCAGGGATAGAGATCGACAACCACCCACACCACCTCGCGCTCAACCTCAACCGGAACCAACACCAGCAGCACCACCTCCAATTGAAGATGAAAAATTGAAGGCGAAACGTGCTAAATTGGAAGCATGGAAGAAGGAACGTGAGGCAAAGAAAGCCCTCGACGAAGCGAAGGCCAAGGCTATGGCTTTAGCAGGGAAATCCGCCCCAGGTGAGTGTTTTCAATGTATTCGAGTTTTACTATGATTTCACACCACTTGATCCAATGTCAATTAGTACCCGCCACCCCTTCAAAGCCAACGGGTCAACTAAATCGCGCAGCCTTAGGCGGTTTGGGTCTCAAAGGTTTACCATTAAAACCTGAATTGCTCAAGACAACGGCTGCGGCTATGGACGACTCCGAGGAAACTAAGCGCAAACTTCAGAAGCTAGATTTGCCTGAAGTTGACATGACCTTAACCGAGACAAGCGTCGGCGATCTTGAAGTCGATGATGATGATGAAGATACGAATGACGCAAAAATTGGCACAGCAATGGATGAGGATGAGGACGAGATTGACCCATTGGATGCATATATGAGTGGTGTAAAAGAGGAAGTGAAGAAGGTTAATATGGAAGACATGAAGAAAATGCAGACGAACGGGAATGGGAAGGGTCGGATGGATGATCGTATGGCAGACGATGCTGAGGATGAGTACGCTGAAGGAGCAGTCGATGAATTGGATGCGACTGAACTCAACCCGGAAGATATACTTGCTCTTGCTGCAAAGAAAGCTAAAAAGAAAGATTTGGCTGCCGTGGATCATGCGAGAGTCAACTATGAACCTTTCCGGAAAGAGTTCTATATTCCCCCACCTGATATCGCTGAAATGACTGACGAAGAGGCTGATCTTCTACGTCTGGAGTTAGATGGTATCAAGATTCGTGGTGTCGACTGTCCTAGGCCAGTCACCAAATGGAGCCATTTTGGACTGCCAGCCAGCTGGTAAGTCGTGCTCACTTGGGTATGAAGGTACATGCTAACTTTTCCTCTCTTCTGTTAGCCTCGACGTTATCAAGAAGCTGAACTATACTGCTCCAACACCAATTCAGGCTCAAGCCATCCCTGCGATTATGTCTGGACGAGATGTGATAGGTGTTGCAAAGACAGGGTCAGGAAAAACGATTGCATTCCTTCTACCCATGTTTAGACATATCAAAGACCAACGCCCGCTTGAACAAATGGAAGGTCCGGTTGCTGTTGTTATGACCCCTACTCGTGAGCTAGCAGTTCAAATTCACAGAGAATGCAAGCCGTTCTTAAGAGTGCTCGGTTTACGGGTAAGTCTTGGAAATAGTACTCATTATAACCTTCTGATCCTGTTCAATTTCAGGCTGTCTGTGCTTATGGAGGTTCGCCGATAAAAGACCAGATTGCGGAAATGAAGAAGGGAGCAGAAATCATTGTATGCACCCCTGGTCGCATGATTGACCTTCTGACTGCCAACTCAGGTCGAGTCACCAACCTCAAACGGGTGACCTATCTTGTCCTTGACGAAGCGGATCGCATGTTTGACATGGGATTCGAGCCACAAGTTATGAAAATTGTCAACAACATTCGTCCGGATCGACAGACAGTACTTTTCTCCGCTACATTCCCCAAACAGATGGATTCTCTCGCTCGTAAAATTTTGAGGAAACCCCTTGAAATTACAGTGGGCGGACGATCCGTCGTTGCGGCAGAAATTGAACAAATTGTGGAAGTTCGTGAAGAAGACAGCAAGTTCAATCGCCTTTTGGAAATTCTAGGACAAACGTACAATGAGGATCCGGAATGCCGAACTCTCATTTTTGTCGATCGACAAGAAGCTGCTGACAATTTACTGAGGGAACTTATGCGCAAAGGTTATCTCTGTATGTCGCTTCACGGTGGCAAAGACCAAGTTGATCGTGACTCTACTATTGCCGACTTCAAGGCTGGCGTGGTGCCCATCGTTATCGCGACTTCAGTCGCAGCCAGAGGTCTTGATGTTAAACAACTCAAGCTTGTCATCAATTTCGACGCGCCCAATCACATGGAGGATTACGTCCATCGAGCAGGTCGGACAGGTCGTGCGGGCAACAAAGGGACATGTGTTACATTCATTACTCCAGAACAAGATAGGTATTCTGTCGATATATACCGAGCTCTAAAAGCTAGTGAAGTCGCAGTTCCAAAAGATCTCGAGGAGTTGGCAAATGGTACGTTTGATTGTTATCACACACAAGGTTGACACACTTACATAAACATTTCTTTCAGGATTCCTCGAGAAAGTCAAATCTGGTAAAGCAAAGGTTGCAGGCTCAGGATTTGGTGGCAAAGGTCTTGATCGTCTCGACCAAGAACGAGACGCTAAAGAGAAGGCAGAGCGCAAGGCATACGGAGAACCAGAGGATGAGAAGGCTGTTGAGGAGCCATCCAAGACGACTGCTGCTGCCGCTACAACCACAGATGATATGACCTTCGGTAACTTCAAGGTCGAAGTCAAACGGGGACCTGCCCCAGATTCATCCAAGGGACAATTGGGTGTCGCAGGAGCAGCAGCCGCTGCTCGACGTCTTGCTCAAGCCAAGGAGGAAGAAAAGATTCAGAACTCGCTCCGTGCTGCGGAAGAGGCTGCTGCTCGAGCTGGTAAAGATACCGCAGCTCATAAGCAAGCTACCAGTGTAGTCGCGAAGTTGAACGCGCAGTTGAGAGCACATAAACTTGTTGCTCAATCCCAGCTACAGCATGAGGATCTTTCGAAGAAGAATAGTACTACTGCTACTTCAGATTCCACAGAATTCCATGCCATCATACCTATCAACGACTACCCTCAAAAAGCTCGGTGGAGGGTTACCAACAAAGAGACTATGGTTCAGGTTAGCACTCTTCATTGTCGAGATGTTTGTGCTTGCTGAAAGAACTCCCTTTTATTACAGCTTATCGATATGACTGGTGCCTCTGTTACCAACAAAGGTGAGTACTCATTGTTGGTCCAATTTGACAGACTATTGATGACTGTTCGAAGGTATCTACTATGAATCTGGCAAAGAGCCACCCGTGGAGGGCCCTCCCAAGCTTCATCTTCTCATTGAGTCGAACGAGGAATGGAGAGTGAGTAATTTTTATGTTTTTGATGATAACAGTAAACTCAATTTGTTTACAGGTGGAACAAGCTGTTCGCGAAATCAAACGTCTTCTCATCGAGGCATCTGCAGCTGCTTTACAGGCTGAGATGCGCAATCCAACCGCAACGGCTGGAAGATACAGTGTTGTATAATCTTGATACCAACGGGCTCATACTGTATTGTAATCTTTGTGCTATTCGCCACAATCTAATTTTGCTCGCCAACTTCGGATAGTCAGTCCAATTTGCCACAACAGACAGTTGAGAATTGTGAGGAGGTCATGAAGAGACAATACAAGCGAAAAAATACACAGCACAATTTCGAAACAAAACTCATCGACCGAGACCATAACCTCTCGACTTCCCACTGCTAGAACCTAAACCATCACTGACGCCACGAACTCTTCTCTCTACATCGGTTACCTTGGATTCAACCTCCTTGACAGCACCATCGATCCATTGTAAGCTCTCCAAATGACTGCTCAGAATTTGAGCAATTTGCGTCATGGGATCTTCACTGGGGTTCGTTTTTGCGTTTTCATCTTCTGATAATGTGTTGACAGACTCGATCATCTGAACTAATGATTGCGATAGGTCATCAAGTTGACCATGAAGGTCAGTGGCGAGCATGTAACTTGTAGATAAAAAAAAAAGAAAGTCAGCTTAATGTACCTTCAGTATTGGAGAAAGACGACCGACTTTTTATCACGTTCCGTGTCAGCAGGACCAGTGTCCAAAGCTCTCAAATTTCCACCTTGACCCCCAAGCAGCTCCTGAGTCGTCTTCTCGTATGCTTCAAGAGTTGACGAAAGATCCTTTTGCTGCTGCTCAATAAGATCGATCGATTGATCAATGTCATCCTGTTCTCTTTCGGCTGCTAATACAGCATTATACAATGCAGCAAGCTGTGATTGATGAGTTATGAGCCTGATTATTCAAATAGAGTCAAAAGAGGTGCTCACATTATTGCCGTTTTCAACAAGTGAACGATCCCATGCTGAGACTTCACTCGCGAATTTATTGAATTCTCGTACTTGGACCTCAAGGTCAGTCGACCAACGATTCACAATTTCTTCAATAGTCTTCCCTCTAAGCATCGAAGGGGGAGGTACAGATATTGCAGACGAAGTCGTAGTCGGGGCAGCATTCGCATTGGATGAGGTCGTCGCTGTAGGTGCGCCGGGCGCATTCGCAGCTGCAGGGATGTGTTAAATCATTACGAAGAATGTACAAGAACGTGGCTGACCTGGTGTAGTTGCGGGCTTGCTACCGAACGCAGATGTAGCACCCGTTGATGTAGATGCTATGACGAGAAGAGATGAGAAAACGGAGAAAAATCCAAAGGGTCTATATGATTTACTCACTTGCAGGGGTATCTTTCTTTTCAGTAGATGTTGTAGTAGATGTCGCAGGAGTTGGTGTAGCTGCCGCCGCTGGCTTGGTGCCGAAAAGACCAAATGGCGAAGGTGCTAACAGTAGGAAATATTGGTTATGATTTTATTCATTTGACATACACCAACGTACCTGGATTAACAGTGGAAGAATCTTTCTTTTCCTCTGGCTTAGATGTGCTCGGCGGTTGCCCGAAAAAGTTGCTTGGGGCAGTTGAAGCAGCTAGGGTTTAAATATGAGAATAGAGTAAGCATACAATTTCTAATGTTGAAGTTACCTGGGGTAGCCGATGTGCCACCAGAGGCACCTGCATCTTTGTTGCCACCGAGATTAAATGCGGGCAAGGTAGGAGGGGCGGGTGCTGTGGAACCTGCAGGAGCATCTGGTTTCTTACCAAAAAGACCACCACCGAAAGCCGATCCTGCTGTTGATGTTGATGAAGCTTCGGCAGGTTTTGGTGCGGTGTTAAAAAGATTTGGTGTAGGCGTAGAACCTATGACATAGTTAAGTCTCTGGTGTTGATATATTTCTGAAAGAGAGGAATTCACCACTCGCAGGAGCTGCAGTTCCGCTTCCACCACCGAATACTGTACACAAACAAAGTCAACATTGAGGATAGGGATGATCGTGAATCCTACTTACGACCCGATGTTGGTGGTTTATTAGAATTATCAGCATTTGTTGTCTGTCCACCAAATAATCCACCACCAGAAGGAGCAGCAGAACCGCCGAAAAATGAGTTTGTAGGTCCAGTTGTAGGAGTAGCAGAAGGTGTTGGAGTCTGTCCAGCAGGTTTCGCCCCAAACCCTGAAAATAGACCGGAGCTGGGGGTTGATGTATTTCCTGTAGTTGCAGCAGGAGTGGATGATGGAGCGGCAGGCCCTTGTCCAAAGAGACTACCTGAGGCAGGCGCGGTGCCAGATCCTAGTCCGAAAGCACTGGTCTTTGGCGCGCCACCAAATAGACCAGTGGAAGGCGCAGGTGTTGTCCCTGTAGCTGCTGGTGTTGATCCAAACAAGCCTGTACTAGATCCTGTTTGTGTGCTTCCAAATGCTGAAGTACCTGTTGCAGGCGTCGTCGTAGGGGCAGATCCAAACGCGCTAGTACCTGCTGGTTTAGCTGAAAGGCTGTTAGCTCTTCATACAGATTATATACCAGTGGACTGACCAGTAAAAGGAGAAGTACCGAAAGCACTTCCTCCGCTTGTCGTCCCTGTATTCCCTGCCGGGTTTGCACCAAATAGTCCTCCACCGAAAGGTGTGCTTGAATTGGTATTGTTATTTTGTGAATTCCCAAAGATGCCGCCAGATGTGCTACCAGCGGCACCTGTTGTATTTCCAAACATTTTCTAAATGTCTGTATCCAAGGATATTAAAGTAGAGCGTGGATACAGGGAAGGCGGAGGCGAAGGACGGTGAATGGAATGAGATAGTAGTAGAATGAAGTTGAATGGTTAGAGCGCTAACATTCTCTGAAGACGCGTTCGACATAAAAGGAAGATGTGAGACACGAGTGTACTGACCGCCAGCGAGCTCGAGCTGGCAGTTTCAATTCTGAATTGGACTTACAAGAACAAGAACAACGTATGTCGCTAGATACGAAAGAATTTGCTTCAGAATCCTTTGAAAAGCTCTTTGTTCCAAGGTCAGTGTATATTTCCTCAACAACATTCTGTCGAAATAACGCAACGTGTAGCGTGGAAGAGGACGACCTCTATTTCCTCAGGGTCTCCTCAACATCATCAGGCAAAGTGCCGCCAGGGTGGACACAGTACACACACCCTCAGGGATGGGTATACTTCCGACACGATAGATACCGTATCGTTACGGATGAAGACATACGTGACCTCAAACATCACGCCAAAATAATCTCTCTCTGTGAACGCGTGAATACGACTCCTCAAGAATTCCATGAATGCTGCATGATAGGTTCAGCAGATATACCTCTTCTCTTGTATATCAATCATGCACAATGCATAGCAAGCTATGACTATGATCATATCATAAAACAACCTACTCCTCTTGCATTCGATCTCCCTCTGCGTGAGTATCATGTGGATATCTGTACATGTCTAGATCTTAATGTTTACTGATGATTCATCAAAGTGATTCGGAGTAGAAGGATGTATTACAACTATCTTCAACATCACCCAACTCATCAATCTGTACACTCATATACAGTTATAGAGGCTTTGGATGCTGTCAAAGGATATCTGCTAGGTCTTCAATCTCTTCTTCCTAGTATGCCTCCACTAGCTGATAGTATATTAAGACCATCTTGTCTCAGGTTCTAAAATAGAGACACCATTCTCTAAATCAGAATGTGGGGATCTTATGCAAATGCTGCAGGTCATCAGAGGTAAAGAAAAACTAGGCAGATGAGTCTGGATATACTGACATCATAGACTCAAGATCACCCTGAAGATACATCCCCGTCTGCGACGTCCTTTGTTGCTTGGCTCCTCAAAGTCGTCTGTGAGTGACCAATCATGATTTATATGAACTGTGGCTATAGTTTTCGCCAGATATTTTTCGACATCGTTCGAAACATTGCCGCTACACCAAGAAGGAATTCACAGAAATGCAAGAGAAGCAGAATCGACCTCCCAAGACCATCCAGCTGCCTAAATTCATGGAGCTCATGCTGTCTTTCGTTATTAACGTACCTTTTTTCGGTATACCAAAAACTTACTTGGAACATACCAAGATAGCCAGTGAATTTCGTGGTCGCTTGGATGATTTGCAGAGAACATGGGAGAGGTATACATCGCAATTAACAAGAGAATATTCCGACTTTGTGCTTGCGGTAAGTCTTATTTTTCATGATGACGAGACGACGAATTTTTTCGACTTTTCATTCTGACATTACGGATTTTCTTCGTCAGTCTACTGTGTTACTCTCGTGAGCATTCAAGGTGTCTACCGCAAGCTCGGGTTTCAATTGACCTTTCACACAGAGCTACGATGGGGTTTCTGGCTGTGCCTGATATTGAGCAAGTAGCCAAAGCTCTTGGTATCATTTCTGTTTTCGCGTCACTTTGTAGCATCGCTATTGGCGTGTTTTTCATATGGAGACATCATCGACCCGTTCCTTCGTCGACCACGGTACGTCTAAATGGTATCTTCAAGGCTAGCCACTACTTGACTGACTCGGACAATTTTCATAGATGGCGTATATTCACAATGCTAGAAATAATATATTCGGTTTACCTGGACACGCAGTACTATTAAGCTTACCTCCTGCTTTTCTCGTCTGGTCAATCATAACATTCGCTGCTGCGGTATTAGCATATACCTTGCAGAATATATCTGTCAATAGTATCAGTATATGGATTGCTGTTTCTCTAGTTGTGACATTCTTTCTACTTCTCATCATTGGTTTGTTCATCTTCTCGAATATATGGGGATGGAGACGAAAAAGTTTATGGCCGACTTGGTGACATCAGGATGTATATCCATCTTTTTCTGCTATCATGTATTCCCCTGTTATATTGGCCGGATGTAAATTATTGTACAAAGTTACCAGAATGAAATGTGTAATGATACAACCAAACAGCAGAGGCTAGATTTCATCGTCTTGCTCAGCGGATAGTGCTGGAGGCCTTTCAAGCGTAATGTCCAGCTTTTCAGCCAGTTTTACAATCTCTGCTTCCACCTTTGAGATCTTTTCTCGTCTGAAGAACGAAAAAAAATTGTTAGAATGCGATTGCGAAAAAGCAAGGACGGAAGAAGTACTCACTCTGCACGGGATCGTTTCCCAAACTCAAACGCTTGTGATGGACCGATAGTTTGAGTACCCTCTGAAAGACGTTTCTTCAATCTTTTCTCCTTCTCATTGAGTTCTTTGAGATTCGGTAGTAGACGATCAAGCTCCTTGCGTAACTAATCACAAAAAATCAGGTCAAATATATGAGGCGCAAAAATGAAACACATAAACATACCAATCCTGTTCTTGTAGTAAACGAATCCTGGTCATACCTCGCAACACCAGTAACTTCTTCCTTCATTCGCCTCAACTCTTCAAACCATTTCGATTCATGCTCACTCAAGTCGGGTGAAGCACTCTTCATCAACCCTTTCAGGATTTTATCCTCTCTGCTCAACAACTCTTTCTGGCTCTCCTTCACATTTTGAATCTTCTCCCTTGTCTTATCTTGCCTCTCCTTCTGCAATTTCCCGATCAACTCCATCATTTCCTGACATTTCCGTTGCTGTCGAGCAAACTCCTGTTCCTGGAGAGAGACCCTAAGCATTGCAGCTCTATAAGCCAGTTGAACTTCTCGAACTTGTTGCATAAACTTTTCGTATAGAGAGGCCAAATATCGAAGTGTATCTGGTGTTAACTGGAATTCGGCCTTTGGGTCATGACCAGGAGGGAGGGAAAGTTTGGGATTAAACGGTAGACCTGAAGGACGGGATAGAGATGCTGGAGGAGAATATGGTTCAACGAGAAGAGACACATAAGCACGAGGGGTGTCGGGTGTATCTTTGATCATTTTCTGTGATTCTGCAAGGACTGTCTTGTCATTCTTGGGCTCCTCGGGAGAAGGATAGATGGAATCAGAAGTGAGAGTCAGAGGAAAAGTCGTTACTCGCATCGCAGAGGTGAGAATGAAGATACTGTAAGTGAGATATACGTCGTTTGGAACTGCAACCCCGATGACAGGATTAGAACATCTGTTGAAAAGAGTTTAGTAAAATGGTGCTGGATGTCATAGGTGAGCAAAGATGAACGCACTTTCGCTCGACGGAAAAAGTTGTCAAAAGCGGTTGCACAACGACGCTTCCTGAGTTACCCAAAGCTGTGACGAGACCATCCTCAGTTCCGTCATTACTATTATCATCTCTCAGTGCTGCAGCGAGATTGCGCAATAGAGGCCCTAACAGTAACGCGTGAACGCCGAAAGCATGGTAGACATAGACAGTCTCGTCTTGGATGGGATCTCGGAGAAATACAGGGTGATTTCCTTGCAGTAACTCCTTGGCTGATGATCTCGATAAGTTAAAAACAAGACCAAGGTCGATCGTTTCATAGACTGCTAGCATAGGTAAATCATTGTTAACGTGCTAGAAAGGAATATTGTCAGGTATTGAGATGCCAAACAAAATTAAGATGAACATACGCCTCTGTGCTCCCATTTCGCTTCAACCTTTTCTACGTCGAGACAAATATCCACTTTCCCATCTTTCGAGGTTATAAGAACAACACCAAGGCGCTCTGTCTCGCCGTCGCTCTCCTCATCGTCATTGGTGCCAAAAGTAAGATATGTTATGTCTGTGGCATCAACGCCTTCACTTCCATCTAGCTCTCTTGGGGATGGTTGCAATAAGAATGGGCCTTGCCGAATTGGCTTGCTTTTGATAGTTGTTGGGGGGTGCATGTTGATAGCGCGAGGAGCCGCAGGAAAAGCAGTTCCAGGAGGGAGTTGCTTAAGTAAAGCGGATACATATCTATGCTGATAATCATAGAGAGTATTGAGGCTACTTGATGTACCGCCTTCAAGGTGCGACTGAGAAAGGTATTCTTGTTTAGCGTGAACGAAGCAATCAAGAGCGTGGATGTAAGACGAAGGCACTGAGCTGCAGACGATATGAGCATTCGATGACAATACAACGTCCTTTGGGAACTCACGCATTCTGCGGCATGTACGGGCTAATAGCGTAGATGTCACCGCTCTTCATCAAGGCATAAACACTCAGAGGTCCCCAATCAGCATTCCCTTTTCCCAGTGTAAATGATACAACTTCGCGTTCTGTAGGATCCTCCGCCACAAACGATTTGGACTTCTTCTCAGGAACAAAGGATAGCACTTGTTGCGGTTCTTCAGTATCCAGGGCAATGTCATATTCCCTATGTACCCAGTTCGGAATCACGTAGGCTACACTTCATGCGATGTAGTGAACATACCGAAGTTTCCCATCTACCGTCATTACAAGCAAAGTTGTTCCTCCTTGGCCCCAAGGATGCCATTCAATTTTGGCTATTGGCGGTGAACTTTGTGCAGCGTGATAATATTGTCCAATCTGAATAGATCTACAACAACTTAGTCTCCACTCAGATATTATAGCCGATATTACTCACTTGCATTCTACAGCCGTCGGGACTAGCTTTGTAAAACCAGAACGAGGCAACACAATGACTGCCACTTGAAAGGCCCCCGCAATAGCTAACAGCTTTGCATTTGGATTTAACGCCATCGTATGAATCTCAAAGCTGACGTTAGGTGTATTTAGAATCTAGATTTGATATGGTAAGTCTACTATACGCTGTCTATGAGGAAATAAGGGACATGCACACTTTGTATGCCTTTCCACCACTTTTCGACAATTTCGAATCTCCTAACGGTGCTATTCGAACTTCGCTTCCAGATGCAACAATAAGGTCGGACTCTCGTATAATCATGACTTGACGACGTCCAGAAGGTGTTGGTCCATCGTCAACTGGATCCAAATCCGAGGTGAAATTGGGCAAAGTGTTCATGGAGAGCTCCAATGCAACTTCTCCTTTTCCAGCAGGGCCAGCTACGCTTTTTGGCAATGAAAGTACAGGGTGATCCTTGAGGAATGCATTCCAGTCTTCTTCTGCGTCCATGCTGGCAGCGAAATCGACCAGTGAGTAGAAAGGGTGAACAAAGAAAGTAGACTTAGACGAAAACAAATCCACTGACCGCGACACGGTCATACGCGTGTCTAGGAAGGGAAATCTATTCCCACGTGTGCATGCGCGTCGTAAACCTGGCTTGCGCGTCCTAAACGCTACTTTGTACCTTGTCTCCGCCGTCTCAACTCTACTCTCTACCTACATCTACCCAACGATCATCCAAACATGACTTCTATTGGTACTGGTTACGATTTATCTGCCAGTACATATTCACCCGACGGTCGTATCTTCCAGGTTCGCACGATCAGTCTTACAATTCACGGTAGCTAATTTAATGATCTTGGTTTAGGTCGAGTATGCAAACAAAGCTGTTGAGAACTCAGGGTGAGACTTGATCCTATATTCAACTTCAGAATCGTATAATGAACAGACCCTCCTTTCATTTCTAGAACTGTAATCGGTTTGAAAGTGAAGGATGGAATCGTTTTTGCCGTAGAGAAACTCATTCACTCGAAGTTGCTGGTACCCGAGGCGAATAAACGAATACAAACAATTGACAGACATATTGGGATGGTAAGTAATGTAATTACGTGCAACATTCTATCTATTGACTATGCATAAATATATCTAGGCTACTGCTGGATATTTAGCAGATGGACGACAAATAGCAAACAGAGCGAGAGATGAGGCCTCCAATTATCGTGAAACCTATCGTACACCCCCACCATTGACTGTATGTTTCCTTCCATCCAGCTTTCCAGAAGTGATCAATGACATTTCATGTTATAGGAACTCGTAACTCGATTGAGACTTTACGTCCAGGCGTATACCTTGTACTCGAGTGTTCGACCATTTGGATGCAGTACTGTGATTGGAGCAATTGACAAGAACGGTCCATCTCTATATGTTGTTGAACCAAGTGGCATTGCATATGTCAGTTTCTTTTGCGAGTAACCCATACAAGATGCTAAACTCTTGCACTATACAGGGCTACAATGGAGCGGCAGTGGGAAAAGGTCGTCAGCTTGCAAAGACAGAGCTTGAAAAACTCAAGTTATCCGAACTAACCACAAGAGAAGCTGTGTTTGAGGCAGCAAGAATGTAAGCGCATTCATACATTGACATTCTGACATGGGCTAATATTACCACTAGCATCTATCTTGTACATGACGATGCGAAAGAGAAAGAATTCGAGCTGGAGATGTCATGGATCGGCGATGAATCAGGTGGAATTCATTTACCTGTTCCTAAAGACCTTCACCAAGAGGCTGAACAGAAAGCCAAAGACGCGCTGGAGAACTTCGACTAATTTCTGCATGCATGTACTGTATGATTTCGTATCGGACTATTGTGTATTCTGTGATTTACCTTTCTTCTTTCTGCCATATCATGCATCATGCATCATAAACGCGTCAAACGATACGAGTTGACAAAATGAAATGAAAATGTACAGTACAAAGACAAAATTACACGATCTGCTCTAGCTCTCTTGCATATGAGAGGTTTGCAGCGATGAGCTTCTCTTTAGGTATCTCAATCTTCTCCTCACCCTTCTTTGCAAATGAAATAATTCCCCCAGTCAGATCTACCTGCCAACCTCGCTTTACATATATCAAGCGTGAATAAAATGCGACAACCTTTAGTCGATGAAACTGTCCATACCTTTTGAGCGAAAGCAACCAGTTCTGGCTGACTCTTGAAGAAAAGAAGTGTTGCAGCATCTTTCAGTGGTAAGCTATCATAAGCTGTCTCCTCGCAACTTGCGATCTCATTTCTGTACACTTCGTGAGCTCATAGAACGAAAGAAAGCAGGAGAATCTCGCATACCTTATTGTTCCCATCAGCGAATCAACAAAGAACTTGTACTCTTCTGCAGGTGCCTCCTCCCTCGCATTCCAAACTTTACTGTAACTTCCTTCCATCAACCATCTTTCCAAGTTCATAGGATGCGCAATGAATGGATTGTCGGCACGAAGTGGTAATGATTCAAGCGTTGTGTGGAAATCAGCAATTCGGTTTTGTGTAAGAAGACGAATGAGATTTAGTCCTCGAATAGGATATTCACGAGGAGATTCTGGGAGTAGTCCTCTGATCAAATGAACCAAGTTATCAGCTGAATATAACATCTCAGATTTAACGGTTGTGCATACCTATAATCATTGTAGAATGTCTGCAATTGTGAGAAGTACCGATCGAATGAAGGTATATCTTTCGTTCGAATACTCCAAAATGCACCAATTTCAAGGATTTCACCTGAGAAATTTTCAGGTGAACTGGAACGAATTACTGCATGCTTCGGGAATACTTACGGGCAATAACAAGATCTTGTGGATTCACTCCTGGTTGGGGAATCAATAATCCTGCCTGAATGAGTCCAACCTGAAGACATGATAGAAATATTCATTATTATAGATAGTCAAGGCACCAAGAATTAAGCACGTACTTTGAGTTGAGCTAGTAATACTCCGACTTTCTTCAAGTCGGATGGTTGAGAACGGAACGTTTGAATGAGATCCTGGTAGAGTGCTCCAAGATTAGATGCCATTATTGTGTGGTCGTTGTGAGAGATGGCGAGGAGGACAGTAAATAAAATGTATGCAAAGGATAGAGTCGAAGGTGGTGGAAGAGCTAGAACAGGCGGGTTTGATCAGGGTTGTGTTCAGTATGGTACGCGCGTCGGACGCGTCACCCTAATTCAAGAAATCTAACCTTGCTCGCTAACAGCCACTCTACTCTTTCTTTCCCTCAACTCGACCTTCCACATTTTCATTTCCATTTACACACACAAATATGCAGACCGTCGACATGCAACAGCTCAAATCCGGGGAGATTAACCTCGGTGTACGCTTTAATTTTCGTACATTGATCAATGCAATACTGATATTCGAATCTTAGACCTCCATTATGGCGGTCCAATTCAAGGATGGTGTTGTGCTTGGTGCCGATTCACGAACTACGAGTGGAAGCTATATTGTCAGTATCCCAATCACTTCCCAAGTTATCTGTACTGACAATATTATCAGGCGAATCGTGTTTCAGACAAACTCACTCACATTCATGACCGAATCTATTGTTGTCGATCAGGCTCTGCTGCAGATACTCAAGCCGTGGCAGATATTGTTCACTACCACCTCCAAATGCATACGTACGTGTTTACACCGTACTGGTGATCTCATCTTAAACGTTTTCACAAAATAGACAACAATCTGGTGATCGACCTTCAGTACATACCGCAGCTACCCTCTTCGAGAAGCTTTGTTACGAGAACAAAGATGCTCTGAGTGCTGGTATTATTGTTGCAGGCTGGGATAAGGATGTTGGTCCTAGCGTATACAACATTCCTCTTGGAGGTGGTCTTTTCAAACAACCTTGGGCTATCGGAGGTATGTGTTCACTCATCCACCACTTTACCCATATTTGCTGAACTTGTCTTTTGTGTAGGATCTGGATCAACTTATGTCTATGGTTACTGCGATGCTACTTACCAAGATGGTTGGGACAGAGACCAGACTGTTGAATTTGTGAAGAACAGTACGTCACCTTCATCGCTCAATCGCCCTGATGTCCCTTTCACAACATCTAATCTCACTTTCATAGCTCTCGCACTGGCCATGTCAAGAGACGGTTCTTCAGGAGGTGTCATTCGTATGTGTGTTATCACAGAAGAAGGTGTAGAGCGATTGTTCATCCCAGGCAATGAACTTCCCAAGTTCTGGGAGGGAGTTGAAGTTCTTCCTCCACTTTCATTTAAACCCAAGCAACAAGATCCTTCAGGCCCAGTACCGATGGCTGTAGAAGCATAAAGTAATTTGATCGCACCCTTTGTAGGAGTATTTCGGACACATTTTGTATCGTATTGTTACTCGTCTGCTGTCTTCATCTGTCCACTCGATTCAATATCTGGATGATTCTGGTTGAGATGCGGTGTGCACATATTAATTAAAATGCTAGAGTATCAATTATAGGGGATATTTAGGATGGTAACACCACTGGAGGTGCTGGGATGAACCAAGACCCTCTCGTACCCTCATCCCCAGTATATGCACTATCTTCCCACATACGTAACCTCCAAAGGGAGATAGCTAACGGCACTGTATCTGCACGTAAAATGGTGTTTTCGTCGGAGAATATCAAATAAGCATGGCTAGCCTTCGAATGTCCAGTCTCCCCTGCGGATGGTTGCGTAGAAGTAGATTTCAATTCCCGCAACTCTCGAAAGCGCGCGACTCGTTCTACGGTCAATAATTTGTTTAAAGCTTTGTGAAGTGCAGCTCGTTGGAACCTAGATGGAAAGAGAGCGACACCGTTATAAAGTGGTATTTTGGCTGGAATCATCGGAGGGTCCAATGTATCGAGATCGTTGTCAGAGGGGGTTTTGGTGGCATGAAGAACTGAAAGCGGAGGAAGTGGTTTATTCGGTGGAGATAGGTCCTCGGCTGGAGTGGGAAGAGAAGAAGTATGGGGTTGAACTTTCTCCTTGGTCACAGGATTTCTGTTCACAGGAGGAACTATGAGTAAAGCAACAGCATTCTCGTATGGTATAACGTTGGTTTGTCGGAAGGTTTGAAACTCTTCTCTTGTCAGTCTTCGGATGATTGGATGAGCTGTTGCTTTATTCATCGAGACTGCATGGGGAAGCCTTTCTGAGAGTAACTGAAGTTCTTGGAGAACTCGAACTCGGAGTAGATGTTCAATGTGTTCTACAATACGTTGAGAAATATGCGGCGCAAATCTTTTGTAAAATCCTACATCATCATTTGTATTGTGAATGAGTGTTATGCCGAAGGTATAGAGGTCGACTTACCTCGTTCCTTTAAAGTCATGAACGCTGCTTTAGAACAGACTACATAATTGCCATGGCCTCGCTTGGGATGTTTAAATCTAGGATGTTCGATTCCATCCGGCATGAAGTACACAGATGGATGGGAACCACGAGGTCCTATTACTTTTAAACCCGCGCACCGGATGAGGGTGTCTTCGGATAATATTTAATTCACGAGTATGCGAGAATTAGACAGAGTCATACCTTTGGGATACAAGTTTTTTGACAAAAGGCACTGTCTCATAGAACTGCTTAGAATTCTTACTGTGAAATAAGAATTTGTGACAAAGGCGTGAGTTATCAAAGTTAACTCACAGTAAGGACTTGACTGCCACCGTCGCTCCTCTTCGGACATCACTTCCCTTTCGGTATCCCCAGTGTACCTATTCTTCCTCCTCTTTCCATTGTGTTGTGGTAGTGTAGGAGCGGCAGCCTTGTGCCTTTGGTATTCCTTCCTGTGTATGATGGGATTGAAGTCGTCAAGCAATACGGAGTGTTCGCGACCATCTGGAGAGAAGTTTGGTGGTGGCGGCTTTGAAAGAGGCTGCCTGGTCTTTATTGGTCGTTCAGGACGCTTTTGGATAACTTTTGGTTGTAGTGCTGCATACTTGAGAGCTTCAATGAGACGGGGGAGGATACGAGGCATACTACTCAAACGTGACCATAGACAGGCGACGAAAATAGACACCGTGCATGGAGATCTGAGATCCGGTGCTCGGGATGAGCGATCCGTTGATCCGGAGATACCTTCAAAAGGCGCTAATTATTGTATGTTCAACGACAGACATATGGTTGGTCGACCCTGGTAAGCATTTTAGCTTGTACTCGTTCATATGTCAGTTTGATATTCGCAATTTTGAAAAACACAGGAACATTTGAATGGGCATTGGAAAGGCACATCTCTGTGTTTCATATCTTCTCGCAGTATCATAACACTGACAGACACGACTCAAGTCATCTGCTTTGCATCATATCGCTGCCGCAACTCCAAGCAGTAGGCCGGTTCTAACGTGGCCTTATCTTACACTATATAAGTAGCAATGGCTTCTGTGGTGAGCAACGCTAAGAACCTCTGGAGGCGTTCATTGCATCTTCACGATACACACAATCATCGTTCTAACATGGGTCAAGACTTCAACGACTACAAGAATGAACCTATCACCCTTGCCATTATAGGCTGTGGCCAGAGAGGAAAGGTACATTTTACATTGATTGACTGATAGTGCCAACCGATTCACACATTAACAGAATTATGCTGCGTACGCGTTACAAGAACCGTCAAAATGCAAAGTCGTCGCTATCGCAGAGCCTAGACCTAAGACTCAGAAGAATTTCTCCACCGCTCATCATGTAGATACAACACTCGTCTTCAATACCTGGCAAGAATTGCACAAGGCATCTGCAGAGACAATCAAAACCGTTGGGAAGCGTCTTGCAGATGCTGTTATCATCGCAGTTCAAGACCACATGCATCTAGAGGTCACTATCGCATTTGCTGAACAAGGTTATCATATCTTGTGCGAGAAGCCTATGGCTACAAGCCTTGAGGACTGCATCAAGATGGAAGCGGCTGTCAAGAAGGCTGGCATCATCTTCGGAATGGGACATGGTACTGCACAACAATTCCTTCGTTGACCTCGATCGATGTGAAGACTCACTGTTTTGCAGTTCTAAGATATTCTCCATACAATAAAGCTCTCACGGAAGTAGTTCGCTCCGGAGAACTTGGTCAGCTTATCAATATCGTCCACGTCGAACCAGTTGGTTATTACCACTTTGCGCATTCATACGTTCGAGGAAGCTGGTCGAAAGAGCAAGAAAGCTGCTTCTCTCTCATGACTAAGAGTTGTCAGTGCGTATTTTACTCTCCGCAGGAGTAGGATGGTTTCTAATATCGAGCATTCTTAGTGACATAGATATAATATGCCACTGGCTCTCGCCAGAAACGCCCAGTCGGGTGTCTTCATTCGGGTCTTTACAGCACTTCCGAAATAGCTCGAAACCAAAGGGCGCTGGTTCTGCCAACAGATGTTTCGATTGTGCATATGAGCGCGAATGTCCTTACAGTGCTAAGAAGAGTAAGTGTTCACTATAGGTCCTAAGACAATTACACTGATATATAGTATGAATTGGCAGTATATCTGGAGCCAGTACAACAAGGTAATACTCACTGGCCAGCCAGCACGATAGTGGACGGTATACCTGACATAGAAAATATAACGTCCGCGCTCAAAACTGGTCCTTACGGCAAATGCGTTTATGAATGCGACAATGATGTCTGTGATAATCAGGCAAGCATCATCTTACGCTGTCAATTCTTTAATCTCACTTATGTATTGCGCAGGTTGTCAACCTACAGTTCGCAAATGGAGCCACCGCATCATTCACAATGGTTGCGTTCACTTCTCTCATTTGTGATCGCCAAACACGATTACATTTCACGCACGGTGAAATCGTTGGAGACATGAATACATTCGCAGTCACAAACTTTCGAACTCGTAAGACTGAAAAGCATAATCCTAGGAATGAAGGCGGTGGTCATGGTGGAGGTGACCTTGGTCTGATTCAGGCTTTCGTGGAAGCCGTTAGGACAGGTCGACAAGAAGTTCTTGAGACCGATGTTTCCGATGTGCTGAAGAGCCATCTAACTGTGTTCGCTGCGGAAACTAGTCGTCGTGAAGGGAGGGTGATCGATTGTGTCGAATTTGAGAAGGAAGCAAGAGTGAAGTATGCTGTATAATCATGAGTACGCGAAGTTGTACAATTAAATAATATTGATAATGATGGTATGCATTGTGCACTTGAGTGGCAATCAATGAGTCCAGTATGTAGTATACACCTCTCCATGGTATCAGATGGTATCTCACTCTCAGGTTCTCTTCCGGCCTATTATTAAGTTTTCAGCAGCCAAGTTGGCCATTGATGTCAACCGAGGGATCTATTCTACTACAATCATGACTGCTGCAAATCGCTGCCAGTGATGATTGCGGTCAACTGTGCACTCTGTCAATAGGCACAACAGTGTTCATTGAATGCTGCGGCTGCGCTGGCAGCAGTCTCAGGCTGGTCATGGTGTAGCCTGAGTGTCCTCATATGAAACGCCACTAGAACTGGGTCTTGGCGATCGAGATGGCCTCGAGCATATAAATACCATTCCAGTCGCCGTCGCAATGTCACAACGATGTTTGCAACTTTCATCCACAAGCCTACTTGTATCTAGTACTAGCGAGTTATATTCCAAGGTATGCACACTTCTCTGCATTGTCAACGAAGTTCATGATTGAAAATGCATGATTTTTCTCGTTCTCTAGAATCGTCGGTGTCACTATGGCCACATCCACCGAAAGCAGCAAGGATCTATTTCCTGAACAGCATCTTGTTCTCCCTGACGGCAGGACCATAGCATACGCTCAAGGGGGAGACCCAACAAGTCAAAACGTCGCTATCTTCCTCCACGGGGTTTTTGGCATAGGATCCATCTCCAGTCCTGTTACTATCTTCGAGGAGAAGAAATTCCATTACATTAACCCAACCGCACCTGGTTGGGGGAATACTTCATCTCCTCCTCCGACCAAATCATACACAAGATGTTTATGCGAAGACATCACCGCTATCCTCGAACATCTTCACCCTAATACTGAAGGATTGAAAATCTACCTCGCAGGTGGATCTCTCGGAACCGTATTTGCGCAAATCCTCTTTGGTGCACCTTATGATGTGTTTCCATATGGGAAATATGTCGTTGGTGTGCTCCTTCTTGCTCCCTTTTCCCCACCTCGTATCCACAAACATTTCGGAAAAGTTCTTTCATGGTCAAATTATTTCGCTATAGGTCCCCCATCACATCGCATACCCGGAAACCTCATCATGAAACTTGGTACTATCATGTTCAAAAAGCATGTCGCAACGCCAGAGAAAGCAACAGCTTTCATACAAGATTTTGGATTCCAGAAGATGACTGCTAAAGAGAAGGAAGCGTACGAGAAGTGGAAATCTCAAAAGGGTTTGAAAGAAGGTGATGCGCAAAAAAAACTTGGGACCAATATGTACCTTAGTGTGCGTAATACTTGGGATGGGTTTTTAGCAGTTCCGAGTATTTTTCATTCGCATTGGGAAGGTTACGACCCAACTCATCTAGATGAGCACCGTGCTAAGGTGCTTGTGATGATCGTCGTAACTCATGCGGATATCGAGACGTTGAAGATGGGAGAATGGTTAGATGAGGTTCTTCCAAACTCTTATCTCAGATACGAGGAGGGCGGCCACATTGCTTCTATGTTTGTTATGGATGATATTTGGGCAGACTTCATTTCTCGTGCATCACAGTGAAACCATTAGTTAGTAGTGGGTACCCATGATATGTATATTCTTGATCTAGGTCGTATACTTTTCTCAAGTCAGACGCAAAGCTCGATTTAATGATATAACGTCGGAACACAAGTCGTAGATTGGGCATAATGAGACAAAACAGATACATGATCACGAGATGACAAAAATACAGCAAATGAATCCACAGAAAATCTTGCCTAGATCGCATCCTGAAGAGTCAATCTTGCATCTCCAACTCTTTTCTGATAATCTCGCGAACTTCGCGCAACCCTCCACCTTCTCGCTTCACAGTCCTAGGGCTGCGAGTCCGAATTTCCTCTGCACTATCACCTTTACCGCGAACTTTCCTAGGACTACTTGGTACCTTGGAAGGGCTTGTATCTGCTGTAGCAGCGGTAGAAGGAGCAGGCATTTCAAGCCATTCTTCACCGGCTACCTTAAACGATCGAAGGAAAAATGGACAGAGTTTAGTCAGAAGATTGATTGACTCATATGCTTCTGCTGATGATATTGGCACTGGTGAAGACTTCAGAATTGCGGCCGCTACATCAGATGCTGGAAGAGTGCGACGCTTGCGAGAACCGGGTTTCGTGGATGAACCTGCGGGATTTGAAAAGAGCCTACAGAACTCGTTAATATTTGACAATCAGGAGACACAGCAACAAATACTCACATCCAGATACTCTCAGCAACTCCGCTAAGTCTTCCAAGGAGGCATTTTCTTCTCATTTCATCCTGACCAAGTTTGATAAGCTGATCTTTGGTCATCTTAGGTGTTACTCCGCCTGATGCGGAGGATGCCTTGGTTGGAGTGGCGAGAAGCTGACGTTCCCTAATACGGTCGTAAAGTGCCTGTCGTCTCGAAGTCGTAGGCGTTTCAGGAGCAGTAATGGCATTTGGGCCACGTTGATGCACAGGAGTCGAAGGTACGGACGAAGACGACGAGGATGGAGTTGCCAAGACAGACCTTGGAGTGCGACTTGTAGGTGTGAGAAGGCTAAGGGCAGGATCAAGTCTGTGACAAGAAGATGGTGTTTGTGGAAATATTCTGTTACGTGAAGGTGTTCCAGCATTACTGGAAGGTGTCAAAGGGAAGGGTATCGCATATTCGGGTCGGGCGGAATGTTTGCCAGGTGTCTTCAGAGGAGACTTAAATAAACCACGGGTAGGAGAATCAGGTGTCGCAAGGATGCTAGCAGCAGACGGAGATTTAGGAGATGAAGACGCGAGGAGACGAGTGAGATTAGATGGTCGAGAGGTTGCTGGTAAGGATGGTAAATCAGCCATAGGGATATTTGGAATAGTATCACTTTCAGGATGAAGCTGCGAAGTAAATTAGACTTTCCAATCATGTAAATAAATCGAGATCGAATACCTTAACCCAACGTTCCAGTTTGGCATGAACGTCTTTACGACGGGTCTCGCTCGCGGCTGTCCAACGAGCAACAGCAGCCATCCCTTCCCCCATGTCTTTATCGATATCCATTTCAACCTCAATACCGATCCCGTAGGCAGGAACTCGTGTTCCAGTAGCTTTGGAGAAGTGCGTAGTCTGGGATATCACGAAGCCCATAGATCCACGAGTCCAATCTTTGGGAGTTGAGGCCACAGGTTTATAATCATCCAAGAAAGGGTTGTCGTCTTCGGCTTCAAGAGCTTTCTCCTTTCCCTTGCTGGAGGGAAGGGATTTTCCATCCCATTCCCATAACCAGCATAGTCGCTTCACATCGTCAATGTCGAACTTGGTTGTTAAGCCAGAATACGTATTGAGGGTAAGGTGATTCAAAACGTTGCGGACAATTCCTGTATCCGAGGTTGGCGAAATGGCGCATGTGGCCAATGCATGAGAAAGAGCGTGTTGCAGTGCAGTTTGAATGTTATGGAGTCGTGATAAATGAGTAGGTAGAGGTGTCGCAGATGAGGATGCCGCTTTCACAGTTCTGCGTGTAATCGTAGCAGGAGGGGTGAGGGGACTATAATGCAAAATATTATATTAATACTTGATGTACTCTTCATATGATTAAAGGTACTGACGCGGTTCTCAATCGTTTGGGGGTAAGGAGGTCGTCGTCGTCCTCTGGCAATGCGCGTTTCTTCCTTGGAGATACTCGAAGAGATGTGTAAAGGTCGGCCATGTTCAAAGAGTGAAAACACGCGTCGTATCAGGCTTAGAAACGGGGAGGAAGGTTGCCAGAAGGACTTTCGCAGGGTTTCGCAGAGATGGTAGTGGGAGAAGGTGAAATGAAGGTCTGAACCAATTCAACCAAACCCAATTACGCGACTAATCACGATATTCACACGATCAATGTGGACACTAAAAAGGCAATTATGTGAAGTTGAGAGTACTGCTCCCTTTGATTCTACGACAAATGCTTGCTCATTTAGTCTTCAAAAGAGGGCTACGGATACATGAATTTTACTCCCCTCCGAGACGTTTCAAAATGTTCAACGTTCATCGTGAAATATCAGATCTATCAGACTCGGCACCTCCACCATCCTCAATTTCTGAAACAGTGACGCTTTCGACTCAATGGATATTATTCTACTAAGTTCTCCAATTGAGAATCCTCCGCCTTCTCGTCTGCTTTCCCACTGAGTCCTAATATCTCATCTGCTTCGGGTGTGCCTGCTGGAGGAACATCATTTCTGAGAGAAACTGCCACAGGCGAGACCCCCTCATTGTATGCAAGAGCAAAAACAACATCCATATCTGAATAGATCAATGTTGAGAAAACATTCCCCTTGTTATCTAAATGTTCACTCACCTTCTAAAGACCGGCCTGCGGTTTCTGGGAAAAAGAAGTAGACCACAGGAATAATGAACGCGTTAAGTGCGGCGAACACTGAAGAAGAAAATAAGATAAAAATGTGACCCCATTCATTCTTACGGACTTACCTATATAGGTTCTCCAGCTGATATTATTGAAGGAAGGTCCGGTGACCATCACCACCATGAAGTTGAATATCCAATTAGAAGCCGTACTAAACGCATTGGCAGGTGCTCGGATACGAAGACCAACAATTTCTGCAGGCTATAAAGGACTAGATTGAGTATAATCTAGGGCTGGATTTGAATGATACCACCCACATATAACCAAGTCATTCCCAACCAACCGATGGCGAAGAAGGAGTTGAAAACAAATAGCAAAACGGCGGATACTACTTGTGTGGCCGATGTATCTATGCTTCCAAGAATAGCTAATAGGACCATGGTGAGGCATTGTCCAGTAGCAGCGAATAACATCAATTTCCGTCGACCGATCCTATCGATGAGAAATATAGCGATGATACTTGCGAGGAAATATTCAGTCCCATTGCACGCTGCAATGATACGCGATTTTACATCGCTTATACCAAGACGTTCAAATAGCAAAGTCTATGTGATATGAAAATGAGTCTTGCGACTATTTGCGCAATTGGTAGAAGTCAAATGTACCGCATAGCTAAAAGGTTACTTCAGTTTCATCCCTTTTCAACAAAAGACTACAATAAATTCTACTCACTATGTGATGATATTAATGCCGGTGATTTGTTGAAAACATTGGTTGATTACTCCCAAGGCAGCTCGTCGGAAGTTCTGTGATCGTCCGCCAGTAAACACCTCTCGCAGTGGAGATCTCTCGGAGGAAGATTGTGTCTCAGTCACCACAGCTTCTCGAATGCCGGCAAATGTTTGTTGAACAGATGTATCATTAAAGGGTTTGTCTTCGAGTGCAGAGACAACTGCAAGTGCTTCGGCATAACGACCTTCTTTTGCCAACCTAGCCAAATAATGGGTTCAGCCGCCATACACGAGCCTTGCACCGCGGGTTGTCACGTAATTAACTGACCATCGTGGAGATTCCGGCAACTGGACAAGCGTGTAAATGACAGATTGTCACCAAGTAGAAGCTGCAACTGAACCTGTGACTTACAATGGGTATAGTGAATATCATCACCAAAGCAAATAGAATCTGAAGGGCTATTGGTACTCTCCATTGAGCAGATGATCCAGATGCCCAGAAACTATCAAAGAATTAAAATGTTTTCAGCATTCACACCGCTTCAAGTCTCCAATCAGTCAAACGATCGCCATACTCACAGGGCAAAATCTATCCACTGGGTTGTTTGTGCTTTATTGAGCCAAACAGGGATGAAACACTGATAGACGATGGAGACCTACATAACTGTCCCAACGTCAGTCAGCAATTTATCACGGCTCGCAGGCCAAGACCCTTGATAAAAGACATACGATATCATGATTCCGAATGTGATTAGACTCCCTTCAATCATAATAAAACTCCCTCGCATCGAAGCAGGGCTGCATTCTGCGTGGTATGATGGCACTGTGGAAGTCTAAGGGGGGATTTGTATTAGTATATTCTCCATGTTTCCACTACGAAGTGCTCACGTTAAGGCCGTTTCCGATCCCCGTTACTATTCGAGCCACTATCATGTGAGAGTAACTGAAGGCAGTTGCTTGCAGAATGGCGCCAATAATCATAATGATACCTCCCAGAACAATGGTGCGCCGTCGACCGAGCCAATCACCTACCCAAAGATTTGACAGTGCACCGATCAAACAACCAATTTCCTAGAAGATCATTTCAGACAGGCAGATCTCAAAAGTCAAATCCATCAACGTACGTAGATCGCAACAATAAAACTTTGAAGAGTAGCGTGGTTTCCACTCGGATGGACAGTGTCCACTACTACTTGAGGAAACACTTTCTCGAACTGATACCGGCGGATGTCATCAACCTAAACTGAGATTGTCTGCGAGCTAGCAGCTCACCTGTTTGGCTGACAGCAGTGCAGACATTACACCTTGATCATATCTAGTGAGCTGCGATGAGCTTTGGTTCCTTACTCAAATAAAGAACAATGACGATTACCCAAATAGTGTGAATCCAGTGCCTGCAACGAACGCTAAAACAACGGAGAGTGTACGTCCACGCAAGTGAGGTGCCGCTTTCACGACATCTTCCTGTTGTATAACGATCTCTTGATTTCCTGACGTGTAGATCATTGGTTCTTGACCCTTTTCGTTGGAAGGAGTTTGGGGTTTGTCATTGATTGATCCGCTATCGTTATCATCTGGTGAAGGCGAAGACATGACTGGAGATAATGGGGGATAATTCTGAAAATTCAGAGGAGACTGCAGCAATTCGAATATCAGCGAGACGATTAGTAGGCTCTGCGATGGATTACTTGTGGGGCACATTATTTAATACCCACCGCTCATCTCCCTTGGGTTGAAACGGGGCTCCAACGATGTATCATAAGACCTGGTGTAATCATAAATTGGGCACCGTGACCACTCGGCATTGGAGAAGGAGTTGTTGGAGAAGACTGAATGCCTCAAGATTCCCACTAAGCAAGAGTATTGACATGGCAGAGCTGCTCGTGGTGACCTTGTGACAAGAAGGTATTGTAGCGTGCATCAATCGAGAGAAGCAATGATAGAATATAGTGAGAAACATTCTAAAACATTGATATCGTGCATGAACGAATTGCACTTTGTGGATTTGAAGTTGCTGTCTGTTGAACGAGCTTGAACTTGAATGAGTTGATCGTGATCGTACTAATGCAACATCTTGAACAAACCTCGCGGATCTGAATTCGTGGAAAGATATTTCCTATCTGGCTTTCGACTTGGGGCGCTCCACTCAGCAACTGGCGCTTAGCAGATCTCCTCGACCGTCTTCACCCAAGTCAGCATTTGGAGCTTGATCTGCAAAGCGACGACAATTACAATGAGCTGGGTATTTACTTGCTATGTTAAAGGTGATAAAATAATTCTCCTATGCACGTGATTGTCTATTGACTCGGAAAAGGAATTGTTTTTTAGCTTCCAAGAATGCCATACGTACTTGAAAGTAAGTTCCCGACTCCTGCCTCTCTATATGCACGAGCTATAACAGGCGCGCACTATAATAGGGATGCGTATTCGGGTTCCATGAGAGACTATCTTATATTTCTTGCTCATCGAGTCGAACAGCAAATAGCACGTACACCGACCACGAAGTTTTGAAAGATTTGAGGCATGGAAACAACTACTTTCGACACAGAATCGAATTTGGATGAATTGATGTGAGTAAATCATGCATTCTTCGCTACGCCACATTTCACCTCCATTTGCTCCAAATTGGTAGAAAGAAACATATTAATATGCAAGCACTTAAAGGTTGGTAGTCCGACTTCATTCCAAGACAAACAAAGACTGATGACGGTTTTGCTCTTTCCAGTTGATATCCATGCATTACTGGATGGTATTGCTGATAAACGAGTCCAAGAGCTTGAAGATAAATTGAAGCGCAATGAAGCCGTAATTGACCATTATCAAGGAATTATTGAAAGAATGAAGGAGGATCATTCCAGAGAAATGAAGTCCTTGAAGGTGTGCAGTATAGAAACATCGGTGCAGCCCCCACACGTTACAATTGTTATCGTTTCTAGATACTGGATCATCGCGTTGTCTGTTTGATAGACGGAGACGGCTCTATCTTCTCGCTCTCAGAAATTGCCAAAGGACAAGCGGGTGGGCTCTCCGTTGCAACTAGACTCACAGAGGCAATTCGGGGTCATGTGCCCAGCGAGAAGCACCCTTACCATCTCTATGCATGGATTTTCTACAATAGAAGTGGGCTGCTTGAGACACTGAAGAAATACAGCAAGGAGAATGCCCGGAAAGGCTTCGATGATTTTGTGCTCGGATTCAATCGAGCTTCGGAACGTTTTTTGATGACCGATGTCGGGAGTGGAAAGGAAGCTGTAGACTCAAAGCTAAGAGGTCACAGGACTTGCTCTTCATCAACCACGTCGAGCTGACTCAGACTGGTATGTAGCAATTCTTGAAGACCAAATTAAATCAGTTGAAACAATCAAGGTTATATTTGGAGGTTTGTATCCATCCGTACAATGAAGCAGTCGAGACAAACTAATTGTCTACCGATCTGCTTTCAGGCTGTCATGACAATGGATATCTCAACACGCTGCGTTCCCTGATAACTTCAGGCCATGCCGACAAACTAGTGCTTCTCCGAGGGTACAGAGAAATGGCTGCCGGGTTTCAAGCTTTGCAAGTACCATCACTGGAGATACAGGAGATGTTCGAACCTGAAAAGCTTGGGACCCTTCAGTTACCAACTATGATGGTATCGCCACCTCTGACACCTCCGGGGTTGACGAAGAATACAGCGATGGATTCTCCCAGTCCCACCAGTCCCCAAGCGGTCACCGTAAAAGTACGTGCGGTAAGCTGGAGTTCCATCGCCCAAGCCAATATGCCTATTCCATGGAGAAAGTGAGATGATATGCTCGGACATTGCAATTCGATCCTTCGACGTTGATCTGATCTGATGATGCTGTAACAGGAGTAGTATCTCTATACCAAAACTGCGACCAGTTGTCCCAAAGAAGGTCTGTTTATCTCATTTTAATCCCAACGTGGTATTGACCTACTTCCGACCTCACAAGCCTCTCTCCAAACGTAAGTTTTGATTATTCGTTCGTCGTAAAAAAAGAAATTGACACATCGATAGACGAACCGCCACCATGCAATATGCATTATTTGGCTCGGTGCAAGTTTGGGGAATCTTGCGACTATGCCCATGATTATGATTTAAAGCCAGTACACATCGAAGAGATGCGAAGCCATGCTCAGAGAACACCTTGTTCTACTGTGAACAGAGGTGAGAGCTCGCAGCTATTTTGGAACGCAGTGCACACGATTGAGCTTCGACTGGCAGGTGAATTCTGTGCGTACGGTGATAATTGCTGTTTTGGACACAAGTGCCCATTTGGAACGAAGTGCTTTTACAACAAGGACGGGAGCTGCTGGTTTGTTGGCGGTAAGTTCCTTGCCTTTCGCTCGAGTCCCGAGTCCCACGTTGACGGTCTTTTTGTGCAGCGAACATGCACGAGGACTGAGTTTGTTGATTGATTGGTCTGATTGATAGTCGCTCCGCCTGTTTGTCTGCATCTCCGCTTGTAGTTTAGGATGGAGAAAGCCCTATGGATTGCCCTTATATCCAGTCTCCGCATGTATAGCTCTGAGATGTTATAGATGGCAACAAGGCGACTTCGCGGCGCTTGCCCCTCGGGGTATGCATGTGTGATGGCAGGAAAGATTCCTTGTGGCAGGCCGTCTCCGCTGGTTCGGTAGCATGTTGAATGGACCCAATATGGCCGAGGAATATGTTTTATCTGGGCGACAGTTTTCGTGGGATTCAGAAGCTGACAGAGTTTCTCCTTCATGTTGGCAGCTTTCCCTGAACTTTTTACAGTTCAAAGGCGGTCCCATGGATCTAGCCAGCACACTGCCGCAGTCTGTCTGGCACCAAGAATCAAAATGCTTTCGGTATTTATAAAGCATTCCTCTCCTTCCAATCCCTCACTCGTCGACATTGGATCTCTTCTCCTCTTTCTACATCGCTCATGGCAGCCCAGTCGGTGGGGGAGAACAATAAACAGCTCTGGTCGGTCACCCTGCATCCTCACAGCTCCTCAAATCACCTTACATCTACTCTTCTTGACAGGGATGAAGCCTTAACGCGCCTTCTAGGTATTGCACACTAGTAGCATTGGGCCAAATACGGCGCAACTTATGTTTTCATGATGGTGCAGATCTCTCCACAGCCACCGTCAAGCGCAACACCGATTTAGAGGAGCGGGTTGCTGAACTCGAGGCAGAGCTTGCAATATGGAAGCAGGCTCATAACGCTCTACGCGACTCGGCCGACCGCGACAAAAAGGTACACAACATGCAAGTAGCGACCCTTAATACGCAACTCGCCACTTCAGACTTTATTAAGGTGTGTCTTGTCCCTCGGCGAGATCACAACAGCATACTCATCTCACTTCAGACACAATCTCCCTTAATTCTCTGCTTTATTGACGGCAACGCAAACACATTCAGCAGAGCCATCGTCTCGCAAGGCCAGCAAGGTGGCCGAGAAGCTGCCAAAGAACTCACAAAGGCAATTGCCGAATATCTCTCACCAGAAAATGTCCAGGTCTTTGGACGACTATCGTTTTGGATTACCATATACGTTAATCGCGACAAACTTCTCGATACGGCTGTCGGAGCCGACCTGTGCACCCCCGAACAACTGAATGCATTCCTCGACGGTTTTACTCAAGCATCCCCCCGTTTTCTAGTTATTGAATCTGGCTCCGGACCAGACTCCGTGGATGCCAAAATCAGGGGTGAGAATGCTTAAGATACCTTCCTTCTCGCACCCTTTTAAACCATTGTTCTTTCAACAAGAATCGCTACAGACCTACACTCGTTTTCCTCAAACTTTGCGGGTGTTCCTCGGTGGTAACTTATTCTGTGTTCGTCTTTGGAACATATACTTATCATCATCTGCCTGAAATAGCGGGATTCGATGGAGGTCTCAACGCGACATTGGCATCCTTGAGCAAAGAAGACCTTCTTGGCAAGTTGGTTCTATTACAAGGATGTAATGATCCTTGTACAGAGTTACGCCAAATGTCACTCCCTACTCTACAAATTGACCGCTTATTTGCCGTGCCAAAAATATCCAAGAATGGTCGACATCCTGGGCCCATAGTATTACCTCCACCGGGCCTTGGGACCGTTACCACCAACGGAGGGCTTATCAGTCCACAAGACTCCGAAGGGTCTCGATACTCGTTAAACACGAGTGCGCCGATTAGGGGACAGTTAATTGACCCCACCAAGGTAAGCAAATATATATCACGCTGTGAGTACAACGCGTGCTGACCGCGAACTATAGCCGCTGCACAAACGTTAGTACCATTCCGTCAGTCAATGCATGATCACCCCGAAATGAATCACGTTTTTCAGAATCGCCACCCCCATGTAACGAACACTATCTCATGACCTGTTCCAAGGGTGTACGTTTTATCGTTTTTGTGTCACTTTTTTCATGTCTGATAGGACACTACAGTCTAGCTGCAAGTACTCGCATGATTGGCTTCTGACCCCGGAACAACTAGACACCTTATCCAAGAATGCGAAGAAAGCGCCATGCAACTATCTTAAAAATGGTTCGATCATCCCTCGACATGAGTTCGTTCGGACCGTGATACTCACTTGTTGTTTCTTCAGGCCAGGAGTGTCCGTATGGCGATAGTTGCTGCTGGGTGAGCAATCTTCTGCCGATCTACCTTTTCTGCATTTAACCTTCTTTTGACATGTAGGGGCATGTCTGTCCAAGTGGTCCGAAGTGCTTCCATCTCAGCAAAGGGAAATGCTGGTTTAAAGGCGGTAAGTCTCTGTTCATCTAGGCTTTTGAATTTGAATACTCATTGATAATATCATTCAAAGAAAACATGCATGCTGTCTCATTTGAAGATGCATGATATTCCGCCATTCCGTGCATGCAGTAGAGCAGGCTGCCAAATTTAAACTGCTGTATTTATAGGTGATGATACTTATTGGGTGAATTTTGGTTGCTCGGCCAATATTTTCGGAATATACCTCCTTTGTATCGCTTTGAATATATTTGTATTGCTGTTGAGATATCTGATTGCATTGGTGTCACCTGCAAACGACTTGCTTGTATATTTATATGGACATACCTTTCGATTTTCTTAACTTAACTTGCCTTAGGGCGTCTATGTGAACAATGTATGTTAATTTCGGCAATTTGCGTTAAATCACCCGTGAGAGATCGATTCAACGCGTTCGAATGTAAGGCTCTGGGTAACGCAACGACTTCACTTTCCATCTCAACCATCACCATGTCTGGTCCATCTGTGAGTCCTTTCATTCTCTATGAGAGACGGAGACGTTTATCCCGATATTGGTTCTGTATGAAATAGAACGAAGAAGATGATTTTGCCGTCCAAAACACTCCTGGTGAGTGATATTTATCAACTATCCAACTACCATTGGCTGATAATGTGGCCCCTTAACGAAAAGGCTACAAGATCACTCAGAAGAAGACTGTAGATGAATATGCCAAACTCGATGCAGAAGATGAGAGTTTAGCGAGATGGAAAGCCAGTTTGGGAATTGTGCCTGGTGCCGCAAGTGCAGAAAACTCTGGTCAACCACAGGTACATATCTTAATGCTCAATATTTTGGTGTCAAAGTTGACGTGATTTCAAAGGTTACTGTGCATACGCTCGAATTGGTGTCACCAACACTGCCAGCTGGCAAGAAGTTGACTATGAATCTTGATGATAAAAAGCCTCAAGAGAAACCCTTCACAATTAAGGAGGGCATTGAATACAAGTGAGTCTCCTTGCCATATAAGTTGTTTTTATTCAATATAACTTCTTCGTATAGTGTCCGCATCACATTTAAAGTGCATCACGGAATTTCTACCGTAAGCTGTCGTGCAGTCTGTCGATGAGTGGTTGATAACCAAACACGCTTTCAGGGTATCCGATACATCCAAGTAGTCAAGCGAGCCGGAATAACAGGTACGATTGCAACATGTATCGTTCTTTTGTTCAGGTTATTTACTATGAAGCAACAGTTGACAAGATGTCGGTGATGTTGGGTTCATTCAACGGAAATCCCAATGTGGTGCAAACAAAGAACTTCGATCCTGAGGAATCTCCGTCGGGTATGCTTGCACGCTCCGGAACATATCACGTCCGTAGTAGGGTTGTGGATGATGATGGTCAAGTCTTTGCTGGCAAGTATCACTTTTGTCATGTCTTCAATCATGCGCTGATACTGTATCATACAGACTGGGAATGGTCGTTCAAGTTGGCGAAAGACTGGGAGTAAGCCCCTTTCGTTGAATGGTCTTTGTTGCATTATTTCGTCTCGCATTTATCGGTTAACACTGGATGTATTGTTTTATCATTACCTTGGACGCAATCTTCGAATAGAGCGTTGTGCTGTGGAATTCAAATAACTATCTGTATTGTGACTGTCTACAATTGGAGTCGGAGTCAAATTGAGGGCTTGATGAACGCGGTCGCGTGCACTCGGAATAAAGTACACTACGAGCGTCTGAGCCAATTGTTCCAAGCCACCATGCAGTTGCTTGTTTCGAGACTGCACTCGACATCTTTCTCTTCAATTTCATTGACCAAACTTCCACTTCGTCTTGTTCCTCGCAAAAATGGTCCTTCTTTTTACATTCGCCATTCACTGACAAAACCATTTTCATCCACTCCGCGAATTCTTGAAAGTTCGCCTAGTACGACACCTTTACCTCCCGCTGCTCCTTCGTCATGGATAGATCGCTTACCGGCGAAAGTACAACCATATGTTCACTTAACGAGGATGGATAAACCCATCGGTACAATATTACTCTTCTATCCGTGCAGTACGTATATATACTTCTCACACATACATATACTCATCGTCTCTATATGTTTATGTTTCCTCAGCTTGGTCAATCACAATGGCTTCTTACGCGTTACAAACCCCATTAACAACTCCATTGACATACATAAGTCTGTTTGGAATCGGTGCACTCGTCATGCGAGGTGCAGGTTGTACAATCAACGATATGTGGGATAGAAACCTTGACAAGGCAGTCGGTGAGCATTATTGCTTTCGGTTGGAAAAGGAAGGGTTGATATAGAACTTTGTCAGTGAAGCACGTACGAAGGATAGACCTTTAGCAAGGGGTGACATCACCACCGCTCAAGCTGTTGGTTTTTTGGGTCTACAATTGAGCGCAGGACTTGCCGTTTTGACACAATTGAATTGGTATAGGTATGTTGAAAGTATGAACGCCTAAGTGGCCATGAATTCAACATTAGTTTTTTTTTTGTTTAGTATTCTATTGGGTGCTTCATCACTTTCGTTGGTGACTATTTACCCATTCATGAAGAGAGTAACTTACTGGCCTCAAGCCGTGCTCGGTGAGTTTTTATGTGACACTAAACAAAACTCCATCTTGCTGAACAACAAATTGTTCATTCTATGTTTATCTTTGTAGGACTGGCCTTCAATTGGGGAGCACTCTTAGGTTGGTCTGCAGTAGCAGGTACGGGTAATTGGAGTGTCGTTTTACCTTTATACGCCGGTGGTGTCTGTTGGACTTTAGTCTACGATACCATCTACGCTCACCAAGTCAGTTCTTATCTCTTCGCACACACCCCTTGCTAAACCAGGCCCCTCATCTCCCAATTAATCAACGCACCAATATACTAACCTATCTAACTAATCTTACAGGATAAAACCGACGACGTCAAAGTGGGAATTCGTTCCACAGCTCTCCTGTTCGGTGAACATTCCCGAACAGTCCTGAGTGCCCTCTCTTTTTCATCATTATCATTCATAACCTTGGCTGGATATATGAACACCAACGGTTTACCTTTTTACGCCGGAATTGGATTGGCCGGTCTTCAACTTGCACGAGTTTTGAAGAATACAGATTTTGATAGTAGGCCGAGTTGTTGGAAAGGTTTTGTTGGTTGTGGTTGGGCTGGGTTTTGGGTTTGGATGGGCACGTTGGCGGATTATGGAGTTGTGATGTCTGGTTTACAGTTGCCTTCGATATTTTAGAAGATTCGTGGTAGTGAGTAATCTATGCGTTCATTGCAGATCTTTAATTATAAGCTCTCATTAGTGACTATTGATATGCATGCGGTGCGCACTGCGCAGTCCATTTACATTTAGTCTTTACACTTTCGAGATTCGAAAGTATCCACAAATTTAACCACGAGGTTATGAAACTTCACACAGCGTACTCAGATGAACGATTGGGTTATCACAAAAGTGTATTATGAAAATAAATTAAACGGGACATGAAAAGTCGTAAAACCCAGGGTCAATGCGACGGAACAAAAAGAGGTGAAAGCAGCAAACGTAACAAAATGCCAGCAGAGCTCAGAACAAAGTACTGAAAACGGACAGACATCTATAAGCCGATCGCACAGAAATCCAAAGATGACCAAGGTCTCTCAAAAACAGTCGTGAAGAATCATGACAGAAAACAGGGAGGATGATAGCAATACATTGATTTGAATTGAAGCAGGGGTAGTCATCGGGTACAAGAACACCCAATCGAATGGGATAGTAGTGATACGAGGTGGCCACAGAAGTATAGCAACAAGGGAACTACAATATGAATAACGATGATGAGGGGGAGAGTGTCGAGCGGGTAACCAGTATTATGAAGACATTGATATTATCGTAACGTATGCGTGTGAGGTGTCGTTGTTGGTGTTCCGTAGATTAAAATCCAAAATTTTGAATTGTTCGCTGTTTAGGCTGAACTGTGGAACTTGACAGCGGCGTGAGTATGGCTCTTCAACCAACCCTTGAATGCGACAATGCACAATGTCCAGCAGCAAGCAAGACATGTGATCGCAACAGCAACGTTCAAGAACATCATCATATCGTCATGACCCTGTCGCATCGCAGCGATGGTCAACTCCTCGGTGGAGAACATGAAGACTAATCCACCACATGCAAGGAAGAAAGATGCAAGGGCTTCGGTAGGCGGCCGCGAGGGAAGGATGGACCTTGGAGGACCGAGCCAAAGGAAGAAGTAGGTGAGACAACGGAGAACAGCAAACGCAGAGAGCAGATAACCCCAAAGCATATGAATCTGGACCTGGAAGAGGTATGTTTGGAAGTGAGCACTCATGGCAGCGCCAGTGATACCGATACAAAGCGCTGGGAAAGGGTTGAAGCTGGCGATGTAACTGGGAGGTTCAGCAATAGCCTCTTGAGACCGAGACGAGGGTGGAATGGCAGCAGTTGCTCCTGACGCTAACCAGCGACGGAATCGCTTTGATTCAATACCCATGCCGACGAGACCGGCGAACCAGAACATGACAGCGATGCTGATATGTTGGACTTGCTTCGTAGTGTAGGGATCTCCGGGGTTGGCACCGAAGCGTTCCATCCATGTGTTGGTTATTCCATAGGTGAAGATAACAGCGCATTCCACGAACTCTGCAGAGACATATTCACGGTGGGGCGTACGGTTCCACGCCCAACCTAACTCAGAGAAAGATCCGAGGAATCGGGCGAAAGTCACGAGTCCATAGCACCAGAAGATGCCTCCCTCTGGAAAGAGCGATGTCAACAAATGATTCCACGTCAAGAAGATGGAATCAACTTACTGATCAAGTGAGCGAGGCAACCATTGATGTAGTTTTGACGGCATCCACCGGTGTAGATAACGATTCCAGAGATGACTTGCATAAGACCGGCGAAGACCAATGCACGTTCAGCTGTAGCAAAGACACCGCGTCCAACGCGTCTCAAAAGCGAAGTCTTTTTGGTGTTCATCCAGTGACCTAAATCATGCAAAGTCTCGTCAGAGTGCATAGAGGTTCTTGGAGAACGAGGTCCGAATAAAGTGCGTTCAGAGTTGGCAGACTGGGGATATGAACGAGTCACACTGTTGGCCCACTGAGCGGTTTCATGGTGATCGTCATCACCTTCTTCAGGGATGTAAGAGGTGTTGATAGGCTCGACAAAGCGAGCACGACGAACATGGATGGGTTCTGAGCTTCCCTCCTCTGAACCCTCGATCTCCTTAGCTTTGAGTTCAGCAGCATCGTATTCTTCCGGTTCCTCTACCACCAGATTGGTATATTCTGCTCCGTCTGCACCGATATGCTCCTCCTGATCGAGAATAACAGTCCTCCAGAAAGCCTTGAAGGAAAATGCTTCCCCAGAACGAACAGCCTTGACATAGGAGACAGCACGGCCGACGAGGGCAATAATATCGAGTGTGGAAAGCAAACAAGCGACGAAGAGGAAGAAATAGCCTTGAACTCCGTGTTTTTGGCCCTCGTACCTGATTGCAATTACTATAAGTCAAATTGAACCGTGCGAAATGACGTAGAAACTCACATATTAGGGGTCAATTTTCTGTAGATACCACTCGAGGCCAGACCGAGAGCAACAAATGTATAGAAAAGGATCATTGTGAAGCCATGCAGGGCGTGCTTCACAGAGCGCAACGCAATACCTGCGATGCGCCGTTTGAGCTACCAGAAGACAGTAGAATGGGGAAAATTGACTTACCGACTGGAAGAGCGCCAAAGAAAGCCAAACCCATGAAAAGTGCATGTAGAGCCATGAAGCCAGGATAACGCTTCTCTCCGGGGACGCGATCGACCAAATCAATGGTCCAATACGAGGGTGGAGTGGGGGCATGATAGAGGGTGACTTCGGTCTCATTCAACTCGACGATAGGTTGCGCATGATGTCCATGACCATGGGCATGATGATCACCATCTCTTCTGAAGATGTACTCCTGATCACGAAGTCCTAGAGATGCATCCTGTTGCTGGGGGACAGCGCCAGCCAAGGCGACTGCGAGAGCGGGGATGAGGACAGGTAGGAGGCACCAGTTGGACCTCATGGCTTGTAGAGGAAGCAAGAGTGGGGGAGAAGAGATGATGGAGAGGAAAATAAAAAGGGGATTATAAAAGGAGGTGACTTGGAAGCATGGCGGCGGAAAGAATCGGATATTCGAAATTGGGATTTGTGGACGGGAGAAATGAGATCGAAGTCGAGCCCTGGGTCTAAGAGGCTGAGAGGACCGGAGCGCACGACTGCAGCAAGGAAGGTGACTAAGGGAATCATAATTCAACTTGATGTGAATCATTCAGTTTTGCCGATTCAGCCTGACAAGAAACCAACAACGGACGAAAGATTCAAATGAAAGCTTTGTTCTCATCCTCACCCTCGACATCGTGCTCCTGCTTGCCCTCGCCGTCGCTGAGCTCGACGAAAAGAGGCAGCTGCACGCTAACGCTAGCGGCCGCTAACCTTTCCTTCTGAGATTCATCTCATCTCATCTGCACATCCGAATCTGCTAACGTCATCACCCAAGCCCAGCGGCGGCTGAGCTCTATTGAACGCCGGCGTTTGTGCAGTGCGCCTTCTACTGAACGCTATTCTGACCCTCTTTCTGATATCTATTCGAGGCTTCCCCAGAACAGCCCCAGGTAAAGAGAGAAAAGCACAGACATCGCCGCGAACTTGTCGCGAACAGTCCTCTTTGGCTTGCAAGATCAGATCGCCAACGGCCATCATGCATCAACCTCAGACGCGTACCGTAAGCTTTAATTTGTCACACTGCGTCATCTTCCTCCGACTCACTCGTCCACAATTGTCTTCCTCTCTACCGTGTGCCCAAAGACTGCGTGCACTGCTCTCCTTGCCAACGCCAATCGTGTATGTTCCATGTCCACGCCCTGCTGCGACCCCAGCGACACCATTCAATACCGCAGCGAAAACATGAATCCTAATAATCATCAACCCAACCATCTGGTGCGATAGGTTTTTAATACCGAACATCTCGGCAATTCCCATCTTTTGTTCTCCCACTAATCTCCTCTAGCGTGTTCCACAATCTGCTTAGTAGTCTACCAGACAACTCATTCTTGCGTGTTCAGTCAGCTGCCCATCAATGAGGATCCCACATTGCACACCATGTACCTTGTCTTACAAATAGAGAAAAGGACAATCCCCATCCTCACAAAAGTCGAAAGTTTGCAAATTTTTATCCAAGTTGCCGGTCGTCCGCCCCCATCGTTGCTCGACGTCCGACGTCCGAGATGAGATCCTCGTGCCACCCGCCCACAACCCCCGAACTATCCCGAAATATTCACCAGGGTTCACCGTTCAGGCTGTTTCAGATTCACAGCTCACGTCGTTCAGACGACCAGACAAAAAACTCCTTGATGCGATCCTCGACGCTTTGATGCGCCCTTACCTGGGCCAACTCCCACAGATCCTCCAAATCTCGACGGTTCCGACCATGGTACAAACGCGAGGCGTGCGATTAGTCGTAAAGAAAGTTTCGATCCCGAATCAGTCGGGGAATTCGATAAGATTGGAGCTGTTTGCGATCATATATACGAAACGTGTAAGTAAGTTATCCTAAAATTAGCTCTACCCACTAAATCTTCGCAAACATTGAACCAAACAACTGAAACACGACATCACATGATGAAGTCTAAATGCCAGTTGATTGTGAATGTCCGGTGGATTTCTGCAATGTTTTCATGGCTCCATATCCCCACTCTTGTCGCTCAAGCCGTTCGACGTCGGATCGTACCATGCCCACCTCTTGATATCCTCTAATTACTCTGACTCCATCTTACACTTGCTCTCTCTTTGCTTTGTTCTCGCTGCTTTCATAGCTTCTGTCAGCACTGCAACAACTGCTAGATCTAATCGTTATGACGAATTCACGAACTAAAAGCTTATTACGAAAGATAAGACATTTCGTATGGGGAGAGGTTCCCCAGAGTAAAACCGAAAGAAGGCTTTTGCTGAAGATTGATTGGTTTATCTTGTCGTATTGTTGTCTCATGGTGAGTATCATTGATACCAATACAACCTATGCGATATGATATAAGGTCATTCCGATTCTTAGTATTTTACAAATTGTGAGTTTCGTCATACCCATATATGCATCATATCATTGAGACTGAATGGTCGACCTCGACCTTTACACAGATCTGGATCGTTCAAATGTATCCAATGCATATGTTTCTGGTATGAAAGAAGAGCTCAATATGTACGGAAATCAATTCAATGTACGCGAACAGTGTTTCGTGACAACATCTTCATACCGTTAAACTTACATTCGCGTTCAGAAAATCAACACTATCTTTACGTGTGGCTATATCGTTGGAATGATACCTAGTAAGCATTAGGTTTAAACCCACATTGGATAATCATATTGACACTCTTATGAATTACTTTCAGATAACTTGATGCTTCAAGTTGTATCACCGAGAATATGGTTTCCAACAATGCAAATTGTATGGGGTGTCCTCACATTCTGGTATGTGCCCTCTCAAATTACTCCCTTATTAAAGATGTACTAAATCGCTCGCGCTCGCAATTAGTTCAAGCGTTGTTAAGAATGTAGAACAGGTCTGCTCACCTTCTCTCTAAACATGATTCATTTTTGAACGTTTCTGATTGATTTATCGAAATAAATTAATAGATATATGCGATACGATTCTTTCAAGGTATTGCAGAATCATCTACATTCGTAGGGACTCATTATATCCTTGGCTCGTACGCTCTGAGCATTCCTTCAACACTCATACTAAATCCTGACTAATCGTAATTTTCAATTTTTTCAGGTGGTATAAACCTGGTGAACTTGGCAAACGATCTGGTATATTCACTAGTTCTGGGTTGATCGGGACTTTATTTTCGGGCGTGCTTCAAGCTGCTGTTTACAAGTAAGTTTTTTTTCCTTCTTTTTCGCTTCTATACTGTTTTGAAAAGCGAATTTGGCAATTGATGTTTATATCTTTTTTTTCAGGAACTTGAATGGACGTGCTGGAAGGAGTGGGTGGCGATGGTTGTACGTTTTATCATTCAAACACACTAGCTACTTTCCACCGTTTCTACCGAAAATTCTCATGATTTGTTGTTTCTTTTTTTTTCGGATAGATTCATTATAGATGGAGTCATCACATTGCCTATAGCATTGTATGGTTTCCTGATTTTTCCGGACGTGCCTGCTACGACAAGAGCGTTCTACCTTACAGAAGAAGTCAGTACCATCTCCCTCTTTGTCCTTTCCCTTCTTTCTTAGACTTGCTTGCTCACCATTTTCATGATTTTATTTTGTGGGTAATAGGAACGACTCCTCTCTTCAGATAGATTAGAAAAAACGAAAGATATCTCAGTTGAACGACCAACTCTTCATTTAATCAAAAGAGTATTGGGAAAGTGGAGATGGTATGCTTGTAGTCTTTTGGTAGGTTTTTTCTCCCTTTATGTTTGTTTATTCAATGGGATGGTGATCGCTGAAAACGAATTAATCTGTTTTTCGTTGTTTGTTTGTTTTTTTGGACGTCGTAAGTTTGCGATATCTGGAGAAACTGAAAGTTTTGGTTCGAATAATTTAATGGGACAATGGCTTAAAGCCATTGGAGGATATACAGTTGAACAAATAGGTATGCAACTCCTCTCCCTCCCCCTTTTTCTATGATTATAAGGCTCAATTTCCCTCCTTCTATGATTGCGATTGATGATTGGTGAATTTCATAGATTACTATCCATTGGGCATGACAGCATTCGCCATCGCATCTACGTTAATATGCGCCACATGGACAGACTCTACTAAATCGAAAGCGAGATGGCCTGTTTTGGTCTATATGTGTATATGTTGTTTGGTTTCCAGTGTTTGTATTTTGGTTTATGGGAGTCCCGTGGGGTTGAAGTTTTTTGCGTATTGTGAGTACACTTGAGATTCAGATTTTTGAGGTGCAGTCTTGATTTCCGATGGTCGTTTGTTTTTTTATTTTGCCTGCGTAGATTTTGCGGGAGCTAGTTATGCAGGACAAGCTACGACGTTTGCGTGAGTGGAATGAATTTACTTATTTAAAACTAGAACGTTACTAACACAACAACACTACTCGAAACAAATTTGTGGTTTTTTTTGTAGTTGGGCAAACCAGATTTGTGCCGATGATCATCAAGAAAGAGGAGTTGTTCTTGCATCTATGAAGTAAGTAAAAAAACCAGTTCTATTTAAATTTCTCTTACTCATGTTTTCGAATCTTTTTCTTTTGGTTTCACCATCTTCTCATCATCTTCTCAAACAACAATAATAATAAAACAAACACCCAATATGTTCACTTGAAACCCTCCACCCTAACCAATCCTTCCTCCCTCCCCCCCAAAAAATAGCATGTGGAACAATGTAATCAACGCTTGGTGGCCCCTAGTATTCTACCCAGCCACAGACGCACCTAAATTCACCAAAGGAATGTGGGCCATGATTGGTATTTGTATAGCTACGCTGTTGGTGACTTATTTAGTTTGGTATTTGGAGAGAAGGGAGAAGATGATGATGATGACAGGGATGAGTGGTGGGGATGGTGAGGAGGGGGATGAAAAAAGGAGACGTGAGGAGAAGGATGTTATTAGGTCTAGAGACGGAGCTATAGGTGCGGTTGATGATGAGGAAGAGGAGGATAAAGCTTCGAATGATGAGGGCGGGATTCAGAGGAGGGTCGGATAGGATGATGATATCGATGTTTCCGTGGAGGAATGAATTAGATTCGTTCATGGTTTCGTAGAGACCTCTCTGAATCCCCGTCCAAACAAACGAACAATGTTCCGATGATGTTGAGTTGTTTCATAAATCTCGTCCTTCGGGGATCTATCATACTTTTTGGCTATATCGACGTCGTCAAAAATTGTTGTAATTACTATGATGACAGAATGCCTGATGTGTGGCCACGAACAGGGATTTTTTATTTCTTGATGAAGGCAGTGTGCGCAGGATCCGCAGGATCCAAAGTTGCATCAGTTGAACAGCCTGAGGAGATTGATCATCATGAGTTTCAGACCTAAGTGGTTATGTGAATATCAGAATCATGCACAGGGTTCGAAGATTGACCAGCGTCGACGTCTCTGTGGAATGAGCATGATGAGCACAAGCAATATAGATATACAACTTGAAAACCAATCTTTCATACCCAGATCATAGACGAATAAACGAACTCGGGCCATTGGTAATCATAGACTACTGGATGTTTTAAATCTTTACTATTTTCCTTAAAAAAAAAGGAGCGGATACAGTTGTAAAAAGCGTACAGTTGAAAAGAGAAAAAACAAAATCATATCGCGTTCCAACCGAAATACACTTGAACAGAACTCTGAGTCGTGCGTGATGAAGTCGTAACAAAGGGAGGGAGAGGAGGACTACAAACAATTGGACCATAAACGAAGGAATGGACGTGGTAGCCAGTACTGGTGGATGACTGACGAAGACTGAAAGAGAAGGAAGAAGAATGATTCCAATATCAATGGCTGGAGTAGTTCTTCACTTAATCAGATCCGAGCTATGGTTGAGCAAAAAAAAAAACTCGAGTCAGTTATCCGTCATGAATTACAACTGATAAAGAAGTGGTTTCTTACCTGGAGTTTACGAAGTCTTAAAGGAGTAACGGGAGCAGCCGCTGCAGGAGTTACAGGAAGTGGAATCGTGAGTTCCTTAGCCAAAGGAGATCCTCCCGGTAGATTGGACGACATGGAGTTGAGTACCATAGTAAGCGATGATGCTCTCTTCTCATCGTCCTCCCTGAGCGGAGCCATACTTGGTGAGAACGCACTCCTGGGTGCGGTTTTGAGAGCAGCGCTGTTTGGAGCAGCAGGTGTAAGAGCTACCGAGAAAATCGAACCAGCACTCTTCAATACCGCAGAAGCGATACCAGGGGGACTCATCGCGTTCTCTTTTCCAGAGGGTTGTCGCGAGCTGTTGTTAGACCTATATGAAGGTGGTCGTGACTTCCTGTGTGAATCGTATTCGGTAGGACTGTTAGGCAAAGAACGTGGACTTCTAACTCGAATCTCAGGATTGGGGGATTTCATGGGAGGTCTAGCGCTCATGGGTACGATAGGTGAAAGAGGAACATTCTTCCAAGATTTTCTCTTGTTACCATCATCGATACCACTCGACTTTGTTAATTCCGGAGGGAAACCACCAACAACAGCCATAGCGGGAGCTAATGTATTGTGGAGTGGGGATGGTTGTCCAGTTTGATAAGATGACATACGAGCAGATGCACGACCTGCTGATTTGTTGGAGAAGGCAGATACAGGTATGGGCATGGGTGACAAATCTGCACGAAGATTCAAAGGTCGAAGGTTCGGTGGAAGTTTGCGTCCATTAATAAGACTTCGTCTGATTTCCGGAAGTTCTACAATTGGCGTTTGAACGTATTTGTCGGGGTGGTATGTATCATGAGGATTGAGAAGTTGAGGGCTAGCATGGGGTACCTTTGGAAGGGGTCGAGAAGTAGCAGGGGGTTGGTCGTGTAGTCCATATACGGGACTTGTAGGTCGTTCCTCCGCATAGGTATTTGGTGGAACAATGATGGCGGGTGGGCGGTGCTGCCTCATAACTTGAAACCCAGGACGACCGGAATAGCCCGGTCTCTCAGACAGTTGCGAGTATGGCACCATCACACTGTGTCCTCCCATAGAACTTGATTCTCCTGTTTCGTTCGTCATTATAGAACTTGTGTCGAACCCTCTGCTCCCCTTCTCCAAGTCGGGACTGGCCAACAAGTCTGTCGTCGAACCTGTACCAGCTCGGTCCCTTCGCCGCCTTCGTACCCACCACATCGCAATCGCCATCACCAGAATCAAAAATGCCAAGATGGAAAGTGCGACAACAGATATTGATAGTGGGAGATTTGACCAGAAGGGGTTCTTGGCTTTGGAAGCGGCAGCGGCAGCAGAACTTGAAGGAGCAGACAATGTAGAGGAGGGTAACCCACTACCTGTGATTGTCGGTAACAATGAACTTGGTACTGTCGGCGTCGGTTTCAGACCACTGGAATTTGTTTAGTGAGAGAATGAGATCATATTGCAAAATACTCACTTGGTATTTCCAGGCTGATTCTGTACTCTGATTTTGAAAAGAACACCGATAAGTACAACTACTCACAATTAACGGATGATAATTTCTTACATAGGAGCTCCGGAATCTGTCGCCGCACATAAATTTGTATATCACTTTTTCATCGAACGAATGAACTCACTGGGATCAATTGAAACCTGACGTCTGACTACCTCCGTATACCGTGAAGAAAGATGATTGTGTCCAGCCATTATGAATCGTCAGAGTACCGTTTCGTAGGTCCAGTTTGTAAAGAGTGTCGTATATACGGTGGGTTGAATTGAAGCGAATGAAAGTGGTGGCGTCAAGCCTGTCCGTGAAGGGGTCGTAAAGTTGTCGTCCTCTTCGATCTTCCAGAGACCTGTGGCAGCAATTGCCTGTTAAGATAAAATAAAGAAAGAAGAAGAAAAGGCAACGCTGCTGCAAGCAGACAGCTAAAGAAGAAGAGGAACGAAAAAAGAGTGGAAAGAAAAAAAACCGCGCTTTAAACAACTTGTGCCCAGGAGGGAACCTGTCCCACTCTCCAACCCTTCATCTTAGTGCCTCGCCTTATATTGTTTCGGGATCCCTAAGCGAGGCTGTTGGCATCGAAACATTTTTGATCAAAACGCTTTCGGCCTCTGCAAAGGACGAGCGGGAACTGAGAGGCTGTGCGATGGCACACAGACAGGATCATCAATGAATTGTCGAGTTTGATCCATTCACTATCACAGATGAGAATAGCTACAAGTTTCCTACAACAACCAACAAAACATATAAGAAAGCAGAACGACAGATGTTTTCAAGGATACAGTGAAAAAACGATAGGATATAAAGGGGAATGTCAAAAAAAATACAGAGGACTCAACGACCCATTCTAGTTCCATATGCTTGACCTGCATTACGCTCCATGATTTCCCGAAGAGGTCCCAATAAACGAGTGAACGCATGAGCATCAAGAGCTGCCACTTTCAGCTTGGCTGACGAAGGGTTTGTACGAACAACAGCGCTAACAGTAGCCGCGCGTGGTTCTAATCGAAGGAGAGCGAGCTCTGTGCGGGTGGTAGAATCAGTTAACTGATTGACCAGCAGAATAGAAAATAGTTATACATACCTCCGAAGTATTCACCCTTCTTCAGTTGTCCGACTTCAACACCAGTGGATTGGGTATCATCTCCAGCCTTCCTTTGGGTGACAATTGCATTGCCGTCTTCAACGAAGAAGAACGTGTCTCCCATTTCCCCCTGCTTCACGACTGCTTCGCCATCATTGTACACTCTACTGACGAGCGCGTCTGCAATCTTACTTCGTTCTTCGGGTCCAAGGTGTGTAAGAAGGGGGACAGTCGATAAGAAATGTTCGTACATCGTGCGCCTTCGGTGGGCCGCCTTAAGAATAATTGTTCTAAATGTGATGCGATCCAGTTGCCACAACGTCGAAGGCTTGACAGCGACGACCGTCGCAGCTCGAGGATGACCATACATCAGGGCCAGTTCACCAAATGAACTGCCCTCTTTACATTCTGCAACTTTCTTCCCATACTCGGGATGATATCCTGGCATCAAGAACTTCTCGGGGGTTGAACCAGATGGGGGTGGAGAAAATGATGGTGGCGGAGGGTCGGAGCGAATGAAACAATGCAGTTCGCCTTCCTCGACGACATAGAAATATTCACCAACATCTCCTTGAAGAATAACCACATCATCCTTTGCCACTTTAACTTCTTGCATTGCATTCAAGACTCCTGTCTCCTGCTCCTCATCCAAATCTCGGAACATGAAGTTGTTTGCAATTGATGCACGGATTCGACGTAATTGATCTGTACCCTTAGGAAACACTGGTAATGGTTCGTCCGTTGTGCTATCAACGGCAATGGATTCAGCACTGACGGAAGAACGTCTGGCTAAGATGGTAGATGTTGGTGGGTATAGATAATCTCCAGGATTTGAAACTGAGAAATTAGAACCGGCGAAGGAGGCAAATGGATTGACTGTGTCTAAGGGTGATGAGGGTGATTCCTCATCTCCCCCCATCCCAATCTTGAAGGATGGGTGATGCTTCTGCTGAGGTGTGGTTTCGTCAGATAGCAAGGCATTGCCTGGGACGTTGAGGGTACCGAAGGGACTAGTATTCGTCATTGAATTATGAAGTGATGACCTCTGTTTGACAAAGGTGGATGTCAGAGGAGATGTTGGGCCTGTTCCCGAAGCTGTTGGGCTGAGAGGATTGTCAAGGTAGTGATCGTTGGGTAAGTCGCGTGTCATTGACGGTCGATGAGCAAGAGCATCCCGAGTACGAGTGCGTTGTTCTTCCAGCCGCGACTGAAACCAGTTAGCACAGAACTGCAGCGCGTCTCTAGGTTGAACACGATGGACGTCGCGAGTTAAGTCAGCCACGAGCGAGTCGAAGGTGGACGACATGGACGATACCCACGCCAGGAGCGTTGGGAAAGCCTATATTTATATGCTGGGAGTGGATTGAAAGCGGGATAAGGGAAACTACAAGGACTGGTCCAGAAAAAGAACAAAGCTCGAGGGAGACGAAGGTCGCAGTAAACACTTTTGTTCCAAGTAATAACGACTCTCATTATAGCCACCGCGCGTTACAGTATATAGTCTCGGGAATTGCCATACCGTGACCATACACCTTCGTATAGAGTATAAATTATCATTCTTATCGTTCAAATAATACATAGACAGCTCTAGCTATTGAAATTTCGAACAATGTTAATCCTCTGTATATACTCCTTGTGCAGCTTGGGGTCCGACTGAAACTCCGGTTGCGAGAGACAGGTATTCTATAAAGTACGCGCTGTATGTGGTGATTGTCAATGTTAGTAGCTTCATATCTGAATATTTATGCGAAAGGTCAACCTACGTGATTACAACAGCATCCAGCAAATCCGGCACAGCTAAAGCTTCTGGGAGAATGTCTAATTTTCCATCAAATTGCTCGCTGTGTGGAGTGTAGCGAGCGATCGATTTTCTCTTCACATCAAAGCCATTCGACTCGATGACTTGTTGGTCGTCCAAAATGTTCTACTTTCTGTTATAAGAATACAAAAACATGCCAATGCATAACAATAATCGACTGACCCAATATGGGGCATTCGGTTCTTGCTCGTTGTCCCATTCATACGACATTCCACTACGAGGAAGAGTGAACTTGCATCTATACGTACATTCAGTACGACTGAAAAAGAGGAAAAACAGACCATAGCGACTTACGATTCAGTAAGAACCCCACGCCAGAACTTTAACTTTCCTTTCGGTCCAACGTCCCATATAGCACACTCTTCAAGCCGGGCATCTTCATAGCTGTCCTTCCAGTTGATCAATCCAATCTTCGAATTATCCGGTCTGAGAACCCATAACGGCTATAAAAGATTATTTCAACCAAAGACCTCCACAACGTAGAGTCGAATCAATCCGTACGTTGTTGGGACCATCTCTGAAAGAATCCGTCCAACTCTTCTTTTCTACGTTCTTCAAGATGTACGCAACCCTGCCTTTATCATCGACGACTTTTCCAGCTCTATCCCAACCTTTTGGTTGCTGAAAGACAAACTGAACAGCTCGAGCAGGAGCTTGAGCCGGTGTGTTTCCATGAGAATCAAGAGGAGTTTGATGACCATAAGCGGATGAGTAGGATGATTGCGGGTTGCGTCCAACGTACGAAGGCAGCGGAGAATGTCCTGGTTGGTGAGAAGGCAAAGGTTGTCCGGAATATTGGTACTGGGACGCTACTCCTCTGTGAGATGAGTGAGGAGAGTGATTTGCGTATGGGGGTTGAAGAATCGGGCCGGAATAGGAAGCCTGAAGTTCAGCATAGGGTGGCTGAGCAGGTAGTCCAGAATACGACGGTCGAGGAGAATGGCCGCCACGCGAAGGTTGGGGAGATGGGCCAGAGTGTGAATGTTGAGGAGAATGACTATGGGGGAAAGGAGGCCGAGGCTGAGGGGGGGCACCATACCCAGGAGTGTAGGAAGGCGTGAGCTGTGAGGGATATCCACTGGGAGCAAGGTCGAAGCCAACTTCAACCGGACGGCCATCTAGGATGCATCGATAAATGACCTCATCCCAGACGTTTTATGGATGTACTCACCGTAAGAGGGATGTGATGGATGTTGAAGACCGGGATTACCACACGGGCTGGGTGCTCTGAAAGGAGCAGCATCCGGGTTGTAACTAGGCATGCTTGGGAATGACGGTGGCCCGTTCTGTTGGTTGTCGTAAGGATTATACATGGGGGATTGATGAGACACGGTAAGTTGTATTGGCAGTCAAGACGATCAAACACTCTTATATGCATATTTCTGCAAGGTCCTGTGCAGCGAGCAACTTGAACAAACAAGCATGCTATGCATCTAAGAAATTGGTTCAGTACATAATCCGTACAGTACTGTGATCAAAAAATCGACGAAATGGGTTTCACGGGCTGGAATCTTCCGCAAAACTGGGGGATAAAGGTCATTTCGCTTTCAGGTCTCGCATTCATGATAATCGTGCTGCATAAGCCTGAGCCTTAGCCGGTTTACACTACGATTCAGAATACTGGTACTTACTCATTGCCAAGCAACTTCGAGGCATGCTGTAATCCGTGATAAAGTCGGAGGCGACAAGAGCACTGGACGGTGCGCCCTTATTTATTTCCCGATGAGGTTGAGATGAATTCAAGATTTTCATGTTGTTGTGAATAGCAAGTTGTTGATGACATTGATTCCGACTTTTAGGCAGTGAATTGAAATCTCTTTCACGTGACGCAATGCGGAACTTCCACGTTGCAGATGCAACTTCATCCAGGCGCTTATAGGGACCCACCTTGCACAGCGACAGCGTCGCTTGACTCTCAGTTCAGTTCTCCTCGACTCTCTTCACCAGCTGGCTTTCATCTGTTTCTTTCTCACATTGCTTTCAATCAATCTACCCATTCTTTAGCATTATAATTCGGTCTTCATGTCGCTCGTCGATTTGCGTGTCGAGCTCCCTTCGTTCTCCCAATCGTTCCAAGTTCAGGTCCCCGAATCCGCCTCTGTTTTGGATATTAAAGAGGCTATCAAGATTAAATGTCCAGGGAATCCCAGCGTAGATGGACAGAAGTTGATTTGGAGAGGGCGATTCCTAAAAGATACTGAGAGACTGTCGGAAGTTTGGAAGGTAAGTAATGCGTCTACATCATGTATGCAAGTTCTGTCTCTTATTCGATATAGTCTCCGAATGAATCTCGCGTAGTTCATCTAGCTGTTCATCCCTCTGCATGGACCAGTGGCATGCCATCTACTTCCACTCCGGACCAATCTTCCTCTACTCCAGCTCCAACTCCTCTATCAACTCAAAGACTTCAACCCTCTTCCTCAACAGTTCGTCCTCCTCCATACCCTCAACCTGTCGCAGGTGGCCTCCCTCTCCCATACATCGTCGCGAAACATAGAGCTGCACTGCAGGTCCTTATCACTGGTCAACTCCCTCAAGAACCCAATAGTTCGTTATTGTCATCTCAGCGTCAATATGCCGTGTCCGTTCTGAATTCATATGGATGGAGCTGGCCAAGGATCCTAGATGAAGATTATCCTCCCGCAGATTCATCCAATCCAGGTCTCAAATATGAACAGGTCATGATTGAGTACGTACTTGGTATTGTACCATGTAGTTTGTTCAATGCTGATTAATCACTGACACACTTTCCAGCAACTACCCATACCTGAGTCTTACATCTCCAACAGCTACACCAACACCTTGTCAGTCCCACGCCCTGAAAGTACTCACACATACGTTTGCGATGCTCGCCATCCCATACCCCGATCCTCTTGTAATGCCGCATTATCCAGCTTACACTCCGATTCCTGCCGCCACTGGCACAAATTTAAATGAACACCTCCGTCAACTAGGATTACCACCTCTTCGCCTCAATGTCAACAATGCAAACCAGAATCCCAATGACCCAAACAACGCGCTCGCTGCCGCTGAGATACGGGCTATACCTCTGAGAGCATTGATGATGCCTCTGATGATGCTGACATTTCGGACCCTCATCTTGATGTATTTCTTTTCACCATCCAAACGACCACTGTTCGGACTGATATTGAGTGCGTGGATATTGTATGAAGCTTGGGGTGCGTTTCGTGCCGTCTTAGGCGGAGATAATCCGGGAGATGGGGCAGCTAGAGCAGGGGGGGTTAACGCTGGAGCTCGCGGCGGTCCACAAAATGGAGCACATCCCGTAGCTTTGGCTGTTAACCCCAATCAACCCACTGGAAGGTCATACATCAATCTCGTACTCGACAAGCTAGCTGGGATGCAACTCAATTCGGAGGATAGGTCCTTACATGGTTCAAACGGCCCAGAGCCTAGTCTACTCCATAAAGCGACAACATTCCTCTCACTTCTTGTTGTTACTCTTCATCCCGCTATCTGGGATCGACGTAGAGCTGCTCTTCGGAGACGAGAAGGGTTGGTGAGAACGGAGGCGAATGTTAGAGATACCCCAGATCCTGAGGTCGAAGGAGATGATGCGGGGAATGCTGCAAGGGCAAGAGCGAGGACACTATTGCAAGAGAGATATGATCGTAAGCCTCGATGGGTGAAAGAATACATTCAGAGAGTGCTTCATACGGAGTGGGTGGATGAATCGTGAAAGCTGAAGTAGCCCACGCTTGTCGTGGTTTGTTCGATTTGTAACATAGATTTCAGAGGAAGTAATTTATTAAACAAGGATTTGTATACAACTATAGGTGGAGTGGAGGGTATCATATAATCCGTAATATTAAAGAGCAACGATAGACTTCAGTGATGCGAGAGCAAGGAGATAGCACGAAAGCAATGTGAATGAAGGAATGAGAAAAGATACGAAACATGCATTATATGCATTTACCATGGAATAAAAGACATGAACACCGTTAAACGATAAGGATGGATGCTCCTCCATCTCTCGTGATTCGTTTGCGAGTCTTCATGATCATGTATCGACGACCAAGTTGTCCTGGAACCTTATAAGGTACGCAAATGGAACCCGAGTCTTGCGCATTCGAATTCCTAATCATTAACAATCCAGATGGAGCGAAGAGTATGGCTTGGCCAGTCTGAATTTCAGTAGTCAACAAATTAGTATATTGTTAACATAGACGTTTGAGAATCGCGCATTGAGTCGCTTAGGAATGACTGACCTGTAGTGTTACTAACTTGTCGAATGCGTCGTTGGAGGCTTCAGCAGATACATGCTTTACTATGTGTTCCCACCATCTCGGAGAAGAGAATCTGTGGAGGATGGAAATGTTGCATAAATCTAGAAGCATAGGAGGAACGACGGTGGGTTCTGAAAAATAAAAAATCCTGTATTGAGATACAACTCGAACGAATCACTGTCCAAAGGGTATTGCGCATACCTTGTGTGCTTATGATGACTCTCATAGCTAAGTGTCGTTGGAGTCGAACCAGTTCCAATAAATATTTTGTTAACCCAGATTCTCCGAGGGCGTTTGGGTTCCCGACAGTTTCGTGAGAGTCCCATGGAGTGTCATCGGAGTGAGATGAGAGTGCTATTAGAGTGCTATCGGAGTTTCAACCGATCCATGTTAACGATTCTCCATGATTGGCATTTAGATACTGAATGTTAAAGAGACAACGTGATTAGCGACTTCTTGCATGCAGAACATTGGACAATACACTGCTTCATACCTTATGAGCTTCGTCTACAACGAGCACTTTACCCGTCCCCACATCAGCACGAACGAACAGTCGAGTGACTACTTCAAATAAACCGCATGCCATTGAAGGGTCAATAAAAGGATCTGTTAAATCCACGATGGTCAATTCGCCTTGCGAAAAAATCGACTGTCGAATCTGATCATAAACGATGAAAGATTCGAGAAGAGACATTCGTTGTTCAAGTCCTGATAATTGAGCAGTGTTGAAATGTTTCTTCTTTTTTTCTAACTCTTGCTTGAATGCAGCATAACTGTATTGATCCCCGAGGTCGCGCAAGATTTGCTATAGAGATCGTCAGTACTTGTTGGTCGGTACATTTGGTCCTTTTTGAATGTTCTGCTATAGTAACTCACAATAATAATCTGGACATAAAGTGGTGTTCGTTCCCCTCCCGAAAGCCCCATGAGAGTCATTAGAGCTTCAGCATCCAAGTCTTTGTCACAAAATTCCGAAGGTCGAACATCGATCTTCCCTTCAACTCGAGAGTAGACGTTAGTCATATTATGCAACGAGGATGGCGAGACATAAAGGGTGACTTTGAGTGCCACCAATGATTCAGTGGTCGGCGAAGCCAGCCATGCAGCTTCGCAAGGTAAAGTTGTTGTCCCTCCAGTTCCAAAATGGAGTACTAGACCTGAGAGAGGTTGTGTGAGTAACCCAATTGTGGAATAGTTCGGATAGAACATATTCTCAAGGAAAACAGAAACTGTGTGCGATTTCCCTGATCCCTGAACACCACATACGAGTGCAGAAAAAGGCGCATTCTACAATTGCAATGTTCTAAGTTGCCATGAGCTTCTTTACCAGATAAAATAAATATGACTTACGGTGTTCACGTAGAGTCTACTGTCACTGTCGTCCGGCTCATTCGTATCATCACCTTGGCTATGATGATTCAGTAAGTATATATTTTTGCTTGGTTTCGACACCTACTGTATAGAGAGCTGTTGACCAAGAACTCCATACTGGGTCTCAGGTTTCGGAATCCCCGAGTGAAGTAATGCCGAACGCGTAAAGACGGGTGCAGTTCGTAGTTCATGTTCAAGATGGTTATTGATGGTTTCTGTTGTGTCTAGAAGATCAAGCTCGTTCTAAGTTGTGAGGTATCAATTAATATTTCCGAGTCAGCTATCCTCAGACCCTCTGAACCTCTCTGAACAGTTTGACTTACCAAAGCAGAACCGTGACCGAACTGATGAACTAGAGTAAGTATCTTTAAATTTGAAATCTTTGCGCAGATCTTACGCACAGCTTCACGACTACCTGATATTACAGCATGATATCGAGGTGGAACAGGTGTTTGGAAAGGCTTCCGAAACTTTCGACAACATTGCACCAATATTGCTTTGCGACGTTTTCTATATAAAAGAAGGATATTGAATGATGTAGATAGAAATAAACATGAGCGGAAAAGGATGATCATGTTACATACCTGCAACACGGATGAAAGAGACAAGAATTCCTCAAGTGTTCAACAGAGTGAACCTTGCACTGGGACCGAGTGCATAATTTGACGATCCTAAAACCTCGTTTCTTGGATGGCCATGTCCATGCGCCGCATCGATACTTTGCGCACACAAGTCTAGTATGATACCATGCGCCTCAAGGCAATTGAGAACAAGGTATCATACCAGGTTGAACATGAAAGAGGGACTTAAAGAGTGTCATCGCCGAACATACGGTTTTGTCATAAAGTATTCCAGGAAATACGTAAAATCGGTCCTAGACCGACTTCGCGTAGACATGTTCTTAAAATCATTATAGCATAGTGAGGGTTCTTTCAATATCTCGCTAATGAGAGCAAGCGTATTGAGAGCAGCGAAACTTGTTAATGGTACTGACTTACTAACAATTGCAGGCGTACTACACCTTCTTGAATACCCGCGACCACAAAAAATGCAGATTCTATAAACATGACATACTACAATATTCTACAAATATATCTACTGTACATATACATGAGCAGAAAAACCAAAGTTGCATATCTGGATCATAACAAACTACAAAGACGAAAACCACTGTAAAACAAAGACAACAACGGGACAGCTTAAGATGAAGTCAAAAAAAGATATCCAGGCCCTATGCTCGAGGGACAGACGTGTGGCCCTGTGCAAATATAGTTGCTTAGGTTGTTTCCTTCTCTGCTGCCAGGCCATAGCGCGAGGGAAGAGGGATGGCATCTACAATACCTGGTGGGTCTCTACAAAACAAGAATGGATGCACCTCCATCGCGTGTAACGCGTCTACGAGTTTTCATGAGTATAAATCGTCTTCCAAGAGGTCCCGCAATTCGCGCTGAAGATGTGGTACTCTTCCCATTGATGGGGGGTGGAGGGACCATCCCTAACCCTGACGGCGCAAGAACAATTGCTTCACCTGTCTATAAACACAAATAAATCAGTGTTTGCCTCAACTATGTAGATACCGTTCGAAAGACAGAGTGTAAGTACATACCTTGAGAGTAACAACATGGTTGAATGCTTCATCGCCTGAGATATTAGCAGAAACATGCTGCACGATGTGGTCCCACCATGAAGGTGAAGCAAATCGATGTAGAATGGCTACACTGCAAAGGTCAAGTAAAACCGGAGGTACGACCGTTGGCTCTGATCGCATCCCGTGACGGTGCTCGTTAGATGATATAAGGCAGGAAGAGATACGATGCATACCTTGTGTACTTATGATTACTCTCATGGCCAAATGTCGTTGTTGTCGAATGAGCGACAGCAAAGCCTTCGTCAAACCTGAATTTCCCCTATTTGCATCGAGATACTGGACGGACAAACGAATATTCATTATCTGCAATGATTTGAAGACCAGCTGATGAATTCTCGTACCTTATGAGCTTCATCTACAACCAAGACTTTCCCAGTTGAAACGTCCGAACGGATAAACAAACGAGTTATGATTTCGAACAGCCCGCATGCAGCACCTGGATCAATGAAAGGATCTGAAAGGTCAATGATCGTTAATTGACCTGGCGCAAAGCGAGGTTGGATAGTTGATGCTGATCTCTTCTTAGATTCTACGAAGGAATGAAGTAAAGCCATTCGTTGCTCTAATGCGGCTATCTGAGCAGGATTGAAAGTCCTCTTGTGATCTTCCAACTTTGTTTCAAAGGCAGCATAACTGTAGTTCTCCCCCATGTCTCGGAGAATAGACTGAAGAAAAAAATGATTGATGTATTATCAAGGGAGATAGACATATGAATACTCAAAAGACACTTACAAGTATGACCTGCATATACAACGGAGCCGATTCAGATGAAGTGACCGCCATCATCGAAAGGAATGCTTGTGCATCCAACTCCGACTCAGCGAAAACCAAAGGTTCCACAGTAACACGAGGTCCTAAAGAGGAGTACACGTTCTTCATCGTCTTCAACGATGACCGTGAAACATAGACTTTCACAGAAGGGGCATCAACGCCTTTGAAACCTTTCATGCCTAGGTAAGCCGCTTCAGAAGGTCGTGAACTTGGACCACCTTCACCGAAATGAAGGACCAATGCCGAAAGCGGTTTTTCTAAAGACCCGATAGGTGCACATCCAGGTATTAGCATGTTTTCTAGTATCACGGATACTGTATGCGATTTTCCGGACCCTTGTACACCGCATACAAGGGCAGAAAATGGAGCATTCTGGGGATAGAAAATTTTCAGGAAAGCGTTCGTGTCGAAATCAATCGGCACAGTTGTAGGAATATACGTACAGTATTTATATATAACCTAGGGTCGGTAGGGACCCGAGGGACGGCTTTCTCGCTGCAGAACAGATGAAGTTGGCTTCGATTCGTCGGAAAGCGACGCAGTGACGACCTACTAGATTGCAAGTGTACTACCCAACACCCCATATTGAGATTTCTCGTTATGAAGACCTACATCGACGTATGCATCACGAGTGAATAGTGGTGCAGTACGATGTTCATGGTCGATTTGTTCTTCATATGCTTTAGTTTTATGATGGGTTAACAGTTGAAGTTCTTCCTAGAAGGGGTGATTCGGAGTTGAATGAATATGTAGAGAGTAGATTGGGAAGAACTTGTAAACTCACTAATGCTTTGGAACTCTTCGTATTCTGCGAAGTGGAAACTGTGGTTTGGATCTCGTTCGAGGAGCTCCCAGATGTCGCGCCAGATTCCTTGGACATTGCGTATCCATTTGATCTTACAACACTGGAACTACGCGAAGTAGATTCAATCACGGCCGCAGGCATAGTATACGTAGTAGGTGTTGCGATGTTATGTGTAGTCTCTAGTCTCTTGTAGTCCGGATATCTGGTTGAAAATTTAAAGCTCAAGGCCGGTCAGTTTGTCACGAGTTGATCAGAAAGAAAAGTACGAAGCAAAGCGTTGAACTTATATCTATGTACTTGCTGTGAGCAACGTTGTGAACATGAGTCTTACTCGGAGGAATCGTGTGAGTATTAGAAGTTCCTTTCCATCTATAAGGGCGATTGCCAGTATGGTATCCGATCTTCCCAATCCCTGCGAGGCATGTGCGATGCGCATACAAGGGTATCTGACAATTTTGAGTAAGTAATAAGTTTATACTTGAGGACAATAAATTCTCCTCCTCCCCGACGTACCAATCACTGCAATCATCGAACAACGTGCAACGCATGACTTTTATTTACTGCTTACTACTGGCCCTGTACATATCGACGTGGCGTGCCAAATCAACATTCCGAGGCAATATTAATTATTATGACTCGGAGGGAACGGAATATGTTTTCGAGAGGAAGAGTGTATCTCTCTTGAATGAATAAAACGGAGGATAAGGAGGTAAGTATCTTGGATAAAGTGATTTAGTACCCATAATCTTATCTACTTTATTCAAAACACAACGATAGCAGGTGGATAGACCTTGATTACGGCCCGATCATATCTTCAAACACCACCGTGACCTCGAGTATAAAGCACAACTCGACATGTCCTCTATACGTTCTATCTCCTTCGCATTTCCTCCTTCTTTCACCCTTTCATCTTTTCGTCGTCGTCGTCCTTTGACTCTCGTAACGCAATGTCCAGCAACGTCACCGTTCTCTCTCATCCGATTGTCAACTCAAGACTCTCCAAGTTGAGAGAAGCAAGCACGACACCCAAGGAGTTCCGTGAGGTGAATTGATATGGACCTGACTGAACGGATGGTGTTTCGTATGCTAACTATCATCATATCTACAGGGAATATATGATATCAGCTTGGTCCTTGGATTAGAATCAAGTCGTCAATTAGAGCAGGAGACTTATGCTGGAGTGGGTTTTACTTCATAAATGCGTTGTGCACTTCGAGTACTGATTTCTTCTACTTCTTGATTAGCAAACACCCATTGGTCCATTCACAGGGTCCTCAATCAAACCGAGGATAGGCATCACTCCCATTCTTCGTGCAGGACTTGGTATGACCGATGCCATCTTGAACCTATTCCCGTATGTATCCTTCCTGTCAGTACATCGTTAACTCTCAACTCATTTTCTCGTTGAATCTCTCAGTTCAGCACCTGTATATCATCTTGGTATTTTCAGGGAAAAGACAACTCTTCAACCTGTAGAATGTATGTATGCTATCCTTTTTTTGATTCTAGAATGAAAGAATCAATTGTTTCTCTTCTTTCAGATTACTCTAAACTTCCTAGCGTGCCCCCCGTAGACTTGGTCTATCTCTTAGACCCACTCATCGCGACTGGTGGTACTGCATGCGCCGCTCTTAACATGATTTTGGATTGGGGTATCCCACGTAAGTACTTGACCATCTTCAAGAACCTAATCGTAACCCATAATTTTTACTTTCTAGTCGACAAGATCAAACTTCTTTGCGTCCTTGCCTCTGAAGATGGTTTACAACGCGTTAAAAACGAGTATCCAGGGCTGGAGGTACGGAAAAGCTCGTGTATCATTACATATTCATGGGTATCTGAGTTTCTCTTTTTTAGATCTGGGTTGCTGCCGTAGACCCTCAGTTGACCAAGGACGGGCTCATCTCACCAGGATTGGGCGATACGGTAAGCCTATCATGTCTCAATACCTTGCCATATCCGCATGTTTATTTACGACACAAAACGTAGGGCGATCGACTCTTCAACACATTGAAACCATGAGGTGAAACAAGTATAATTAGCAGTAAAACATAAAATTTGTAGTTTTTGACATTTTTGTAGACCTCTCGGGGTTATGGATTTCTGGATGTTGTTGTGGTATATATATTTATAGGTCTTTTTCAGTGGTCGTCCATATCATAATCCGTTTGGTCATGGCGTGCATAGTAATAAATGTAATGTGCATAATACCGCAACGATATTGATAATCCTACACCGTACTAATGTGATACTGCTTTCGGACTCCTGCCTTCACGATTTGATTCGACAAACTGAGATAACTTACACCTTAGGGGGTACAACAAGGGTCCTTTCTTCCTTCGCGCTCTGATGAGCGAGTTGGATGAGCTCGATGACTTCTGCGGATTCTTGCCATTTGACGGCGGGTTCTTTTCTCTCTCGGATAGCAGCAGCGAGATCTCTGAACAGATTCACATAGTCTCCCTTAGCAGAAGATGGCCAACTGAAAAATAATAATATTGTTGAGAGAAGAATTCCTCGTTGAAGAATCGAACGAAAGGAAATACTTACATTGATTTCACAATTTCAGTTTCACTAGTCCCATCGAAGTTCTCAAGGATTCCAAACAATGATTCTGGTTCTTGTCCGTATTCGACATTGTTGGGGTCGACGACTTCGGAAGGTGATTTGATAACTTTGAGTTGATCTTCTTGAGGATCAACGCCGTATTTTGTGTACGTTCCTTTTGTTCCACGAGCGATATAACGAAGCTGGGGTGTATGTACGGAGAGTGGTGATCCTCGAAGGATAACTGTGAACGAGGTTGGTTTGACTCCGGTATCATTAGGTTTTGAAAGAGATGGATAATGAAGAGTGATAGTAAACTAGTGGTGACAGAATCGTTGTGGTGAGAAATTGGCTTGGGACGATGTGATTGTGAAGAAAGTCACTTACATTGTCATCGACTTCTTCATGCCCGATACCTCGTAAATTTTCCACAAAAGCTGTGATCTTGGAAGGACGACCAAAGAGAACAAGGGCTTGGTCGATGGTATGAGCGGCGAGATCGTACACTAAACCATTGGCTGGTAAAGGAAGATCTTTCCATGTCCCTTTGAGACTCGAACGGAATCGGTCAAAGCTGTTTAGATAATTCTGCATGAGTACTGAAGGAGTTTGGAAAATTCATAATGCATCTTGTACGCACCGAGATTCAAATTCGAAGAGAGTGCCCAATGATTTGGGATCGGAAGATGGAAGAGCGAGCAGTGAACGTAAAGCATGGAAGTCAGAATCCCAACGACGGTTTTGGTAAGGGTAAAGAACTAATTTCTTCGATTGAGCAAGAGTTCCAATCTCGATGGCTTGTTGGTGAGTTGCTGTGATGGGCTTGTCAACGAGAACTGTCATGTTATAGTCAGATACACATAGGTAAAACCCAAAATTGAAGAACTGTTTGACGTACCATGTCTGCCAGCTTCGAGAGCGCGTTTTGCAAACTCGTAGTGAGTTTCACTTGGAGTACCGACGATGATAAGTTCAATCTCGGAGTCTGCTAAGACGTCTTCGAGTGTGTTGTATATTTTAACACCTTGAGCGGCTTGAGGACCGAAGCGTTGTTGAAGTTTGCCTCCTGGAGAGGTAGGTTTGCGCTCAAGGACGGCATATAGAGTGAAAAGCTCTGGCAGAGCTAAGACGAAAGGGATATGAAAGGTCAGACCAGCGAGGCCCACTCCTGTGAAAATTTAGACACAATGAGAATAAGTCGACTCTGGAAATCATGTATGTCGACTGACCGAGAACACAGGTCTTGATAGGAGACATTTCTGCGGTTGATGTTTTGTGGGGTGTAGGCTAGCACATCCAACCTTTTATACGAGTGTCCCAGCAGCGGAAGAAAGATCATCTGGAATGAGCATATGGATACCTGAGCGGTAGACACGGTCCGTGAGGAAATCTATCTGAATGTGAGTTAGTGGCAGAACTTACAAATCAATGACTCGATAGTTATCGATGACGAGATGTGGTCTTTCGTGTCCAATGCCCAAGAGACGTCGCGTATCATGTTCTCAAAACCATTCAATTAGAAAGGCAATTCCCGACTGCTGACGTCATCTGTGTATCCCCGCGCCCAACTAGCTAGCCTCGAGTAGAGGCGTTGGCGAGATCGAGATCGACGGTGAAAATTCGACGTGAAGCACGCATTAGCCTTCCAACCCAAAAGGCACTGCCGCTCGACTGCGCAGACTCTTCACTGCTTGCTTTCTTCCCTTTTTATTCACGACTTTTACGGTACGACTCCCTCGGCGACGACCCTCCTCCCAACGTTAATCTTCCCCGCACTCTCGGCATGCGCTTCCTCGCGCCCTTTATATTTCTAGCCTCCATTCACGCAGCTTTCGCCCAGCTGTCTTTACCTCAACCTCCATATTTACCTCCCAACGCCACATTTGGTTCACAAGCATCTTCCGACGTTTCTTTAGGCTCTGTAAATCCTCACTGGTCAAGTTTGCTCGGGAATCTCCTCTACTTCTACGAAGCTCAGCGAAGCGGCAAACTACCTAGCTCAAACCGTGTTTCTTGGAGAAATGACAGTGCTCTCAATGATGGCCAAGACGCCGGCCTGGATTTGAGTGGTGGTTATTATGATGCAGGAGGTACTGAAATACTCTAAAAGTCTACTCGTCTATTATGTCTGATCACATCGTTTCTCCCAGATTACATCAAATGCACATTCCCCTTGGTGTGTATATGTCAGGCATATAAATAGCGACATGAATGTAACACACTTTTGATAGGCATTTACCCTAATGTCCGTATGCTGGGGAGGTATCGATTCCGGCAGAGGTATATATTTTCTTGTCTCTATCATATCTGTCCCAAATTGACATAGTCGCGTAGGGTATGACCTTGCAAACCAAACAGCATACTTGGACGACATGCTTCGTTGGGGTCTTGACTGGCTCATTAAGGTCCGTTCCCTTTCATTTCACTAACTAACTGCTCAAGCTGACTCAATTGAACTTAGGCGCATCCATCTCAGAACACCCTCTACGTTCAAGTCGGCGATGCCAACCTTGACAATGCATACTGGGGAGGCGACCAAGGTATACCCACCCCAAGAGCGTCATATCAAATCAATTCTACAAGGTAAGAGTATTCGTATTGGTGTTTATATGCGCTCAACTGAATCACGCTTCTAGTCCTGGAACTGATGCTGCAGCTCAGGCTTCAGCAGCCTTTTCGGCTTGTTCTGCTCTTTATGCAAACCGAGCATTGTCATCCTCTTCACCCGCATCTCTCACCAACGCGACATACGCTAGCACTCTCTTAACTCATGCCCAACAACTGTACGATTTTGCCACTACCGCAGACCAAAGGACGTACCAAACCTCTGTCCCTCAAGCAGGTGAAGCTTATGCTTCTTCAGGATTTGGTGACGATCTCGCTATTGCATCGCTTTTCCTCGCTTTGGCTTCAAATTCTTCGGATTTATACTCCAAAGGTGTCAACAACTACATCTCGTTTGGTCTTTCAAGCCAAGTTCAACCTCAGAACTCTCAGGTTTTTAATTGGGATGCCAAAGCTCCTGGTGTTGTAATCCTCGGTGCCCAAATCGCACAAACATACCCGGATCTAGCATCTGGCTCGTCCAATGTCAACTGGACCAGTGACGCCGAAGGGTATTTGGACGGTATCGTTAACGGAAATGGAAGAGGGTTCTTAACCAAAGGTTTGTCTTTAGTAAATTTACTTGTTTCATAGGGCTATCTGACGAACATATGCTAGGTGGTCTTCTGTACTACGATGGGGACTCTGATGAAGCTTCATTAAACCCTGCTCTGAATGCAGCAATGCTCCTCACGCGTTATGCCAACACCGTTTTACCTCAATCGTCTCCTAAACGCGCTCAATATCTTGCATTCGCTCGCTCTCAGTTAGATTACGTCCTAGGCAATAACCCGATGACAGTTCCCTACATCGTCGGGACCCATCCAAACTCTCCAGTAAATCCTCATACAGCAATCGCAACTGGAGCTCAACCTTCAGATATCGATAACCTAGATACAGTCCCAGCTCAAGAACGTTACGTTCTTTATGGTGCCGTTGTAGGTGGACCTGATAAGAAAGATCGATTCTGGGATCTTAGAAGCGATTGGGCACAAGGAGAAGTTGCGTTAGATTATAACGCTCCTTTACTCACACTTTTGGCTTCAACGGTCATTATGAATGATACTTTGACAACTCAAGATCCTTATTATACGACTAACTTGGTGGTTGGTTCGTATGAGAACGTGAGACCTGCTGGGTTCCCTTGTGATGCTGCTGTTTCAACTGGTTGTAAACATGGTCTCAGTACGGGTGGAAAGATTGCTGTTGGTGTTGTGGTTGGCGTTGTGGGATCTATCTTGGTCGTATTGGGTTTGGTTTGGTTCTTGCGAAGAAAGAGGGAGACCAAGTATTCCTTGGCTCCTCGTTATAACTAAAAGACTCTTACCTCTTGGACTTTGATTATAATGACACTTCTTTTACGAATTCTTTCTTAGGTTCATCTTCACCAGGACTTTCCCTCTCTTCACTTTTCGGACACAACTTTTTTCTAAACTTTTTATGCGGACTTTGTAGCGTCGTTTTTTGTTGTTTGTTGTAACCTTTCACACTTCATAACACAAGCAATTGTCGTAGTCTATACAATTTTATCCTGATATCTCAAGTACGCAGTTAATGATAGTGTAGATACAGAATACATTAGATGATGTTGAGAATGATGATGATGATGATATACGGTGCATGTTTAGTAAACCTAACAGGAGAATGAGTATCAGAAATGGCGAACGTAAGATGGGAAAAGAAAATGAACTGACCTCAAGCACGTAACGTTCCTCCTCCTTCAAGTCCTCAAGGAAAGTACCAGCCCTCTCGGCATCGATACCCTCAAACTCTCCAAGCGCACCCACCAGTGCTTCATAAACATCCGGTACGGGCCACGTAGGACCACACAAATAAAACACACCCTTCTCTCTAAACAACAATCTAGCCAAATCCTTTCCATCTTCTCTCATCTTATGTTGAATATAAATTTTCTTCTTCGTATCACGAGAGAAAGCTAACCCGGCTTTTGAAATCGTACCATCTAAAATGAAAGCTTCGATTTCTTCTCCATATAAGTATTCTTGAGAACGATGACGTGAACCGAAGTAGTAGTAGGTTGGTCCAACTGGGATGTTTTGAGAAGAGAGCCAAGCGCGGTATTGGAGGAAAGCTCGGAATGGAGCTGCACCTGTACCAAGACCGGCCATGATGATGGGTTGAGTATGATCGGGAGGAAGCTAGATAAAATAAAAATCAAGTTTTGTTTGGTTACATAAAATACGATGGAGAATGGGGATGACGAACCTTCATAACACTAGGTCTTATCGAAACGGTAACCTTTTGACCCACCTTGAGTCCAGCAAGATAACGAGTGCACTGTCCATATCTTGGGGAGCCTGAAGATACGCATAAATGAATAACGCAGTATTGAAAAGAAGAAGGAAAGCAAAACTTACCACTAGGAGTACTCCAATCAACAGCGACAACTAGTAAATCGACACGATCACCAACAACAGCTTGTGAACTCGCGATACTGTAATGTCTCGGCTTGATATCCCCAACAAGCTCACAAAGAGTCTCAATACCAGGTCTCGCACTCTCATAACGCAACAAAACATCAGCGAATGTCACAGTATCCTTCTCTGACAACTTCTTAAAAGTTGCAGATCCTTCGGGAGAACCAATGAATTGTAGTGCATATTTATCCGTCTTCTTGGTAGCGAAAGCGGACAAGTCAGAATAGAATGTTTTGGTTGGTTTACCAAAGAGATCGACTTGTTGTTGGAGAGCTTGGAAAACGGTACGTGTATGCATCTTTGAACCGTCACCTCCAGGAACGGGTATAGTGATAACGCGATTAGGATCAACGCCATACCACGAACAGAAATCAAGAACTTCCTGAGCATCGTTCCATCCATGAACACCAAGTGCTTCACCAATCTCGTACTTGAGTCCAGTTCCGCTGGTGTCAAACTCGAGATGGAAAACGTTACGATCATAATCTTCAGGAGTGAGACGACGATTGACGGTGCAAGTCACGAGGAAAGTACGTTCGGGAATTTCAGGACGTAATGCAGGGTTGACAGGGAATTCGGATGAGTCTTGAACGAAAGGAGGTGTGAAGGCAGATGGGAAAAGGATATGTTTGGCAGCATCGTGCCAAGTTCCTAACCGCGCACCATTGACGACAGTTTCACCATTGTCAGTCTCGACAGCAATAGCGTTGAATTCAAAGTCCTTCAGAGGAATCGACTTGACATCCTCTACGTCCACTGCAGGAATAGCAATCTCGACAAGACCCGCCCACGCCTGAGCGCTGATCTTGGTCAAGTTGATTCCAAGAACAACTTCTCCCAATAACGAAGATGCAAGACGAGCTACATGTTCCTCAGTAGCCAACTTTCCGAGATATAATCTCAAGAATGCCAAGTACAAAACCACGTTTTGGATTGCATCTTGTTCGGGACCTGCAGCACCTGCGAGCTGCGAAGCAATCGCTGCAGCATCGACAGTAACAACTCGTAACTTCCTTTCCCTGATGATCTCCAATGTCTCCGTCGAAAGGTTCGCCAACAACTCAGCAGGACTCCATTCGGTGGCAATCAACAAAGGAGTATTGGGTTTAGCATGAGTCGCGATAGAATGCGACTTCAGAAGACTTTGGTCGAGAACGGCAAGAAAGTCAGCAACACCCTTGCTATCGTGACCGAGAGGAAGTGCAATTGATGCTGGGAGAATGTACTTCTCGTTGTCGGGTTTCGTGGAAAGGAGAAGTCTATCCGCAATGAGACCTCCAGGCTTCGAGAAGACATCATGATCAGTGAGAAGTCGTGCAGTGACAGAAGTCCGTGAAGAAAATGCCTGCTCGAGTAAACGAGGAAGAGGAGATAAAGCCGATTTCGGAGTACTCAGGAATAACACTTTCTTCTGGTTAGGAGCCTCCAATGAGATTGGTGCCGAAGGTGTGGGAAGGACGTCTAAGATATAGGCGGTGAACGAGGAAGGAGCTAGAAGGAAGGCTTGTGATTGGGATGGCGTGATTCTGTGAGACTTTACGATAGGTCCTGGTATGATAGGGTTCAACAACGTTGAGAAAACATCTGTGTACAAACTGCCTTGCGCGAAATCAGTTGGCACATCATCCAACACATGAATGCGCTTCGCTGAAGCCGGGATCACATTTCGAAGAGCATCCTCGTCCCATGGTCTAAGGACACGGACGACAACAACTCCGAGACCAGAAACCTGGCTTGCTACGGCTTTCGCAACCTGTGCTAGAGGTCCGTTCAGGACAACAAACACAGTTTCGGCGGATTTGTCTCCAACGTAGTCAAAGAAGTTCAAACCAAGTTGTTGAAGGCCTTCCTTGACTGAAACGGTGTCAATGGTTGGAACAGAAACCGCATTACCGACTTCACGAGTGAAGCTGTAGTGGTCGAAGATATGAATAACGTGTGCATCCGAAACCCGGTATGACAAAGCGGCCAAATCAACGGCTTCTTGCGGAGTTGCTGAAAGCAAAACTGTGAAGTGTTCGGGAAGCAATGGGATGACCGGAGTGAAAGGTGCGAGAGTTGGGGATAACGCGAATGATTCTCCAACAGGTGTCACAGAAGGCACTTGAATAACGAGCCTACTCTGTGGGGTCGGTGGCGGAAGGTACGACAAAGACTGTACCATTGCTGCAAGTCCAGCGGGCGTGTTGTAGGTGGTAAGTATAGAGTTTTTGAGCGCATCCTTGCTTGAACCTTGAGACAGTCGTCCGACCAATGACAATCCTGCGCCTGCCCTAGTTTGCAACCTGATCACAGAAGCTGGTAGACCTGTCGAGTGGGCCCAAGAATCCGTCAGGGTGCCAAACCCTGCTTGTTCGGCAAGGTCATAGATATAGACAGAAGATGAAGAAGCGTAGGCAATTTGCTCTATGACATTAGAAACAGATGAGGTCGAACTTTTCAGGGTGAATTGTTTTTCTTTGTCAGCTAAGCCATCCAATACCGGAGAGGTTGGAGCAGAGAGCGTGGACGAAGTAGAGAACGGTGTCGAGATACCAGAAACCATGTCGAACCAAGCGTACTAGGGAGTGGTAAGGAAGAAAGAGCGGTTGAGCACATCGTCTCCATATTTGACTCTGAAGTGAATTCGGAATACATATTAGCACACGGAAGGAGAAAATGATGAGCGGATTCTTGGACTAACCACAGCGAAGGATTGTGTGATCGAAAGCAACAATGGCGTTATTCCAGCGCTTACAGAAAAAAGTTTCGTAACATGGGGCTCCGTCGGCCCGCTTGGTGTGAATCCGAGAATGGTAATCCTAGTCAAGAAAGACGACGGGGCTCACACTTCACAAAGGAAATCTATGAGCGTTGCATTCATTCGTGTATCTCGATGATGATCACGCAGATACAATTCAAAACAAGGTATTGCTTATATTGAGATAATACGGTAATTTTTATCAAGCACATCAAGAAATCGACAACTGCAGACAGATACAACATTCCATGCAACTATCGACGCTTATATTCACAAGGTTTGAGCAAGTCACCCTTACTTTGAATCCTCGCCCACTCCTTGTCACTTTTCACAGTCCGTTTGCTTTTAGTGAACTCAAAGAGAGTGAAATGTGAATTTTTATCGTTCTGCACGGTCACGTTGAGTTATAATCCAAGGCGTAGTAAGAGAATAATTTACCTTAGTACGCAGCTTGAAACCAATGGAAGATACTAATGATACGAATGCTTCTACATCTGTGAACCGACTTGCAACTTCTGCAACCTTGAGCTCTCCCCTATTTAGAAAGTCAATCAGTGAGCAAAGGATGATATCGGGAGTTTGTTCTCGTACCCAGGTCGAAGTATTCTCCATGCTTCCATAATGCATTTCGGCCAATTCGTTCCCATAAGACTCAATGCGCAAACTACGACATCTACGACATGCCCAGAGTCCTCGTCGCTGTCTTCACTTCCAGGCAAGGGGATTTTTGAACAGATGTCTGATTCTATGACAAATTTTCCGTCGGAAACTAGATCGAACGATAGGACTGTGTAGCCTTTAGGAGTTAAAGCCTTAGCGAGAGCAGCGTCTCCACATCCTAGATCCGCAATGACTGTTTTCGGTTGGTAGGAGGAAAGAGAAGATATGTATAGTTGAACTGGATTGCTTGGCCAAGACTGGACTTGATGCCTGAATCCTGTATGATACTTGAATCTGTGTTCAAAAATTACATCAAAATATTGAAAATAAAGATGTCATACCTCATCAAAGACTGCGGGGTTTTCTTTCATCAACTGGTGAGCTTGTTCACTTTCAGATTTGTACAATGTCTCGTTGATCCATCTACCGCAAACGAAACTATGAGTGAGAAAAGGAAATGAATGACTTAACCAACCTAAACCGTGCACCATCCAAACTATTCTTCATGCTTGCTTGCATGGCTGTCAATCCATCCTCTGTCTTTCCCTTGCCTTTTTGTTTCGGAGCTGATTTCTCTGCCGCTTGCAAATCTGCTGGTTTTTTCTTTTCTTTTGAACCTTTCTGCTTTTGACCACTCTTCGGATCCGCCTCAGAAGTTTCTTTGTGCGACTTCGTACCAGAATTTTTTGGTTTGATGGGTTTGTGGGAGGTTTCCCGCACTGGCGACGAGGAACCTGCTTCATTTGTTGATTCGGTTGCCGTCCGTTTCAGCTTAGGCTTTTTCTTCTTTTTCTGTGGGGTGTCTTCCGTACCATGAGCTGAATCTGCGAGTTTGGACATCAGCTTGTCCATGTTGACCTGTGCAGAATGGATTTTTTCGTTGGAATCTCCTGCTGCAGAAGGTCTCTTCCGTTTCTTGTTAGTTGTAACAGGAGCAGATGGTACAATCCACCCCGGAACTTCAAACAACGCCATGATGATATCTCAAAAAAGAGGATATAGAAAAACGAGGATGAGGGTATCGAAGTGGAAGAGAACAATTTCGGGTTTGCCGTTTGCAACTTGAAGTTTATGGGCGCTTGCAAAAGATTCATCAAATGCCACTGAAGCTCATCTAATCTTCAATGATCCCTCATCCTCTCCCTCGTCTTCAGAATCATTATTCTATTCAATCTATCCAATCTATCATATAGTCAGCTCATTTTCTTCAAAAAAACAAACAAACAAAGCAACAGCCTTGTACAAACAGACTGCACTTGACCTGCACATTACTGTAAATCTCAAGGTTGCATGAAAGCCTAAGCTGCAGTACGATATGCCTGTACGTCCGATGCGGCTTCTTCTAATTTCGACGGTGCATGGTAACCAGAATACTACCTTGTCATCTTCTGATGAGTAGGTTGGAATGCTCCTGTGGCGTTGACTATACTGGCAGTGATCAGCCGCAGGCCATCCTGCATAGGAGTCAGTTCGAGCTCAATGGTATCCACATATAAGGAGGAGGTAAAACAAGCAGTATGAGCAAATTCCTGCAATCACCTCTCAGTCCTTTGTCTTATTTTTCTACAACATGCCTTCAGCAATATCTTTTAACAACCAGTTCCTTACATTGTCTGAAAGGGAGAATCTTGTCCGCGTTGAAAGCCCCTTAAGTTCCCTCACCTCCAGTTCCGACGAAGGAGATGAGGAGGTGAGCACTAAGACAAAACTATTAGATGACAACGGTCTGTCTATGCTAATTATCTTAAATAATTCAGGAGTTAGAGCTACTTACACCACAAGGCTCTTGTCGTGATTTGGATACACGTATTTTACGCGAACACGAGATATCGACTGCACCATTGGTGACTCGTGCCGCGTTTGTAGCTGCAGGTGGTCAAAAGACCTTCCCACAGCGAGGTGTCCTTGGGCAACTCCTAGATTACGAGTGAGTACCCTCCCTTCTAATTTTCTACATCATCTTATCCCGTTTCATTATGCTCGTACAGTTGCCCTGATCCAACTAGTTCCAACCCATCATCTACAGATAGACTTTACATCAACACAGTGAGTAAAAGTCTGAAAGATATCCTTTATGATACCACTCGCTGATACTTGAATATCATAGAATGCACCGTTTTCCACGCTTGTATGCGGTGTCCAAGGTTCCGGGAAATCGCACACAGTCTCACTCATGTTAGAAAACATGCTGATAACTGAATGTGCCTCAATCGGTCGTCAACGTAAACCGCTCAGTGGTTTGGTTCTCCACTTTGGAGAAGGTGGTACTACCACTCTCCCAAGTGAAGCGGCTTGGATCGCAGTTGCGGATCAGGGGGTGTTTGAAGCACCCCGTGTCCGCGTCTTCGTTTCAAAGTCGTCTTTGAACACTATGAAGGCAGTTTATGCGCCTCTTGGCGATAGAGTTACCGTTTCACCCTTGTTATTTACTGAGGGTGAGCTTGATGCTCAAGCCTTTCTTACGATGATGGCTGTAGGATCTACGGAATCTGCGCCATTGTATATCCAAACTATTTTGGTTCGTCGTATCTCTTCTCTGATGCTAGAGAACCCCTACCTGACCATGTTGCTATTTACTTTACAGAGTATCTTGAGAAGCTTGGGTGAAAGCTTCACTGTCGAGAAATTTATGACCAAACTCGAACAAGAAAAGAAGAATCTATTGCCGACACAATTGACTGCGCTAAAGCAAAGAATGGCTCTTCTGGAATCATTCATCGACAAGAAGAGCATCAAGTCACACCAGTTTCCTCCTGACAGATTCACACCAGGAGAGTTAACAATTATAGATCTCTCTGATCCTTTTGTAGATCCCGCTGCCGCTTGTAACTTCTTCGAAGTTATCACTCGTGCTTTCGTCAGAGCTGATCTTGGCACTGGCAAAGTTCTATTGGTTGACGAGGCGCATAAGGTAAACAATGTTACTTTTTTTCACCATCTGAATTGTCACTTAGACTTCTCATTCTCCCTACCCTATACAGTACCTATCGGCTCAGAATGGTGGATCCGGGCTGACGAAAGAACTATTGTCATTGATCCGTCAACAAAGGCACTACGCTATGCGAGTCATCATCAGTACGCAAGGTATGTCCACTTTTCCACAATAAGCAGCTTTACCACTATCACAGCTATTGAAACTCCCATCTCAGAACCAACCGTCGTTCCTCCGGTCCTCATCGACCTGTGCACTGTCACCATCTTACACCGTTTCTCATCTCCTGCTTGGTGGGAACATGTTGCAAAACATGTTTCTGCGAATATGACAAGTACAGAAGCGTTCGATCGCGTGGTTCGACTTCAGGTAACGTTTTGGTTCATTATAGTACTCTCCTTAATTTGCAAACCAAATTCTGAACTTTTTTTAAATCACTTTAGACAGGACATGCAATTGTACTCGCCCCGACAGCATTGAGAGTTGTTGCGGAAAACGGTGTGTATTTTGAAAACACGCAGGACCGTGTCCGTCAATTCGGGAGAGCATGGATGCTCGTAGCTACTCGACGTCGAGTGACGAAGGATGGCGGTGCCTCAATCATGGTCGTTAACTAATACAAGGACGCTTCAGGACGCTTCAGGACGTTCAGCAGTATTGTCGTAGCCATAAGTATCAATATCTATCATGTATCGACGCTCTCCTTTGCCTCTATATCTTGTCTTGTGATCATGATCTATAATAGATTGTTTTGATTCCATAGATAGACTGTGCATGGTGTGTATTTACTACATTGAATGAGATGACGAGAGCAAAAATCTACACAAGGGCAAAAGACTTTATAGAATACAGGAGAATAGAGAAATGTTTGATATAACAACATATAAATCCCAAAGCCATCTCGCACAACGGTATACAAAAATCAGAGTCAGAACAAATGAGAGACAAGCAATTTACATAGAAAAGACTTTAAAATGTTGGACAGAGACAGGAAATTTAACTGTTCATGTCTTTTTCCTGACGGCAGCAGGATAGCCAAGCGAACCACATCATTGTCCGCAATTGGAGCACATCCTCCTTCCACGCCATTGATTGGTTTTGTTCGCGGAATTCACGAGTGAGGGTCTCGCATCGGTCAATATTCTCGGGTGAGACGAAGTCACAAGCAACTTTGATGCAATCGGCCAGATTGCAAACCTACGACCAAATAAGATTTAAAACAAGACTTGACGATGTAGACGATGTAATACGACGTACCTGGTGTGCACATCCCGCAGGAATAAAGACAGCATCACCCGGCTTTTGATAAATGCGATGACTCTTGACTCCGTAATCTTCGTATAGTTCTTGGCGCAGATGAGAATCAAGGTAGAACTGTTGAGAGTGAATAGGATCGTGTTGGTACTGCCCCTTGAATTTCTTTTTCAAGAACTTCCTCAACTTGGCAGAATCTTCTGCCTTGAATAGATCCCAGGCCGCAGAGCCTGGTTTGCCATCTGGGGTAACCGCAGCATATGTCATGATATTGATAGCGTCCGACATATCCATATGTAAACGCGTGGACCCTTTGCTGCCCTGAGACTCAAACGACGCCATGGCATTGTACATTTTGGGGCCTGAGAAGGGTTCAGAACACTTGAATAAATACATTGGACCGTGGTACTCACCAAGGTCAGGAGCAACGGTGTTGCCAGGGAAATGTGACGCAATGTTGAGTACACCATCCCGCCTAACATAATTAGGAATCGGCGTTGCTTGACTGAAATCCTCGTAAAGTTCCGGGAAGGCCGTCTTAAAATCAGTAGACGGCGGCCAGTCCTGAGCATTTCAGTGTGAATCAGACTAAAACCGAGTTTGAGGAAAACCTTTACCTTCAGTTTCCAGCAATCAACCCGTCCTTCGTATTTACCAAACCAATTGAAGAACTCTCCGACAGTAACTCGATTATTCCGATCAGTCTGACACTCCAAGATTAAGCAGCTTTGAGTGCCATACTTCTTGGCGAAATACTCTGGGGTCCATGTAATCCGGAACTTGTGCAGGAGACCAGTCACTACAAGCGGATCACCCAACGCCCAGATACGCCTGAAGACATCCTCAGTAAGCTCTGGCTCTGTGAAATAACGGGTAGGATGGCAAGGGGTAGATGATGGGGGGACGACGTGGTTGGGGATGGAGGTTGAACCAGATGTAGAGAATGTAGAAGGATCGGGAGGTAAATCAAAACCATTCGGATTGCCATTGGTGTATGGGCGTCCGTCAACGTCATTGATAGATGCATTCAACTGTCCGAACCCGAGTAATCCATTTGGAGAATCCTCAGCTAATTGTTTAATGGTGTTTGGTAGAAATCCCGACTCCGGCGGTAAGGCGTCTTCATCTGGTTCAGCAAGCATTGCTTCCATATCCTTGATTGCTTGCGCAAGTTCATCTTTGCTGAAGCGAGACATTGGTGAGAAGTCCCTCGCTCTGTGTTCATTCCGGCGAGTACAGGATAGGAAAAAGGGGTTGATATGTGCATGCCTCTCCTTTCTTGCTTGTAGAGCAGCGATTTCCGCTTCGTCAGCTCCAACTCGATCCACGGTAAGCTCTTTCACTTGTTCGAAACATTCTGCGCAAGCCTCTCGACCACAAAGACGGCACATCCAGCTGCAAGAGAAGATGGAGGTCATACAAGTATCTAATACGTAATGTCAGTCTGAGATAAAAGCCCGTGAAGCTTCTGATCCTACTGACCGCACGTGGCTCGTACCTCACTTTCCCTTGGTCTGCGTATTACTTCGGGATTCTCAAGGTGCTGGAGTTCTCGTTGCAATATCGGGAACAATGCCTGTGCTACCGTCCGCTGGCAATTTGAAAAGTCAGCTATGATCACACGTTGCAAAGAGTTTACAATCACCTTTACACGCCGAATATGTGTCGGTTTGAGAGAAATGTTCCACTGAACAGGGAAATTCATTGTTGGGCCATCGGGTTTCTGATTCTCTACAAAGCTGATACCAACAATATTCCTTTTGTCGTCCTTCAAGAAGAATCTGATACTCTGGAATCGGCATGTATCCCCGGCCCACCTTCGAGTACACGAGACACAGCGGGGGAATTCTTCAGAACGATACCGATTAGACATACAACGTGCAAATTGTAGTTCTGGATGATACTGTGGTGTACCATCTACACGAGAAGTAGGTGCTTCTTCACCCACAATTCGCATTGTCGGAGCTGGGTAAATATGAGACATCTCGAGAGTATGACAAGTGTTGTCACTTACCATTGCCATCCGCGGCCTTCTCCTTACCCTTATCGGTTGGTACAGGAACGTATGAAAACATTGGAACCATAGCTGGAAAGTATGTTGAGACCAAGTTCATAAGACGTTTCGCAGATCTCACCATTTTGAGCTGCGATTTGAGCAGCCTCACTTCGTTTCTTGGCATTATATCCCCTTCTCGAAGGTGCCGCTATTCAATGGTAATAATTTCAGAAACGATGAAGAACAACAACCAAGGTGACATCTACCATTTCCGTCTGCGGGTGTTTTACCTTTGGTTCGGGATTTCTTGTGTTTACCGTTAGATTGGTCATCGTCAGCTTCTAGTGCGCGCTTCTGAGGCTGGGGTGGTGCTGCCATCACAGGTATCGCAGCAAATGCGACAGGCGGATGATAATAAGCGGGGTGGGGAGCTCCTTGATTTCGATGTTGAGGTTGAACCAATATAGGATGAGGTGCCTGGAGTCCACCTCGAGCTTGAAAAAGGAACGAGTCTAATTTAGTGTAAACAAACAGTATTATTGGAAACCATACAATTGGGGTTGGTCATTATGACGGGGTAGTATCCGCTTGGGGGATAAGATTGAGAAATAGCATCTCGGTCGTAGCTAGGTTGCCCAGTGTAATCTAGATATAAGACAGTAAGTTGTAAACGCGTCGAGTATAGATGGGCAATAACAGACTTTTTGGTATATTGTCGCTCGAAACATCTGAAGAATATGGTCTGTTTACACGACACGCAGATATCAGGTTGGGAGAGAAACTCACCTGCCCTTTGATCAGGATAGATAGGTCCTACTAAAGATTGTCCATAAGACACGTTCTGTGTTTCGTGAGAACTAGTCCAAGGAGGAACGTCCATGCCGTAATTAGAGGGTTCATCAACAGATCTCACAGGTCGCTGATACTGCTCTGAATACACAGGATGAGTTGAAACGACTTGTGGTTGTGTACCATAACGGCAGGAACTGGAATTATCTACATCCTGCCTACGTGAAACCATGGGATCTTGGTGAGCAGCGTGGTCCCAACTAGCGGCACGGAGACTGAAAGATGAAGATGAGGTATGCATTGGTGGGGGATAAGTGGGTTGAGAAGAGACATGTTGCTGGTGACCAGGGTTGATATAACTAGACTGAGAAGAGAGATTGGACAGTTGGTTGGAGGCATATGCAGAACGATGGTCGAGATGTGAAGGAGCAGAAGCGACTGGGTTGAGAAGTCCTTCAATTGAGGTCCGTTTATGTCCCTGGTCCTGAAGGCCGTTCATGGCAGCAAAGGTGTGTCCAGAACGAAAGAGAGCGAGGAGGCTACGAAGGGAGTGATGATGGTGGTGGCGGCGACGGAGGAGGAGGAGAAACGAGGCAAGTTTCGAGCGTCCTCGTCGTTTGCCCGGCTGAGTTGTGTCTTCAGTGGCCGTGGTACAGTACTCAAATTTCCAAGTCCGCTATGAAGGCCCATGACGATTTCGATCTCCGATAAGGGAGGCGCCGGACCACGTGGGGATGCTGTTTAGTGGTGATTTCGCGGCAGACCCAGCGGCAGGTACAAAAGAGTACAAGCGAGATAGAAAGACAATACATTTTGTTCGAGAGCATAGGTTCTGATGGAATCAGACATTGTGTGCGATCAGATAACGCGGGGTTAGTCGTTCTTTAAACTCGCAAAATATATTCAACTCCGCTCTCCGCTGTGGCGGTGGCGATCCATCCCGCGAAAGCATCCGCGAATGCAATTCGGGCGCTTATAAAAAGTACTTCCGTTATTCATTCTATTTAGACTAGTCTATTCAGCGAGGTTACTTCTGGGTGCGACGTAACTTTCGTGGTACTACCTCCCAAGATCCCATGGTCACTCCAACTCTCACTAAAAATATAACGATATATCGATCGTGTATGTGATATAACTCTACGGAAAGACTACACCCAATGTCCGTGAGCACGCTATTACTACAGTGAAACCAACCAAAATAGGATGTACAGTAGACGTGAATGGTATGATGAAGAGCGATCATGCAGCAAACAAAACAATGAGAAATGTAAGAGAAAATACAGTGCAGAACCGTGGATATGCAAACACTGAACAAAAGAAGGACCCTACACGGAGAACCCAAGAAAGTGTGTGAAAGCCCCAAAAAAACGCAACCAAGAATGTCATATGTTATATGCCTAAGTCATCAAACCCGTTAAAGAAACTGACCAATGTACCCGGCGACCCGTGGAAAAAGGGGAATAATAAAGGGAAGAGCAAGCCATGCCAACATCCCCAGAGTCGCCCCGTACCGTCATGGTTCAGGCGGCTCGTCCTGAGGAGGTGAGAAAGTGGGCATGGGATCCAGGATTTCGATGGTTCCGGGAGAGGCGACCAACGATTTTTCAGGTTTAGGAGTCGATCCAAATCCGTTTACTGGTGAAGGAGAATGTTCTCTGTCTGCATAAGAAGTAAGATCACAGAACTTCAGAATGCAAGGGAATCAACCACCCACCAACAGCTATAAGAGAGGATGAACGAGAAGGTTCAATAAGAAACACTTCAGGTATCCCCATCCCTGATCTACCGCATTAGCAATTACTGTGAAGTACGTCCACTACACTCACCAGATGGAAGACGAGCAGTTTCTGAGCCAGAAGAATCTGTCATGGACGGTCGCTCCATCGGCTGTGAAGGATGCACCATGGGAGGTGATTCGTCAATGCGAGGAGTAGAAGTGACTGAATTCTCGGAGGATACGTCTTGCACCAGCCGAGAAACTTCACTAATTGAAGGTCGTTGTCGTTTTGTCAGGGAAGAAGAACGACTCCGAGAAACAGTAGGGATGGAACGGCCTTCCGGAACATGCAGTCGACGAGCAACATTGTGGGCTTTGGCAGCCTGACCTGTCGAAAAATTCTTAACAACTTCTGGCCTGATATCCGCCCACATTTGTAACGCCTTGATAGAACCCCATTCGATAATTTTGTTATTGAGCCACTCCAAGGAGACCGGCTTGGTCAGGAAGTCATTGCATCCTGCCGCAAGCGCAGCGACTCGATCGGCCTGCAGAGATGATGCAGTTAGAGCCACTATGATAACTGAAGAGCGGTAGGATGGCGTCGTTGAAGAACGTGAATCAGTTGTTGAACTTTCAGAAGGCGTTTGTTGTCCGTCAGATTGCGGCGTTGAAGGGAAACCACCCGCGTTTTGCTTTTCCATCCGTCGAATCTCTTTAGTAGCTTGAATTCCGTCCATGACGGGCATTTGAATATCCATCTGAAGAAGATAGATGGTGATCAGTGCACACGAATAGGATGATGAATATAATCGCTTACCAGAATAAGGTGGAATGTACCAGAGCGCCACTTCTGAACAGCTTCTTCTCCATTCTTTGCAACATCGTATTTGATCCTTTTCTTCTTCATAAAGGTGGATAGAATGGTCTGGTTGATAGGATTATCTGCAATATGACTCTGTGAGTAATGAACTGTATCTTGTAAAAATGAGACCTACCGTCGACGATCAGTACGCTAATAGGTGGAAGAATATTGGAGTCTCCCAATCCCTTCTTCTTGGATTTCGAAGTCAAAGGACCGTCGAACCCAGATCGGCCTTGTATATGCCTTATGCTTGTGGTAGATTTAGCAGAAGGTCGTGTCTGGGGAGATTGAGGAGAGGTTGCTGAGTTCTGACTCGCTCTTCTGGGACCTAGTCGAGTGTGGGGAGTCTGATCAATAGAGAGTGGAGATGGACTCGGTGCAGTTGTATCGACAGCGGAATCTTCGAAGATCTGTCGTGTTTTCCCTTTGGAAGCTGATGAGTCTGACAGAGCAGACTGAGGGTTTGGACGGCTAGAGGGTGTCGAGTTGGCGACAAAAAAGTTCCCTTTGAATGGAACATCACCTCGAAACGAAGCACCCCTACTTCGGCTTGATCCTTCCTGTCGGTCTGAATTGGGAGATGACTTGGGTTTTGGATGGAAGAATATCCCAGCAGGTTGTCCGTCTGGACTTTGAATGACGAGCCCAGTGGATGGAGATGTCCCTAGCTTCACTGCCGCGTCCGAGAAATACTCCATACCATCCGACATTCCAAGAGGCGAAGAAGGTGCGTGGTTGGTAGGTTCTCCCATGTATTCCTTGGGAGAGCGAGTGGAACGATCAGAATTTGTTCGCAGAGCAGATCTACCACTTGGCGAGCGAGGAGCACCACCCATGGTAAAAAATGGTGACATTGCATGTATCCCGGGGCTTATTGGGGATGTCGCGATTGGTATAAAGAACGGATCTACGATAGGCTTCGTGACAGCCGTGTGTAACGCTGTCAGGAAGCGTCGTGGACCTGCTGGTTTGGGTATAACGATCACCTCAGGGACTCGTGCAGATACGCCATTCATAGGAATGAGGGTTGTCTGAATGACGTCCTTGACTAACTTGTAATTAGCCAGACTGGTGAAGTGTACGATCACCACTTGAGGTGCTGGGGTCGTTGTGGACGAGTTGACTCCAAGGGCGCGGGCGACATGAGGAGATGAACGCGGTCGGTGATTTGTTGCTAGTGAAGGACGTTTCCTGGATTGGAGATGGAGAGGATAAGATTGCTCTGCTTTCACTTTTTCTAGCCGATTACGCAACACAGAAACTTCATCATCGATGAGAATCAAGGAAGGAGACTCGGAGGATGGCCTGGGAATTGATGGAGGTAACGGCTTGTCCTGAGAGGTCTGTGTGCTTCGGTTTTCCTCCATAGCATGCGTTTCAACAGGATCAGCCACACCTTCATAGGTGCCTTCGGAGTCCGCTTCGGTGGACATATGACTGATATCCATGCCCCAGGCGGTGAGATAACTCGTAAGATGATGAGCGAAGGAGCCTTTAGGGCTAGCATGTAAAGTAGCTTTCTTCCCCCGAAGTGATTCTGCAAATTGTGTGAGATGCTCTAACGTAGGCTCCTGCGAAATTCGTAAGTCAGGGTATCCTATGTAGGCTGCAACTTCTGGAGTGACGGGAGTGCACGAGTCAATTGTGGAGAGGGTTCCGGGTTCCAAGACAAGTGACACCTCGCATGAACGACCAAGGAAAAAACCTTTCGGCTTCATATCAGTTTCAATGGATGCTCCAATGTGACGCAGCAGTCTTCGAAGCATGAGACTGTTGAGTACTGGCTGTGGACGACTCAAGCCACATCCAGAGTCGGAAGCATAATCCGCCGTAGAAAATCGGTGTGCCACATGAATGGTACACCGCAAACGATCCTCCGCACCCATTGGAAGAGAGGAAGAATTCCGATGATCTCCTTCAAGATCTGGGGTCGAAGGTAGAACAGGTTCGATAAACAGCCCAAGTTCGACGGTATCACCTCGATGACACGTAGCGATGACTTGTCGCACAATCTGGTCCGATTATCAGCATCTGTATGGAGCAATACTATATAGACTTACATGAGCAAGGGCATATGAAAGACCATTCTCGTCGCCTTTCACAGCAACATGCTTCATTCCAACATCTCCATGAAAGAGAACAAGATCAACGCCGGCTTGTGCAGCTGAACCACTCAGTGCATCGCCGGCACTCTGCAGTGTCTCCCCGATATCGAAGTCGGTTTGAGTCGAAGACATTACGCCCAGATTAGATTCAGAATTGGGAAGGGGAGAGTCAACGCTTAGAGCGGTCATGTTTGCCGACATGTAATTCAGGTTCTTCATTGAGGTGAACATAGCACAGATGGACGGGGTAGGTATCGATAGAGAGCACGCAGCGAATTGTTCCTTCGCAGGATCAAGAACTTGAGGTGGCGATAGTTGTAAAAGGGTCTGTATAATCATTTGAACAGAATCAGCTAGCTCCAGCGACAATTCGTGAAAATTGCCATAATCAGGAGACAATTGGATAGAAGCCAAACTTTGCGTTTCATTAGATACAGATGTCCTTCTTGGGTTTTGCAACGCGCCAAGCTGAGATGGGAGAGGCATTGAAAACGCACGAGTTAGACGAGGTATTGTCGGACGATGCCCCAATTGGTGAATTGGGTTTTGGTCCAGATTGAAGTGATCAGGAGGAGTGACAAACTCCGTACCATAGAGATCTTCCGTCCTTTCAGCTCTCCTTAAAGGCACGCTTTGCTCTTGGTCCGACTCGTGTGTCTCCCCATCCGAAGAACTCAATGTTGACGGCCGTTCACTAAGAACTGGGAGCGAGATAGGAGCTCCTGCTTCAGCTGGCCAAGAGATCACAAACTTGTTTGAAGGAGGGAGGTCGACTAGGATAGGTTCTTGAGTGGAAAGCTCATCGTCATCTTGAGTTGGGATGATTGTTGGAATTCGGACTGCAGGTAGTCTTGCTCCCGACATTGGCCTCAGATCTGCACAGAGTCGTCCAAAGGTCTTGGTGAGGAAAGATCACTGCGTTCGACACCAATACGTTCTCGTGAGAGTATAAAGGTGGAAAAATGTCGTAAAATGGGTGGTAAGAGGAATGGGGAGGTCTTTAGGACCAGCCGCTGGCGGTACTGTACCGCGCAGAGAAGCACAAAAGTTAGCAGCGAGGCAAGCTAGGCGTGTAAGCGCCAGTCAATGAATTCGATCATGTGAGGGTTGAACGTTGAGCACGTTTGGGCTCGGACTTTGCGAAACGCACTTTCCATGCAACATAGCACCAGTAATATGAAAACAACGAGAAGAATCACATTATAAGCCAGATCGCCAGGCATGAATAAAAACTAAATAACAAGAATAGAGGTGCACGAAGGCACCAATCCAAGCAATATCATACAGCATGAATCAATACGTTAACTCGACATCTCCCTCAGCAACCAAGTCCATATCGTGATAGCTGACCTTCTTGCCGGCAGCAGCTCGAGGATCCTCCTTGGCATCGGGTGGAGGCGGTGGTGGAACACCTCCAACACCCCCAGCACGGGTCCCTCGTCGACCATTATTGGCAAGAGGAGCAGATTCCATAGCTGCAATGGGCTTCGCTGGTAGACCTGCTGGAGGAGGAACAAGAGGAACATCAGGAACCTCCGTCCCGGGTGCAAAGCCACTAATCCGATCACTTAGTCTCCTAGCAGTTACAGCTTCGTCCCGACGTGGTGGAGGGTATGCACCTGGCAAATACGGATAAGCATACGGATCATAGTAACCAGCCGCCCCGTTCACATAAGGTGGAGGGTACGGGCCTGCGTATGCTGCGGGATACGGAGGTCTGCCATACTCCGCGGGGGTTGGATAAGCTGGCCCTGACAAACCATAGGCCTGAGGAGGAGGCTGCTGGCTATTTCCGACCTGTTGAGGAGGATGCGTGAAGGGTTGGATATGATGTGGGTCCAGAGCGAAATTATTGAAGTAAGGTATCTGTACTAGAGTTAATTATAACTGAATAGATGCTTGAAAATCAGACTCACATCTTCTAGATGTTTTACCAGCTCCGGATGCTTGTTAGCGATATGTTTCTCGACAAATGATGTAGCTTTGAACAATTTCTGACAAGTCTTGCAACGGAACTTCCCTTCGTCCTCTTGTTTAATGAAAGGCTCGCATGCTCTCGATAATTCCCTGCACAACAATGATCAGTCTGGCGATTAATGTAGCAGATACTAGGGCATACTCATCGTAGCTTTTCCCTCCATAGTCGCGAGGGTCGACGCCATCACGATTTATGAGCAATGCCACTTTGGAATCCAGCCAATCCAACCATCGCTCGTCTACGCGTATTTTTAGCATAAGAGAAAAAACAAAAAACAAAGAAAACATTCATCTTCAAACGTACCATTCCGTTTCCAATCTCTGTTCTCAGATTGCTTTTCTTTCTCTTTTTCTTTCTCCTTGTCATTGTCTTTAGGTACATTATCCTCCGTCTTAATATCACGCTCAGCCTTTTGGACCTCAGCCGCTTTCACCTCCTGCAGAAGCGTCTTTGACATCGGTTTCCTCACATGCTTAACGCACTTTCGCTGCAATTCCTCTGCATGATCCATAATGACAGCGCAATAGTAGCAGGTGTGAAATGCTGCACGCAGATATGCAAGATACAAATCCAGTGCAATGACAGTCTGAAATATGCAAATGAGTACAAGCATGATGAGACAAAAGCTGAAGTCTTACCCGCTTCTCTTCTATTTCCTTCTCCTCCAAGCCATCTAATAAACCCTGCTCTCGCATGTCAACCATTAACTTTTCCACACGTCTCTCGACAGCTTCACTACCACATTCCTTAGGTTCAGGATCCTCTGGCTCGTCTTTCTCCGACATTATAGTATCCTCTTCAACAACCGGATTGTCGGTCGTGGACTCGCCATTAGGCGTTTCTTCTTTCACTTTCGCCTCGCTTTTCAGTTTGCGAAGTCTTGAATACTCTTCCTCAAGCCGGGAAGCGAGTATCTTTACATTAACCAGGTCCTTAGCCAACCTATCTGGGCGACTTGCTACTTCTGGGGCATATTTGACTTTTCCTGTGAACGGCTTTTCGATCCGGTTTACATGAAGTTTGAACCCTTCGATCTTCGTATACAAAGTTAGCTAATATAATAGAAGATACAACTTACACATACCTTCTTGTCGGTAAGTTCGCTCATTACTAAAGACATGTCTACATCGTCGTTGAATCTTAGCCAACCTGCGCGATAGAAATTCCTCCTTTGCATAGGCTCTCCTAATGCCAAGTACGCATAACCAGGAACTTTGGAACAAGCCTAAATGGATAAATACATATCAGCTAAAACCGAGAAATATGCTGCAGCAACAGACGTACCTCTTCAAGCTTCATACGGCCTATATCAGGGGGAATAGTGCGGATCATTACTTGATTGCCATCTGGCTCTACAGATACCTCCTCTTCACCCTTTACTCGCTTGTCAGTAAAGGCTTTCCCATTTGCTTCTCCACGGTTAGCTTCTTGATCCACATTATCCTCTTCGACATCCACATTGAACTGCATTTCGTCGTCGCCAGCATTCATGTTCTTCATGTCTGCAGAGACAGGCGGCGCTATCGTGATCTCTGACGCATTAACAACAGATTCTCCATTTGTATCCTTAAGCGGAGAGGTAGGTTCGGGTTCAGGCTCTTGAGGCTTCAAACCAGGGTCGAACTTCCCTGTCTCAAGATCCATCAAAAAGTTATCAATTTGACCCCTAAGACCAACTTTTCGCACTCGCGCACGAAGATGAGCATACTCTGGGGCAGGATCATACTTCTCAGCAAACCAAGGCGACTTTCGATGGTGCTCAAACATTCGTTGCAGCTATCAATAATCAATAATGTTAGCTATTCTTTAGCCAATTAATTGAATGAGAACTCACCTGAATAGCAGCAAATTCCTTCCGATACTTCTCCCATTTGGTTCGAATTCCGTTTCTAGGTTTTGAGCCATCACCCGCTGCTTGTTCAGCGACTTTGTCAGCGTTATCTTCTTCGATAGCTTGCTGTGGGTAGTAATATCTGAACCATTCTGCATATTGTTTCAATGTTGCTGGATGGTCGAAGGTATGAGGATCTGGCGGGGCACGGCGATTCGAACCGTAAGGAGGCGGCGGTGGATATTGTCCCCGGTGAGGTGAGGTGTATCCATATCCCCGAGAATGTGCGTCTACTTTTTTGTGAGAAGCTTGACGGAACGGCGTTGGGATGAACTCACCATAATCGTCTCCGTAGCGGGGCCGTGGTTCATAACGATCACGCTCCCAAGGTGAAAGAGACCGACGGCGCTTTCTGCCACCTAGATTATACATCACGTACTGTACTCATGAAGTGCTATATAACAGACTTACCTTCGTCGCCAACCGGGCTACGACTCCTTCCACGTCGGCTGTACTCATATGCTGCTCTTTCCCTTTCATAATTTGCCCACGCCCTTTCTCTGTCGTATGCCTCCCAATCTGACCGGTAAGAATCTTGACCGCTATAGCTAGAATCTGGGTAAGGCGGCCTCGGTGGAGGATACGGTGCAGCACGGTATGGAGACCTGGAGCGAGAACGACCTCGCGGATAAGCAGAACCAGACCAAGACGACATATTGAAGAAAGAAAGCTGAGAGAGAGAAAGAAAGAAGCAATGCGAAGACTGATCATTAGAGCCTGTGAGAGATAGAAGGCGAGCATGATGGAAGAAACAGACCTCTTAGGATCGCGAAAAGACGGCGGGCTGAACGTTCTGAGACACGCTCGAATGTGTTCGCGATACAGAAACAAATTCGGTCGACGTGAGCAAACAGGTTACTCATTCGGGCGGAGTTTGAATGATTACGTAATATTCACTATTATTTAGAATATACTCCCCAGTACACTATCAAGCTTCCCGTTCGACTCTTCATCCCCCGTGGTCCTCTCCTTTCGCCTTTTCTTTGGTACTGTAGCAGAGTCATCGTCCCTCTTTCTAACAAGCTTTTTCTGTGTGTCTGGAGGGGGTTCTTCGCCTGTTTGGTCCTCTGTTTGTCGCTTTCTTTCAGCACGTTTATCCAATACCCTCGCCAGTTCAACATTCTTCAGATACTCATGCTGTTCCTTCCTTGACTGCGAAAGTTCGACTCGGAGACGCGCAGCATGAACTGCCGCTTCATGCGCTACAACCGGAGGAGTCAATAACATCGCCGCAAACTGTAGACACTTGAGGCTCACCTATTTGTTCAGTCAGCATGTTCCATTTAAATTTCGGCAAGTACTTCATCGTCCAAATGTCATCTCTCCATCTTGTTCCTTTCTTTCCGCCAATAGGTTGAGCATTCAGCATCTCGGCTACCGACCGAGCAACGCGCTTGTCCTTAAATTCCACCCAGCCTTCTGTGAAGTGTACCTTTTTTGTTGAGGTGTACTTGCGTCGCAAATATGCCCTTTTGGCATCTTGAACAGTTATAAGACTCGATAGCTTTTGCTTGAATGATTGGCATACCTTCAGGCTGCAGATACACTCTTCCGATTTCTCCATATTGACTCATGAGATGCCTCACTTTCGTGGGACGCATTCCGGGCGGAATTCGAGATATGTAAACAACACCTGTTTTCGCCTGTGCGGCATTGTATGCAGCAAGACCTTCCGCCGTGAGCGGTTTCACGACTGGTTCAGAGGGCCCAGCGAACCACTCAGCAGCCATCCCATCGACGAGCTCTTCCTCCATTTCTGCATTGATGCTGCTTAAATTTGATGCCTGATTCTCTGTATTTGTGGTCATGGTGTGAGAAGGGCCTGGCATGTTGGAGGAATCGCCGTCACTGTCATTTTCGTTTGGAGTCATAGCAGCAGACATGAAAAAATAAGATGAAGATGTGAGAGACCACCTTAGACGCTTGGAGCAATACCGGGTCACCGGACCTGATGAAAGTGTGTGTACTGATCGGGAAGGAATTTAAGTTAGAAAAATCGAGTACTCAGCTAAGTTAGCAGTAGAAGTAGTCCACTCACTCGTACATAGCCTGTCTCAAGGCCTGTCTTGTCAATATATTTTGCATCACATAAAAGTTTCCTCAAACCTACCTGTCAATAATCGAGACTAATTTAAAAGCCATATTAATTACTAAACTACATCGACTAGCAGTCCATTATTCTGTAGATAATTCAAGGCAAAGATCGAACAGCCAACGATCATATTAATGAAAATTCTGTAAGCTCCCAGAAAATCACCCTCAGACCTCAGTAGTACGACCGTCAATTTCATGTTCCGATGCGACGGGAACCGAAGTCTTGCGTAAATCAGCTAAACGTCTTTCGCGATCCTCCTGTCATTTAGTCAATATGCTAAACCTAGGGAGATGTAATGTGATGCATACATCATTGTGAAGTCTAGCACGATATACGTCCGTCAAGGATGCTTGAAGCTGCTCAATATCTGCGAACATAGAAGCTTCAGATTCGCTCTTCTCCTAGCATCAAAGCCACGTCAACATCAGATATTCCTCGACAAATCAATTCAGAGATATTACCTTGTAGGACGTCTCAGCAGATGCTAATTCGTTAGCTGCTTGTGTGTGTTTTTGTTGAGCTTTCTCTAAAGTCTTTGATGTCTTCAGCTGTTCTTTGACTGCAACTTGAAGTTTTTTGCTAGCCTTTTCTACATCCTATAGATAAAATAGTGTGCATCCAGTGTGAGACTCCATTGAATATGCTAAAAATGAAGTCTTCGTACCTGTAAAATCTTTGTATGTGCCTTCTCTGCCTTCTGAAATTCTTTCATCGCTCGTTGGAGGCTCTTGCTATCTGTGTGAGCTTCGTGCTCGAGAAGCTTCTTCATAGATTTCATTGATGAGGAAGACATTCTTCTTGTGAAAAAGTAGATCGTTCAGGCTCTGGTAAGTGAAGTAGAATGTGGAGGCTAGTGAGAAACTAGTTTCAGTCGTTGTAAGTCTCCACCTTTGCGAATCTTTCCAGGCTGACATGCTAGTCGTAGTCATCCGCTCTCCCTCGCATGCCGCTTTTGCAATTGACCACTGACAACACGGAGTTCATATCACAAAAGCCCAGTGTTGGTATGGCATACTATCTTCGAACTTGAATACATGATTTGGGCGATTCAATATACCGTTTTACATCATATAAAAACCGAGTGCTTACTATTCAAACATTGAAGTTGCAGGCATTGTGTTTCTACATTAGATTCAATTGGAATTCGAATGACAAGGCTGACAGTGCAGTGACGAGACTCAGACTGAGCCGTAAGCCCCGCCGCGTGACGCGTGACGTCGCATGATGAGGAGAAGCAGTCACAGCACCATTGCACATTGCACTGGCAGTGATTGTATCATCATCCACGTTCACGCCATCTTAGTCTCGTACATCTCTTCTTGACTGTGAAATCATCAGTTTGATCACAAAACGAGGTAAGTACGATTTTGAGTCATCTCTTCCTGTGAATCAAAACCCATTGCCACATCTGACAAATTAAATCATATTTTGAATGTGCAGGCGATTTTTCCCGAAGGAAATCCTCTTTCAAAGCTCTGAATCCATGGAAAGACCGGTCAGCAGCAAATATAATGACGTTCCACCACTTTGAAAAGTCTACAACATTGTGCTGTTGCTAATCATCGATGGATGTGGACGCTCAGGAACGGTCCTGCAGACCCTGAAAGAAGATTTTCATTGGTTGCACTTCTTGAGAAGCACGCTGAAGTCCTGAAACTTTCGCGGTCGCTCGGTCAAATAGAGAATGGGATTCACCCTTGACCGAACGCCTGACTTTCGTTGGGGTCATAAATACGACAACACAGGCCTCGTACAGAACTGATGATCTGCACCTCAGAGCAATGGAACCAGGGGTCGACGAAAATCCTGCTCATAGGCCTCATCCGAAGACATATGGCGGCGTAGCCTTCTGGTTGTCCTTCATAGCGGTCCTAGTATCTTCCTTCCTAAGTGCTCTCGATCTAACCGCAGTCGGAACAGCTCTGCCTACTATCACCGCCGACCTCAATGGCCAAGAGAATTTCGTATGGATAGGTTCAGCTTATGCACTATCTAGCACCGCCTTTCTTCCTCTGTCGGGTCATCTTGCGGATGTCTTTGGCAGAAAACCTGTCATGATGATTAGCATCGTCTTTTTTGCCATCGGGAGTGCCCTTGCAGGAGCTGCACAAAACATGAATATGCTTATCGCTGCACGAAGTAAGTCAATGGATTTTAATTGCTCAACTCGCACTAATTTTTGAGTAGCCATCGAAGGGATTGGAGGTGGTGGGATTATTAATCTCACAGATATAATCATCTCCGACCTTGTTCCTTTAGTGGATCGTGGTAGGTATCAAGGCCTACTGGGCATCACTTGGGCTTTTGCCTCAGCGATTGGACCCCCGATCGTAAGCTTTCAACCTAACTATTCTCTGGAAATTCATTGACGAGATGATATAACAGGGTGGGTCGCTAGCGGAGAAAGCTTCTTGGAGGTGGTTATTTTGTACGTTCATACGATGACCATTGAGATGATTGAATTTATTGACCGTCGATAAATTCATTAGATATAAATCTCCCTCTGACCGGCATCGCGATCGTTGTAGTTGGGCTATATCTCAGGATCAAAACCCCCGAAGGTTCAATTATGACAAAGCTGAAACGAATTGACTGGCTGTGAGTGGATGGTCAATTGTTATAGTTTTTCTCTTTCTAACTTACGGGGAACTGTTAACTAGAGGAAACTTAATAGGAATATCTGGGACTACCCTAGCGGTTGTGGGTTTAACGTTTGCAGGAGTCCGTTTCCCTTGGTCATCAGCTCAAGCTCTTGCCCCACTCATCATTGGCATGTTTCTCATATTTGCGTTCATCATGTATGAAAGAAAGGTACCACAGGAACCGACCATTGCTTGGGAAGTGATTAGCAATCGAACTAGTTTTTGTGGGTACGTAACCTTGCTACCTGTATACCCCGTCTAGTCATTATTGTTGTTGATCTTTTGTTGAAGACATATGGCTACAATGATCCATGGAATGACCAGTATCTCAATTATTTGTACGTGATGTCTACTTTTTCAATGTGCTGAATATTGCAAAATCTTGATTTTTGTTGTCAGATTACCTCCCAATATATTTTCAAGCATGCCTGTTGGCATCTCCCATTCGATCTGGCGTGGATCTATTTCCTACGGCATTCGTAATGTCTCCCGCCGCATTCATTGCCGGAACAGTAGTTACCACTACCAAAAAATACCGTCCAGCTAACATTGTCGGTTGGATCCTCACTGTTATTGGTTTCGGCGTATTATCCCTGCTTCGAGCAGATTCGCCAACGGGGAAATGGGTTGGCTACCAGATCATCGTCACCATCGGAACTGGCATCATTGTAAGTCTATCTACATCCTATGGTACATCGTTTGGTATTGAGACCTTTTCCTTTAGTATGTCTGTACAATATTTCCGGTCCTTGCTCCACTTCCGGTATCACGTACAGCGACAGCACTTGCTTTCTTCGCTTTCATTCGCACCTTCGCTCAAACATGGGGTATCACAATTTCAAGTACCATCCTTCAAAACGAATTGAAAAAGAATCTTCCTCAAGCGTTCTTATCCCAATTTCCTCAAGGAGCGGATATTGCGATTTCAGCTATTCCATTAATACCCGATCTCCCGGAGCCTTTGCAGACGGAAGTTCGAACAGCCTTTGCTTCGAGTATATCTGTCATTTGGAAGACCATGATTGGGATCTCAGGTTTAGGTGTATTGACACTCTTTGGATTGAAAGAGATTCCTATGCAGAGTCACACAGATGAAAACTATGGATTGACAGAAAAAGCAGATGAGGAAGTGGTTGTTAATACCACCGGGGAAAGAGGTGGAGTGTCCATTACGGTGTTACAACTAGCGCGGTTATCTTTTCTTTTCTTTTCTTACATAATACGGAGTTATTGCGGACTATCTAGCACTAGGGGAATCCCCGCGTAATGACTAGCGTTGTATTATCTAATTTCTCCGGAGTTTCTCCTTACATTTTCTCAGTAGTTTTCTCCAATGTTTCTCCTGAGTTTCCCCGAGATTTCTCCTTCTATTTATCCATAGTTACTCCTTATTTCTGGACGATACTATCGCATTTATCAGACTAGGGCAGATGTATAAATACCTGTACTTTAGCTAGGTTGAAGTCTTAACTTCGACCTCCTGTTTTCTCCTAGCTTAGCAATAGACTTGTTAAGTTCCATAGTCTGTCTGAGTACTTTGAGTCTCAGCTCGATACTAAGTCTTGATTTGTAATCAAGTCTTAGTCATCTGAATTACTTAAGTCGAAGATCACAGTCACAGTTACCTCACAGTCACAGTAACGAGTCACGTTAAGCTCGATCCTTAACATACGGCGGAATAAACTCTTCGTTATTAAAGTCGTGTATGTACTCTAGGTATATCGACAAGAATGTGTTATTAGGTATCAATCCATGAAGTAAAATAGTCCTTAAGAGCCTCATTGCTATGAATTATCATGTCCATCATTGTCCCTAGAAAATATCTATGTGATGCTCAAAGCCATACTACCCAAACAAAATAACAAGACCAAGAAAGTGAGAGTTATATGGTCTGAGATTGTGAATCAGCACTGAAAGTACTGAGGAACTCTTTGACGACCGAGTCCATCGATTCAGCATGGGGATACACATCATCTTGTGTCTGTATCTGCGAATCCATCGGGTAATCTTTCGGAATGCTGAGAGGAGTGTCTGAAATATCACTAGCTGCATCGTCGTCGTCGTCGGCTGGAGTAGGTATAGGTACAATGGCCTCATCGTCATCTTCCTCTCTAGCTTGACGTACAGGTGCATCAGCCTTTCTCGTAGTGCTAGAGAGGCGGGTATAATTCGGTTTGGGTAATGGGGGGTACAGATGAATATCAGGATCCTGAGACTCTGGCTCGGTCATAGAATCTTGTGTAGCACTATGTAAGGCACGGTCGGCATCCTTCATGTGCAGTGCCTCGATAATAGGATGTTTATGTGGTGTGTTCATCGTTGATTTAGACGTAGGCGATGAAATAACCTTACGGGTGGGTGATTGATGGGTAGAGTGTAGTATTAGGTGTTGAGATGGAACTGGAGACTCTGGTGCTGTGATAGAATCCTGCGAAGCAGCATGTTCTTCGCGATAAGCATTTTTAGAAACCAAAGAGGAAACAATCGCCTCGCGAGTTGTTTGATCTGCTTTCCGACTATCACCGTCAACACGAATACGACGAGGAGAGACGTGGATCGTAGCAGAAGATGTTGGAGGTGCCAACGTATCATCCTCGTCTTCGTCAAAAGAGGGTGAACGTACACCACTCCTTTCCAGCTGATCCAGCAAGCTGTGTATTCGGCCTGGAGAATCGGGCTTCATAGTATCAAGCAAGGGGTCAAGTAGGCCCTTCATCGGACTGCTACCTGGGGCACCAGAGAACCCTTTCCTACGCCGACTGGAAGGACGTTGTGGGGTTTCATCGACGATCTCCTGCGATCGTGGTTTACGGCGAGGTGTAGTCATGGGTTTTTCAGGGTCGGTATACACTGAAGATGTCTCGGAATGTTTACTGGAAGGAGTTGAGGGGACTAAAACTCTGGGAGGTGACATTTGTACAGAACGTGCACTAGGTTCCATGCCTAAATCCTGACCAGCTAAGGCAGAGAATCTACAAAGAATGAGTCTTCGGTATGATCATTATAAACACGTTGAATTTATACCTTGCAAAATCGAAATGGAACGGATGTTGACCGGGATGAGGAAGCGGTAGATCAACTTCAAACTGGCTTTGCGATGTTGGAACGACGACATCTTCCTTTTCCTGAAGAGCATCCGGAGCTTGTAAGGATTGTGTTTGAGAAGAATCGACGTGTCTAGTCTTCGACTTTGTCGGAGTGGATAGTACAGCAGAGACATCGTCTTCGATATCCCCATCGATGTTAGGTATATTCATCTCACCAGGGAGGTCAAAAGAAGGCTGAGCTTGCAGACTCCTCTCCCTGTCATGAACACTTAAATGAGAGGATAAGCTTCCTCCAGTAATGTTTTCGAAAGTTTCTTGAATGTGCAGTGGTTTAGTCATGTGGGAGAAAACCCATCCAGAACGCTGTGGAGAAGAAAAGGGTGATTTGGGAGCACGATTCTTCTTTGGGGTCGATGGTTTCGAACTTTTCCGAGCATGTTTCTCTGACTGCACAGATGACCCCGGTGTCGGGAGCTGACGTGAACTTGAGGCACCTTTCTTAGCATCCAAAGACAAGTCTGGGACTGGTGATGAATCGGAGAAAACTTTGTGAGCATTAGATGACTGTTTCTGGAGGGGAGCAGTGGTTGCAGGCGGTGTCGGTAAACTAGACCGCGAAGACGTTGCAAGCTTGGGTCTCGGTCGTGGTGTCCTTGTATCTTTCTCATTCTCATTGAGTTTTCTGATGGCTTTCGATTTCTTTTTCTTTGACGGGGTAGCCTTCCTGAAGAACACAGTCGACTTCTAAATAAGTAATGTTCCCGGATGACATTATAGTAAACTCACTCTTTCAGATCGTCGCCGAGGTGAGAGCTCTCTCCTATAGCTACATCATCAGAACCGCTGGAGGTTAGATCAATGACAGACGGGGTCGCGTTTTCCTTTAGTTTCCTTCGCTTATGACGCGACGGACTGGGTGGAACTTCCGTTGTTGCCTCTCGTTTCTTTGAAGTACTTCGCGATGCTTTTACCAGAGGTTTTTCCGAGTTTGGAGGGTAGTACTGCGTAAGTTTCGCTTGAGAGGACATGGAAAAAAGTTGAGAGGTGAATGTGAATGACTGTAAATTAAAGAGCATCCGTAATATACCTCGGCCCCGTGACCGCGTTGAAATCTCCGCTCCAAAAGCTTGTTTCAAATTTAGATCTCCGAACGAAAGGTTAATTCAGCCACAAACGCGTTTAGAACCACAGGGAATGCGGCTTTCACGTTGTACTGAACAAACGCCTAAGTACTGAAAGCACAACAAAGATTTTCATACATTGACTTGTACACAAAGGTCTTTATTCACGACGATATATAACTTCCCGTCTCATGTCGGATCCCTCTCAACAGAAGAAACGCAAAATGTCTCCTGCTGACGGCGAAAAACAACAACCTCTTGCTCCAGTATCTAACCTGCTCATTAAAAGACTCTCCGAGAAAGCAAAACTTCCTACCCGTGGCTCACCACTATCCGCTGGGTATGATCTCTACAGGTGAGGATCGTATTGACTATTGAAAATGTTACATCGGCATGAAGTATTTGTTCATAGTGCTGAGCGAAAGGTCATTCCTGCTCACGGGAAAGCTCTCGTTGATACCCAAATCTCTATTGCAGTACCTGCTGGCACTTATGGACGCGTCGCTCCCCGCAGCGGTTTAGGTAAAAAGCTACTTACTATCTCAAGATTTCGTGAAACGCTACTGATGGGGTGATTTGGTTCATAGCTTCGAAATTCATGATTGATACTGGTGCAGGCGTGATAGATGCAGACTACCGCGGCGTTGTCTTTGTCCTACTTTTCAATCTTTCTGATAAAGATTTCCAAGGTATTAATCATTATTTCATTCCAGTAAAACGAATCCCAATTGAGCAATTTATTACAGTGGAAGAAGGTGATCGTATCGCTCAACTCATCATCGAAAGAATTCAGACACCTGATGTTCTGGAAGTTGATGTACGTTTTACAAGTGGTATCTCTTCCTTCCACGTACTAAAAGCCTTACAGGATCTTGACGAAACACTTCGTGGAGCTGGTGGCTTTGGTTCGACCGGAGGACACGGTGCTCTCTAGATATTCGTGTACAGGATGCTCGATGTATAGTGATGTGTACGCTTTTTGCGATTCAATTGCTTGTGATCTCTTTTGCAACTTGCGAGCAGGAATAGTCAGTCAAACGCCCTGAAATGTTATGTCGAAAACACATTCAAATTGGATCGAATTTTACAGCAAACATTCTACACCTTGTTACAACTTCTCCCCTTCATATATAAAGAATAATGTCATAATTTTAAGCACTAATACCACGGTAAGTGCGGAGTTGAGATTGCAAACGAGTGATTTGTCCGGCGGTGAATTGGTTCATGCAGCTGGAAGGGCAATGAAATTTAATATGACATCAAACACTAGTGGACGATTGGATAACAAACCTATCGTATGAGTAATCCATATAGTTGTGGATGGGGTCAACACCAGTACTGGAGCAGGTATCCCGGCCAGTGGGGCAACCAGAGGCGGGAGAAGCCTCAGCAGGGGTATCGCTAACTGAATCACCAGAGCCAGAGCAGCCACCTTGGAAGGTATGGTACAAACCAACCCAGTGGCCAGCCTCGTGGGTCAAGGTCTAAAGCAGAGTTTTTAATGCGAGAAAAAATTTGATGATCAGAGCGAATCATTCATACCTTGCCTTCATTGTAGTTGGTAGTAGAACCTCCAGGGAGAGAAGAGAAGAGGATGACAACACCATCATCGGTCGGGTCGCTAGAGTAGTCGGATGGGAAAGTAGAGTAACCAAGAAGACCGGCACCAGATCCGCTGGTGAAGCTATACATTTGACGTGATTTAAACACTGGACGTTTTATAAATATCATAGAAGATGGCTTACCCAACGGTGTAGACATTCAGTGCGTTGGCACCGCCCTGGCGAAGTTGGTTTTTCATGGTGGTCTGGAGAGAGCTATCGGGGCCAACTTGGTTGAACCATTGAGAGTTGACGGTGCGAGTAGTTCCAGCCAATGTGAAGGTCAAGCCAGAACCGGCATAATCAGTATTAAGAGTCGAAATTTGGCTCGCAATTTGAGAATCGCTGATTTGATATTTCAGACAAGAAGAAGAATGTGGATTTCTGCGTAAACACATACGGGATGTTCCCTCCGGCAGTAGTGGAGTCCTATATAGACAATTTCATTAGTCCGGTCATAGGGCAAATGCAGTCCCGACGTTTATGCGCACCTTGCTGATAACATGGAAGTAGACGGGGACGGTAGCAGCGGCGACTGCATCGATGTGAACGAACGCTGACTTCTCGACCTTGTTAGCTTGGAAGTGAGCCTCTGCAGCTACGAGCTTCTCCTGTGAGATGACAGTACCGCAACTATCATTTCCCAAGTCAGTCCATGTTAAGGATGAAGCAAAATGTTCTTCAAAACGCACCGGGTGATCTCAACAGCAGCGGTGCCATTAACGGGGTGAGCAAAGATCTGAGCAGCACCCAAAAGAGCTGCGATGAAAATGGCTTGGAACATTTTGAAGAGGCTGGGAGAGCGACGTAGAGCTGAACCTGTTACCGGTGAAGAAGCTGATGTTCACCCTGAGGTTTTATATGAAGACTGAACTCAAATGCCAAGAAGCGAACATATGAGTACTGAGGTTGCTATCGAAGGATCCGCATGCCAGAATACAACGAATGCCTTGGCAGCCAGCGTCGCTCTTCTCGGAGGAGGTTCGGCGCAGGTAGGAGAAGTTGAGCACATGAAGGGAATTTTCATCACTCGTGATGGGTTTATGGTACACCATGAGGAGAGATTGGAAAAATCCGACTTGTCATCTTCACCAGAGCTACCTTTGACAATCGAAAGCCCTGCTTGATCTCGAGAACGGTCGGTTTGGTTCTAGCACAGGACCGCGTCTTTTGAACGACCATAGTACTTCCGTACTGGGCCATGAAACACGCTATTCTTAGCTCGAGAGTGGAGATGGGAAGTCACGTACATCTCACATCAGACCAGGATTACTGCGTTCACCGTAAGAGGTTGAGTAGACGCTTGATACAGAAGATGGTCACAATGCCATCACAGTGCAATCTACGCGACCCGTTCGATGCATATGCTCCATTCGAAGGATACATATCCGGCATTGATTGTAAGGAACTGTTTGTTCAAAAAACAAAGAAGATGATCCATAGAGATAACGGCTGCAAACAGATCAGTCTTGGTACGAGGCTGCAATTGAAGACATAACACAATACCGTCATATACTAGTTCGTCCATCGTGCAGAACGCGTAACGCTACACATGTTCGACAATGCAGAGTAGCAAAGCTTATCTCTTCGTTCTATCAGCATCAACAACATACAAGCCGTTCGAGGTTCGAGCCGCATGCTGCAGCAACGCCTGACCAGAACTCTTGCTCGCACTGGTATCATCGACTTTTCCGAGAATTAAATCAATCCCAGTTCCCTCGACCCAAATCCTTCCATCTGGAACTGTACCGTCTGTTGACTCTTCGATACCTGTATCAACCAGCTTCACCGCCTCCACCATCTTCACAAGGTCCTCCATTTGCTTGGTAAGTCTTATATGCTCCTCGGTTCCTTCCACAGGAGGAATAAGAGCTGATAAGCCATGCAATCGTTTGAGGGTTGTTGGATGGATAGATGGCTTCGGGTACGAGGACATGAGCTCATTCACAGACCAAGTTGGTTCGAGAGGGATACCCAGTTCATCTCTGGGAGGGGAAGCAGCAGAACGGAGTGTCGAATACGAAAACCGCGTAGGGATGAAATTAACAAGTCGGCCTCTTGGAAGAACGCATCGGGGGATGGCGCACATTTGGGAGTAAGTTACAAGTCGGTCGGAGGTAAAGCGCTCATGCCAAAGGTGTGAGGAAGGATTATGTAATCGCCCATCGTAGTCCGACTCTGTGGGTCTTCAATATTCAATTCGAAGTTATCCATCCAAAAGCCTATTAACGTTTCCTTCTGATTCATAACTTCCCTGGTCTCACAAAATGGCAAACGCAGTTACATCTGCTCTTCAAAAGCTCCTCCCATCCAAACTACCACCCTCACTCTCGTCTCGACCAGGCAACCTTTATCAAGTCCTTTCGCGGTATACACAGGATGGAGTGGGTCAGCGGATGCATCAGACACGATGGGGTATGAAAGGAATTGAAGGATGCTACTGGGAAGTTACCAGGACCAAGCTGAAACTTGAAGGCCAGCATGGCAAAGCTTGGGGGAAGCTGGTTTGGAAAGGTGGGCATTGTACTTGTAACCCCATGTTCGAACCATTTAACCGACGAACTCTCTACTAGGCAAGCCTGTCAGCAAACGGGAGGAGCTGATACCGGGTGGATTAAAGTATGGCTGGCAGCAAGGTGTATCCCAAGCTCAGAAAGTACACTCATGATGGCTGTCAATGGTGCTCGAATCTACTTCCATACTTTACTACTAATAATATGCTGCACCTTGGAGTCCTCCACCCACATACATGAACTTTAGGATTATTGTAAACATTTGCTTTGTCTTTTCATCGTCGGATAATATGAGTTTACTCTCCCTGTCATTGCGAAAAACACGGTGGGGAGAAGAATTACACGTGAGATTGAGGTCAGGAACAGTAATATAGAGCGCCCGTTACTTTGACACACAAACTTGAGACCAACTGTTGCATTTTGCCCCTCTGAAGTTCTCCTTGACCTGACTGAAGCTTTCTCTCTCAAATACTGGCAGCCAGAGGCATTCAAGTCATCAGAACTAACATGGACTCCAACCATCTTAATTTAATCGACGCACAGTTCGACCGTGCAGTAGAGATTGTACAAGGTCTTCCCAAGACCGGTCCCATTCAAACTGGTTACGAGGAGAAATTAACAATGTACAGGTATGCTTGATTCGATTCCTCGAAGTTGTATTGTCCATGTCGTTGAATTCTGCCCATATAAACTGTTATTCTTACAGTCTGTACAAACAAGGTAGCTTCTCCATCATCTCACTGTCAGTGCTCAAAGCTCACTTTTAGTCCACTACCGTAGCTACCGTTGGGAATGTCGATTCTCCTCGACCTGGTATGTTCGATATGCTGGGTAGAGCCAAGTGGTGAGTATCCTCTGGGGTTTATAGATAATCACGTGTATACTCACAACTGAACATAGGGACGCTTGGGCAAAACACAAAGACCTTGATCCATATGCAGCTAAACAGCTATATGTTGAAGCACTACTGAAGGTTAGCTATCTGCCATCCGCCTAATTTTCAAATTTACTCATTATTCCGAAAGGTTCTTCGCAAATATTCGGATAAAACAGTTGCCAGGGACCTCGTTAGAGAATTGGATTCTTACAATGTCGATCCTTCTAATTTGGTGATGAGTGGTGTGTACCAATGACTTGATAATGATATCAGTCTTTAACGATTTTTCGTTAGGTTCATTGTCTAGATCTAGATCCCACTCTTCAAGTTCTGGTTCTTCGTCTTCTGCATCACCGATGGACAACACGCGCCTCTCAACTTCTCTCCCAACGCATTTACGAAATAATCAGACAAACCCATCACCTATCCCTCTCAGCCCCAATACAGAACATGAGGAGGTTACTTCGGACGAGGATGAAGAAACTGACGAGGACGTTGTCCAATCCGTTCCACTATCTACATATACTCCCCATAATCCATACAATCGACCTGGATCTTCAGTATCTTCTCACCGATATCGCACACCTATGGCGTCTATGCTGATGACGCCTCCAACAGCAGTACCTGTAACTCAACCAATGCCTACCTTCGAAACACCTTCAGCTTTTGAAGGTCCCTCGCCGTCGATACCCATTTCTTCCTACCCTACAACATCTGTCTCATACCCCGGAAACATATCTCATTCTTCAAGGACAGACGTTTCATCCCCACCGACCATGTATCCTACTCATCAAAACTTTAGAGGGGTCAACGTCAACCAAAGACAATATTCTCTACCAAGTGGAATGACACCTCGACCCGCTTCCCGACCTGTACTTGAACGAGCTATTGAGAATGTTCAAGCACACCTAGCAGCTCTCAACGAACGTATCGAGACTTTGGAGAGTGTAACACATCGTTCTACTTCTTTCTTCAGTCAAGGCCCAAGATCACCTGGATGGAGTGGACCTGGACGAGGATCACCTACTGGTCGCGCAGACGAGTATACGTTTGACTCAGACGATATGGGAATGTGGTCTTTAGTTCTAAAGCCACTTTCTCACGTCATTGACGTATTCCAACAACTTCTACGTTTCCTGGCTAATAATGAAAATCGATCACCAACTTTGGTAGTAATCCGTCGATTATTTTTGGATATCTCTTTCCTTTTGTCTGTCCTTGCACTTGTTAGAATGACTTGGCGAAAAAGTGGAATGAGGAGAAAAGAAGTTCTTGCTGCACTCCATGGACTGTGGAGAGCTATCGTTGGTCATAAGAGACCTCGCGTTCTCATTGACCGTGCTGTGTAATATACTTACTCTATCTATCATATCGAGGTGCATGTTTATATATTCCGACTTGGGTGCTTCATACTATTATGTTTCCAAAATGTTATATTGCTACATGTTTGTTCAGAGCATACACTTCTCATACATTGACATTTGCGAGAGTCCCTTCAATTCAGCGATTAGAGCCTACTGCATGTCGACGACACAACGAATGCAGTCACCGCTCTGTGAATGAGAGTCAGTAATATTCAACATCGTTGAAAAGTGAGTTAATGCGTACATGCATATCGTGGAAACCCTCGTTGATATCATCCAACTTGCGATGATGAGTGACATATTCGTCAATCTTAACCTTGCCTTCGAGATAATCTAGAAACGATGTTGTCAAACTCGAGGTCATCCGTATTACAGTAACATGAGACTTACCATTAACTAATCCAGGAATTTCAGTTCGTCCCTTGACACCACCAAAAGCACTTCCTCGCCAGACACGACCGGTGACCTACAAAATTGAAGGAACAGAATTCAACAAAGTAGCCAACATTGTAAGAACACGCGGTATTCTCACCAATTGGAATGGACGAGTGGAAATTTCCTGACCAGCAGCGGCAACACCAATGATGGTGCTGACACCCCAACCTTTGTGGCAAGCCTCAAGAGCTTGACGCATAACATGAACCTGTGGATAGTCCCTCTTGATAAGCTGTAATAGCCTATTTGAGAAAGACGTATACATACGTTTCCGGTACAATCGAAGGTGTAATCAAGACCACCGTCTGTGATTTGCACAAGGTAATCTTGAATGCGAGTTCCTTCGGGCAATTTTGCGGGGTTGACAAATTCATGAGCACCAAATTTCTTGGCCCATGCTTCCTTGCCTGGGTTAGTATCAACGGCAATGATACGAGAAGCACCGACAAGGGAGGAAGTTGCAATGACACCAAGACCAATAGCACCACATCCGAATACAGCAACAGTCGAATCCTCTGTCGATTCGTCTCGTTAGAAGTTGGCCAGGATAGAACGGAGATTTACGCACTGATGCCTGGTTGTTTGACTACGGCACCCCAAGCTGTGGTAATACCACAGCCCAAGAGGCAAACTTTTTCAAGAGGAGCCTTGGGCTCAACAGCGACGACGGATACATCCGCGACAACGGTGTACTGGGAGAAGGTAGAAGTTCCCATCTGTGTAGAGAACTTAGTAATCGAGACGAGTGTGTTCAAGATGACAATCCTTACGAAATGGAAGATATCCTGACCCTTGCATTTGAAACGAGATGTCTTGTTGGGCATCAATCCTTGGCCCTGGGTTGCACGAACTAAAATATTGTCTTTAAGTCATATTGACGTTGGTTAGGATGGGATATTGGACTGACCGGCTCCACAGAGGTTAGTCTTGCCACTCTTGCAGAACTTACATTCTCTGCACTCTGATGAAGATGTTACTATGAAGAGATCTCACAGTGATAAGGGGGGACATACCAGCAGTGTAGAGAGGAATAACATGGTCGCCCTAGGGAGGTAAGGAGTCAGTGGCCTGACCCACTTTACTGTTGCGTTTATAATACTTACAACTGCGACATTGGTGACGCCTTCACCCACAGACTCGACCTACGATCATTTAGAACTGCAGATCCTCTTCATCAAGGTTAGATGAACGTACAATTCCTCCACCTTCGTGGCCAAGAATCACAGGGAAGACACCCTGCGAATAGATGTAAGGTAAGCGACGACTAGATAAGGGTATTGAGATGATCATACCTCTGGGTCCTTGCCACTGCGAGTGTACTCATCCGTGTGGCAGATACCTAAAGGACATGTCTGCGAAGGTCCTCGATACGTAGGGGTGTATTTACGTACCAGTATAAAGGATGTGAATCCGAACTTCGTGAGCGGCAGGAGGAGCGACCTCGACCTCCTCGACCTTGAGAGGCTCACCAGCAGCCCAGCAGACTGCAGCTTTGCAAGTTATCGGTTTTCCAGCGGTGTCAGACATGGTGGGTTGTGAGGAAAAGAGGAGAGAGAGGGAAGTCCACTTTGGTTTTTTATTTCAGCCAGAGTCCGTTATCACTCAGCTATCGCCTGATCAGTCATCCTGGATCCATGGTCCCCCTTCGTTCTCCGGGAGACTGAGCTTGGTCTTTGGTCCCATCTTCCAAGTTCGAATTTAGAAGCCAACCACCAGTGCAAACTATTTTATCGGGTACAAGTTTCTCACCACTCCAGCTCTCATGTCGTTCACAAACCTCTACTACAAGCGAGTGTGTCTTTTGTAAAGACTCAGACTAGCATTGTCAATTCTTACTCGATCTACACAGGCTGTAGGCACCGCGAAAGCTTGCTACGTTTGCTACAAACCAACCACCACCGTTCTCGCAACATTGAACACCGTCGATTTCATCTATGTGTGCAACAGCCATCTGTCGGACCCAGGGTTTGCCACTCAAGTAGGGGAAAGTCACGACGGCGTGGGTGCTGGTGGTGCAAAGAAGCTTGGTCTGAGTCCAGAAGAAATTGCCAAAGTAAAGGAGGAATGGGAAGAACGTCAGAAGAAGAAGCAGGAAAGAGAGAAAGAGAAGAAGAAAAAGGATAACGAGGATAACAAGGATGAAGGAGATGCAAAGCAGGAGAAGGACGCAGACAAGAAGAGTCCCACATCCAAGTCTCCAGCATCTAGCAGCACTCCATCGCCTCAACCTGCGACTCCAACTCACGAAAGATATACTCTTCACAGAAACATCTTTTCCTTGCGTCTGGCAGAACATCGCAGGAGAAGGCAGGCTGCTCAGGCCAAAGAGCTTGCTCCTCGACTCCCTGGTGCACCTCGAGGACCACTCCCGTCATCTTGACAGAGACCTCCTATGTCTTTCTTCTGGAACATATCACCTTTGCACATCTCGGTCATCTGTGGCGAGTTATTTCCATCTGAGCAAGTCCTTCAACCAATCTCACGTCCTCGGTGGCTTCCTGGACCCTGTAGACCTCTCGAGCTCCAAGGATCTAAACTCTCAATGCTGCTGTACTATCTGTCCGCCTGACATAGTACGAACAAACCACCAGCCTTGACTTGGAATATGATCTCATCTCTTCTCTCACAACATTCCCCTAAACAGATCACCTGCTTCAACTCTTCAATCTTTTCTTCTCATGCTACGATGTATATCTATTCTTCTCGGAGATCCGTATGAATTAGCTTCCCTCGTGAACATTTCGAAGACAATACACAAACCCATGTTCCACAGTTGTTTGTACCTTCCAATCGTTCACACCCGGAATGACTCTCAATAGAGAATGCGGCACCGAAGTTGTGAATGTCTACAGAGAAAAGAACACACTTGAATTAAATCACCAGAGCTGGTGTGAATATGAAGAAAGTAACTCTACATTGTCAATCAACCGAAAACAGGCTGAGTAACCATTGCACCCTATTGCACAAACGGATTGCAATTGCACACAGCGGCACTTACTCCGAAACTGGCAAAGCTTCCAACAGCAAGGCCACCAACCAAGAAGAAATTCGCCAGCGTAGCTGCTACATCCACGTCTTCAACCTTTCCTTTCAATCGAGGATTATGTTCTACTGACGGTGCAGCCATCATACATAAACTCGATATATAACCATTACTAACTCCGAACAGGAGCAAGATGAACATGTAGAAAATGTCTGAGTTTATTATTGGTGTCCTTGGTCCCAGAATCGATGGCGATGATCTTTGAATGTTGCACATCAGGAAGAGTGGGATGAAAAGTGTACGAGCCAGTGAGAGCCCAAATAGACGTTTCTCCGACCAGATCTGTATTCTCTGAATAGAACACATGTATCTTCCTGAGAAGTCGCCGACATTGAATACGAAGAAATGGAATGCGCTGAATAGTAAGGGATGTACGCCAGGATTTGTTGAGACAATGAGGACAGTGATTGGAGGGAAGACAGACTGAAAAACAATGTTAATGAGGGTTGTAATAAGAATGTTGTGGTACTCACTAATGTGACGACGAAAACATAGGCTACAGCAATGTAGTAGATCATGTTAGCTTTTGAGACTCGTATTATTTGTTCCTTCTTCTCTGCTGGTATACTGATGGCAGAAGAGCTGACCCCCATGTCCAAGTTGTCGTGGAACATATCTCCGTGGGTGACATCGTTTGCATGCTTGAACCGATCTATTACAGCTCGATACGCCGGAAGTCCAATGAGAGTAGAATAAGCAATTGCACTGATCAAGAAGAATGCTGTAGAAATGCCAAAGAATGCGAATGCAGAATCCTCTTCAGGTTCTGATCCACTGATAGAAGGTCTTGGTGGTGAATCTCTGGTAGCAGTTGCAGAACTGATCACTTGTACAGCGGATACAGCTACACCGACGGCAGCTTGACCGGACATGATGGATTGCATGGCTGCAGGACCAAATAAAGATGCTACTGCTACCACAGAGGTTTGCAAGTATGATCCTGCTGCGGCTTGTGCAATACCGTTCAATAATACAAATCCGAAGAAGGTACCCGGACTGATGCGGACATAGGTGCTCATCGTGAGGGAGAACATAAGGAATGATAGTATGAACATGGACCACAGGGCCCTATTGGCACTTGTGGCCTAACAGAAGAGAAGTGAGTGATCGATACAATGCACTATTTCTATCAACATACCTGGTTTGATGTTACAGTGGCATGGGCGAGGAAGAAAAAGTTGGCGATAGTGAACGCGGCCGACAGGTAAGATGCAAAAGTGCTTTGCAGCGAAGAACCCTCCAGTCGAGAACGGAAGAATGGCGTAGCAGTGATAAGTGCTATTATAACGGAATAATTGGAGTCAGTACCACTATTGTTACAAAAGCAGAGAATACTGACCATTCCAAGGTAATAACACTGCACAACCAAGGACAAAATATATCCATCGTACTCGTGCATCTGCAGTGGCCACTACTTCTTGCGCCACAAAATCTTCCGCGAGAGCTTCCTCCTCGTCCTCGAATTCAGATTCAGATGAAAGACGTATATGCTCATTTGGTGATTCTTGTGGAAGGGATTCGTAAAGTGCATCAGGCTCGCCTGAGGGTCGGTGATGAAGAGACATGGATAAGTTTGAAAGTATAGGATCAGCCCTTCAAATCTCCAGAGGTGGTGTATGCAGGAAGTTATGCAGACCTGGAACCGGCATGCTACAAGAGCCTGACGGTTAGAAGAGGTAGGACTCACGGGCGCTTGTACGAATCACGCCTAATTTCGAAGGCTGTGAGTCTCAGTCCGACTCTGTGACCACACCGTGTACTAGTACAGTACATGCAATTCGAAAGTATGAGAGATTCGAAACCTGTTCTTTATTTCAAACATATATCATTTAAATCATAAAGAAAAGTCCACCAATAAACCTCTTCCTCCTGACCATACCAATACATTATAGCTATATCATTAAGGAGGATACACGACTAGTTCACAATACCGGTTACAATTCCTACAATCGGTATGAGAGAAGGAATTTAGAAGTAGCTCTGAAAATTACGGACCTGCAGCAATAGTTTCACCGCCTCGGCGAATGAGAATTCTTCCCATGTCTTTGTTATCAGCAAACGGCTCCAAGGGAATTGGTTGAGCTCTTGAAGTAAGACCTGACATAGTCGCACTGCGAAGAGTAATTTGTACTTCCGCAGAAGCACTCTTGGTGAGGACCCTATAAGATCATTTAGTGTTAACACAGTATGATTCGCGACAAAGGAGGCAACATTTTTCACCTTGGAAAACGTTTGATGACTTCTCCAGTAGACCGGTCGAGGGTAGTCAATAGCTTCGATACTGAAGCCGGAACGTCTTGAGAATGATGAAACAGTTCAACCTAGAAGCATCTTCAGCAGATAGGATACAGCTGTAGAGATATTGTGAACTAACAGACGCTCCAGCAGTGATAGGGACTTGAATGTCGAATACAATAATTCTTGCGGTGAATGTAGTAGCCAAATGAACCAAGTCCTTTGGCGGACACAATACGCTGCCAATGTTGACATGGCCAGGATCAACAGCGGTGAGATATAAAGTAACGTTCCATCCAGATACCGCCCATTGGACGTTTTCATCCTTGTGCTCGATACCTATGAATGGTCAACTGATGTATAAAGAGTGATTTGCTAAAATATGGACTCACTTTTGACGATTGCAGTATCGTCACCGGGAAGTACACGTAATTTCTCTCCGACTTGAACAAGGCCACCACATACACGCCCTGAAACAGCGATACCAGACGATTGTCCTCTGAAAACATTAGCGATAGGAAATCGGAATGGTGCCGTATAATCCCGCGTCGGTGGTTCCAAAACATCTGAGATTTTCGTTCAGATATCGTGCACTTCAAGTAGGGTCACCACACTCACCCAAAAGATCCACAAGAGTAGGTCCCTTATACCAGGCATTAAGCTCTTGTGCATCGGCGTGATCCCGATTCACGAGGTTGATCCCTTGCATAGCACCGACTGGTACGAACTTGGTTTTCGAAGGATGGAAACCTGCCTGCACTAGGAAAGGCTTTAATAATTCGCAGATTTCTTCGTAACGATCTTTATCCCATTGTACCTGGAATACATGAGCAAGAAGTTCAATGGCAACCGATACTGGTACTCACTTGGTCCAGCTTGTTAATAGCTATAACTATTTGACTAACGCCAAGACTCCGTACTAGCAACAAATGTTCACGTGTTTGACCACCACGTTCGAAGCCAGCTTCAAATTCTCCGACAGAAGCATCAACTACAAGCAAAGCACAATCTGCCTGGGATGCGCCAGAAATCATATTGGGTATGAAGTCTTTATGTCCTGGAGCATCGAGGATGGTGATCAACCTATGGGGTGTGGAGAGGGTTTGTAAAGCTACGTCCATAGTAATACCGCTGAATATTGGATGATGAGTGATAGAACAACAATCAGATGATAGAAAATTTACCGTTCTCGTTCTTCTGTGGTCCCATCGAGGTTCCATGCCCAACTGAAACTACTCTTACCGATTTTGCTACTTGCCCTTTCATTCGCCACTTTTGTCTTCTCATCGAGTCGCCCCAATTCATATAACAACCGTCCCATCAGGGTCGATTTGCCTGCATCGACGTGACCTTAATGAAAAGTCAATGCGAGCATTTTTACCAAAGTTCAAATACCACAACTCACCAATTACAACTAAACTTATCATTTTGCCATCGTCGCCTTGAAGTAATGCTTTCGCTTCTTCCAATACCTTTTCCCTTGCGATGGTGATTTTTGGCGGTGGCTCGTCGACATTACTTGACCTTTCATCAGTCAGATTCAAGCCTGCAAGATCCAACTGCTGCGCATCAGTGCTCCTGATGGGTGTAGCCGTACCCGTCTTTTTACTACCCGCTTTCTTTGGTGTGTTGGGTGCAGATTGTAACCGAGCGGAATCCTCAGCAGCTTTCTTTTGTTGAGCCAACTTCAAAGCTTTTTCTTGTTGTTTTATAGCTAAATATATTATGATAAGTGACGTCAGTACAAATCCCGGAGCATGATAATACAATAGATTTTAAGCGGAAGCCTTGACAGAAGAATGAGATGCTGAAATGGAAGAAGGCGGTGGGTGTGATGCGGTCGGCGTGGATCGTTGAGCCAAAGAAGTGCCACGACGCGCGTTGAAAACAATGTCATCAGGGCTGGGTACATCAAAAGCAAATGCTGCCGACTGGGAAGAGGAGGGAGCTGGTAGAGCACCACTCTTTCGAGAACTGGACTTTAGTCTCTCTGCATCTTTGTGAGTCTTGGATCGGCTATGGTCCTTGTGCCTGTGCTTGCGGTGTTTACCGTCGTTGTCTTCAATATGTGTAAGATTGTTGTCATTGATGAGGAGCGAAGCGAACGCCGAAGGGGACGCACGAGTACGAGTTGCATTAGGTGCAAACATGGCTAGGTCTGCTTGAATATCAAGTTCTTCTAGTTCAGGTTCGGGTTGAGATGATGGCTTCTCAAGTGCCTTCCTGCTTTTCAGAGCGAGTTTTGATGACTTGGACGAAACGGGACGATTGGAAGTGTGTGGGAGAGAACCCGACGAGGCGACGGGAGGAGACGTCAATGTCAATCTATCCATGTGGGCAAGAGAACTAAGGCTTTGATATGTTGTTGTTATTGCAGTGGTCGCAGTAGGACCATTAGCAATAGGAGTGAAATATTCCGTACGCGAGCTATGAATCTGCATACCAGGGCTCGTAGGAGATGCAGCTTTCGGCTTTGGCATCCAAGGACCTTGGGCCTTGCTCTGAGCGAGCATTGCCAGCTTAGAAGGCTGTTTTCCTCCAGCTCCCGGAGACATAGGCGTACTTCGGTGAGATGAAGGGGGAGAAGCTTGGGTGACATCGGGGGCAGGAACTGGTCCCGCACGTATTGTCGAGGCTCTTGAGGACAAGACACTCGGGGTTTTAGTATGAGCTGAGACATTCGAAGGAGCATGGGATGAGGCAGGAGCGCTGGATTCCCGTAGCTCAGGCGGAACGGCTTGGTCATTGTCGTTCACGCCACCAACCTGATCCATTTCTTCGAGGAGCATGGCGGTTTGAATGGCCCTTCGAACTTCAGCCGACATCGAGGTATCTCCAGTCGCGGTACTTGATGTATTTGACTTCGTATCTGACCTACCCGACTTGGTATTAGATCTGAGGGATAACACAGACTCCGATGAAGGTCGCAGATTAGGATAAGTCCTAATCGAAGCAGAATCGTCTGAATACGACACAGAGCTCCTACTGCTCATGCTAGCTCTAGAACTTGCAAGTTCAGACAATTTAGATTTCGTTTTCGTTTTGGTGCTTGCGGATTTGCTTGTATCGGAGACGCTTGTCGCAGTAGATACTGATGATCGAGACTTCCTTGATAACAAAGAAGGTTCCGCTGCTTGTCGACCTGATTCGATGGCGGATTGAGGCATGGTCGAAATGAAGCCAGTGGATTGGATGGGGAGATTAAGTGTAGCCGGAGTTGGAGTTCTGGAGCCAGCAGATGACGATGATTGCTCAAACTCGAAACTGGATACGGGATGTCTTGCTAGAGATAAGAGTTACAAAAATTTAGAATAATTAACCAGGCTTTTCCAGCAAATAACATGTCCATGGAACAACAGACTCACCAATAACTTGTCCATAATCAGTGGTTGTAGACGAGGTGGCACTAGCAGCTGGAGGAGTATCTTCAACAGCAGCTCCAGACTCTGAGCCCAATTGAGGAGCAGATTGCAGAGGACTGTCACTATGTTCCGTCCGTTCAGTAATTGTACTGAGACGTGTTTCATACATCTCGCTTTGGGCACTATCCGAGTATTCAAAGTACTCTTCCGGATTACTTTGAGCCAGTCGGATAAGCGGAACATTTGACCTTCCATCTTCTGGCACATCGGGCATAGCCTGAAGTTCAATGACATTATGCGGAGTATACTCGTGGGGTGAGGTGTAGTCCGGTTCAGCGGCGCCAGGCGGTAGCATTGGGAGAGGTTTATCATCTGGTCGAAAGGTCAATTGCGTTGTTCGAGCAACACCAAGTATCAGCGTGAATAAACAAGCACCTTCTCGCATTACACACCAGAGGATGATAAGGGGACAGGGATTGGGGGATTTCGATATGGACGAAGGGATAAAGGGAGGTATGTTCAGACTCACCTTTGCGCTCCTCTGCAGCCTTTCTACGGGATTGTTCCTCTAGGCTGTGTCGGTAAAGAGAGAAGATTAAGATTAAGGGCTGTTATCATACCTAGTAGCCAGTGAATTGAATCTTGCACATTGAAGTAATAATGGTATAAAGTATCTTTGATCAGATCATCCGAAAGACCTGACTGTTCTTCTGATCCTAACGCTTCTTTCACCTGCTCTAAAGCATCGTATAGTTGTTCTACGAACGGCAATCAGAGATTAGTCAGAACTATAGCCAGTAGAACTACCTCTCTCTTGTTCTGGCAAGTCGTCCTCTTCATCATAATCCGCTTCATCGTCGTGCATCTCCGCTATAGATGAATTTGAGCTGAAAGTTGGGTTTGTAGTTTAATACTGAATATGCACCGTATATGTCCATATTTCTAACATCTCTGTGTCTCGACATATTTGCGGGGTTATGATACAAATGAAGGTAGCTTCAGAACTTGACGGAGGTGAGGGGAGAAGGCAAGTTCAACTCCGCTTGTCCGCATCTGGATCACATGTAATAGACGCCCAATAATCTCCTGACACGCCGAAGGGCCAGCTTTGCAAGTTGCTACCAATCTTCATCTCGACGACCCTAACATGTTTGCTGCTGCTCGTTCTTCTCTTCGATCCGGCGTGTCTTCACGCGTAAGTCATATAGTTGCGCTACATTTTGTTACTCTGACGCGTATTTCAGGCTTTTTCGACCACCCCTTCGCGGGCTGCAGACCTTGCAAAGCTCGTTCTTATTGGGCGGCTTGGAAAGGACCCAGAGGTTCGTAGGACGAAGACTGACAAGGAATATATCACGTTAGTGTCTCTGTTGTCTGCCCGTGAAGATTGGATTCACCTTTCATTGCAGGTACACTGTAGCAACAACAAATTTCCCTCCTCCCCCTCCTAACGCTGACGGATGTAGGTGACAACGCATCGCATAATTTGACATGATCTGACCATTGGTTTAGCGAGAGCCGAGTCCAAGACAACATGGCACACCATTCTTTCTTTCAACCCTTCGGCCAACAACTTTCTGCGTCTCCTTCAGAAAGGTTCTCGTGTCTATGTTGAGGCTAATTACGAGCTCCGTGAACCTGACCTCAGTGCTGATGCCGACTCTCCCCAAGGACAACGTCAGATTTTCCTTCGCCACGGTATGTTGTCTCGCTATGGTTGGTATGAACCTTTTCTGATAACCCGCGTCACTTTACCAGAGACAATTAGGGTATTGCAGTCCCCACCAGGCCCTTCAAACCCTAATGATGCTTGAAGCAGATCCTTTTCATGCTCAGTAATGATATCCTTCCCATGGCATCTATATATCTCTCAGAAAAGCCACATATATTATGGTGTATCTCCCAACCAGCTCCACCTCTTTCTAATAATCTACTGCCTATAATCTTCTTCATGTTCATGATGATCATATTCTGTTCCATGGAGTAAAACGCTTGCCGCAGGTTCTGCCATCCACACCTTCAGAGGTGATGAAAAATCAGTCATAATCAATGGTCACAATTCACAGGTTGTATGAGGACACCTACCGCACTATCTCTTTCGGTGGATGGTGCTGGCATTGGCACGGCAGTTGAAATGGTAGTTGCAGGTGCACCATTCACTGTGCTGTCTCTTGCACCTCCACTGTCTCTTGCCTTCTTCTTGAGATAATCACGAATAGAGGTCACGACCAGCTGGAGAACACGAATTTCAGTATATGTTGCAACGAGGTCGACGTTCATTGCCTACTCACATGATGGTCATCTGCACTTGATCCAGAATAACAAGCTACGATAGCTATTGGGCAGCATGGGGCATTCTTTTGTATCGAAATTTAGTCTTCAACGCATATAACAGCGAACTGCTCAAGCCTACATCCAGCCAAACAGGAAATGCTACGCGTTGAATGAATATCAATGATCTTGCTCTGAAATTGATGGGTACCTACCTCCACCATGAATGCGGTAATCGCTTTGCATGCCCATTTGTGTAGGAGTCTTCCCCATAGCTCCCATTCCTTTCTCGACATAATAACTGGAGTGGCCTGTTCGCTTTGTTACTGCAATCATTCCCTGCAGTCCTCCAAAATATCACGTCCAGACTACACTCTCGACCAAACAAGACGGACAAAGCAAACTGAAAACGCATACCTCTAAACAAGCCCAGCTATCCAAGCTGACATCTCCCACTCCAGATACACCGCCAAGGTCTCCAACGGTACAGGAAAACAAAGTATGTCCAGCTATAGTTTGAATGGCCAGTACTAGTCCTTTGCCTTTTGCGCATCTTGTGGATGCTCGGAAGCGCTTCCTCAATGACAGTCCTAATGTAACAGCATCGTTTGCATCGAAAGAGGGGAATCTGTAAGTCGACTCTTCATTGAGAGTTTGAGTGGCCAATTCCGCGTCACTTGGGGGTATTGGGGTATGGAATCCGTTGAACATGATATGAGAAAGTCGTGCAGAATAATCCTAGAGGTCGTGAATGGTTGTTGTCAGAACGTGAAGGTTCGCTGAGAAGACAACGCGATTTTATGTTGAATGACAAGACATGAACGTGTCGTCGATGTCCGATGATTTCCAGGCCGTGAAAATGTGGAGATTGGTGAGGACAGAACGAGGATTGGAAGATCCACGAGGCATCAGGTATAATTGAACGCTTTGTATGCTTGACATTTCATTGACAATGACAATAATCCGTGAATGCAAGAAGCCTGTGGCACAAGTTTGTATATTGATCATGAAGAAAGATGGGAAGGAGCAGTAGTGTATTAAAATTCCACGTTCGAAGTTATCCCACAATAAAAACCTATAGAAGATGTCCCTGCTCTAGTACTCGCTGCTGTCTGACTAGATTTGTTACATGTGGTATATGATTATACACGATCTAGGGTAAATTCAAGCTGCGAGAGATTGAATTTCTTTTAGTACGTCTCACTATTCGTGTAGCTCACCTCTACAATGGGTTTTCCGATTGAACAGTTTCTGATTGCCTTGTACGGCTGTTATTCCTGCTGCTCAATTCAGAGCGGGAATGTATCCTATGTGAGGTATGTCTTGACGGTGCTTCTTCGCCAAACCAACCAATGGCTCTGCGTCGGCTTATGGACTCTGGTATGTGATGCGGAGATGTATCAGAGTCACGTTCAATGTCAACTAGGGGCCTCATAAAGTCATCTCTAGGGGGCGTATGTACGATGAGAAGCCGCTGTTCGCATGATTAGCCTTCAATTATGCATTGCCTTAATAATAACAGAGACCTACCTGTGCTGGAGAAAATCCGAGCATATTGACCAAACTAGCTCTGCGTTGCAAGGTAGGTGTTGAAGAGATACTGGAAGCACTATCAGGGATTACCAAAGTTGCACGATTTCGTCTCGCCAAACTACCAATCGGGGCATCATGAGGCGGAGGCAGAGCACCTAAATCATCAGGATCATTATCCTCATCGTTCTCTTCTTCCTCGGTTTTGCCCTTCTCTTCGTCTGATGACGTTGAGTCCGACGTTAAGATAAAGACTCCTGCAAAAGTGGCGCCACAGCCGTAGAGGAAGGTGACCATTTGATGGAAAGTAGTTCGTCTGAAGTCACCATAGAGAATCGCAGACCCAACGATTGCTGACAGATTGAAGAGAACAAATTGTGTGGGGACTACAATCTGAATGAAGATTCATTAGATAATTTAAAAGTTTACTAGCCAGTTGACTGACTTTGCTATCGAAACGCATCAAGGCACGGTTCAGATACCGTATTTGACCGACGCCAGTACCAAGGAGGACCTGTAGAACGGTTCGTAATGAGCTATTATTGACATTTGAGAAAAGCACTCACTGCGATAACAGGGTAGGTGATCCGTTCAGTAAAAATTTCCAACCACTCCATCGTCAGAAGGGTAGAAATGGCCTTTGTAGATAGCACAGTGAATCCACCTATATATAAAGCGGATAAGTCAAGCATTCTTCAGAGTGTGAAAGGAACTGTACTTTCCAAAAAGGGCACATAGACCAACATCGACATATACTGTCCTTCTCCCCAGAGAACTTTCAGAGAGACCAGAAAGAAGGATAACACCAACCATATATACTATAGAATAGACCACAAATGGAGTCTGACTAATGGCTGCAATAAGTCCGTGGGGGTCGAGACGAGCATCAGAAGGGTTAGCGGAAAGAACCACAGTCACCGCCCCCAGGATAGCAATGATGACGCCAAAAAAATCCCTCTAAATTTTTGTCAGTAAAATCGTGGTTGTAGGCAGTCAATGAACTCACCTTGCGAAATCGTTCTCCCAACATGAGAGGAGCAAATAAACAATTCGCTATGAGTGCGACCTACTGATTGGCTTAATCTAGATTCTCTCAGTGAGATACAACGTTCACTCACCGTTCCCAGAGGTGCAACGACGGATGCAGGAGCAAACGCGTATGAAATGAAGTTGCCTATTTCGCCAATATTCATGAGGAGAAATCCTGACCACCTGTATGCAGTCATGAGGAACGTGTTGAATACTTCAACCGGGAGGCATACCATAATTTAGACTTCAAATAATCCGACTCGTTACCAGAGTATCGTTCGTGATCTTTGATAGATGATTTTGCCAGTGAATCAACATTTCCCTCTTGAGGGATCGTGATAACATCCACAGGAAGCATTGCATGAGTTGCACCTATATGTCCACGATCGGCGGTTGAGGCAGCATTGACAGCCCGTGTTCGCCATAGTTGTGGGATAACGGATGGTTTTGGTGAGGCATTAACATGCCCTTGCGTATTAGAACCATAATTAGCCGAAAGTGTAGCCTCTGATGGTTGAATGAGGGGTTGAGTCTCAACAAAAGCTACACTGGACGATCTAGGACGAAGCGTATCGTATCCGGAGTCAAATTGTCGTGAGCTACGTCCTACATGTCGAGTGGGAGTAGAGAAAACATCAAGATCATTATTATCGTCGTCGGAAGGTAACTCCGTTGGTCCTCCACTGTCTTTCGATGAGCCCTCTAATTCTTCTTCTCGATCTCGCTCTAAGCGGCGGTGAGCTAATTTCTGGCAGTTGAGTGCCAAAGAAATTAGAACATTTCCTACGATAGCAACAGATATTCCTGCAACTGTGGCACGGCTGAGGTTTGGGAGTTCAATTTTATCGACATCCTCCAGAGTTGGCCAGATTGGAGATTGAACGAAGGAAGATATCATGATGGGAATATGTATGTAAGTAGTGTAACGAGTTATTGGTGTCGCAAATGGTGAAGAGTGTGGTTAAATAGTCGGCATGGTGCAGCTAGCCAGCTTGGGCAATGCTGGAGACGATGGCAAACGACGAAGAAACGGCGAGCAAGAACTTCCCGATGAATAAATGGACGCCCGTATAAACGTCAGTCCTTCGCACGGGATTTTCGATTTTGAAATCTAGATATTTACACCCGCAAGACGCTCAGACGTGTTGTATCCATACAGTGACAAACCTGACCCATTCTGCAGCTGCCACCTCCTTCGTTGTTCCGATTCTGTTTTTCAGTTCATCTTCTGTGCTATAACTTGGGTCGGTTCTGTTGCAAACTTCTTAAGAGATGCGTGCCAAGCATACAGCACATCAACTTCCTGCATTTCCGGTTTATTCAGCCGCTTTCATTACGCCAAACGAACTGGTTATCGGAGGTGGTGGTGGACAGTCCAAGACGGGAATAAAGAACAAGCTGGTATGTACTTGTAGCATGCGCAACCGCAAGTTTACTCATGTACCATCTAGAGAGTTTATCGCGTTGATTCGCACAAGTCAATAGACCTCATTGATGAGCTTGAGCTCGATAAAGGGGAGGATGCCCCAATGAGCATGGCAGCAGTCCCAAACACCGAACAGTTCGTCTGTGGCATTAATAGCTCAGAAGAGTTGCTGCAGAAAGGGCAAAACCAGAACTGCAGAGTGTTTGACGTGAAAGAGGGCAAGTAAGTCCTTGGTATCGTGCCTCGTCGCTCTCTAGCTGAAAATAGAATCATTTAATCTTTGCAGGATTTCATTGGTAAAGACTTCAAGTACCCTGTCTGTTAAAGAGGGAGAGGATGATTTCCAAGTAAGTTTCATTTTTGCAACTTCAGCATTCTCAACTAAGATGGTACAGAAAGTCACGGTTATTTCTCCAGACGGTGCATTGATTGCAGCAGCTGGATCCAAAGATGTCAGTTTTAACTCATATAAATTCTGGTTCGATACTAAAGAATGGCATGTAGTTGTCACTTCTAAGATATCCCTCCCTTGATCCATTTGCATCCCCAATAAAGTTGGAGAAAGGAGAGATCTACGACATCGCCTTTTCTCAATCAACTGTACGTCCCATGCTGCTGATTCTATCGTCAATCTGCTGAAATTGCCTACAGCTGGTTGTTGCAACAAATATAGAACTCTTGGTGTACTCTTTACCTTCGACTGGGCAATCAGAAAAGCCGAAGAGCAAGAAGTCCGGAAAACAGAAGGCTGCTCCTTTGTCCAACCTGGAATTACTGAAGACCGTCGAGCGTCCCACTTTACCAGGGGAAGACTCAGGAAGCAATTTTCGTGCTCTGAGGTAAGTAGTATCTTCACGTGTGATCCCAAATTACCACTCATCGAGTTTTAGGTTTCATCCAAATGATCCCAAAACGCTGTATACAGTCCTAAACACCATACCTACCCGAACCCGCACCAAATCTTCACCCAGAAGAGCATTCATTTGTAGGTGGGATACAGAGACATGGCAAGTTACCAGATTGCGCAAGATTGGCGACCGTGGTCTTACGTGTTTCGATGTAAGGTAAGCTGTCCGTAAACTATTGTTTTCCAGTCCATTTGTTAAGCCGCATTCTACTCAGTCCAAACGGCGATTTTCTTGCTTTTGGTTCTTCAGATTATACCGTTGGCGTGATAGATTCTCGCACACTGTCGGTGAGCACACAATACACCGAAAGTCGAGGTTGTATCTGACTTTTGCTTTCTTTCTCGATACAGCCGCTACTTACAATTTTGAAGGCCCATGAATTCCCCCCTACTTGCCTCCGATTCAATCCTACTTCCAATTTATTGGTTTCTGGTTCGGCGGACAACTCCATTCGCGTTGTGACTATACCGGAGAACTTGGTTGGTGCATGTAAGTACCACTTTCTAATATTTTGGCTGTGTGCTCATCACAGGATTTTAGCTTGGAGTACCTGGATCGTCGTTATTGTCACCTTGTTGATCCTTCTGTTCGCATTCTTTGCCCAACAAATGCAGAAGGGGGCATGGTAAATTAATACTTTGACATATTGACATACTTTATTGCATGGACCCTTGGATGTTCGATGTTTTATTCAGGTTGCGCATAGGGGGCATTGTCGTAGATATTCCAGTCCCATTACGTCCATTTATAATACAATACTTTCTACAACGATATAAAACTTCTGAAACTGAACGTGTATTGTTCAATCGTAATCATCTTCTTCCACCAACTTGCGTTTGACCCCATTGGCCGCTCCTAACGAGTCCGCAGCAGTTGCGGAGACATTCATACTATCGTCTCCGCTTTCCTCCTCTTCATCCCCACCAGCGAATAATCCATCCTCTTCTTCTTCAGCTTCACTTGCTTCCTCATGTCCTCCGATGGCAGGGGTCATCATGTCTACATCGGAGGGTGTATGTAGAGGACCTATAGGAGCCGGAGGTGGAACTGATGCATCATGCATCTCATGATCTTGTTTTTGTTGCGTCGAGGGAATAGCAGCAGGTTCCATATCCTCCTCATCTTCCTCTGACTCTGAAACCTCTTCAATCTCTTCGTCATATAATGTGACACCAGGAGGAGGTTTATTGGGAACGAGATCGAAATCAACCGAAGTTAAACATTCGGAAGCTGGTGGAAGCCGTACACCGAAAACTTCTGGGACGGAGGGTAGTGGGACTGCATTTGTTTGTGTTGCCAGCGATAGAATGTACTAGAAACGAGATTCAAAAGTGTGTTAACACTTGCGTTGAAGTTATTCAATTGATAAACAATATATATACACACTTCTTTAGGAACACGACCACCAAACTCCCATCCTACTCTAGCTTGCACAGCTAAAATAACATCATCCATTTCAACCTTCCCTGATCGACCTGCATGTTCGGCATAGACTAGAGCATCAGAAAGGACTTGAGTTGTATATCTGTGAGAGAACTCTAGTAATTGATGAAGAACGCCTGGTTGAGCATCTTGGACTGTTGGTGTTGAGGCCAGAAGTAAAGCAATGGCGCGTGCACTCGGTGGTAGTGCATCTACAGCGGCAGGTCGTGACATGTTTGATGGAGTATGGAAGAGAAATAATGTATTAGGGGATAGAATTGAATTGAGTTTCAAACTGCGTTCGACTTTCCAGACCGTTCTTGTTTGTCTTTGTTGTGCAAAGGCTTCATCAAAATTACCCTTTCTGTCTAGTCGTCCACTGGTGAGCGCTTCAGGTTCACCAGTGAAGGTTCGGTGTTCACCAATGAAGATCACTCTTCGACGCGAGTAACGAGAAGGGAAATCCAGGCACTGGCTGTTATACGCACACGTAACTGAGTTCACTAAGTGATCACTAGTGCGTGACAATGAAAATGACCAACTTCACCAGTGGTTTCAACGTCCGACTCGGTCGTTTTTTTTTTCAAAAGCTTGACATGAATGCTATCAATTATACTTCTAAGATAAACAGCATGCAATCTATGTAATGTAGATATGTCCAAAGACAATTTTGAGCCTTTCATCTAATTTTCCTTGGACTTCATGTTTCCAAGGAAATCAGCCTTTTCAATTGCGCGAGCAACATCGTCCAATGGTGGGGCAGATTGATTGATCAGAGGAGTGTTATACCCACTGGACTCAGCTTTCTGATCTTTGACAACACCAGCAGCCTTTGCCCTTTTAGTTTGAATTCCTTTGAGGAATTTGGATCCTCCAGAGTAGAAAAATACGAGTGCCCCAACGATGATAAAGTGTCCATACCACCAAAGTCTGCCCCATGCAAGTAGAGATGCTTCGATGGTAGAAAGCATGAAAGGTGATGCCATGTAGTTGAGGATAATAATCATGAAGAACGTTCCAGTAACATCGTATAATTTCTTGATAGTCGTTTGTGGTGGAGGTGGAGCCCCGCGAGTGGAAACGTAGTTTGCAGGGAGAACAAGCGGTCGGATATATGTTCTGCACATACGACCGACAGTTTGAGCGAAACCTCCGAAAAGGAATGTAAGGTAGTAACCACCAGCGATACCATGCTAGAAATGGATGAGTAAATGACAGCAGCCAAATGTCTGATATAACTTACCCAGAAGGCACTAGTAGCGAACGTGATCATTGTACTTCTGAAGCCTGGCTTCTTACCCTTGGGTGTAACACGTTTGTAGATACACTCCCTAAGCCAAACATTGGTCTTCATGTTCCAAGAATCCAATAAGACCTTGATGTTTGGTGCGAATTCGATATTGAAGATGTCGACATTAGCGGCACCTTCCCAAGTTGTTTCCCCTGCCGAACCATACCCAGTGAAGCCCAAACCAGTCAAGATGGCAGCCCCCTGTCATTGAAACTTAAGTATCAATCAGGCTAGATCATAGTAATTATGAACAAACCTCGGTCAAAGTCCAAATGGCGTAGTATTTGGTTCGTTCAATCACACCAACAAATTGGTAGAGCGCAATTCTGCGAAATCATGGTTAGTTAGGACATATGAAGTAGTTGCATAAGACATACCGGTAGAATATGCTCCTCTTGGCGAACCAATCCTGCACAGCTACTCCGTAGTTGTATGATCCCCCAAAGACAACATAGGTACCCAGATAGACCAAACCAAAGACCATTTTCTTGTAAGCAACACGTTTACGACCTCGCGGCACAATCCGTCTCCCCGAGAATATGGACTTGACTTGTGCATCGACTTTGTCTGTAGTTTTGAATAAGGAGCCATCAATAAGGCTCATGTAATCAGCGTATTCAAGGTACGGTCCAACCAAAACACCGGGGAAATAAAACCTAATGAACCTATGTTAGAAAAGGTGGATAAACAGGGCAAGCATGAATAAAACATACGCATATCCAAGGAAGGCCAATAAGGATGGGTATTCGTCAACCCGTTTCTCTTTCTGCCATTTGTCTAGTTCCTATTAGATAGTTTAGCGATGTTGGTGATATAGGTACGATATGTATCAAGAATCTCACCTCTACTTGTCTGCGTCCATCCCAAACATTCCAAGCGAAAGTTGTCAATTTCATTGTTAGTACCATTTGTGGTCCAGTAACCTCCACAGTCTCATAGCTCAGATTGAACATCGCACGAATGATGTGGCTGGTGTTTACTGTGTAGGTAAATCTGTCGATACTGAAAGGATGGGGGAAGCGCACTCACTTAACAGTCAAATGACCCATCACAAACCTGCGAAATTACACTTGTCAGTACAGCGGAAAGGTACATGTTCTCAAGTGCCAACTCACCAGAAGACGATCCATGGCATGTGAGCACTCTTTACTGTCTTTGCAATGTAATACGTCCCAAGCACGTCAAACATTAACTGTGCAAAACCGTTCCATAGATGGAGAACTGGGATGAAATAGAACACCGCAATTAAGAGATTGAATATGTGTTTGACATCTTGACGTGTTGAGGGAATACGAATGAAGATACTGCCTAGTGGATAAGACACTAGCAAACAGGATATGAGCTGAGTTGTGAATGGTAGCGTGTTGAGCGACCGACTTATGTGCAAAGCATATCTGAGAGACTCACTTTAATTTGGTCCAATGACGCGCCAGTTGCCTCGGCCAAAGGGACGAATAGAGCGTCCATGTCGAGCTGAAGAGAATCTGAATTAAAACAATGTCGAGAATTAAGGAGGAGGTGAGTATGTGCGTACCAAAACCTATCCAAGCTGCCAGCAACCACCTGGGAAGACAAAGAGATGAGCTCCAAGTGAAACTGCCAAAATCCTGACCCCAATGGAACTCGGAAGGTCGGCAAACACCGAGAAAACATGGGGTTTCCAAATCGGGATCATAACGTAGTTCAGACTTGGTTCAGACCGCGACCCTCCTGTCAGTGCCCCGAGTTCTCCTCGCTCCTCGCCTCCATCTGCCACCGAATCCTCTTGAGAATTTTTTATATCATGTTCAATTAGATCAAAACGGAATCCAATTGAAAAGTCTGCTTTGACATGGAGACTATCCATTACTTGGGCATTTTGTTCCAGTACTGATATGTTAGACAGATGCAGAGCTCAGAACCTTGTACAATGTGTCGAAGACACATGCAGATATCGCATGCATGGCTGGAAATCAAGTCATATGCCACAACAGCTTTGTGTCAATCGCACTCAGAATTGAGTAAATGTTCCTGCTTCCTCCGAACATCCTGCCTCCACAGTGCCTCCCTCTCTACTGCCAACCTGAAAGCCGTGTTGTGCGGACCGAATAGTATGTGTGCCTGATGCAATTATCTTTATGTTAGAACGCTCATATTTGCTCTCCTTTGCTGGTTTAATGCAAGTCATTGTCTAGGAAAATTCACTGCCTTGCGGGCGCTTGTGGCGTTTTGTATCGCAATCCAAATACGCCAAATTTTAGCAGGTGGACGTCGTCAGCGACCAATTGAGAACACTGCCAACACGGATTGTTAATATAAAATGCACTTGAAAACGTGTTAACCTCTCAGCAACCCCTCTTGCACGCGTTACCTACTAGCCACTGTACCAAGTCTCAACTACTAGCACCATGCGTACCGAATCTTTGTGTTGTTGGTCAACTTTGTTCTTGGTAAGTCTTCTCTTCATAGCAAGTAAAATACCCGCTGAACCAACCTCTTGTAGATGTGGGTAGTTATCAATGGGCTGGATGCTATTTGGCTGTACTTCTGTGAGTCCATTTACACGCCGAAAAGGGTTTGCATTGACAAGCATGGTCTCAGACGTCCAGGCATGCGTATCTCCTAACCCAAGGACTGCAGTAAATCGGACGCATTCCGGATTCCAGGGTTATGAAGTTATGATGTATATCTTTGGTTTCTTTTGGAGCTCGGTAAACGCCTTCGTCACTTGGGGCTACTTCGCGTGGTTATGTTCTTCGAACGGCACAAAAAGAAATTCCTCTGGGTACACTTTTGTGAAAGTCTTATTCAATCTTCTCGTTGTCTTCCCGGTGTTCGTGGTTCTTGTTGTCATGCCGTTCTTTGGTGGTTGGATCGTAGTTCCGCTCGCCCAAAAGGTTGGTTCTCTTCTTCGTCACCGTTGAAGGCTTTGGCTTAATTTCATTCAAGTGGGCTTGGAATCACAGATGTGATACGTATCCTATGTATGCCATCCTGGACGGAAAGGGATACTACGATGCTCGATATATACCCAACGTTGCCCACTTTTATCAAACAGGCAACATCAATTCCCTTTACACCTTCGACATCTCCGACAATGACTCCAGTGACATTTGGAATTTCCACCTTCGTGAATGGGACACGGACCAATCACAAATTCCTTTGGATTTCTATCCCACCATGCAACAGATCTCTTACAATTTCATCGACGACTCCGTCACCGCTAACTGTACCATTCCTGTCGCACCTGGAAGTAACAACGTTACCTCTGTTCCTTGCTTAACGGGTACATTCAACCCTAATACCCCCCTCTCCTTCAACCTAACATCCATCCCATTGTTGAATACCACATCAAATCCTTCCGCAATCCCTCAAGTTAATACCCTCCTACGAACAGTGGATAAACAATGGGCTTTTGGTGACGATGCTCCATCTCTCATTCTTAGGGCCGTCGACCCTTCCTCAAACACTCTTCAACAAACTAATATCATCCGCACCGCTGTGACGAAGAAGGGTGACTGCACGCAACTTAAAGTGTGTCTTGCAGGAGTTCCAGGACGAGAAGGCGCAGCTGTTGGCGCAGAGATCATGGCACCGTTGGGACTCATTCTGATGAGACAAGCAGATTACGCAAACGAGTGCACAGCACCCAGCGATGACAACTAAACAGGATTTGAAGTAAGCAGACTTTCTGAAGGGCCGTTTCAAGCTTGTAAGGACATTGGATTGGATTGGATTGAGTGAAACACTTGCTTGAAATGTAATTGTGTATTGTATAATATTGTTATCAACGAGAATAGATCTGTATTCAGCGAGATACATGGAGTGGGATACTGAAAAAAAAAAACTGGAATAGTAAATGCGGAATGGTAGGAAGGTTTTGAGCATTACACGGATGTCACGGTTCATAGCAAACGTTTGACGTTGTCAGAGCAAATACTGCGCCTTCGAAACAATGAAACGGTACATTCCCGTCAAATCTACATCTAAACCGGAGAATTAGTAGTGGCACTCGGTGCCGTCTGGTTGGCATGCATGACATATGACTCTTGTCGAGGATAGCCATTTGCTTCAGGTACCGCGTATCCCTGAGGCTGCCCTTGAAATTGAGGTGCAAAGTCTGGTTGCTGTTGGAAGACGGCAGCCTGTGGAACCTGTTCGATGGAAGCGAGAGGGATTTTCGAAGGATCGACCTGATAGTACACTGGCTGTGTCTGAGTCTGAGGTTGAGGTTGGAGCGTTTGTGTGGGCCCGGTCATCAGGAATTGAGAGTCCTTGACACTATTATACCATACATCTCTACCATTCCTCTTAGAAATGAAGGCCATGTAGGTCAGAGTAAACGTATATGTGAATACTAATAGTAACGCAATGAACATAATCAATTCGCGAAGTCAAACGAAAAAATAAATGGAAACACTTACGACAAACCCAACCCAAATGTGCAAATGCTTGTACTGCCCTCGTCTCTCTGCATATGGTCAAAAAGAAATCGAAGTTCCCCACAAAACAGATGAACGGTGAATCGATATGGTAGGACCTAGAGGCAGATCCAGCGGTGGCTAGCCAGAGTACAGCCAATGTTCCTTTGGAAGAGAATGTCATTATCAGTTAAAAACTCCGATTCCATAAGCGACCTAGCAAACGTCTTACCTGTCCATGCCACTTCGAAGATAACTTGCGATATTATAGTCCCCTTGCGGATTTGCTCAACAACAATCCTGAGGAGAAAAACATCTCAGACTCGCAATCTACAATACAAATCAGATACCTTACATCAAAGGCAATGTGAACAACGTCAATATGCTAGTTGCCACACCGAGGGCAGAAAACACATAATAGAACGGAGGGTTCAGGTTCGATACAGTGACCGAAATTAGGTGTCCACATAGACCGAGGAGTATGAGACTAAAGGAAATACAGGTACCTGCAGTGGACATTGCGTATCAGTATATCAACGACGAAAGCCACCATTGAGAAGACATTAGGATGTCATACCGAATGTTGCTAGTCTGAATATGTATGTCCAGGGGTATCCATTATACGAAGGGTAGGAAGCCATAATCAGAAGTAGCTTGGAACTTCAACTTGGAGGGAAGCAATTCTTCGACGGAGTTGAGGACAAGATGATTTTACATCCTTTTCGACCTTTTGGTTTAAGTGTTCGATTCCTTCGCGGCCCCAATGTATGTAAATGAACGAAAAAGTCCGCTTTGACGTTTGCTGTGCAAGGAAAGGGGAGCTCATATCCTACCAATGTCCATCTATATATTTCTTATGGGTCACCTGCATGCAAGATGGTCCTTGATCTTCGCTAATTAGTACGTTCTGGGACAAGGAATGGCAAGAAGTGGTGATCAAAAGTGGCGGCCTTTATGTTATCATTGTATGCGGTTCCTAGATTGTAAACGACGGGAGCTTCGAGGTGAGAATTTGGAAAGTTGTGTGGTTCGAACAAGACCTGCTTTCATCATATTGGCTTGCCTAACGAGCCAGGTTCTAGATGAATAAGCGCTTTCTCGGTCCTGACAAGAAAACTTTCAGCAGAGCCAAGTGAAATCGTGTTGTGCGAAGTCAGGGCATTCTCATTCCAACACAGTGGGCGCATTGATTTTGAATGTTTGTTCCTACAATTGGGCGTCATCTGAATTATCCCACCAACAATCGGACTAATAACTAAAGCAATGTATTAGAATGTTAAAAGACGAGTTGCACAGAAAAAAACCAATCGGAAAGCACCGCACAGACCACTTTTACGCATCGGCAGTACCAACACCTGGCTGCAACAATAAATCTAGGGTAAGACCACATAAATAGAGGTGAAGCTCAGGGTAAACCAAGAACCACACCAGATCCATGACCGGCCACCATTAACCTGTCCTTCGACACCAAAAATCCCAAGTGACGCAATCAAAACATGATTCGTGAGAGTCGTGCCGCAACGTGAAAAAATATGGCAACAAAGTGACACCCCGTTATTTCTTCCTTATGAAGACTCTGACGACTCGGGTTTCGAGTCTGGAACTGCGATATGAGGGTTCCGTTCTTCCGGAGGAACCGCAGCAGGTGCCCAAATACCATGAAGATTGAACCATCCTGCAATTGACGGGGTAGAAGATGCATCCAATGGTAGTGGAACATCGGAAGGATGGACAGGCACATCAACAAAGCGGGCTGATGGAGGAACAAAGGTCTGAAGCGCAACCATATCATTATCGTGCGCTATACCAAACTGCAGATGAGGATGACCAGTGATTGCACGATGGAGAATCAAGTGACAGGCCATGATGAAGAGGAGGACAGAGAAGACGACCAATGTGCGAGCTCGAGTGGTGAATGACCAGGAGGACCTCTGTTCAAAGTCATTTTTGAAAGGTGACTGGGGAAGTCTGATTTGAGATGGCAGTCGGGTTGGGAAGGAAGGAAGAGAGGGCATGCTTGCTGTGAGACGTTCACGAAGAGAAGGTTTCGGTTCCGGAGCCAAGAAGGCAATGGCAAAATCTTTCTCGCCAGAGGGAGACGATGGTGTCACAATGATAGCAGGAAGGGCTGCTTTTTCATCCACAAGCGGAAGTGTGAGGTCTGGTATGTACTAGTAAATACATATATCCTAATGAACCGCGTCTTGTGCTTACCAAGTGGCGCAGGAATAAGGGTGTAGTCCAGACGTTGTGGAAGTCTGTTAAGGCGAGGAGCTACTATCCAATTAGATTAAACCAGAAGCTATCATAAACTGATGCCATCCTTACCTGAACGAACCATGGTATAAAAGTCTACGGGTAGAATACGAATAAAGTTGAAGCAGAAGCGAAGTTGTGCAGCGGATAGCGCTTTGGTGGTGAAATGAGTGTGTTTTGAAAGGAAAGTGGGCGCACGAAGAACTCGGCGATAGCAATGTGAAAGACAAGAGCAGGTGGGCAGCGAGGACGAGGAGAAATGGAGAGATGAAGAAGAGGATGAAAACAAGCAACAGGCATCGCCAACTTGGTCGGCCCCGTTGCCATCAGCCGGAAGTGCGCGCTGACGTAATCCATTAATCCATCAAGAAAAAAGTACTGCTACTAAGTAGTCTACTTACAGGTTACATCTTGTTTCTTGATTCAAAATCAGCCAAAATGTCTCTCCTTCCCTCGCCATCGCTGACCACAACGACCACATCCATAAAATCGACATCGTTGCAGTCCGATGCATATGTTCTATCCCTAGCATCCCTCCCATCCCACTACGCTGCAGCATCCTCTTCTCCATTAAACTCCATCCATCTGTTTGACAAATCCAACTTTCAAAAAGTCGCAGAATTTCATGCCCATGACTCCACAATCACTCATATGCGAAGTGTGCAAAATATGGCAGGAAGGGGACGTGAAACCTTGATTTCATGCGGAAAGGATGGAGTTGTTAAAGCTTGGGATGAAAGATCCGGAACTGCTGCTTTACAGAGTGAGTATTATGAGGTTCCACCGCGCGCGGTTTTGGCTGAAACTCAGGGAGGGGGTCATGTTCTATCATAGTGAATGCCCTTACATCTGGTGCTCGCCGATCCTTGTTATCGTGCGATGTTTCTTCCGATGGTCTTACCGTTGCTGGAGGGACTGAACTCCAAGGTGACGATGCAAGCATTCTCTATTGGTCAGTCAGTTTCATATATGTCTTCTTGCCTGTCCTCATTTTTATATAGGGATCCCCGAAATCCTGCCGCACCGTTACGGGCTCACACATCCACTCATTCGGATGATATCACTGCTATTCATTTTTTGAAATCGGGATCTACGACCCAAGGCAACATCGTTCTTTCGGCCTCATCCGATGGTCTTTTATGCACGTCCAATGCTGATGAACCGGATGAAGATGAAGCGGGTCTTCATGTAGGCAATTGGGGTTGTAGTATCGCTCAAGCGGGTTGGGTACAAAGCCATACTGGTTCTCCTTCCGTTTGGGCCTCAAGTGACATGGAAACGTTCAGCCTCTGGTCAAAAGAGGTACATGATGATTTCATCATATTTGTCTCCGATTTTAATGGATGCTCAAAATTTCAATGTAGCTTGATCTGGTTCGAGACGTCGATATCAGACAGCCATCAGTGCACAAACAAGACTTGACTTGGGTTACAGACTATATCATTGGATGCCATAATTCATCATCTATTCCGGATGATATGGATTCCGATCTATGTCTTTTTGCTGGTTCTAATGAGTTCGTTGTATCAATTTTATCGGAGAATTCAACGTGCTGATAGAACACAGAGGAGACATCGCGCTGTTAACGAAGGTCTCATTTTCTGCAGCTAATTCTAATTCTCCCTGGACACTCCGTCGTTTGTGGACCTCACAGCATGTTGGTGTAGTTCGAGCTTTGCTTTGGGATGAAAAAGTATGTCTGAAACTTCTCATTAATTCCCTTGTACTGACCTGTACCAGAATAATGTTCTTGTCACAGGTGGAGAGGATTCCAGAATTAATGCATGGAGTAGTGGGGAAACTTTGGCTTCTAATCAAAATGCAATTCACTCAAAACGAGAAAACTCCGACGCGATGGATGTAGATGAAGATGGCAATAGTCCTCAGAGAAAGAAAAGACGTTCATGATGATTAATGTACAATGTAGGTATAAAATGTTCTGGGAGCCGAGGCGCTTGGTGTATGTTTTCAATAACTAATGCATGTCTTCTCACATCCTGAATACACCAAAGCCCTTGGAATCGCCATCCCACGTAGTTTGTGTCCTTCCGCCATAACCTCCATGCGAATGCTCTCTGGCAGCCAGCGCGAGAGCCAAGCCAACAGTATCACGGGTATCAGTTGGTTTGATAATACCGTCATCCCATAATCTTGCTGAAGCATATAAAGCAGTCGATTGTTTTTCAATTTCATCTTTCAAGGTCGAGTGCTTAGTTGGATCCCTGAACAGAATGTTAGCGATGAGATTTCATATAATAGGTAAGTAATCTTTACTTCGAAACTGTCGCCATGACTTGAGATAATTGACCAGGACCCATGACGGAGACTTTAGCATTCTGTATACGTAGAGAAATAAGTAACAGGTTCTATATCCGTGATACAATAGATGGACTATACGCACCGGCCACATCCATAGAAATCTTGGAGAATACTTGAATGCGAATGCGAGTAAGAAGAATATTACACAAGTAATAAGGTTAGTCAAGACTTACCGCTCGTCCACACATTCCTGAAAAAGATGATTATTTGTTAGTAGATTGTGGCAAATTATGCAATAGAAGACTGACCGTAATTACCCGCTCCATAACTCCCACCAACGATGACAGTTAACTTAGGAACATCGGCACAAGCAACAGCTCTAACCATCTTGGCACCGTCTTTCGCGATACCACCCTTTTCTGCTTTGGAACCCACCATGTATCCTGTCACGTTGACTAGAAACAACAGGGGGATTTGTCTTTGGGAACACAGCTCCATAAAATGGGTGGCTTTGAGGGCAGATTGAGAGAATAGAATGCCGTTATTCGCGACAATTCCGACGGGGTAACCGTGAATATTAGCAAAACCCTAACAAAACTGAATTATCTATTCAATCTATGTTGTACGGCGATAGACGTACTGTCACAATAGTAGAGCCATATTCTTTCTTGAATTCCCGGAACCGGCTGCCGTCAACTATGCGAGCAATGACATCCCGCATATCGAAGGCTTGACGCAGATCAGTCCCAACGATACCATGAAGCTCATGGGCAGGATACAGTGGGGCTTCCGGTGTCGCAGGGGGCTGCCATCAAAGAAAAATCAGGTTCACATTATTTGGACGATGTTTTATAACTTACAGGTACTTCTCGTCCTCCTGCTTTGCCAAGATCATTGACAATGCCTCTAGCAATAGCAATAGCATGCTCGTCATCTCTCGCCAGATGATCAGTGACACCACTTTCGGAAGAGTGCATTTGACCGCCTCCCAATGTTTCTTCATCAACTTCTTCGCCAGTAGCAGCTTTGACTAAAGGTGGTCCAGCAAGGAATATACGACCTTGTTCTCGGACGATGATATTTTCGTCAGCCATAGCGGGGACATACGCTCCGCCTGCGACTGAAATACCGTGAACAATGGCTATTTGGGGAATACCAAGTGCTGACATTTGCGCCTGGATTGCATTTCTTCTGAATACCTTGATCATCTCGATACATATGGACAGTTTCTCACCATATTGTAAAATATTCGTCCGAAGTGTTCTTTATCTGGGAACACCTACAAGTGTGTTAGAAGTACGAAATGCAGGCAACATTCTTGTCAAACGTACATTTGCTTGGTGTGGTAAAGCAGCACCCCCGGATTCAACTGAGGAGGATAATGGTTATCATTGACTAGTGCTCAACAGCGAGTACACTCCATACCGACATACACGCATGGAAGGCCATGCTCACGAGCGATTTCTTGTGCTCGAAGATGCTTCTTTACCTATTGTTCGAGATAACGTTAGTAAAAGGATGAATGCGTCAAAGAGCACCCCTGACCGTCATTGGATAGTATGAGCCTCCCTTTACAGTCGCGTCGTTCACAACGACCACACATTCTCTCCCAGATATTCTGCCGATACCAGTGATTATTCCCGCACCGGGCACTGAATCTGAATAGACTTCATGTGCTGCCAGCTGTGACAGTTCCAGAAACGGTGTATGAGGGTCCAAGAGGAGGGCTAATCTTCAGATAATCTTAGGACGCAGGATCTACAAGTGTTAGAGTGAGATATACATACCTCTCTCGGGGAAGCTTCTTCCCCTTGCTTCTCATACGTTCTGCGGCCTTGGTACCTCCACCTAACCGTGCAGTCGCTGCCTTTGCTTCGAAATCAGCAACTAACGCGTCCATTGCCTCTGCTTTCGATATAAAGTCTGGGGAACTTGTAGAAATCAGTGACGGCAATACTGAGGCATGGTAAGACCGTCTGATATCGAACAGACTCTGTTTGAGTGCTCTCTGTATTGCAGGACGCATGGTAGATTGGTAGAAGAGACAAAAGTATTGGGACAAACAGAACAAATAACTTGGACTGCGAGGTTTCTGTTTTGAAGTCGGGGTAAATGAATGAATAAATGAACCGGTAGCAGAAATGCGGGGTAGTAGCCGGTCAAGATCCGTACCCACGTGCAGTTGAGATCACGACGCGATCTTCTTCACCATTTAGGCAGGTGATCAAGTTCGCGATATCCAATTCATCAGTCACCAGAGCACGGCGAAATTCATATTCCAGTGAGAGGGCCTAAGTGTAATATACAAGTACGATACTTTACAAACAAAACAACTAGTAGGGTAGCAGCGTGACAGCGTCCGGGATTGACGCGGAATGGCCCTGAGACGGTTATAATTGTGGGTCTTACTGTAGGTTGGAATCTCTTCAATAGACGTATCGGACTAGCTGTAACATTAGCAAGAACCAAGAAAAAGTACAGCGTGAAACTTACAGTCAGGATTCTCTTGATCAGTCAAATCATCGAATGCATGTTTGTGAGAGATACGTTCGTTCTGCCATGCCATAGAAATGAACATCTGCCAATTGAGGTGTGAACAGAATACTTACACTGTCTTGCCCACTAGCCTCGGATTCACGTAGACCTTGTGCACGTCTCTTCAGAACGTTGAGACGCATGAGACGAAGGCGGAGCGCAACAATAACAGCGAGTTGTATTCCATAGACCACCATATGCGCGATAAACGCTTTGATATATCGGGGAGCATCGTTGGAGCGGAACACTGTAGAGATGGACTTTGAATCAGTACACACGGTGAAATTTCATGTATGTACTGCATCACCTTGAGGACCAACAGCGTTACCCACAGCCCATGCACTACCATTTCATGATCAATCTTTTTGAAGAAATAAGACAAGAGCTGCACTTACATGAAGACAAGACTAGAAGCGATGACCTGCTTCGTACGCCCTGCTACATTACCTGACATTAGGGCAAGATTGAGCACAGCAACAGCTCCAAATCCTTGAGTGCAGCTGATAATGCAAGATAAATTACCGAGGAAACAGTGAGATATAAACGTACTTACTAGAAAGCTATGAGAAGTCCTACTTTGGTGTGTGCAGTGGTGGGTACCGCTAGAGTCACAGTTAGGCGAGACTATGATTTTAAGAAAATTATGTCACACGAACTCAAAAAGACGATAGTCCCGGCGATGTTGGGGAGAGTATAGATCTATCGGATTCCTAAGTAAAGATCAAGAAATTCAGCAGAAAACGAAACATACGAATGCGAGAAGCAATTTATTGTTGTATCGCTTCGAAAGATAGGCTCCACTGAAGAGGAAGGACATGATGATGGCTCCTTGAGCTATGGCGAGCAGGTAGGTTTGCAACTGAGTGAATCCCTAAGAATGTGATTAGCCTTATATTATACCAGATGTGATACAAGTTACTCACGAAAGCTGTCAAGATAATGTTGGAGAATGCGCCCAAACCACCAGTTGGGAGAGCATTTGTGAATGAGATCAGAACGACACCCCAAACAGTTGGATCGCTGAAAGCTTCGACTATTCCAACGTGATATGAGACCCTTCCGAGAAGACCAAACGCACATGAACTTACTAGCTTGATACATCTAAGATGCGTCTTGCGTCAAGGATACTTCTTTACTAAACCCAAAGATTTACTCACTTTGAATTCCCTGTTCTGAATACCAGTCTCATTCTTCCTTACGCGCTCAGCGATCAGTATGCGATCCTCTTTCGACCAACAGGTCGCACGCATTGGACTGTCGGGAAGCCAGAAGAATATGAAGATACCCCATACCACCGTAAGACAACCCAAAAGCTGGATTTTGTTTTGAGAGGATAGCTTAGAGAGTAGCAAGAATGAAACATACAGTGAATAAAATTTGCCAGTTTTTCAACCCAACGTTATGAATTTGAGCAATTCCATAAGCGATCAGGCCCCCAACACATTGTTGAAAACCATTCATTGAATAAAATGCGCCAATCACGAGAGCTTGTTCTTCCCGGGTGTACCACATAGTGGATCTAGAAATGATGCGTTCAATATCGATGGGTCTTCACCAGAACATACAAAGTACTTACAAAAAAACGAACGCGGGTTGACAAACACATTCAAAAATACCAAGGAGCGTACGGACAGTCACAAGCCCTCCGAAATTCTTGCATGCTGCTGTGCAGGCTAGGACGGCGCCCCAAGCCGTAATGCTAGATACCCACACCATCGATACAGATCGTGCACGAGATCACGAATACACGACTTACTTGAAAGCGAGATATTTGGCGACAGGGAGACGCTGAAGAAGTCGATTGGTAGGGAATTCCCAAGCAAGTCTGTGATAATTCAGTCGTCTCGATATCCGTGAAGAACCGATGACCATGTACGTACATTGCAATGTAAACTGAACCAGAAGAAATCAGAAATGGTCGGAGATTCGACATCAAGTTTAACATACCACATGTAGTAAGCCAAGCATATTGTTGACCGTGCAAATGGTTGTCTTCAACAATGCCCATAATAGAGGCGAAGTTGATAGTTCTGGGAATATTCTGTAATCCATTTCGCGAGTGAACTATATTCAGAAGAATGCTTACCCTTTATCCAAAGTCTGCGCGAAGTAGGTGACGACCATCACGACAAGAACACGTTTGTGAACCATCCAACGAAGCCGTCGATTTGTGGCATCGTCAATCTCAATGGCACTAGACGTACCGGAAGACTCGGCAAAGAAACGAGCAACCTCAGCATCAATGCCTTTGGGTGCTGGTAAAAGGAGACCATACTAGGTCAAATTCGTCTTTCATCATAAGTGTTGCTGAAGCAAATTACCATCGTCGACCGTACCAGAGCCGCTACTAACGGAATAGAGCTCTTTCTCAGCATCTTCGATCATTACAGGACTCTCGACACCGTCTTTAGTAACCTTGGACATCTGAGAAGTTGGAACTTCTAAAGTCAAGAGGTAAAAAGTGGAAGATGCAGACGCACGACACGCCACTTCTGTCTTTTCTCAGCTTTTATGTGCCATAAAACGAACACACCAGACGAGTGTCTTCGCCTGAGCCGAGGTGAGCCCTGCTGACCGTGGAGAATGTTCGGCGGACCGTTTAGACCCACGCATGATGCAGGACCAGGTACAACACTGAACCAAGGGTAACTGAGGCTTTGCGTGAGCGGTCGAATGGGAAGGATCAAATAAAAACGGTGTTCTGGTCCGGGATTCGTGAGATCTGGGGAAACAGGGTTTTTAGAAGAGAGACGACGCCAATGGCTTAGTTGACTGACCATCCAGTGCACGATGTGAAAACGGTCCGCGTTCCCGGTCCGCGATTGCGGGGAAGGTAGAAATGTGGGGTAACGAGGACGGATTTCGACCTGGATTGCCCATTAAAATGGAGAAGATCAAATACGTTCATAGATTCGCCCCCATCTACCGTTGATAATGTCTGTCTCACCTACGTACACACAGAAAACAACGGTGCTGAAAACAATTCGCAGTCTAATAGATTGTCTAGTCAATATTAAAGATGAGACTGGGCAATTCCTAATGACGCTGGAGGATGGAAGGGTCATCGACACGAAGGGTTGGAATGATTGGGAGGTACGTACAACGATAAACCTCCATTGTGCACTTCACTCAGTTGACCATTAGTGGACGCACGGCATCGGTGAGTCAAGCAAGAACCCGGATAAATCAATGGGCATTTAAATAAGTCACTCATCTCTAGGACTTTACGGCCTGTTGAAATTTTACGAGATCACAGACGACGAAGTAGCCCTTCAGATAGCTCTGAAGTGGTTCAAAGATCGCTTTGAAGTTGGCACTACCAAGAATGTCAATACGATGTCTCCGTTGTTGACTGCGGCGTACCTACACGAAGCCAGACACGCAAACTATCTTGTGCACCTGCAAGCATGGGCTGATTGGGTGATGTACGATATGCCACGAACCGAAGAGGGTGGTCTGCAACACATCACCTATCTTGAGGACAACCATCAGCAGCTTTGGGATGATACCCTCATGATGAGCGTCCTTCCACTGGCTAAAATCGGTTTGGTCCTTGGAAAGCCTGAGTATGTTGAAGAGGCGAAGCGTCAGTTCATGCTGCATGTCAAGTATTTGGCGGATCCCAAGTCTGGCCTTTGGTTTCACGGTACATTCCCTATTTTCGGACCTCTCAGTTCACTCATGCTGATATGAAACACAACAGGCTGGACCTTTGACGGACGTCATCACTTTGCTAACGCGTTGTGGGGGAGGGGAAACTGTTGGATCACAGTATCGATACCCGACTTCATTGAGCTTTTGGGATTGGCTCCCACAGATGGTCTTCGAATGTTTCTCGTGTCTACCCTGCATTCACAGATAGAAGCATTGGTTAAGTATCAGGATGAGAAGACTGGGTTGTGGCATACCATTATTGACGACCCGACCTCGTACTTGGAGGCATCTGCAACAGCCGGCTTCGCGTACGGGATCCTGAAAGCAATCAGGTTGCGTCTGATTAGCAAGGAAGTAAAGTATATCACTGCGGCACAAAAGGCGATCCAGGGCGTATTAGACAACATCTCTGATAAAGGAGAGTTACAGCAGGTATCGTTCGGAACTCCCGTGTTTGATAGTATAGATGGGTACAAACAAATCCCCTTGACCAGTATGCCGTATGGGCAAAGTTTAGCGTTGTTAGCATTGACAGAATACCTTAGAATATTGCTATAACCCCCGAGGGTGGTTGAATAAACATAAGACAGGGTTTTTACAGTCACAGCCCTGAGTCCAGTGTGAAGAGGTGAATGGATTTGAACGTTTGAACGCTTGGTGAAAGCTGGTGAAAGGAAGAAAGCTAAGGGCTAATAGGAATGGATGAGATGGGCGTCTGTAACCTCTATTTACCACCACCACTACCTAGACTATTTACTTTCGACCCATTCGTATCCAACTGTATCTCCTCAAGTTTATCTCACTATCATCAACATGAGTGGCCTTGCAGACGAACTATTAGCAGATCTTGAGGGTCTTTCAGAAGGCGAGGATAATATTGAGGAAGACGAGCAACCACAAGCGAGCTCGAGCTCTAATGGCCTCAAACGCAAAGCTGCATCTGATGACGAAATGGACGACGAGGAAGAGGGAGGTGAAGAGGAAAAGAAAGCCATAGGTGGTTTGGTATTGGAAGGTGGTATCAAGCCTGCAGAAGAGTTGGATGCGGAGGAAGTGCAGCGTATGGAATTAGGAAGTGTCGAAGATGTGAGAAAGGTTACCAAGTTGATTGGGAGCAAGAGGATGAACGATATCCTAAAGGTATTATATTCATGAAATTCAGTCAGTGCAAAGATTGTTGATTGTGGCTGCTTCACTGTCAGGAAATTGAGAAATACCAAGCCAACCCTAGCACTCCTGAACAGATGGCGATGCCTACCCATTCTAATCCAGAATACAACTTAATTGTACAAGCCAACAATCTTTCAGTTGATGTAGACAATGAAATTCTTGTCGTGCACAAAGTGAGAGCATACTTTCTTTTAATCCTATTCATCTATTCATGACTTTCCGTATGCTTTAGTTTATTCGAGACCATTATGCTCCCAAATTCCCGGAATTAGAACAGCTAGTTACTGATCCTGCCATGTATATACGCTCAGTAAGAGCTCTTGCAAACTCAGAGGTGAGCAGTGGACAGTCCTCATTTCTCTCATGTAGAACTAACAACTAATCTCAAAGGATCCAACAAAAGTAGATTTGCAAGGCATATTACCTCCTGCCATCATTATGAGTGTGCTTGTTACAGCAACCACAACATCTGGACAACCTCTGTCAGAAGCAGAATGGCAGACAGTGCAGCAAGCTTGTGACCTTTCAGACAAACTCGAAGAAGCTAGAAGAAAGGTCTGTAAAAACTTCGATTCATTCACGTAGGAATACTGATCTTGACCTTAGATTTTCTTGTATGTAAGCTCACGAATGAATATCCTAGCACCCAACCTATCCGCTATTGTTGGTACCACTACAGCTGCGAAGTTACTTGGTGTGGCCGGAGGGTTAAGCGGGTTATCGAAAATGCCTGCTTGTAATGTCCATGTATGTCCACTCTCTCTATATAATTCGAAACCTCTAACACGCCCACAGTTACTAGGTGCACAGCGTAAGATTGCTGCAGGTTTCTCATCCGCTACCCAGAAGAGGCATACAGGCTTCGTATTCCAATCCGACCTTGTTCAACAAACACCACCGGAATATCAGCTCAAAGTGCAGCGCACAGTGGGCGCTAAATGTGCACTAGCGGCGAGAATGGATCTTGAACGCCAGAGAAGGGACGGTGAGTGAACTGAAAATAGGATCTGCTATCTTTATATTCATGTCCAAATGCTTACATAGGTGGCTATGGCGAAGAATTGAGGGAGAAGATTGAAAAGCATGTTGATAGGCTTGCAGCGCCTCCGCCAAGTAAACTTACCAAGGCTCTCCCCATTCCTAATGATGGTCCTAAGAAGCGTCGTGGTGGAAAGCGGTAAGTGATTTTGTCAGATGATATGTGATTGAGGGCTGATCATGGTCCATCCAGGGCCCGAAAAGCTAAGGAAGCATATGCACAAACAGAATTGCGCAAGCTGCAGAACCGCATGGCATTTGGTGAAGCTGAGCAGGAAGTAGGGGCCTTTGACCAGACGAAGGGTCTTGGTATGATTGGTTCAGGGAAGGTCAGAGCGAATGCTGGAGAAGCAAAGAGTCGAGGTAGGCATCTCTCCTTCATTTACATTCGTATCTTTAGTTTAACATTACTGTTTCCAGCCAAATTATCGAAGACCAACAAGTTACGAACAGCAGCTCTGGCTCGTGCAGGACAATCAGCTGGTGGCACCCAAACATCACTTTCCGGAACTGCGACATCTCTGACTATTACCCCTGTGCAAGGTGCGCATTCGTTGCTAATTGTCTCTGCACACCAGGAACTCATCAATCTTCTCATAGGTTTCGAGCTCACCAACAGAGCTGCAGCTGCACAGCGTGTGAAGGAGGCTAACGACAGGTGGTTTGCGGGGGGAACTTTCTCGTTCATTGGGCAGAAGGGGGCATGAGTCATCTTATTATAATTTGTACTCTCACGTTATCGTTTTATCTCGCATTCTACTTCAACGACGAGCTCAGACTATGTGATTATGAGAAAATTCTACTAACTCCTACATGATATGCGACAAGTGAATAAATGTAAAACAAAGAAAGCATGCAAAAAAGTGAGAATAAGAGAATAAGAAAGCAAGAACTACGTGACAATCAATCATGCCGAAGGAGGGTGTGCAGTGGCTACTGTTTCACCCGTCGCCGAGCTTTGAGTAACATCGATGAAGCCCGCTTGCTTCTGATTGGTAAGCTTGCTTCGCTTTGTTCTGTAATCCCGGATGGCAGAGCGAATCGCATCCTCAGCCAACACTAGAGTGAGGAGGTTAATGAGTCTGACGATGGGGAGGGTGAAAAAAAGCTTACTTGAGCAGTGGAGTTTGACGGGGGGCAGACATAACTCTTTAGCAATTTCAGTGTTTTTGATCTTCTCTGCGTCCTCCAAAGAAAGACCCTTTACTCGTTCCGTCATGTATGAGCTAGAGGCAATAGCACTACCACAACCAAACGTCTTGAACTTGACGTCGGAGATGATTCCATTGTCATCCACCCGGATTTGCAGCTTCATGACATCGCCGCAGCTATTTTCAAGACAGTCAGCCGAGATGAAAAGTCAAAGGATAGTTTAAAGCACATACGCGGGTGCACCAACCAGGCCAGTACCGACGTCAACATCGTTCTTGGGGAGAGAGCCAACCTGAGGGAAGAAAAGTTATCAGATAAGTGACAGGAGGAGCCTAGGCCCAATTCCGAAACATACATTTCTGGGCTTCTCATAGTGCGAGATCACTTTTTCATGATATCCGCGAGCCAATGCAGGTCTCGCAGCGACTTGAGCGACGCGAGGGCGGGCAGTGTTGAAGGCAGCTTTCGAAAGTGCAGAGCGGAACATGGTGGTTAGTGGTTGTGAATGTCAGTGGAGCCGTCCAATCCTCGCATGCGTCAACAAGCGAATCGTAGGCCGAAGTCGGGGTTTGAAACCGATGCATATTATTGGCCCCCTCTTGATTTGGATTTTAATCACACGCTAGTCCCTGACTACGTGGAAACGCTGACATAAGCAGGCGTCATTGCTAGAATCATTTCCACAAGTTGCAAGTTTGGATTTAGTTGCTCGTGGCTGCAGTGCTTGGCCATTGACCGTTTGCCATTTCACAACGCCCCCTTGCTCTTTATTTCATTTGCTCATTGTCCTCTTATTTGCATAAAATCTCTAGAAATGGCCTCCCAATCGAGGTCGCGGCCACCATCACCACCTATCCGTTCTGACACTCCAGCAACCGGAATGGGTTACTTTTCAACACCTTTTGAGCGATTTGTTCGTGACGATGTGTCTGACTGGGCTAGTGGATTTACATTGCTGGGTGCGTATCATTGAATATATCGTCGTAATTTTCTACTGACACGTTCGTGGCCATAGATACAATGGAAACCTACTTCGATTCTCGTCTTGATCTCATACAGCGTCGATTATCGAAACAGAGTGATAGACTGAAGATGAAGGCGGAAGAGGCTTTCAATGATGTACTTCGTAAAGATGTATTCAAAATTAAAGCACCGTCTGGAGATTTAGAGCGAGAGATGAAGAAGTATAAGCAGAAAGTGAGCAGGTTTAATCTATGTTTCAGAAGATCTTACCAATGTCTCCCGCCCTACGGTGTTCTCATATAGATGACACAAAGAATGACTTCTCTTCTCTCAGCTTGGCAGTCAGCCAAGATTATTCGCACTAGGGAGAAAATTACGTTCTTCTTTGGTGTCATGTCCGTCCTGCTCACAGCTCTCATGTTCGGACTCTATCCCCAGTGAGTGTCCAAAGCTTGGAATCATGATTTCATCTCATTAATCCGGTTACGCTGGTTTTAGATACATCCACATCTCATATACCGTCCAAGCCTTATACCTCCTTCCGATGCGCGCATACCAATATAAGAAGCGTGCATGGCACTATTTCCTGTTCGACCTGTGCTACTACTGCACCATTCTCAACTTTGTCTACATCTGGTTCTTCCCGTCGAGCCCTGCGTTGTTTGTTGCTTGTTACTGTCTTTCGCATGGCTCGCTTGCGAGTGCAGTCATCACCTGGCGGAACAGTCTCGTATTCCACGACTCAGATAAAGTGACGTCACTCTTCATCCACATATACGCCCCACTTGTTTTCACTGTTATTCGGTACGAAAGACGCTGCTTTCTGCAGAATTCTGCTTATAGTCGTGAATTTCAGACATTTCTATCCCGGCGCTCATGAACGTTTCCCCGCCTTGAAGGATCTTCCTCATCTGAGACCCTTCAGGGCCTTGTTACTGAGTGGTATTATCTGTACGTCGTCAATCATCCGTCAAAGATTAACCTTCCAACTGATTTACCATTACTCCATCAGACACAATATGGCAACTCTTGTATTGGAAGGTACGTAGCTTACACGTAACTACCACCTGTGTGTGCTAATGAGTGTTTGTGGTGCCGTAGTTTGTTCTCATTAACAGGAGAAAGAAGATAGAGTCTGGTCAAAGAACAACATCCTTCTCGTTCCTTCTCAATGACAAGCGTGGCGTAATTGGACGTACCTTGTCAACAATTCCTCCTCAGTTCCGCGAAGCATCTTTCATGCTCGGTCAATTAGGTAGGCTTCGTCAATTTGATTTACGAGTTGTCACTGACTTGTTGATCCAGCTTATTCCATCGTTACTGAACTCCCCGCTGTCTTCCTCCTCTATGACAGCTCGTTTTGGAGTGGCGTATTCATAATCTCTATATTTGCTGTTAGTGTTTGGAACGGTGGAGGATTCTATATCGAAGTGTTCGGCAGAAAGTGAGTTCAACGCATTTGAATTCGTATGAAAAAACTCACTTGCGTTTGTGCTACAGGTTCGAGCGTGAACTAGAGGCTCTACGCAAGGAACTAGCAGAGGCAAATTCACGTTCAACGTCTGAACGATCGAGTCCCAATTTTGGACCACAAAGTGACGATGACTTGACTACTGTTGCAGGTTCTCCGGATTTAGCTAACAAAACGCTGTCTCCTTCGCTTTCTTCCGTTGAACTTCCAGTGGAGACGATATCTCAGGGCCAGCAGGATCTCAAGAAGGACCAATGACCTTAGAAGTTTCGCCACGATAATTATGACTATACGACTGTGATTGGGAATAATGAATATGAAATATCATGTACTGACGTCTTTTGTAATTTATCTTCCAACAAGCCTGTTTAACATTTTCCCTTCATTAGTGTTTCCTTTTGGATCCACCTATACTTATACGCTACTTTCTTATCCTTATTGAACGTTGTCTGGTTTGCATTCTGTACTAGAGTTTATGTTCAGGTAACTGCTCTCCGTCTAGACAGTTTAATGTGATAATCGTTGAGCTGGACGTTTCAGTCAAATGCTAGGCTTCAGTTAAAACATGAATATGCTGTACGGTGAATCGCAAGTGATTCAAATACATGCAATACCGTGACCAAGGAGTCTGAGATGGCCCAGAGAAAATTAGCATTATTGGAAGGGTACTTACTGGGGCAAATGGTTGTGTATTTTTTCATGAGCCACTCGGGCGCTGACCGTGGAAGTCAGGAGGGTGAATATCGAGAATGCAAACGTTGAAACGTTCACGCTTTCACGTACGATCCATATGGGGAACCTTGTGAAAGGAACGGTCGGATGATTGGTAGAATCTAGTCGGAGGTGCAACGGTTAACTTCACGTCGATCGACCGAGAGACGGTCGGCCCTGGCAGAACTTTTTGTCCGAAACGAGATTCATTGCAATCAGTGAGCCTGGTTGCATGACCACACCAGCCTACTCCGACCTTCGAGGTGACTTTAGAAAATCCGCCTTCGTTAGCCATCTGCGTAAACTCGCAAAGTCTTTGGGCTGGCTCCTTCTTGTGGTACTCATCTGGGAAAATTCTCCGTGAATCAATGTTGATTTGTCTGCCGATAAACATATCTTATGGCACTCGAATGTCGCCAGTGTAAAACTGAACTTGCTGTCGTCTCTCCACCTACGGTATACATCCTCTGGCCAGCCTTGGGGACCATTGTGTCGCCTCAGCGTATCAATTGATCATGGTAGTTATGGACAACATGATATAGGCGGAGACGAAGGCTGGTATAATTGTTGCAACGGTGCGTTCATCTGCATAATTTGGCATTCGTTCGGTGGAGTATACAGCAAACAGGAACCATAGATTTTGGTTTCGGCTTTGCTTGCTTTCGATTATAGGGTTAGAACACTCTGGTAGTCGCAATGACCTTCGAAGAGCACAGGACGTGACCGAAAACAATCCGTTGATGCTGGCACCATTGTAGCCCGTGATACACCACTGTTTTTTTCTTCCTTCTATTCGGACTGCATAAATGCATAGCTGATCTTCGGCCGTTCCTTTGTTCCAGATGCATAGGAGCCGTAGCGGTTGGGTATTCCACAAAGGAATCACTTTAACAGTCTATCGCTCCTTCTAGGTTCATAGAGAATCACTGCAAGCATACCTAATACTTTCAGCGATTCATTGAACATACGAACAACGGTAATCAACATCCATCGAAGTCCTGGAAATATTTTCTGGATGGTTTCAAGACTTCGCCGTCACGCCATGATGTCACGTGTCACACAAGATCCCCTCGGTGCCAGTTGGAACTTGAGAGGCTTGCGTGACACATGAGACCGTGCATGTTTTGCACGGACGGGAACAATGGAATTATTTGAATTTCGTTGATGAAATCGTTCGTGTCCAATGGTTCCAAGATGAAGCAGCTTCCAATAAGGATAATACCGCGTTTTAGCTCTCAGGCTTCGGTCCATGCAGGGAGTAAAGTATGCATCGACGTCGCCAGGATGTCTACCGATTGGCTTTCGAGGGGATGCGCTATAGAAGAGGTCTAGAAGTTTGTCAATTACACCCAGTCTTTCAAATTGGACCTATACATATCATCGTCAGTTTCCCTCTCGTCAGCAATACTATATTATATGGCCTACTTTGGCTTTCTATTTTCCAAGCAAGTAGATCGCAACGGCGAATAGTTGGACCCCATTTGATCGTGGCCAAGGGGGGAACGTTTCAAAACCTCGCACCTGGCTTTTAAGACGTTCATTGTACGAGAAATCATACCTTGGATCTTAAACGGGGAGCTGTGTGTATGACTGGGGACAGTTCGATTCACACACATCCAGATCAACACAGGGTCTGGTTGTTCATTTTGGTTAGTTTGACTCCATCCCGCCCTCTCCAGCTCTTCGGTACCTGTCCAACTTTTTTCGTAAACGAACTCATCCGTGGCTCGTCAAAATTTGTACTTGAACCTCGCTTCACCGGACTATGCGTATGCATTTCTTTCCCTCACTCTTCCTCAGTCACTACTACGAAAGTTCCTACCGACTCTCTTCAACTCTCTAGAATGTATGACATGTCGTTACAGGACAACTATCTCGTCAAAATGATGCCTGAGGAGCAACTTGAATATTACGAAGACGATTATGATTACGACGTCTATCTCTTCTGGCCTTCCGGTCGTCCTGACGGTGAATTTCAAGGTGACTTCGTTGACGTGCTCGAGGTTCGTCTCTCTTCATCGCTGGGGAAGGGGGAGCCTTCGTGTTTGACGTACTGAGTAAACTCAACATACAGCTCCCTACAATCACGCACACTCAGTCGGAGTTGGAAGATAGGATTTATGAGTGGAACTACCAGCACGAAGCTTTTTTGCCGGTACGTTGGTCATGTCCCTTATCTACACAACCTTGGAATAAACCTCACGTTTTTTATGGCGGTGTCAGCCCTTGTCTCCCACTTATACGACGGCTTCCGACATTGTGTTTCCTGATATTGAAGCATCTGCACAAGATGCAGGTTATAGTAGATTGTTCAGGGCTGGATTGCATGCCACCGTGTGTAACTTTCGTTCTTGAGTCATCGAGGCTTTGAAGGATGCTAACCTATTTTACGTCGGTCAGTCAAGACACGTCGGTGCAGTCTGGCGAAAATTCTGCGGCCAGTTGGAAAGTACCAAACACTGGCTCACTGCTTGATATTATCTATACCCGATAGAATTTCTTGAAAAAAAAAACCGGCATTTTGTTATATACGTACAGTCTGGTCTGCCTTTAATCTTGCTGCCTTAAGCCCTCCTCATTGCTATGATGATGTTACAAAACATAACATATCGATTGATATCATAAAATCCTCCCCCACTTCATGTAGAATAAGTTAGTTAGTTTCCTGTTGCCTCGGATTGAATTCGTACACTCGACCCATGTTTAGGCCGAATTGATTGTTAATTGTGTCACGCAGTTTTTTTGAAATCTTCATGCAATGTCCCATTTGAATCGAAACATTTGCACTGTGAGCCGCTTTTCACCCAGCCAGAGAAGGGTCCTTCACTTCCTTGGATGGCACTCTTTGCTGCTTGATACTGAACCAAACTATGTTTGATCTGGCGATAGGTTGAAGCGGGGATTTCTTCGTGGCCAAAGGCAGACAGTGTAGCTTGGTAAACACTAAGCAGAGAGATCTTTGACAATATGGGTCTATGATATTCAAGTCAAGAGATGAAGATGCAAACTATGCAAGAACGACACGGTCAACTACACACCTAAACTTCGGGAGGTGAATATGTTTTGGTGGAACTCCACGTTTGACACCGTTTATCAGAATTTCAGATGACCGTGATGAGTCTGCAACCCAACAAAGAGCTGTGGTCCTTCATTGAGCCAACAATATCTTGAAATATGAATAGATTAACATACAGTCGTTGCATGAGCTCGTTGCGGTCGGTAGAGACGTGTGTGAATGAATGAATGGGAGATCTGTGAACTCGACAATTGGATGGTGGAGCTTGTACGATGGTATTAAGAAATTCCCTAATGATGTGATTGTTTCGGAACGTTGAGTTTTCAACATTGCTATAATACTCAGCCAAGTTCACACCACACACCTTCCAGAGCCGACAAACGTCCCCAAAAGGCACGTTCGCAATCTTCAAAAACAAGCGGACGTAGTTCAGAGGTAACATCCCCGATGATAATACGGTCAATGTATATTGGTCGTAAAAAACGAGATCCAAGTGCGCCTTGGATACCTACAAAGTTCCATAAAGATATCTTGTCGCTACAAGACATGGACGATGTAGGTGGTGAATCCGCACGACCTGGCTTCGTACGCAAGACGCCGTAAAGCGTGTAGTTATCTCTTCCCCTAGAAGCAGCATTTGGGGGTAGGACAGGGAACTGGGAAGAGTCTTTCAATGCGGCCATTTCGGGATCCTGAAACGAGGCTAAATATCGCATAGATGCATCTCCACCTGTGATAGGACGGTTTGTTTCCTAACCAAAATTTTGATGCATGTGAGCTGAACTCACACGGAGCCATCGAAACATAAAGAACGAGTTGGACATCTTGCGCGAGGGAAAGTAGACCATCGTTTAGGTGTCGAAGCCATTCAGATTTTGTGTCCATTGATCGCTGAACTTCCTCTAGAAACCATCGAAGAGCTCCGCGCCGAGCCAAGACCTCAGCATGGCTATCATGTAAAACATCTCCCTCTTTGACGAGACGTGTTGCTGGGAGACATTTTGAACCGGATGCCAAAGAAATTACCTTGAGTGCACCGGTGTCTATGTTCGTTAAGACAAAGGCAGCAAGAATGGTCCATTTTTGTGGTGGAGGTTTGAAGGCTAAAGATGTGTACAACGCTTGGACATGTTCGACGATGTGGTCAGGAGGGAGAACAACCATCCACGCAGGCTTCTCCAGAGGTTGAAGCTGAAGCTTGAAGACAAACTTGAGTCAATTTGCTCAATCAGGATACCCATTTTCGGAACTGTGAGGAGCGGTGTCAAAGGGACAGATCACTTTGATCCGGGGTCTCAAGTCCTCCCGTTTTCGTCTTTGCTTTACTGAACGACTTCCAGCAAGTCCAGCCAACTCAGGCAGTCAGCCAAATGCCTCGTCTCCCCTTCCAGCTTGCCAGGCTGCTCGCTAGAGGACCAACATTGCCAACCGTCTCTGCTGCTTCTACTTCCTCAGTATGGAGACCTGCGTTGTCTGCTGCAATTAAGCCCAGACTGCCAATGTCATCCCCCGTCTTGTCACAACTTCAGCCTCATTCCTATTTCAACCCCGTATCACAACTACTTGCATGCATTCCTACCATCTTTGCACCCCAAGTGCAGCAAGTTCGTTTTGGATCACGGGGGGCTGAATACCAACCCTCTCAACGCAAGCGCAAACGCAAACATGGTTTCTTGGCGAGGAAGAGAAGTCTCGGTGGTGTGAAAGTACTGGCGAGGCGGAGAGCGAAGGGAAGGAAATACTTGACCCATTAAAATGTGGAATTAATCTCAGTGAGTCTTGTGTTGCCATTCGTGGCTAGCGTCATTTAAACCCGTGTTTGTTTGCAGTATCTTCGGACGACTCTCGTTCGTTTATAGAAGAAAATAATCACTGGCTCAACTTGAAACTGTTGCACCAGAATAATACAATTAGTTTCATTCTAGAGAATGTGTTGATGAAGTTGTGCATCTGCATGATAGCAAGTATCTCGTATAGGTTCAAGTCATTGGTTGTCATGTACTGAAGGAAACAGGCAATCTTAATTATCGCATGCCTGCTTGCATGCTCCTTCTCCTCTACCATCCTGATTGTTCTCGTGACTGGCGTTCTTAGCCATATCCAATAGTCCAGAAGGGGTAACGCTATAGGTTATGAAGTAAGTTCCTGTTTACTCCACAATGTTAATCAAACCTCGCGGACAGGGAGCATGATGCATTGATACATGGCCGGTGACCACAAACATGTACCGAGCGGAGCAGATACACCAAAGGAAATACACTCTAGTATCCTGAGGACAAACCAGCTCCTCCCCGACGCCACCTTTGTGTGTCGGTCATTGGAGCGAGTTCATTATGTCTGAACACTATGACGATCAATCTCATACAGGATAAAAGACTCGCCTGAACTTGCATGATCCAACATTCCTCCGTCGTATTCTTCCCTGAAATTCTGATCCACAGATTAAATCATCACAACATGCCTTTCTTCGCTCGCAGACCTCGTACCGCTGGTATCACAAAGACCAACACTCGCCGATCTGGCTTTTCTCGCTTCCGTCGTTTCGGACGAAAGGACCCAGACAGAGTCGCGGGTGGTTATAGTAAGTTGTGACATTTTCCTACTAAATGATCATTGGCCTACACTGGTCACCTCCGTCCTGCTGGATATTCCGTATTCAGCATCATTCTTATGCATTCCGTCTGTTTCCTTTCACAGAAGCTGCATTGTCCAACCCGAACACCACGAGATCTGGACGAAAGCATGCTAAACGCGAGCTCAAATCCATGGTAAGTTTTAACCATTGGGCCACGACAAAAACTGCGGTTTGATGTTTGAATACTGAATTCTGTCAAATTTTTTTTCAGGGTCGTTCTAGAGAGACTCATGTTCCCATCATGACGAAGATCAGACGAGCTCTTGGTCTGCGTAGCACACCTCGCCGTGAGAGGACCACCAGAGATCGTTTCGGTCGTAAAGCACCAGCAGCTTTTTGACGTTGTCGTATGAACGCAATTTTATTCACGATACCCATCATTGTACCCAGTACCCTTAATCATTACTTGATTTCTTGAAGACTCTCACTCTACTAGTGTAATCGCATACGTACCAGTATATACAACTAATGATTGCAAATATGATACAATTCTTTGTTTGAATATTCAATCATCATGCATCATGCGTGTATATGTTAAAATAGAGTGAAGGTGAAGCAAACAGTTGATTCGATACAACAATCTAAAACATACAAAGCCAATATGATACTAAAGGTACAAGTGGCTTGGAATGGGGGAAAATGAGAGGATGAATGGCAAGATATAATTTTATAGTAAAAAATGTGTCAACTAGAATGCGATTTGGTCGACACGACCAGCACGAACGACCTCAAACAACTGGATGCTTCCGGAAAGGTTTTGGGAAATAATCTCTACAAGGAATAATAGAATGTGAATAGTTAGCTGTGGCTTCAACTTGTCGCGAAAACGGGCTGCCACACTCCAGGTGAGTGTTCTTCTAAGTGATAAAGAATCACACGATCCCATGAAACGGGGACCATGTTAGCCTATACGGATAGAAAGAAGCAAAAAAAAAATTGATCAGTCACGGATCGTCCTTATTCCACACATGTTGTTGGAAGTGGATGAACAAGAAACACGAGCTTACCTGAAGGAAATGCACGCATGCACGGGCGATTCGGCGAGCAAGGGTTTGAAGAGAAACACGCCCTTCATAACCATCTACTGGGATTTCGTATGTCATGGACGTATATCCAGACCACTAAAAAGAAAATAACAAAAAATTGAATAATTGAACAAAATAAATCAAGAAAATGGAGAGATGTTACTTACGCGGATTTTCAATATCATACGTCCTCGATGATCAATGGCCAAGTCGTGGAAAGTGTACGCGTCGTTCCCCGACAGACGAACGTTCGACATGGCTTCACCGAGAGAAATACCAGCACGGAATCCACCCTTGCGTTTGAATTTTATGAGTGTCGTACTGTAACGACGATAGCTGTCTAGTCGTGGTCGGCTGCCATAGTGCGACATTGTCGAGTGTCGTCTGCTGAGGTATGGGGTCGACGACGTCGCGTAGCCGGGGTCATAATCATAATCATAGTCCTCATATGCTGGCGAGTTATATATTAGTTCCAACGGATCTGTGAGTATCTCGGGATCTGAAACTAAACATACCATCATAGTGACTCATGCTTCTATGGGGTGCATATGTCGAGTACGAGGGCTGCGGGTATGACTGAGTTTAGAAGTTCACCGTATGGTCTGCTTGTGAGCTGCTGGATTTGCCAATTTGAAGAAACATGACACACCTCCCCATATGGACCAACGGTCAAAGCATCATTGTAGGGATAGTCCCCTGGAAGCACGGCGCTATACTGACTGTACTGACGAGGGAAGGATACAGAGTTGTGATATGAATCGTATGCAGGGTAAGCCATGGTGATGAGGAGTTGTTGTTGAGGAGTCAACGAGACTTAGAAGGTCTGAGGGCGAAAGAGACTAAGCACAAACTAAACCCCTCTTATATGAATGAACGCCAGTCGGGACTCAGCATTTGACGTTCCCAACTCGTGCCAAACTTTGAATAGAATATGGGTTGACTTCAAGCCTCGAGGACTTTGGCTTCCCAAAGAAGTATGGAACAACGTAGTGCTGGTACTACCGTAAACCGAAGTGTTTCGTAGGTAAATATATTGAATCTCGAGTGTTCAGAGGCTTACCAAAAGCAAAAGTGACACGCCGAGAATCGATAGGAACCCCTCAACCCCACCCAGCAACCTGGTGTCTGATGAGTGCAGCCTGTTGAGGAGATCACTCTTTTTTAGTCTAGAATCAAATAGGTGGCATGCCGTTTGCGTGGGTGGCGTTGGTCTTGAGAATATACTTTAATCTGTGAACCGTGCCGTCAGTCCGCGGTCAACTATAGCATGTTGCACCTGAAGAACTCACCTCTGGCATTATGCCATCCAACAGGAGATGAAGCCACATATTGATCTTGCTGTCGTGATGTTCCTTCCCTCTTCTTAGCCTTGCGGCTGCCATGCAATGGCCCTGACTCTGGAAGCGCAAATCTCACCAGTGACGATCGAAAGTTATCGCGTATAGTTGATGGTCAGTAGCAATGCTATCTCCGATTTGCAGGCTGTAGATTCCCGGTGGTTTTTGAGATGTTACGACAGCGGGATGTGAACGGATTCTGGATTGAATTGAACACGTTCCAAGGTCGGAGTAGCTTAGTTGCTAGATATCTTATCTTGTGATATCGAACGCCTATGTCAATCCCCGGATGGCCCGACACGAAATTTTAGAACATCGCTTTGAAAACTGGATTACAGAGCCCTATGAATAGCAACGAACGTGAGCTGATAATATCATCGTGGAGTGAAAGATCGCAGTTGAGATAGAGATATGCTGTGATATCAGGCATATCCTAGTTATAGATCGGACATTAGTTAGTATATGTAAAGATAAGTGTGAACTCACAACCGGATATCATAGCGAAGCCTATGCACATGAATTCATATGAATAGGGTTCAACTGAAGTTTCCAGTGTTGATGAGCTTCCGAGACGATTACTGAAGCCTTCTGACGTCGAGGAGCGGCCAAATGTTCTCAGCACAGCCCGGTATTCCTAGATTCCCAGTTTCTAACAGACATGATGAAAATGCGTGTGTCCATTGTCGCAGAAAGAAACTGATGTGATCATGCATCCAAGAATTAGCGGCGAATTGTTGGCATACATTGGCCATACAACTTATAATGCATGTAAATTTTTGGAAGTACAGTACTTCGACTTCTGCAGGATGGGCAAAACATATTTTCTGTTGGGTATGGACTGGAGAGAATGCAAGTCTTATGAGTAGATACTTCGGGTTGGGAGTAGAGGTCGAACGTTGAAGTTCATGAAACTGCCGACAAAAAGTGACCGGGCCGGTGCGGACCTTAATTTGGAAAGCAACCAAGTTGCGAGTGTATTAGCCTGTTGAGACAACATTATTGTTACACCTGCTACATACCGGAGGTACAGAAAGAAAGAAAGATCTCGTATACGAGTACAGTGATACCGTGTGTGGTTGTGAACAAAAGATAAGGAGAATCTGAAAGATAGTCTGGAATGTCATGAGTGTCATTGAAATCATGCAACTGCTCCTGCGGACACTGTGTTTAGCTCAGTCTGGGGATGATCATCTGAGCTGGTGGAATTTAGTGTTCCAGCCCGTGAAGCAGCTTGGGCATGAATCTCGGAGAGCTTAAGCTCGCGTTGTTGCTTCGCATGAATATAACAATGAGCGTTGAGGAGGATCGAAAGTTAGGTAAGGACTTACATCGTTACTTTCCTTACGATGTTGGATGGAGTCCATATTGGATCGTTTCTTCTCCACGTCTTGAACAAGACGTGTTTCGTGTTGTTGTTTCAGCTAAAGTCGGGTTAGCAGAAGCCAAGATATATGCGGAACAGGCTGAGCATACCGCGAGATCTCTTTCCGCACTTTGCTGATTCGCGATGGCTGCTTCGTGATCATGGTTGGCTTTGTTGAGAACTTTAGCCGCGTCGTGCTCGTTCTTAACAGCTTTGTCAAGGTTGTGTTCAGCTTTTTGTGCAGCCTGCGAGCAAGATGATCAGCACCACTAATGAAAATAGGGAGTTAGCATACCTTGACACTCTTGTTGTGGGTGGACTCTCCAGCTTTAACGTCCTTTATAGCATGCTCGAGGTTTTTCTGATCAGACCGAGCTTCGTTGGCTATCATTTGCTCGATCTGACGAATTTGCGGGTCTTTGGACATGTTGGGGTCTTTCTTGGATGAGAACGGGAGACTGAGAGGCATGGCGTGCTCTGACCTGGAGTGGTAGCGGTTCGGAGGCGGAGGGGGGGCTCGGGTTTATGATGGCGGGGAGGAGGTTGTCGTTGGCACCACTGGAAAGATTGAAGCTCTTCATGAAAGTGGCTAATGCTCACTTGACGTCATATCCCTAAAATCTAGATTTGGCAAATACTCCGGTCAATAATTGACCTTTGTCCAATCAGAGCACAGAGAAATTCGCCCTGTCCGTGGATTTGCACCATAGATGCCAAATAAGGGACGCGACCTGGAACAGTTTTTGCCGATCAGTAACGAGGAGAGGGAAGAGGAATGGAATTGTCTGCACACGTCCTCCAATTTATTATTTTCTCTCTTTCTCTCCTACCACCACCATCCCTCTTCGTCCCCCTCGACACCAGCCAAACATTCCTTACCGTCTGCTCTCCCACTTGGTCTATTTTTCACTCTTCACGTGCTGGGCACGATAACCGAACCGTATCACTTGTCTCCACACTCATCACAGTGATGTCCAGGGAACCTCCGAATCCCCAGCAGTCCGGTTACTCACATGAGCAGACTCACTCACAATCCACTTCTGCGCCAAGACCACGGCACATCGCGTTCTTCAATGAAGACGACATCATCGACGAACCCCTCCCTTCGCCTCCCTACCAGCGAGTAGCTTCGACTTCTCATTTCCAACTCAACGACTATCCCGAACAGTCTCCTGCTTACAAGTCTCGCTCCAACCTTGACTTGGCTGCAGACATGGTAGACGTCCCACTTGACCGCAAGGAAGAACCCGAACCTGACTATGAGCAGAAGACATCTGCTAAACCTTCCGTTCACTATCCCGAAGATGTCCACTCTCCCCCAGTATCCAATGTCCGTCCCATGTCCTTTTTCAGGGCTGATTCCGACTTCGAAGGTGCAGGTTCTGGCTCAAGAACCCCTTCCATCGCCGGTACAGATGACGAATACGACGAGGACGATTATGACTGGAGTAATGAAGATGACTTGGTCGATGAGGAGGCTAAGTTCGAGCACGCGATGGGAAGAAAAAGAAAGTCTCCTTCGCGCTTCAAAAGGTGTGTACAAAATAAGCTGATAGATGACATCACGTTGCAGCCATATCTAACATCGCCCATATGCGTTTACTTCTCGCAGATTCATCACACTCCTCTTCTCTTCGCTCATTGGTTCTACATTCATTTCTGCAGTGATCATAACGCCCGCTATTCTCATCCATTTTTTCTGGTACAAGCGTGACCCCACCGATCATAGACGCTTCGTTAAAGACAATGTGCAAGCTTGGCTTTTCTGGGCTGCTGCAAACATTAGCATTTCATGGTTCCTCGCGCTCCTCATAGATTTCTTACCTCCTATTATCCGTTACTTCATTGCTCTGTCATGGGGACATGTCAGCGAGGCCATCAAGACAAAACTGGAGTTGTACAACAGCGTCAAGGATACCATCAAACCACTCTTCTACGCCGCTAGTGGATGGGTCAGTTGGGTCATCCTCTTCGAACACATCTACAAACTGTACAATCAAGATGACCCTGGAAACAGTCGTGCTAGATACACAGAGAGGGTAAGCCATATATTTCAAAATGTTTAACTGCCCTAACCTTGGCAATTCAAATAGATATATCAAGTGATCGAGTTCTTGTTCTTCTTTTCGCTCGTCATCTGTGCTCAGAGAATGTTGTCGCATGCCGTCGGTACGGTATTTTACGCATGCTATGTCATTGCGATTGTCATCCTCATTCATGCATTATCTAGCCTTTTCGTTCCACCGCACTGCATACAAAGAACGACTCCAATCTGTTACAGAGGTCCTCAATGTGGTTGAAAAGTTGCGCAATTATCGCCGAAAGAAGTCTCATTATCCAAAGTCATCTCTTGGATTCGGACGCTCGACTCCTGCACTTTCGGCCCTAGCTATGTCTGCATTTACAGACAAGGATGTTTACGTTTTGAATTCGCGTCGTGGTACCCCAGCAAATTCGCGACCAGGGACGCCGGAGAGGTTAGGTCAGGATATCTGCTCTGGAGACGAGGGTGATGTGGACGATCCGGATGCTACTCTGGTTAAGCACAAAAAGGACAAGGGAAAACGGAAAAGCTGGTTCGGTGAAGATGGTGGTACTACGGACCCCGAATCAGTGAAACGTATCGACCACCATTATAACGGCAAGCATTCGTACCCTCCTTCCAACTCAAATTCGCCTATTCGTACTGGTGCATCAACTCCAGAACGTGGATCTGGAACCGAAGACGCGGCCGCAATGGTGCAACAAGCTGCAACGCAAGCTGCGAAGGTCTTGAAGTCGGCTGTATTGCACGATGCCAGGAACTTACAGGGGAACGTGGACGATGAACTGGGTAGCCTGGTATTCAATGTCAGCTCTGCGGCGGAGGCAAAGAAGCTCGCTCGCTCCATCTGGAATCAATTGAGGGATCGTCATAGGTCATATCTTATTGAGGAGGACTTTTACCCAGCATTCAAAACCAGAGAAGAAGCTACCGCTGCCTTCCGCGTATTTGATAAAGATAACAATAAAGATTTAACAAAGCCGGAACTCAAGACGGTAATTTTGAAGGTCTACAAGGAGCGTCGCATTTTAAGTAGGAGCATGCGAGACGTCGGAATGGCCTTGACGACTCTCGATCACATCCTTCTGTTCTTTGCACTGGTCATTCTGTTCTTCATCTCCCTAAGCGTGTTCAATGTCGACGTTGGAGATTCCTTGACCAGTGTCTATTCACTAGGCATCGCGGCAAGCTTTATCTTCAAAAATTCAGCCAGTAATGCCTTCGATGCTATCATGTTCCTCTTCGTCACACAGTGAGTCCATTGTACATGTCCTCCCTTGTTCACGGCACCCTGACTGCCTGACTGCCTATCATAGTCCTTTCGATACTGGAGATCGTTGTTTCATCGATGGTATGACGCCTCGCACACCTTTTTCTAGATTGATACTCACTGTGGTCTCACAGAGGAAAACCTCAAGGTCAAGAAGATGGGCTTGTTTGCTGTAGGTTTCTGTCTTGCTACAGGTACTGCGTCATTAACTAAATGTTACCAGACCATCTTTACTCGTGCGGATGGAACAGAAACATATTACTTTAACAGTATGTTATTTACGAAATTCATGTGAGCACATTGCCTGTCTTGTGTTTGCACATCCGTGCTGAAAACTGTTTCATTTTAGCATTAATGCGAGACGAAGTGCAGTAAGTGTCGCCTTCGCCGTTCATTGCCCTGATTATATATTTACCAATTTCCGCAGAAAACGGCGGAAAACCTCACGATGCAGGTGGCATGGAGAACACCGCTTGAGAAACTGGATGCTCTGGAGAAATGCCTCAATGAGTGGCTGGCTACCGAAGAGAACAGGTGGTATGAGCCTAATACATCGGTGACACTTCAGAAGATCAACTATCAACGTCACTTGGAGTTGACCATTGGTATCCCTCATAATTCGTAAGTACAACTTAAGCATCCCAACCACTCGTTCGCTGATCTTTCATATATCAACAGGAACTGGCAAGACTGGGATCTCAAATTAAGACGAAAGACTGCGTTCCATGCTGCGGTCAACTACTTCTGCCGGCAACTTGGGATCATCGCACATGAGGCACCCATGCCAATTGCCTATGCGGATCATGAAACCATGGATTACATGCCTATGACACCTACGCCAATTGACGAAGATTCGTTCCCTTCACCGGAACCAGAGCAGACTGGGTATCACAGGGACGGGACGAAGGCCATCTACCTTGGCTTTGCCCCACCATCAGACAAGCCCGTTCCAGGCATTCGTGCTCGCAAGTCGAAGGGCCGTAAAAATATCCTGCGTACCATGGGTGCCGACGGTTAAGCAAAATGACTTTCACCCCGGGTTTCTACCTCGTGGGGGAATTATTTAGGTGCCAGCTTGTAACTCGTTGCTGGTGCTTGTGAATACGTTGTTTTAGCTTTCTGTATGGGGATTTAGTTGGCGTGTACACGTATACTCTGGGCCTGGAATTCTTGCTTTATTTCTACTTGCTACTTGCTATCACATCTACTCTCGTATTATCAACGGACTCTGTCAGGAATAGAAGAGTTTTGCGCATCTTGCTCAATTCATTTAACACTCATCTCATTATAGGACTTGTTCTGCTTTAAATTTACATGCATATGATCCTGTCATTAGAATCCATCCATATATACATACATTGTTCGAACTAAAGACAAATGACCAATACGAATCAAGCGGCCGCAGGTGCGATAGCAAACCACTTGTTAAACACCATCCCAGGATCGTACTCCCTCTTCACAGACTGCAATCTATCATAGTGCTCACCAAACATCGCCCGACTCTTGTTAGGGGCCACGGAACCAGCTCTGGGAAGTGTATCACTATCAGGGCCTAAGGAACATGAGTTGTAAGAGTTATACAACAGGGAAACAAACGAAGATGTAGGGCTCACTGTAATTACTATACCCTTCTCCCTCTGGCAACATCTTGATTAACTCATGTGAGAATTCCCTTGCTGCAGCGGTCTTCTCAGGTGTATCGTTGTCCCATTGAATTACAATCACAGCGTTCCCGTTACATTCACGAGGATAAGGCGTTGCAGAAGAGGGTACGCTCTTGATCTTCTGCAAAGGGATGTATTCGTGTATGAAAGTGACATAATTGTGATGGCCGGCTTTGAAGAATTCAGTGACGCGATTCATTTTTGTCATGTCGAAATCGAGCGAAGGGGTTGGAGAGAGGACGCCGCCTTTCATGTAGTAATTCTTTCCTGGAGTGGCTATTGAGAGCTGCAAAAATTCAAAAATTCAGACATTTAGCTGAATGAATACAAGGAAAAAGACAAGTAGACAGTATACTTGCCAACAATTCATTGCATTCTTCGTAAGGTCGTTCCTTGCACCCGTCCACGATGGGGCCTGTTTCGTACCGTTAAATAATTTCAATTTCTCCAGAATGAAAGCCACGTACCGAGCTCGAAAAACTTCTTGAAATTCTCTCTTCCGTTTGCTTCAGACCCATTGAAGAAGAAAAGCAGGATGATACACGGCTGAAAGAAACATGGGTCCATAAGAATATTGTCCACAGAAGTAACCATCTGAGGGGGTTAACACACCATCCCATCAGGTGTTTGTGACATCGCAGCGAAGACAGCTTCGTTCTCCTTGATATTCGGATACCATTCATCAAAGAGGTTGGCGATTTCGGTACATTTTTCTGGTAAGAATATAGTAATCCCAGCGAACACTGTTCGACGTTGAGGATGCAGCTTGAGAACAAATTCGGTCACGACACCGAAGTTTGAACCGCCTCCGCGTATACCATAAAAGAGATCTGGATTGTTCGTTTCGCTAGCGATACGTATGCTACCATCGGCAGTCACAACTGTGGCCTGACAAATTCCAGAGGGAACGGTCAACTTGCTGAAAGAGGTAACAGTTAATGTGGAAGCCTACCTGCATGAGATTATCGATGACAAGTCCATGAGCTCCGCTCAGCCATCCAAAGCCACCGCCAACAGCCAACCTACATCATCAGAGTGAGTGACCTGTATGATAGATTTCACGTAGAGACTGACCCTCCAACCCCGGTCTGCCAGTATGATCAGCATTTTGAGATATGAGAGAAGAGTTAGATAGATTCGTACATGGTTCACTGTACCGGCCACAGTAGCCAACCCGTGTTCAATTGCAGCATAGTCGACCGATTTCCACGTCGCACCTCCGCCAACGTATGCAACCTTCTTATCCGGGTCGATAGAAACGGTGTTCAAATACCTAGAAAGGTCGATAACAAGTCCACCTTCGCTGGACGAAGCACCAGCAGCGCTATGTCCACCACCACGAACAGCTATGCGCAAACCAGTGGCTTTGGCATATTTGATAGCCAAAGCTACGTCTTCTGGGGTCTTCGCGTACGCAATCATCTTTGCAGGTCGAGATGCATTGGCTGCCCAGCGTGCACAGCTGTCCTTGTATGAGGGATCCGAAGGAGTGACAATGTCGCCAGAGAATGTCGAATGGAAAGCAGATGAGTCCATTGTGGTATTTCAGTAGTGAAGGATATCGATGCACATCTAACAGTAACAACGAGCAATATATACTCAACCCAAAGCTCCTATTTCTAGAAACTCGTTTCACTGGCTATCCAGACAGTCAAGAAAGGACTGCGCAAACTTCTGTGTCGTTCCATTTCGAAAAGAACCGGGTGTTTGATCCAAGGGCCACACCCGTCAACTATACGGAGCACTAAGATATGAGGGAAGCGGAAATTGAAGCCCCATAGTGCAGTGCCGCCAGCTCGTTCAGTCAAGTTAATACCAAAGGCAGATCGATCGAGTTATTGCGATCGAGGGAGCGGTCGCACAGGCCCGGACGTTAACGTTGAATGTAAAGGAGAGCAAACCCAAGGCCACAGCAGGATATATTTTCCGAGTCTTGACAATGAACAAACACACAAAGCACGACCTATTCCCGAACGTAGAGAGTGAACCACCGAAACGAAACCCATTGAATAGTAAACGAATCCAATCACACTGAAACGGTACTCTTCTTGTCCCCATTGATATCCGCTGGCCTGAGACTGTCTCCGCCAACGCTTGGTCTTAAAGTGCTAGCATCCGAGATTGAATCGCCTCCTGACCCAAGCCCGTTCGGAACCTCGAGCGACTTCTCCACAATTGGCCCCTCATTTTGAACTTTATCTCCGAAGGCAGATCCCAATTCCTCCAGAGTAAGATGTGCAGTTTCAGGATAGACAAAGTAGACAAAGATGCCGGATACAACACAGAACCCGAGTAAGAGGAAGTAATAACCAGGACCAATTGAACTGAAAAGTGGCGGCGTAATGAATGCGATAATGAAGTTTGAGATCCAGTTTGACATGGTTGATAATGCCATCCCTTTCCCTCTTGCACGTAAAGGAAAAATCTCAGCTCCTAGAAGCCACGGGACAGGTCCCCAACTTCAAATATTCAAGTCAACACATGGACTGAGATCCTAACGTAGCACCAATTACTCACCTTGCTCCATAAATGAATAGATACAGACAAACAACTAAGGAAAAAGATGTCAGATTGTATTCGTGAAATCGGATGCGAGCCAACTTACAAGCGAATATGGCATTCGAGGATGAGAGTCGCAGAGGCCCCGGAGGTAAACCATCAGCATGGAACTCAACGCCACCAACGACCGCAAGACATGCAGCCATAGCGAAACTCCCAGTGATCAAAAAAGCTCGACGTCCCCATCGATCGAGTAAGAACATGCTTGGCACCGTTCCAGCCGAATATAGAATAGCAGCGATGCCGGCGTAAAGGAGAGATTGTTGTATCGAGAATCCCGCACGAGATAGATTGGCAGGTAGAAAATATAGTATTGCATTTATTCCATTAAATTGAGCAAATACTTGGCAAGTAATTCCCATTATCGCTCGGCGTGTGTATTGAGTGAAGAGTTGCCCCCAGCTTGCGTGTCCCATTTTCTCCTCGAAATCGGTAGCAGCCACAATTTGCTTGAATGTTTCTACAATTTCGGGATTATCTAGGTTTCCTCCACCGTGTAAGTCGGCAAGTGCACCAAGTCCTTCTTGCTTGAAGCCGTTCTTGATGAGCCAACGAGGAGTTTCTGGAAGGATAAAAGTCCATAGAACAAGTACCAGAGCAAGAGCAGCTTGAATAACGTATGGTCCTCTCCAAGATAGTTCCGATGGAAGTGTGAAAAAGAAAGCATAGCCAACCCAAGCGGAAAGAGTGTATCCCAGATTCAAGCAAATGTATTCGATACAGATGAAAAGACCTCTTGAATGACCAGGAGCGATTTCGCATTGAAGAATGGGGACCGTCATAGAAAGCATTCCTACGCCTAAACCTTGAATTGAACGGCCAGCGATCAGAGCACCGAGATTATTGGCGAATATTTGAATAACAGCAGCAATGAAGTAGATTGTTGCCCCAATCCTGACAGACATGCGTCGGCCTAAGATGTCACAAATATATGCTGCTGCAAAGGCTGCTATTAGAGCTGTTATGTTGAGACACGCGACGGTGATAGCTATGCATATGTATAACAAAGCGATTTAAACAAAAGTGAGGTGATTAGGGAAAAAATGGCTGACCTTGTACGAACGGATCAACGCCAGTGTCATTGGCTTTTATCTGATCCAGTGTTACAGTCTTTCCAAAGAATCTGTGGATAAAAGGCGGTTGAACTTGTATTGCAGCGATAACACCCTGACTGTAACCGAACATCCCGTCTCCGAGAGAAGCCAAAGCGGAGGACGCGTAAAGAAGTGGCTTCCCAACCATCCACCTGGGATAGCGAGCTGTGTACTTCTTGGGTAGGAGTCGTTCCATCATGAAATCCTAGTAGATAGATAGCGGGGAAGGTGGAAGTTTAGGAAGAGGTGGGAGGAAAAGCAGGAATGCTTGAGCGAGAGGATATTTCATCTTTGGAGGTTGACCAGTCCTGTTTGAAGCAAAATTAGTTGTCAGCTCGCTATCCTCTTTTCCCTCTGTCTTCGAATTCGCATATTTTGTGAGAAGGGGCTGCCATGAACTTGAAAGGGCGAGAAGTTGAATTTGAAGATGATGGGAGTATCAAATCAAGCAGTGCGTTATCTGAAAGTTGCATGAACTCGGATCGCTATCATAATCTCTCTTCTATCTCGTCGAGTCAAAACCGTATATAAATGCAGGGATGGCCTTTCCAACTTCCTTCATCCCATAACACCCTCACTTTAGTTCAATCAAATCTCTCGCAATGCCTGGTCGTCTTCAACACAAAGTACGTACTTCCTGTCCTACATGAAAGATGTGTACTAAGTAGATCAATATGTGAACAGGCCGCTCTGATCACTGGTGCTGGCTCGTATGTATACAACCAGTTATTCCAGTGATATTTTCCTCATTAATCAGGAAATATATTTCAGTGGTATCGGTCTTGAATCTTCATTGCTCTTCGCGTCGGAAGGTGCAAATGTTCTGCTCGTCGATGTCAATGTCCAAGCCTCGGAGAAGGTCCAGAAATTGATCGCTGAACGTTACCCTAATGTCAAATCCGCTGCTATCAAAGCTGATGTTAGCAAGGAATCAGATATCAAAGCTGCGGTTGATAAAGCCGTTGAGCTGTTTGGACGTTTGGATGTTATGGTCAGTCGCTCTTCTTCATTCTCGATTGTTGTGGTCTGACGGACGCATTCATGATGTAGTTCAATAATGCTGGTATCATGCACCCAGAAGACGATAATGCACTGAATACAGAGGAACGTATTTGGGACCTAACAATGAACATTAACCTCAAGGGCGTCTGGTGGGGTTGCAAGTATGCTATTCTTGCTATGCGCAGCAACCCTACAGACGCATCCAAGGGTCTCCATACTGGAGGAAGCATTATTAACACCGCAAGCTTTGTTGCAATCATGGGTGCTGCTACTCCTCAACTGGCATGTTAGTCATTGCACATATTTTGTAGAATTTGTGTCCATTAAGCTGACTTTTCCTTGATTCTGTGTAGATACTGCTTCAAAGGTACCCCCGCTTTTTCATCGTTTATATACGTCGAATCTGATCTCCATTCTTAGGGTGCAGTGTTGGCTATGACTCGTGAACTTGCCATGGTTCATGCAAGGGAAGGAATCCGATTGAATTCTATCTGCCCGTGAGTGTATTCGCTGAATGCTTTCAATACAACCAAAAATATAATATGATCTTCTATGCAGTGGTCCTTTGAAGACACGTAAGTAAATTTCATACAGAGCGAACGGTAGTACACGTTGAATGATACTGACCTTGTCGTTCTTTAGCGCTGTTGATGGACTTCCTCAACACTACCGAAAAGCGAGAACGTCGGATGGTTCATCTGCCAATGGGCAGGTTCGGTGAAGCTATTGAGATTGCACAAGGCGCTCTATTCTGTAAGCCGCGATCTCAGACATATTCTTTGTCTACCATTCATTTCTAACCTCGAATGCTAAATACAGTGGCAAGCGACGAGAGCAGTTATATCACAGTACGTATTGGCATTTCTCTGGGAAGATCACTTGTTAACCGATTCCTTTAGGGAACTGATTTCGCCGTAGATGGTGGTCTCTCCTCTTGCTACGTTACTGCGACCGGGGAGCCCGCTCTCCCTCCACCATCAAGCCTTGCGTAAAGACTGAAGTTGAAAATGGAATTGTACGATATGATGTTTTAGTATTAGTAGGAAGCAGTACATGAAGTGTGTTGATATAAATGTAGACTTGAGCCGTCCGAATTTCTTACCAGTTGCACAAGATCGAACGAAGCCTCCTAACGACATCATTCCTCTAGTGAACATGAAGGTGATAATAGCACCTGTGATTATAAATATACATTCGTGAAGTTCATACATGACGAGTCGGCGAAATATGAAGAGTGAAACAAAGCTGTGCAAAATTATAGGTTGAACAAGATCTACAAGATTCATTTCTATCATCCATTCTTCACTCCGTTTTGATAGCAGCAGCACGCTTCTTGTCACCTTCAGCTTTCCTAACCTTTGTGATCTCAACGCCAATGTCGTTTTGGAGTTGTTTGAAGAGAGTGGGTTTGTATCCGAGCATGAACAACAGCTCCATATGGACAAAGAGGGGAGCAAGTACAAGAGCTGTTGATGGCCCATGTTTCAGACTAGTGGAATTGAGCGAGATATGCAAGGTATGACGTACCTCCAATAAGATTGTCGAGCAGTGCCGGAGCTCGTTTCTCATAAACACCATGTCCTATAAATTGAGCCAACCAGCAAACAACATGAACCACTAGACCAATCTTGAAGCCGTCATCAAGATTGTGATAGAAAGCGATTGCAGTCAATACTGTTAGGACGAGTTGGGGAAAATAGAGGATCTTGGCAGGGTTGCTTAGAATGTGTGGCTGTTGAGATGTGAAACTGTTATGAACTCACTGCGGCGATTGGCTCAAGAATGAAGTAATACAAAAATACAGCAACTGCGTGGAGGAAAGGCCAGTTGAAATCGAACATGAGATAGTCGTTGACTTTGAAGTGGATATTAGGGAAAACTGGTGGTGTTGGGAGACGTGACCCCATAACATAGCTCGACCTACAGGGACTTGTGAAGCATTGTAGACAAGAATGGGCTTGAGGAGGGTTCTTACCAGACAATGAGAGGAACACATGTCATGTGAATGCCAACATTCACGGCGTTGGCATGGTAGGCACCGTAGAAGGTGAACTATTGAGTTGCGTTGAGTTTTGAGTTGACTGTCCGAAGAGTACTGAAGGTTACCTGGTTCCGAATGCTGAAAACAGCCATGGTTGGAAGACGGTTTAGGCGGGGTGAAGGAATGGATAGAAATGAGAACGCATACCTGAGGAGGCTCATTTATGTAGTGTAACCGGGAAATTCAGGTGATTGTTGACCAGGGTTCTTGATGGAAAGAACGAACTGGGGCTGTCTGTGAGCAACCCAGAACGCAGAGGGACGGCACTAAATAGCAGATGGAGATCAAGGAAACATAATCCGGATTTGTCCACAGCGCGAAATGAAGCTGCACAGGAAAGGTACAACAAGTGTGACAAGGTGTGACAGTACAGCCAGTACGTCATTCGGCAGACTCCGAACTCTACCACGTAGCTGCTACTTGTTATTTTAACTATTCTCATCCTCCTCATTGTCAACCACGGCTTGTACTTTATCCTCACATTAACGCATCATATCCTGCTCAAATGGTTCGGTCAACAATCTTGGTTCGGGCATCAGATGCGTTACCTCTTGCAGCCTCTGTCGACGACGAGCAGGTGAGCATCTATACTCCTTTGTATTTCAATCCGTTTCCTAAGCAAACAATCAGACGGACCATGCCCTTCAAGAACACAAACAACAAGCCAAACTTATATTCAGACGCATAACCCCCAACGCGGAGCCACGGTGTTCAATTGAAAGTGGTGCATACACCTTGCAGTACGTCTTATTCACCATTGTCTGCCTATACTCCTCTTCACCTGCTATTTTCTATGTGTGTAGTTATCTCATTGCAGATAATGTCGTATACCTTGTCATTGCCGAAAAGTCGTATCCTCGAAAATTAGCTTTCTCCTATCTGGATGAACTCTCGAAGGAATTCGCCACATCATATGGTGCCAAGGTTGACTCTGTTCGCAAACCATATGCATTCGTAGGCTTTGGTACGTTCCTGTTTGTATGTTCTTTGCATCCTAGCTAACATGTCCCCCACTGAAGATACATTCATGTCGAAAACTGCCCGTCTGTACCAAGATACCAGAACTGCGGGTGCTGCAGGCTCTGGTTTGGACAAGCTCAATGACGAACTCCAGGACGTGACGCGGATAATGACCAAGAATATGGAGGAGCTTTTATGGCGAGGGGACTCTCTTGACAGTGCGTGCTGTTATCATAGTTTCCCAGTACTATATTCTAATTTCGTCTTCAGGAATGTCAACACAGTCAACTCTTCTACGATCCGAGTCAGAGAAGTACAGAAAAGCTGCACGCAAGATCAACATCGACGCTATGATTCGACAGTACGCACCCATTGCTGCAGTCGTCTTCATCATCATTCTGCTGCTATGGTGGAGGTTCTCATGAGGCATCTCATCTTTATTCACATCCCCCCTTTGTACATACCCTTCTTCCCGGACGATCTTTGTTTTTATATTGCACTAATGTCCTTCAATGCATCATCCTTAGCTTCGAAGAATGGACTTGACCATTTCAAAGCGTCTAAGTTCCCATGAAACCACATAACGGTAGGCGCTCAAGTACTCCAGAGACCATATCGGCACTGTCGCCGGAATCTTGCAGAACACGATGCAGCGATGGATGGGATTGATGCAACGATAGAATCTCGGTGAGCCGTATGGGTAAATTCCAATAAATATAAAGCCCGTTGCCCACCATTTGCGCTATTGAAATCCTCTTGTCTTCTGTCGTCTCCCACTCTCCTTCCATCCTCAGTTTATCCGTATCTTGTTCAGTGAAGACAGAAAGCTATCGATCGCTTGATAATCAAGCGATCCAAGCGAGATGGCATACTACTCTGGAAATGCATCTCCTATGCTATCCCACTCTCAGATAACAAGCCCTCAAATATATCCCCAACAAGTCCCAGGAACTCCACAGCAACAAATCCAACCTGGATCCATAACTTATACCACCAGTGTTGGTCCCGATGGCAATGTCGTTTATCACTCATTCAAGTAAGCCCATCAGCCACTTACCTGTTGTTCGTATGATCTTATTGATATTCTTGTAGGGCTGTCCCTGCAAGGTATATATTCGTTCAACAGCTTACACAACAGTAAACGCTGAGCACCGCAAAGCTATCAGACACCTCAAGGAGTCGTTTCTGGGATTCAATGGGTACCAGCTGAAGCCACATCCGTTGTCCCCGTAGGCGCGGTCCCAGCTGGTGCTGTAGGTCACTTCTCTCTTTTTAGAATAGCATTGTGGTTGACTCTAGCCTTGTTTCCAAAGGATTTTATGGCTTCATTCAATCGGTCACCCCCATCATCTCATCGTGACTCGTAGGTGTCTACTATCTTGTGCACACATCTTTGGTTCACTAAAAATATGTTTATAGACGTGCTTCCGATCTTGAGAGGGATTTTCGTCGCATGGATCTAGACGGTAAGAGATACGATGACAGAGATTACGACAGGAAGGCCAGGGATCGAGATGACCGAAGAGACAGAGACAGGGATAGAGGGGACAGAGCAGACTATGATCGCAGGGATAGGGATAGAGGGTATGATAGAGACAAGGGATACGATAAGGCTTACGACAGAAGGGACCGTGACCGCGACAGAGATTATGACAGGCGAGACAAAGACAGAGATTACGACAAGAGAGACAGGGATTATGACAAGGATTACAGAGACAAGGATTATGACCGAAAGGATTACGGAAAGGATTACGAGAGGGATAGCAGGTATAAAGATTATGATCGCAAAGAAAGAGAAAGAGAGAAGGAACGTGAAAAGGAGAGAGAATACGAGAGAGTTCAGGATCGTATCGCTCGTTCTCGCCGTGGTTCAACTTACGGATCCCCAGTTCTTCCCGGTAGTGTCCCAGCAGGTTATCCAGGATCACATACGACATCTCCTGTGTATGGCGTGACCTCATCTTATGCTACTGCACCTATCCCACCTGGTACCGTATATCCAGGAGCCCCAGGAGTACGTCCTGGTTCACCATACCAACCCGGAGGTCCAATTGCTCCTCGTCCTGTATCACCTTACCAAGTAGGTGGTGTGCTTCCCCGTCCAAGTTCTCCCTATCAACCTGGTGGTGTCGTGCCGGGTGTGATTTCACCACGACCATCATCTCCGTACCATCCAGCAGGTCGCCCAGCCTCTCCATACCATCCAGCTGGAGCCATTCGTCCATCGTCTCCGTACCACCCTGCCGGCTCCATCCCAGTTGCTCCTCGTCCTGTTTCACCATATCGAGCTGCGGGTGGTTTACCTCCCAGGGCGGCTTCACCTTATCATCCAGGAGGGCAAGTCCGTCCTTCGTCTCCTTACCGGCCTTCTGCCAATACTTCACCTTATCCTGGAGCTGGTGTTCCCGTTTATCCTCCAGGACATGTCATGGAAGGTAAACCCATTCAGGGTGGTATCTCTCGAGCAGCATCTCCGGGACCTTACGGATCTCAAAGAGCATCCCCAGTTGCTTATACGACGGGAATGCCCCCTACGATGCCCGGAGCTTATGGGGCTCAACCAGCTGGTGTCACCGATAAGATGCTGAATGAACCCGAAGGATTCAACCGACCTCCCAACGCTGCACAACCATACACACCTTTCGACACTATGAAAATCCAGGACATGGATGAATTTTATGAAGTAATTCCTCGCATGCCGTTAGTCCTTCTTACGCATGATGTGTATCATGAAGATTGGATTCGGTTCATGACTGTAAGTTGATCATAGTTTTTCCATATACACATTTGACTGACGATGAGACTGATATCGTCTAGGATCTCTCTCTGTCATGGTCTGGTAAACTTCCTGTGCCAGATTATGCCCGTGAAGGTCGTCAACCAAGACGTACCGTCTTAACAGCCGACCTCATTGATCTCTGGAACACATCATTTTTCCTCAAGCGTGGGGTCGAAGTAGTCCTCTACAAGGGTAGAGAACGTCGATCTGGTGCAAACATTGGTGTTGTAGACGTTCATCTTCCAGGATTTGAAGATTATCCTCAGGGTGATGAATCTGAAGAGTCAGATACAGAAGATAGTGAGGATGATGATGAATTTTATGATGAAAGACAACGTTATGGGGCTTATGGTGGCGTTTATGGTAGACAGGTCGAGGGTCAGATGCATGAGTTGCAAGAGGCCAGGAGAATCCGAAGAGAGAGAAAGAGAGCCGAGAAAAAGAGAAGACGACAAGAAAGAAGACATCGACGTAAATTGAAGGAAGCAGAGAGAAAATATGCTCTTTTCCTCACCTACGTCTCTCCTCGTGAGTCAGGATATGTGTAGTATTCATAAGTCTGGTTAGTTTAGTGTGAAATGTAACTTGAAGAAGAGGATCTGGAGATTGTAACAGTGTACTATGCTTCTTTCTGCCTTGTGTATATATCGTATGTACATGCTCTTATGTACTTTCTGAATTTATCTTGAGTTATGCCAGTCATGATGCATGAGGTCTTGCGAGTGAACAAGGAGAATTACAAGCTCATGATACAGTAAGAATGCAGTAATCTACATGAGCCAACGCGAATATAACTAGACGACAAATAAATAGTTTCAATACCTTCCACCACCACCACGACCTCGACCTCTACTCTGACCATTCCCATACCCACCTCGAGGGGTACCGTTATATGAGTTTCCGCCACCGTATCCCCCGTAGTTTGATTGCTGACCGCCATAATTTCCTCCGTAACCACCGCCATTGTTGGTGTATCCTCCTCGACCTCCGCTTCCGCCTCTGTAACCTCCATAGGATTGTTGGCCGTATTGCTGATTGTAGGAGGTTCCGTACCCGCCCCCACCACCATAACCTTGAACCCCGCCTCTAGATGGTGCACCACCTCGTGGGGGACCAGCACCACGACCGGATGGACCACTGTAACCACCACCACCACCACCACCACCATATCCCCCATAATTATCATAGCTTTGTTCAGTTGGTGGTCTGGAGTTGTAGCCTCCTCTGTAGTTAGAAGGCTGCTGATAATTAGATTGCTGGTAAGATCCATAAGCTAGTTGGGAGTTGTTGTTATTGTACGATCGTTGTCCATAATTACCGGAATAATTTGACTGAGCTTGTCCGCGTTGCCAATCACCCCGGTTGGCATAGTCACGTCCATTGTTACCATATGATCCTCGTCCACCTCTGTCCTGTCCAGAATATCCACCACCTCGGCCACGTCCGCCTCTTCGTGCAAATTCTCGATCTTCTTCAGTGAGCACTGGTTTAGGTCTTCGTACTCCAGGTAATAGGACAGATCGGTGAGGAGAAGCTTGTTCGGGAAATAGATAGAATGCGGATAGGGACCTATCATGTTCAATATTAGGTAGACCAACAGTTTCCATTGGGCAGTAATATGTTGAACCAGGGAGACATTCTGGGTCGGGAAGTAAGCTACCTGCAATACCATTGTTTACCTTAGCATCGATTGGTACAGGCTGTTAGATATGGGTCATCAGTGGGTACTGCTTCGAAAGGTGAGATTTGTCACGCTTGACTCACATCGTTGCTTCGCCTTTTTCCATATAATGCTACCATGGTTGCATATAATGGATGTTCTTCGAAAACACAAAGGAAATTGTTACCCCAAGTATTTCTTCGATTCTCATCATCAGAAATCTGTGGATAGAGAGGGGCCATTGCCTCCAACAGACGTTTCTGATCTATAAACGGTAACAAGGCAACTCCTTGCCATGCCATGCGCTTCCCATTCATATCAATCTCGAAAGTCGAGGGATAGAAATCTATAATGGGAGAATCTTTATCTGTCATGAGGCTGTGGAAAACTTCCGGGATGTGTATTCGACTGTAAGTTAGGGTAGGTTAGACGAAAACTCCAGTGCAATGATAAAAGTGCATACCTGGCAGCAGGGAAAACGCCCATCAGTTGTTCGAATGGTTTAAATGGTTGCCCAAGCTCAAACTTGAGATCAAGTAGATAGATATCCGTGAAATCTGCTGCAAAAGGCGCAAAATGATATGGGTAATACCATTGCCAAGACGGTGTCTGTCAAAAACGTAAGCAAGCGTGAGCCGAATGAATTTCAGGAACACATACTCCTTGGTAGTAGTATTGAAGGACCCATGCCATACCTTCAACGTATTTTGTGACAACACTGAAAAGATGTTAAGTTCATAGCATTGTGAATGCAAACGCAAACTTACTTTTTCTTGAAAGCCTCATCACTGTACTCGACCCCAAACTTCTGCTGGTAATATCTTTCTTTATAACCTGGTTCCCATAACCTGAGGAAACGAGAGAACAAGACACATCAGTGAATCGGTACGAGCTATGTGCAGAGAATAAATTACCTAACAGTATCATCTTGCTCCACTGTGCCATCAGGGTTCACTTTCAGCGCATACGGTGTGCTCTTGTCTGGATCTGAAGGGGCATCATCTTCGTCCGTACCGAGTCCTTCGTCATCGTCTTCATCTACCTCCTCAATACTTCGTTTAGTCCCATGTGGGGAACTCTGTTCATTGGAGGTGTCAAGATCCATAGTGTACTCGATACTAGTAGTGGATTCAAGAACTTCTGGATTGAGAGTTGAGATACCATTATCTTGAATTACTGGTGTCTCAATAGCGGGAGTGAAATCTTCACTTGCGGGTGTCTGCGTAACAGGGGTTGGGGCTGATTTTAGATTGGACGCAGAAGGCTTCACAGGTCGTAATCCTGGGAGTTCTGCCTTCAATACCTCCGCTGCACTCATATTTGCCATTCGGATTGCTCGTCGATTGGCCACAACATCACGATTCGAACCTGCAAGTGCTTGAACGGCTGTCGGAGCATTCTGTAAAGCCTCAGCGGATTTAGGGCCACCGAGACCTATGCTGTCGGCTTTAGCAGCGAAGTTATTCGTTACAGGACGAGCTGGCAAAGATGGATGCGCAGATAGTATTGAAGACGGCGCAGTAGGGGCAGCAGTAAGGTTTATGGCAGGAGATGCCTTGACACCATTTGCAGCCGCATCCCGATCCCGCTCGATTTTGCGACGCTTTGCATTCTGGTCTTGTCTTTCTTCGGCTGAATACGAATACACAATTATAATCATCAAACATATCAGACACTAAGTAATGCACACCTTCACGCCTGCGTCTAAAGATATCATCTTCTCTTTTCGCAAGACCGTCAAGAATGATCTGAGCTTTCGCCAACTCAAGTTGACCGTGATTTGTCACATATCCGCCCATCCTGGGCAACTCATCTTTCCAGATTTTGAGTAGCGTATCAATAGCACCCTCTCGTATCTCAAGAGATGGCAGATGTGGTAAGAAGTCGTTTCCAACAAAGAAAATGAGGAGCACCCAATCGTCAATAGCTCGCTCAAGGTCGAAAGGGAATGGGATATTCGGTGTCCTCAGTTCGATTTCTAGGTACTCGCGCAGAATAGCGACATCGAGAAAGATGAAAGGCTTCTTTTCGGGAGGAGGCTTTTTTATTTCTGCTGGGGTTCCAGTACACTGTGCAGCATAGTGACCTTCTTGTCCACATATTCGACAAGCATTGCTATTTGCTTGGAAGAATACATCTTCTCGGAGCACTCGGAAATGGGGCTCGTGGGTTGCGAGAGCAAGCATGATTAAATCAGCATCCTAGGTGAACCATAAGTACGTGATAGGGGAAGTTGTTTCTTATTACTCACTAGACCATAGATAACATGTTTAGTGTTAGGATCATGTTTAGGATTTGTACGCTGCCTCCGAATGAAGTCCATGATCTTGTGCTCTCCCTCTCCCGGGACGCTAGCATCAGAGATGATTACTTCCAACTAAAACATAATTTAGGATTCATTTCCAAAGGGAGAATAAAATAGAAAATATCTCACCTGTTTCCAGCCAGGGTCTGTGTTGAGCTTCTGCGCTACCCAGTATCGCAATGAATTAGCCAATAAAGTCATAAATGGTGTTCCGGGAGTGATAGCATTTGAATCCCAAGACTTCTTGTTTCTCTCCTCGTCGGTGACAGTCTTTCCCATTGCTGTTTTATATCAGTATAAAGCAGCCATGTAACATACTGATGATGCTTACATTCCCACAACAGAAGGGATTCTTGACGAGCTTCTTCTTTCTCCTTTGCCTCTCGAGAGGAACGGAAACGACGAGAGCGCTGCTGATTCATCTTGGCGCGAGGAGCGACTCCATCTGCAAACAGATGTCAAACATAATTGGAACAAGAGACTTCTCTGCTCACCTATAGCCATGAAAAGCAACTTCCGAGGACGAACCATGTTTACTACTCGTTCGGTATAGTTAAATACTTCAACCATCATTTCTTCTTCTGTTTCGGGTGCTGGCTACGGTGAAAAGAGTTAGCAGCGTGGAGTTGTTATAAGGAAATTCTGCACACCTTCCCCTCTGGATGAGTACAAGGATGGACCTATAGAAGTCTTCAATGGGATGGCGTCGAACATAACCGACGTACTACTCACAATACCGTTCATGTCTAAGTACAGACTGTCAAACTCCTCTCCATTTGGGTTGCGACCAGCAATATTAACAGGAATGGAGACATCGTTTCCTTCGTCGTCTTTAACGACAACTTCTTCCTCCTCGGCGACAGGTAAAACTAGGAAACGATTTAGAGGTGGAAGGGGGGATGGAGTACAACTTAGCTCACTGATTTTAGGGTACTTTTTACTCAACCAGCGAAACAGAGCTGGAACACCCTGGAAGCAGCATTAATTTGTGTTCCAATTTGTCAACAGACGCACATACCATTCTGCACTAAAAACTAATTTGCTAGAGAGTGTGGCGAGTAGAGAAGAAGCTAATTTACAAGCGGATAGTGTTGTGGAGGATGGTGTCACTGTGGTCAGGGTCGAAGACACGAACTCGAAAAGCGCGCAGGTGCCAGAACAGAAAATCGCGATAACGTAATATTTCCACGCCCCGCATTAAGCACTACTCAAAGCAGATCTCGATCTAGCAGTGTCCATCCATGACTCGGTCGGACCTTGTGCAGACATCCTTCAAGCCCATCCACCACCTTCTGCACATTCTCGTGTTTTCAAACACACTAACAAAAAAATCCACTTTCACATTATGGCCCCTGCACCTTTGCTTCCGGTGCATCCACCAAATGGACCTGATCCCATAGTACAACCTCAGAAATCACAGAAACAAATGACTAAAGCAGAACGGAGAGAATTGCAGGAGAGGCAAAGAGCTGCGAAGGCTGCTGCAAAATCTGCTGCTGGACCTGCTGGGAACCAAGGAAAAGGTGGTGCCAAACCTTCTGCACCCTCAACACCGGTTCCAAAGAAACCAGGAAAAAGCGAAGCTTTACCCAAGCCTCCTCTGACTCCTGGAGGACGAACAAAAGATCGCAGTGCCTCCATAAGCGAGCCTGCAGCCGGGAATGCAAGAGGACTACGGATCTTCTCCCACTTTGGTCTCCCTAAACCTGTCAGTGTAGCAAAAGGCGACATTCATCCCGCTATTCTTCGCCTCGCACTTCAGTTTTCCAATTTCAAGATCACTGGAGGTAATGCGAGATGTATTGCCACCCTAACTGCTTTCAAAACGGTGTGTACCCTCTATATCCCGTTCCTTTTGGATTAAATCTGATTTTACTCTGCAGGTTATCCAAGACTATACTACGCCTCCGAATACTACACTTTCGAGACATCTGATGACATATCTATCGCCGCAAATATCACATCTTGTCGCTGCGAGACCCATGTCAGTCACAATGGGAAATGCTATCCGTCAGCTCAAACTCGAGATCAGCGGGTCTGATATCGATCTACCAGAGCAAGATGTTCGTAGCATCTGCATTATTTTAATTATTCATTCACTGACGAAAACATAGGCTAAGAATGCGCTATTTCAGAAAATTGACACTTACATTCGGGATAGGATATTAATCGCAGACCAAGTCATTGAAGAGACAGCAGGAAACAAAATCAAAGACGGTGATGTCATTCTCACATTCGCTAGGTATGTATCTTGCCGAAACTACTCGACCTATTTGATGGCTAACTTCCACTGTAGATCATCGGTAGTGCAAAAAGTACTTCTTGGCGCACACGAACAAGGCCGTCAATTTTCTGTCATTGTTGTGGATTCAAGACCTATGATGGAGGGTAAGTCAAGTTTATTTCTGCGGATTTCTACTATCATGTAAATGTCGCCATTGTAGGAAAGAAACTTCTATCCGTTCTAGCCACGGCAGGTATCAAGTGTACATATGTTCTTTTACCTGCTGTGGGGGCCGTCATCAACGAAGTGTCGATGGTCCTTGTCGGTGCCCATTCTATACACTCCAACGGCGCTGTATATTCAAGAGCTGGAACCGCGCTGGTTGCGATGATGGCCAGACAGCACTCCGTTCCCGTCGTCGTTTGCTGCGAGACGTATAAATACTCTGAGAGCGTTCAGCTCGATAGTTTTACCAAGAACGAATTAGGTATGTGGTTATTTCCATGTCTTGGTTCTGGCTCTGACGCCAGTTCAGCTCCTGTGGGAGATCAATTCTGCCCTTTCCCTCTAGTCAAATCGCCCAGTGACCTCACACTTCAAAATAGGGCGCGGTTAGAAATCCTCAATCCTCTTTATGACCTTACACCACCGACATGCATCACTGCAGTCGTTACAGAAGTCGGCGTTGTTCCCTCAAATTCCATTAGTTCCATCCCCATCGCGCTTGGTCGTTTGTTATGAGTTTGCCTGTATACCCAAATTCCTGGCGACATCATTCAGTCCTTTTCTCGTTCTCACTGTTGTTATCGATTCTGCTTTGCATTTTGCACGATTTTGATCCAATCCACATATTCATTGCATCCTCACATGTGACCTCACTATTGTATCGCATATTACGCTACACCTTGCACCCTGTGTTTTCTGGGCAACGTTGTTATTCTTGCTACAGATTATCAGACGTTGTGTATCATCAGTATTGTCATCATCATTCCGTAGTCTGTGCATAGAGATTATACGCTACATCTATACATTAGTGGCTCTGACCCCAGCTTGCGACTAAAAGCAAGAAACAATCAGTCAACTCTACACTATTAATATCCAGCAACAACGGTATGCATCTTGATATCTATCTCTAAAGGTATAGATTGAGGAAGCTCCTCTTCTACAGCTCCTTCTTTTGAGCATCGGATTGACGTTGGACGATCCAATCCTCTATCCATTCAAATGCAGCGTCGGTTGCATGCTCCACTGGTTTGTCGAACAGGTAGGGTAAGAACGGAACGATAGCAAGACCAGTGGCTGTTGGTCCCCAAGTTTTGATACGGGGGTTTGTAGTGTTCACGAACAACTTCTTGGCCTGCTTGACAGTCGTATGAATTGTGAATGCGGGAAGAGCCCTTGAATGCGGTGATAAGCAGATATTCACGGATGAATACGGGATCGTCGACTCACATGGAAGCAATAGATTGGAATACGGCACGTTTGGTAGCAACCATGCCAATACGAGTTGGCTCAGAAAAGTTAGCAGCTTCTACAGGGGTGGGACCTTTTCTGTGAGCTTTGTAAGACTCGTATCCAACATCGCTGTATTTGTGGGATCAGTCACAAGAACATAACGGGAAAGATACGGTAATAAACGAAATGAACTGACCCAGCGAGGTATAACCACGAAATACCATAGGCAGCGGTGACGATCGCAGGTGGTACAACGGGGCGGAATGCCTCTCCGACATCACTAGTCTGGAGTGTAAATCTATCGCTGAACGTTTGAAGCGGGGAAATGCAAACCTACATAAGCAATGTACCGATGACCTGCACGGAGAGCAGTTCTCAGGCGTGCAGCATATGCCATATAACGGATTTCGGAGTCCGTTGAATCGACATTCTTGTCAGCGAGTTGGTTGAGCTCTTTCTTTGCTTGATTCGAAACTGGGGCAGCCATGGGGAAATAAAGAAGAGAAAGAGAAAGAAAGACGTGAAGAAAGAGGTATTGAATGCCGGCACGCGTTTGCTTCGGCTCTCAATAAATAGACGCTTTTAGAAGCGCCTGGGAGGGGATTGTCGGATTTGGTCGCTTGAAGGCGTCCACCAAGCTGACTCCAAGCTGTCAATTCATGCCTCTGCAGTCTCGCCGCTGCCTACCTCCTAGCCATGGCCACCTTCGCAGACTCCCTCCCCCACCATTTGCACAACGACCGCCCTATTCAGGAGCCCCTTCCAGAGAAGATCTCCGCATACTACTCTCTCGTCTTCCCCAACTTCACCTACTACATCCAGACACTCAATGTCATCATCGGACGACGTTGCACCCCTCCAGCGGCCGCTTCCTCCTCAGAACACACGCAAGTCGATGTTGACCTCGGCTCTCTCAAGAGTGTTTCGCGTTTGCACGCCAAGATAGAGTACGAGGAGGACGAAGAGCGCTTTGTCCTACACGTACTGGGCAGAAATGGAGCATGGGTAGATGGTGTTTGGTCAGGTAGTGGCAGCAAAGTGCCTTTGGGCGATAGGTATGTTCTTCTCATTCATGCTCACCGTATCTTTTTGACACGTCTTTGGGAATCTTTTCTGTTAGGTCACAAATACAAATTGCTTCCCGGACGTTCCACTTTGTACTCCCACCCCCGCCTGCGCCGGAGGATTCTCCATCCCCCAGTTCCCATTCTTCGTCTGGAAACCGCCCCCGCTCTCCATCAGTCGACATTACGTCCATATCGCCACCATCCTCAATACCATCCTGTTCACCACCTCCCGCTGCTGTAACCACCCCACTGCCCAAGATCCCCCCACTATCTGTATCCGAGTCGCTCCCACAGCCACAATTGCCTAACTCGAACTCTATACGTGCAAAGTTGAATCCGAAGAAACGCAAAAAGGCCGAGGTGGACGCTCCAGTCCTGCTCAAACCCGAAGATATACCGCCCAAGCCTCAACTGACTTATGCTCAGCTATGTTATCGGGCTATCAAGGGCCTCTCTGGCAGAGGCTCGTTGCAGGAGATCTGCCACTGGATTCAGGAGACTTTCGAATATTACAAGTATTCGGATAAGGACTGGGAGGTGAGTTATTCTTTCCCGGGAGACGCACGTTGCAATTGACGTTTTTGATGATCGCAGAGCTCCGTGCGTCATAACCTCTCTTCCAATCGTGCGTTCAAGAAGGTGGAACGTGGCCCCGATGAGAAAGGGAAAGGTGCCCTCTGGACGGTCGATCCCCAGCATGAGCACATGTTCGAAGAGCAGGACGCCAAACGCCAGTCGCTTGTTGCCCAGACCGTCAGTGTCAAGGAAGTAAAGGCGCCAGGCAAGAAAGGCAAAGGTCCTCCTCTGGATCCTCCTTTCAAACGCAGCATCAAGGCAGAGAAGTCTTTGCCTTTGCCCCCTCCGCTGACTTCTGCGCCGTTAGTACCCAAGTCATCCTTCAATGTCGCTTCATCGTCGGCCACCATCCCGCATCCCTCGAACAAATCTTTCATCAAGACAGAAGCGACGCATACACCACTACCTGCATCAGCCACAACGACCGCATCCGCTACGCCTATTCCTCCTGCCAGTTTACCTCTCGCGACATCCTCACACGCCGTAACGAATACGCCTACTCCGTCTGCACCACAACCATCGTTCCCCCCAATTCCTGCTTCGGTGAAGCTCCCGATTGTCCTCGGTCCTACTCCAGCTTCAACAGATCCTGCCTCTCCGCCCAAACCTATCGTCTTACAAGATGGGATGCTTATTCTCAACCCTGACATCTTTTCGCATCTAACTGACAAACAATTGAAGGATCTGGAGGCTCTCGGCGCTCAAAAGGCATTGGAGATACTTCAGAGCTACATCGTTCGGTACTTCAAGGAGAAGTTGAGGGCCGAAGGCGCTCGTGGAAGAGGGAAAGGGAAGGCGCGCAAGGGCAGAGCAGGAGCACCAGGCAAAGGAGGTACAGCAGTGACGCAGGGAAAAGGCGAAGGACCTTCAGCTTTGTTTACAACTACGCCTTTACCTCCACGTCCGCACTTCGGACATACAGAATCGCAACACGCTGCCAGCCCCATACCTCCTCCCATCCCTCCAATGGCTTCGCTTCAAACATCGCATGAAGACTCTTCAGAAGAAGTAATCGTCGTAGATGACGAACCAGTTGACGAAGCTCCGGCTCACAAGAGGAGGCGTATAGACTCTCCAGGGCCTCACGGCTCATGATCGTCAGGACAGATTTCAGTCTATTATCTGGTTATTCTTCGTTTCTCGCCAGTCTCACTTTCAGGTTTGATATTCTGCATAGAGTCTTTCATACACACTTGTACTATATTGTCACGTAACATTTTCTTTGTCTTATTTACCGCGCAGTAGCTATACCCACTTACGGTACATGTTGATACTCCAGCATGGTACTTTTATTTTACACCTCGTTTCATTTGGGTTCATCCGTAGCGTACGTAGTTTATCGTATAGAGTAATCAAAGAAAAAATACATCGAAAGAGACATCTGTCATAGGTTGTAACTGTAGTTTGAGACTGGTTGTGCGGAAAACATGATCGGAGCGCTACGATCGTTCTTGTCCCAGCGATTCATACTCTAAGTCTTTCTGCTGGACCTCTGCGCCGCGACTGTGACCAAGACCCTGAGCATGTTTCCTCGCGCTTACGCCTTTCGACCCAAACCTTCATCGTCTCAACTGCCTGCTCTCGGAATGTACTCAACCCCTCGTCTTTCACGTCCCATTCCGCCAATCGTTTAATCGCAGATAGTATGCGGGTGTACTGTGACAAGATAGCACCGATATGTCAGCCACTTTCGAACATTTAGCATTGTAAGTTTATATGATCTTACCCGAATGACATCAGTTGATGCATTGCGTCTACCTTCATACGCAAATTCCACCGCCTCTTTGAAGCTCCTTTGACTCTCCCTTTTCTTCATCATCCCAGCCCCTCTGGCTTGTCTGTCATCTAGGAATGTATGAATGACTGCGCCATATCCATTGAGCCTGCTTTCTATTCCACCCGATTCTCCTGCAGATGATGCTTGATGGGATTGGTCACCTTTGAAGACTTTGAGTGTTCTTTGGTCGACGACGTCAGTGCAGTGTGTCTTTCGTTTATTGCTGTTGTATGCAGAAGGGAGGAAGAGTGATGCATTTTTCTTCTTCTTGGGGGGATGTAGATTGGAAGGAGAAGGTGGTGCTGATGTGATCAATGGTGACTCAACCTGGGGAGAGCATGCATTGGAGTGAGTGTTTATTTCGAGATTGGCAGCTGTCCCAATGTTCTCTTTCCCTGATTGGTTCACTGCTGTCTGCTCTTTAACAACTGCCACCTGTGGTTGGGAAATGTCTTCAACAGGCTCCTCTACCAATTCTTCAATAATCACTTCTTGGCTGTTGACACCCCTGTTGCCAAAGGTTATTTGTTTGCCAACATCCACTACAGATTGAGGTATGTTGTTTGTATTCTTGTTCTGTATCTCTTGCAAGATCTCGCCCTCTCCAATCTCTTCAATTTGATTATTTGAAGAATCCTCTGGCAATGCATGAACCATCTCAATATCTTCATCTTCTATCATTTCACCTTCTTCAATGGGATATTGGAGTTCAAGCTGTGTGACATCAGATGAAGTGTCTTCACACAACTCTAATACTTGCTCATTACAAGTATCTTCATTATGCTGCGAGATAGTTAGTGAAATAGCAACCATGGGTGATGGTTGGGGTTCTCCAATGTCCTCTCTAATGTGTCGCACATTACTTTGCAACACCTTCAATTGAATATTGAGAGGTTGTTGGTGTAGAAGAGGAGATAAAGATTGTTGAACAATTGATACAGTGAGGGAAGAGGTTGACAATAGTGATTTGGATTGTTTAGCTTGCTTCTTCATTAGAGCAATGCATAGAGGTGAATATTGAGAAGATTTGTGAGATATTTTAAAAGTTGAGATATTGGCAAAGACATCTGTTGTTTCTGATATCTCTGATAATGAGGGTGAAACAGAAGATGATACAATTAATATTGAAATATAAAAAAATTTAGTTACTTCATTAGTCACATAAAATATCTATCAAACATACCAATGTTATCCTTAATATATGCCAAAGTTTCCTCTTTAACATATTTTAACCTGTTAAAATGATATTCAATTTGTGGTAAATGATTTAAAACCATAAAGGATGTTAAAAAGTTTAATGGCAGGAATTGAACAGGGGGAAAGTGAGGGAAAAGTGAGGAATCTAACTCTATCTGTTATTTATATACTCTACAGACCTTGGGAAAGTTCTCATGAGTCATATTGCAAATTGGATCCTTGAAGCATGTGAAAAGAATACACCTGGTGATATCATTGTATGCTTACTCAGCATTCTATTGGTCAGAACACTCAATTTTCTCAAGCTCAGTCACATGTTAGCACTCTATAATCTATATTTGTGCTGCATAGATATTCTAGCAGTTCTGAACACTGTAAAAACACCAAGAGAACACGACTTTTGCCATTGGTTGGTCCGGAAGCATTGATGCAACCAGTAGTATGGTATGGAAGCCAACGTAAACGTTACCTCAATCAACGGATATTGACGTCAAGAAGATAAGATACCGTGTAGCGCACAGCGGTGATAACCTCGCAAAGATGTCGGGGAGAGGCAAGAGCAGGAGCGGAGATCACAGAGTGGGAAGAAAGAGATATACGTGCATCCGCTCATTCGCCAGAGACAAAGTCCGAGATTGATCGTTGCATGGAAAGACGATCCTTGCGAGCGAGGAAGAAGAGCACGAGCCTCGTCAAACGTGCGTCCCGTGAACAAGCGGACAGAAAGCGGCTGCTGCTGGGCTCGTAGGGAAGACGGACTGAAAGGGTTCTGTCTGTGTCTTCTAGAATGCAGCTGTGGGTGTGCGTCGTCGGGTCGCTGTGGACGTTGTCGAGGACGGTGCAAGCAGCGTCGGGAAAAGAACGGTTAAAGCTTAAAGTCGGGCGAGCGGGAGGCTTTGTCAGCACACGTGTTTCAAGTTTGCCATATCGTCACTTCACGCCAGAACTTTGAACTCTACACCCAGCAGCAGGCAGCCGTCTCTGCCATAATTTTCCCTTCTCTCCCTCCGCACCATTTTCTGTCTCAAAAAACATACATTCTGTCTACGGAGGGTCAGCGGTGCGTGATCCAGCAGAAACGTTGCTACATAGCTGCCGTGCGGCCAAAGCTTTTGAGCTATATAGCCTCTTGAGTCAACTCGGGTCAGAGTCTTTCGTCTTTTCTATTTCCTCCGCACTCTCAAGTCCACCAGCTCATCGCAGGCATCCTTCTCAACTACACAAGTTTATGGGACCCCCCTCTGATTTATCTCGTCCAGAGCGACAGACTCTTCAATTCCCTTCTTCTCCTCCTGTTCCTGCCACTGCCGCTCCTACTCCTAGATTGTCATTGGATTCTTTGCTCCGATCCAGTTCTTCCTCGACCACATCGCCTGCTGCACCTCGTCGCACAACTTCTCACAACATCTACCCTCAGCTTAAGTGGTCCAATGGCTCCCAACTTCATCCCGAAGAACCTAGTCTTGACCCAACCCATTCTCGCTCTCGCATATCCCTCAAGAAGTCCGACAGGAGTCTAACTCTTCCCTCTTCTCGAAGTACTCCTTCTGAGCTTGTCTACACAATGTCTCCGTCGAGGCCGACAAGGCCCCTATCCCGACGTTCATCTTCCGCTTCTTCATCTTCGTCCTCTTTATCCAATCCAAAACGAAACGCACCTGGTCCGTCCTCATCTGCCATAGGTCGCAAGGTCGCTGCTTCACTTGATCTATTCAAAGAAACAGCTTCTTCTCCGTCGAAAGAAGAATCCAGTTCATTTGTCAGACCTTTGTCATCTGCGTCAAGACGTAATGGGGGCCTCGAGGATATGGGTCAGGCTCAATTTGAGTTCGTGAAGCGGTCTGATTGGCCGGACCGTGAGGCCGCTGCTGTGAGACGCGACAAAAGTGCTACTACCTTAGAACGAGTTCGAACAAGAGAGAGTACTAGTTCCAATGTCAGTAGTCGGGATGTCGATGTTAGGCGTAGGAAAGAGCGTCAGATGTCTATGAGAGATGCTGTTCTTAATGACCTTGTTCAGTGGCGAGAGGCAGTCGCAGTTGGCCAAATCACTCCCAGAGGGCGTCCTCGAGAACGAGCAGCTTGGCCGGAGCCAACTTCTCCCACCTTCGGTTCTCCTCTCTCGGACTCATCATTATCTTCGAATGCCACGATACATGACGCATTTCCTCACTTGTTGCCCTCCGACATAACACCCAGTTCTTCACCACGCCACCAACAATTGCCCAGTTCGCCGCTAGTAACGGATGAAGTCGAGAGCCAGTTACCTGACATCGTCAATTCCCCTCCGCGAGATCACTCCAGATCCCCAACTCCAACCCCATGTCCAGTAGTTCCCTCTCTCCCGTTGCATGATTTCCCTTCACTCCGTGTTCCCGAGAGCTCTGAATCGGCACCATACTCTCCTTGGTCAACTGACGATGATGATGACGAATCTGGTTGGGAAACGGCCTCAATTTCCACTACCACCTCTGCCTCATCCCCATTCCCCGTTTCTCCGTCTCGCACAGGTCCTCATTCTCAACCTCTTGTACGCCGTGCCAGCGACAAAGATGATGAGCAAGACTCCGACTCTGTCATCACCGGTCTGGAAGACTTGACATTGCAATCTTCCATGCAAGATGGTGGTGCTGAGGTACTATCTGGATCTTTGGCCTTGAACCTATCTCAAGAAAGTTTACCACACATACCTCTACGTCCGTTTCGTAATCAAGTTGGAGGCCATAGCGCGATCTACAAATTCACCAGGCGTGCCGTATGCAAGGTACGTTCTTATCTCATTGTCCTTGCATGATGCTGATGACCCAAACTCAGCCTTTGGTATCCCGAGAAAACCTGTTCTATGAAGCGGTCGAAAGAGAAGCCCCCCCTCTGCTTGATTTTATTCCGCGGTATCTAGGTGTTATGCTTGTCAGCTATAGAAAGGTACCTCGCTCTTCGAATGGGTTACCCGAAAGGTCTCGTCTACAAACCACTCGCCCCTCCTTCCCAAAAGCCGCATCAGATCTTCCATCTCATCCGGCTGTCCAAAACAGCTCGTCGCATGACACAGGTGGTGATACCGATACAGGTGAGGCAGAACTACCGGAAGTTGTGCTAGCCAGTAATCGTCATATCATCCCGGAGTGGCTTTTGGAGGGGCGTAGAAGTCGAGCGTGGTCTCATTCTGGCGGTCGACCTGGCTCTCTTCCCGTCAACCGCCTTTTACGGAGGCCTCACCTTAACAATTACACTGCGTCAAGCCCAGATCTTGGATTACGGACAACTCGAGCATCCTCATTTTCTGGCGATAGCCAATCAGTTGCTTTGCGAAACACGCTACCGCCAGGTCAATCCAGGGAATTTCCTGTACCCCCAACTCCCATGAATTCTCCTATGATTGTGAACAGAACCATGCCTACCAGTCTCAATGGCGTGGATGTTGCTAGCCGTAGTGAAGCGCTTTCATCTGCAATGGTATCAGGTAGTCCTCATTTTGGTGGCATCGGATCAACTGTGGTGAATACGAAGTTTAAGGACCACGTATTCAGCACATTGCTTCGCCGGTTCCGCAAGCCAAAATCGAGTCGACGGTCCATCCATTTATCTGTCGATGACGATGGTAGCACAGCAGATGTTGACGATGAAGATAGCCCGTTGTTGAGGTCGTCAAGGAGGAGGAAGTTAACTCAAGTCGAACGACTACGTCGAGAAGAAGGGGCGATACTCGGTTCTTCGCTTAGACGTGTTCACAGTGATAATCACCTCGCACGGCGGGTCTCTTCTGCTCCGGAAATCTTCCCTTTTGAAGATTCAGACGAAGAGGGCCCAGTCGACAACTCGCAGACAACGCCCGAAAAGCTATATCGCCCTTCGTCACATCGCCGGAGTCGTTCGCGATCACAAGGCTCTCCCGGTCCATACCGTCTGTTTGAACCTCATTATCCGAATGATCATCCTATGCATTCGCCAACGTCCAAACGAACTTCTGCTGTCACTCGTCAGAATCATTTCATCTTGATGGAAGATTTGACAGGTCGTCTCAAGTCTCCTTGTGTACTGGACTTGAAGATGGGGACGAGACAGTACGGTATGGATGCTACCCTTGCTAAAAAGAAAAGTCAACGAAAGAAGTGCGACCGCACGACGAGTAGATCCTTGGGCGTAAGAATTTGCGGCATGCAGGTAAGCCGCATTATCATTTTGTGCTATTCACATATATATCTGTTGTCCTTAAATTCGGATACACACTTGTATATATTCAAATGTATTTCGCCAAACTGTCTTGCTAACTCCGTTCCTCTGCAAAGGTGTGGAACCATGTCACGCAATCGTATATTACTCAAGATAAATACAAAGGTCGTGAAGTTCGCACAGAGGACTTCCCGTCAGTTCTTGCATCCTTTCTACATGATGGTGAGCGCCTTCTGGCATACCAGATCCCGGTGATTTTGCGCAAATTATATGGACTTGCTCGAATCATCAATCGTCTCAAAGGGTTTCGTTTCTACGGGTGTAGCCTTTTGATGATCTACGATGGAGATTATGAAGTTCAAGAGGCCTTTCGGGTGTCGTCGCTTGAAAACCCTTCCCCTCGGAGCAAGCGTGGAGAGTCTTTGGAACGCCAAACCACTGATCCCAATCCCGAAAGACCTTCACTGAGGCGCTCTCACAGTGAAGATCTCCTCGTCGGTCCAGTAGGTACACGTAGCAACCGACGACGGAAACGTGGAGAGGTGCAAATTCGATTAGTCGACTTTGCCCATACCACAACCGGTAGAGATTGGCTACCATTTCCCCCTCCTGGAGTAGATGTCGAGGAAGTAACAAGCGGTAAAGGTTACCAAGCTGACGTCGATCCTGAGACAGGCCTACTGTACGCACGATTTCCCCCACACTATCCCGATGAACCCGACCGTGGATTCCTGTACGGGTTGATGAACCTCGCTGAGTCTCTCGAAACTATCTGGAACGAAGAGCGACTGCGGCGTATCAAGCTGTCTCGAGACCATCCTTCATCTGGTATCGATCAGCTACCTCCTCTCTCAAATCAAGGGAAGGACATATTCAAAGAGATTTTTTCGACGCCAGAGGGCGACGAAGATCTCGGAATGATTTCGACATGATTTACGACACTAATTGGATCCTTCGCATTGTTTCACTACCTTGGTCACTTTGTTTTTCAATTGTTGTCTCAGTCTGTTTTTCTACTGCATTAATCTTACTATCATTAACTCATTTCCTATACGTTTCTCTGCAATAGTACTTGTCTTGCATGCATACGAACGAACTTTAGATTTATATATATTCATTCTCCTGTATTATACCTGAAGTATTGTAACTCTTGTCGTAATGACTTGACCGATGCTGAGGTGTTTTTTCGACGTATCCATAAATTTTCACGAGTTGTCGAGGTGAGTAGCGAAAGGAACTCAGGACATCATCTCCATTGAAACCTCTGCCAAGTGCCAAACATGCTACAATGTCTAAATAGATAGTTTACTCGCTATCTTGGACGTATTTGTGACGAATGTCCTTCCATTGTTTCTACGAGAGATGATGCTTAGCCAGGTACAGATTAAAGTAAGTGGTCTACATACCCCTTGGTTCCATCGGTCCCAGAACGACGTCACACCGACATCAAAAGAAATGCTGAACGCGAATGCGGTAGCAAAGATGGTAGGCACAAAGATACCTATGTATAAGGTATGATGAGGAAACGTTCAGAAAAGGCGGGTAGGATGTACTGACTGTTGCGCTTGGCGATGGTGTTGTAGAATGTGTTGAAGACCTGGGTGTCGGGAAAGAGGTTCAGAAGATCGTCAATTGTAAGCAGATAATGGACTAACACCCATTGCGAGTAACGCTGCAAGAGAGGTTTTGGTGGAAGAGGTTGAGGAGAGAGTTGGTCGAGATGTGTGCTCCGTTCGCGTCCGGCGCGCCTTGCCAGAAAAAGTAAGCGAAGGTTCCCACAATGTTGGTGTCACTCAATTTCGACCATTTTGTTTCATCACTTTCGCTGTTTCTCTCTTTCATTTCGAAGACCGTCGGACGTCGCGTATGTGCATTGCCTTTCTATCCCCTAGAAATTTCACGATTTCATTCGGTTGACAGTGAACGATGGCCTCTACATTAACGCTTCTTCGTCCCCAACTTCGTTCGGTCGTTCCATATGCACGCAGGGCTTGTATGTCAACCCTACCTGGAAGCTCTGGTTCCTCCAACATACCAGAGGATGCACAACCCGACAAAAAGGATGAAGACAGCAGCTTCATCGCTAGCTATATTACTTCAAAGTCTCCGAAAGATGGTCCTCCTGTAGGCCCTCGATCAGCATATGGACCAGCGAAACCTACTGCAGAAAATCCCCTCACGCAAGCACACAGGGAAGTTTCTGCTTCAGACATCCACGCAAAGAAGCCACTGTATGGGTTACACGTTTTGGCTACTCCCAACAACACCATTGTCAATTTCACGTATCCTGACGGAAGAACTATCAAAAGAGTCTCCGGAGGAACGGTTGGTTTCAAAGGTCAAAGGCGGAATACTTTCGAGGCAGGGTATAAGGTGGTTGTCGAGACTTTCAAACCCATCTTGGAAGAGAAAGAGAGAACTGGGGATCTCCAATTGGCTCTTTATCTGAAAGGGTTTGGACAAGGGAGAGATGCTGCATACCGGGCGTTGTTGGCGTCGGAGGGTGAACAGGTTAAGGAGATGATAAAGTCTATCACCGACAAAACGCCTATTGCAATTGGAGGACCAAGAGCTAAGAAAATGCGGCGGTAGTTTTTTGTAAGTGCCGTTTATGATTACATTTTGTGGTTGCTCATGCAGTCTCGTATCGTAGTTTAGACTGTTTCTGTACCTTAAGCTATACCACGACCTTAATGCCGATAGTAATTGGGAACACTTCTTTACATGATTGTGAGCTACCATGCTGTGTTTTACGGTGCGTTTGCTGTTTGCTCAGGTTTCCAGAATATTGTATCGTTTGGGCCGAATGTTGCTTTACCCCAAGTGGCATCACGTGATGGTAGTTATTTCCCCGATTAATCATTTGTGATGGGCGCCGAAGACATGCGTTTATGCTCGGCATTACGCGCCATTGTTGGCAGAGGTCCATTCCTCAGCTTCGCTCCCTTCCAACTTCACCTCCTTCTTCCACCATCACTTTGCACCTTTCCTTTTTGTTTCTTCGCGCATCCCGTACTCTTTCAAACTGCTTCGCGTACATCTTCAATCCACTGCATCTGCCTTCAACATGGCCACTGCATCTATGAACGGTGTATTACCACCTGCTCGTGATATCCCGGCAACTTTTGCTGCCAGTTTGAAGAGTTGGTAAGTCAGGACAGTTTCAAGACGAATAAATTGTTGTAACAATATATCAGGTGGTCTGCAGGAGAGAAAGAAAGTGCAGCTAGCGAAGAACGATTACTACGGTATGCTTTACATTCGACTTCCTTGCATTGTATAATTAATATGGCGTCATACAGCAAACTTCCTTATTTCAGCCCTTCTGGATCTTCGGCTTCAACTCCAGACGAATCTATAACTGTGGTGGCACATAGTTCCCGTGTACAGCTTTCCGATCCGAAGCAATACATAAACACCTTCACAATGGAGTCTACTATTCGTACCACGTCCGCGCCACCTCCTGCTGTTATACTTCATGGATACGGGGCCGGGCTCGGTTTCTTTTTTCAGAACTTTCCCGCTTTAGGCCGCTGGGCTGGTACTCGGGGTACTGCGGTGTACGCTTTAGATTGGCTGGGTATGGGACGTTCTGCACGCGTTCCTTTTCGTATCAAAGCAAAGCGTGATGACATCGATGGTCGTGTGAGCGAGGCTGAATCCTTCTTCGTTGACTCTCTTGAAGAGTGGCGGGAGAAGATGGGATTAGAGAAGATGACGCTTATTGGACATTCACTAGGAGGTTACCTCAGCGTTGTATACGCATTGAAGTATCCTACCAGAGTCAACAAACTGATACTTCTTTCACCGGCCGGTGTTCCTCGGGATCCTAACACTACTGAATATTCTAGAGAGGTCGCCGATACTCAGATTACTAGCAAATCGGATGACGATCATGCAGAATCCGCTGATCATGGGAGGGTAGAGGAGATACGTTCGGGACAGCGAGCAGAACAGAGAAAGGAAAGCAAAACGAGGAAGATCTTCACGTATCTGTGGGAGGAAGGTTTCAGCCCTTTTCAGGTTGTAAGGTCGTCACTCTTTTGGGGCCCTCTAATTGTTGGCAAATATTCGAGTCGGCGTTTCATTGGACTAAGCATGGACGATACAAAGGCGATGCACGAGTACATAACCAATATTACTTTGGCAAAAGGTTCTGGGGAGTATTGCATTTGTGAGTAGTTTTGGTATCTGGTTGACTTCAACTGACTCATTCTTCTTAGCACATCTGCTTGCACCCGGCGCACATGCTAGACGACCTCTCGTTGACCGTGTACACCAGTTAAAAATACCTGTGACATTTGTTTGTAAGTGTCTGTCTGCTCGTCATCGCTGCTTACTTTTCTCATTCAACTTCACAGATGGTGATAACGATTGGATGGATCCTGAAGGTGGTGCAGCCTCTGTAGAGAACCTCCGTCAAGCTGGCAATGGCCAAGGACGCATGTATATCGTTCCCCACGCCGGTCATCATCGTACGTGTTTTTCAATCATTCAAACTGTCAAAGTACTCACTCGCGTTTGCAGTCTACCTCGATAACCCGAAAGCAACCAACGACCTCCTCATAAAGGAATTGAACCGTGACCATCGCCATTTGAACTGATATGAATGGATGCTATCCTAGATTTCAATTTTGCTTGTAGATTATCATTATATTCTGGGGTTCAACGGACGGATTATGCGACATGTACACTAACACACACAGCACGTACTTTTAGAATCTGTCTGCTGCTTCAATACTAACTTACGAATCTTCAAACATGTTATATAATGTCAGCCCTGATTTCTCAAATATCCCTTATAATCATTATCCTTGCCATCAGAACCAAATACAGTTTACACGTGTATATACGTACGGTTGAGGATGGAATTCTACGCGTGCATAAGTTGTTCTGCCATGATTTACATTCTGGTTCTACGCTAAACGAGCTGAAGTTCATCTAGGTCATGTCGAAGAAGAAATTCAAAATTAAAGAATACCTGGATGATCCGGGATACAAATACATCGTCATCCAGGATCCATGGCCAGCCAACAAAGTAGGTGCCGCTCGAGACGATGTGTTCTATAACTTGGTTGGAGCATGGCTCTTTTTCATGTTGGACAAGAAAGCTACACCCGACACAATCTATTCTTTAAACACGGCAAGTACTTCCAAGACAATGTCATGTGTAGCTCACTAATTCAACATTGATGTTTACCCACTTCAGAGAAGTGATGTGGTAGCTCGACTACCTCAGTATATAAACATCGAACCTATCCTTGGGGCACATCCGTACAAGAGATTTTTGAATCTCAAGAAAGTCTCTGATAAGACAAGTTATATTTTCGAATATAACTATCGTCGGAAAGGCCACCCAGAAGACCGTAGGTATTCGCCGCGTCCCTCCGTTCATAAGTTTCATTCATTAAATTATGCAGACCAATGGGCACAACACTTTCCAATCGGAGGAGAACCCCCTCCACACCTTGGGTTCCCTGTAAAGTTTCCTTATCCTCATCCAAGTTTCGCTGATCTTGCGAACAAAACCTGTCAAGATATTGCTCTGCCACTTCCTTCCAATCGTACTCGGACTCCTACACCTCCAATTCCCGATACAGTGAGTTTTTCTATACCGTTCGACACCTTGTGTGACACTTCTCAATTGTGGCTTTCCTAGAGTGGATTCGAACCTTACGAAAGACCTGCCCATCATGCGTACACCAATATTGAAGATACCCAGCCTCAAGACCCTCGACTGACTGCCGCAGTCAAAGAATCCACACTAGCAACCAAAGAGAGTCCTAAACCCAGTGAGGTCGTTAACCAGAAACAGCCGTCTTCAGGTATAGCAGTATACTTGCGAATATGAAACGTTTATGTGGTGCTGATATCTCTTTTGTCAGCTCCTCTCTTTGTACCTAAACTTGATCCGTACGAAGCTGGTAAGAACGAGATACATGGTCATAAGAATTTGACTCAATGACAGGTTCTATAGAGGATGCAGCATTGTCATCATTGAAACAAGAGCCAGAACATGCTCTACGTATCAAAGATGAACTTGGTGAGACATCTATTAGTACGAGTATTCTGGCTCGTTTTGTCCGCTGACTCTAATTGAATATCATCAGACGATTCTGAAGTTCCACCGAGCTTGAAAGCTGCGATGGATATGCTGGAACAGTTACGTGCTGAGCATCAGACGGGTATGTTTTGTGCTAGCTTATACTTTCAGATATTATCTCGGTGAAATCTTAACTGCAGCGGTTTTCATTTCAGAGCGCCCCTCCGTAACCTCAACATCTCATGTGCACAAACAGGAAGAGCCAGAAAATGTCAAACCTCAAATCGTGAAGGATGAACCTGGTATGCAATCCGTCATCATAACTCAACTTTCCTGACTTATCATTATATTATCTTAACATTGCAGATGAACCTGAATTTTCACCAGAGTTTATGGCAGCAGCAGACATGTTAGAACGATTGCGTGCCGAGCATCTACAGGCAGGTGTGTATTCCTAGTTTAGCTAGCCTTTCAACTTTTCACGGTCATTTTTTCTACTAGTTTCACAAGGGACCTCTGAAGTGCATCGGGTCAAAATCAAACAAGACACCAACGAAGTCTTACAGTCTGGAAGAACAGTGAAATTTGAAGATAGTATACAACCAGATTTTCCCTTCGTACGAGGTACTTCCTTGATCTTCATAATGAGGTACCTTCAGCTCAACATAGGCTCGGGGATAGTAAAACCTGAACCTCAACATGATGATCATATACCATTATTCCCATCCGATTCAAGGAACGATTCCCGTAAGCAACGTCTTAAACTCTTAATTATGAATGCTAACGTTCCGATACATGTTTATTCGTGCCTTTCAATTTAGAGAAATATGATCCTAGAAAACAGTCTGTTGAAGGTTGTAAGTTAATCATGACTAGTCCTATGACATTAGATTTGCTGAAGTTTCTCCGTCAGCTATGAAGAGGACCGTAGGAGACGACAACCGTCATTACGGTATGTTTGTTAGATTCAATTGTTTGTTTATTTTGCGATGACATGCATGACGGCTGAAACGATCTTTTTCAGGCCCGACGAAGAGAGCGAAGAAGGAACCTGAGAAGTGAACAACTATTCGTCGGACTGAACAGTATATGATACCGTTTCTTTCTCACTGGATGACTGAAGCAAGACCGGAACTTTGTTGGAATTTGTAGCATGAGGATGTATCATTGAATACGGTACATTTTAGCATTTTGTATCACATATTGAATTTAAATTCTCTTGAGAACTTCAGCAAGAACCTCATTGGTCTTACTGTTGCCACCAAGATCGGGTGTCAATACCTTACCCTCTCTAATAACCTCATCAACAGCTTTGTCAATTCTATCAGCTGCTTGTGGGTACTTGAGGTAACGCAACATCAATGCGGCAGAGCGAATAGATGCAATGGGGTTGGCAATACCCTTTCCAGCGATATCTGGTGCTGATCCGTGAACACTAAGGAGAGTGAGGAGTTCACCGTCAGCAATGTAATATGCGATTACTATGATTGCAAAGGGAGACTTACGGCTCTCCCATGACAAAGTTGTCACCTGCGTTGATTGAAGGAACCAAGCCAAGAGATCCTACAAGGGCAGCAGCAGCATCACTAAGGAGAATCGGTCAGAAGCTCAGAATTCAGACGACGAAGCCTGATCACGTACGAGATGATATCGCCGTAGAGGTTTGGTGCGACCATAACGTCATAAATCCTGACAATGGGGGTGAGTGTGAATGTTCTTTTGCAGTATCGAAGAGTATAAAGGCCGTTCTTACTGGGGTTCACGGAACAATCTGTGATTCTTTGTAAAAATTGAGAGGGTAAGCAAGAAGGGAATGTGCATACCGGTAGACAGCACTGTCGACAAGTTGTTCAGCGATTGTAACATCGTCGAATCGTCCGTTGACTTCGGGCAGGGATGGGACGCCGCGAACAGTTTCACGGAATAAACCATCAGTCACAGAAAGGACATTGGATTTGTGAATAATGGTGACGTGCTGGACGGTGGAAAAAGAATAAATAAAAGAACAACATGAATAGTTATTCCCTTACAAACCTTGCGAGGGCGGTTGAGGGCCAGCTCAAATGCCATCTTGCCAATACGACGGGAAGCATACTCAGTGATCAAACGCGTAGCACGAGCTTCCTTCCCCTTTTCTCCGTTCGTGAGCTCCTCTTGCTTGACATACTAGGTTAAAAGTTGAATTAATAACCACTACGAATAAAAGAAATAATAGATCTTACGAGACATTCAGTGTTTTCACGAACAACAATCAAGTCCACGTCAGGCTTTTCTCCAGCTGTAGGTGCAACCTTTGTGATGTCACATAGTTATTAGGTGAGCAGGCAATGGTAAACATATGCGACATACAGAAACAACCGGACGGATGTTAGCATATAGATCAAGCTTCTTGCGGAGAGCAACAATGGGCGACGAATAGCCTGTGACCTTTCTCGAGGGGGAACTAAAGGAAAACATTTCACGAGAGTACAATTTTACCACAGAAAGGAAACATACCTGACAGACCCGAACAGAGCACAGTCACACTCCTTCAAAGCACTTCATACACAGTCAAATTGAAAATTTATGTACCATGTCAGATAAACAGGACACACTCAACAGTCTCTTCGGGCAATGCTACACCAGACCTGGTGAAAACTTCCCATCCAGCCAATAGGTCGACGAACTCTGGCTTTGGAATATCAGAACCGACGGCCTCGATAGCTGCCCTGGCCGCTGGGATGACTTCATGGCCAATACCGTCTGCAGGGATCAAGCCAATTTTGAGCGATTGGCGTGCGGCAGTAGCCATTTTGCGGATGGGCATTCGAAAGGACATCTTTTGTTGTGGAAGTTTGTGGGGAAATGGACTCGGAGAGATGGAATGGACTCAAGGAAACAAAAGCCGAAAAGAAATTGCGCAAGACATTGCTAGTCACGTGCGCTTACAGCTGTGGAGTTGAATACTATTCTAGTAGAAGACAACACTGGCGCATTGGTGTCAGAGAGCAGTGTCTTGGAAAATACGAGGTTGTTTCTCTTTCCTTGCGAGACACGTGGAGGATAGAAAGCAGGACCATATGGATTTTTCCTTTATCGAAAGCTTAAACCGGTCTCGATCACGTGGTTGCAGTTAAGGTCGAACATTGGGCGCTAAATCACTCGTTCGCCTGCAAGTTCACACAAATTGCTGTGACCAGTACGACTCTCCATTCAAAATGATACCTCAACCTCCTTCTCCGTCTCGCGAAGCCTTTCTCAATCGAACAAATGTACACAATAAATCCTCCCTCTCAGATAGAAAACGCGTCTTCCAAAGCGACTCGGACTTGACCAATCACGCACGAAAACGCGTCAGGTTAGAAGGCAACCATGAAGTGAACACACCCGTTATCGAGAATATAGACGGGTATTCGAGCAGTGAAGACGATAGTGATGTTGTTGCCATACCCCGACCATCTTGGACCCGGTCAATCTATTCAATGCACAGTGCCTTACTGTCATCTTCACCCTCCACACTCTCGCGTTTGCAGTATCGTGTGTTAACATGACATTTTCTTTTGAATTGACCAACTCTTGCTGATTTCAAGCTCTTTTCAGCGTCGACGCGTCCTATACTAGAATCATTTGTCTCGTCTCATAAAGCCGACATGTTCAAATGCCATTCCGTGGACATTAACTCTTTCACTAGCATTCCCTATGCGTGCTCGTATTCTAATAATGCGAAACGCGGTGGAAGTCCTCTTCTATCCGTGGCTACTGAGCAAGGTGTCGTGTATATTCTCGATACGCGTAAACGGGAAGACTGGGATTGTGGTAAGTCTTTACTCATTACGTTTCCTCGTAGATGTTCATGCAGATTTACAGAGCCTCAGAGAATATCATTCCAGCCATTTGCCAACGGCATTTTTGATGTCCACTGGTCACCCGATGATACATTGCTTGCCACAGCGTCAGCAGATAGGACGGTTCACATATCGAGTTTGGAGAGCACAGGGGTGAAGACGATCCGTCAACTTCATGGACACAAAGGCACAGTGAAATGTGTTTCCTGGGACCCGTCTCGGAATGGTGATATTCTCTGTTCGGGAGGTCGTGACGGTGGAATCTGTGTTTGGGATCTTCGCGTTGGTAAGGACATCCAATCACCAGAAGACGTAGAGCGCGGCAGTTGTTCTCCTGTGATCGTGATTCCGAGAGCCCATGACAGCAAAGAACAATTGACAAAATCAAGACCACGGAAAGGAAAGCTCCCGCCTGCGACCTTAAGAAGCATCACCAGTTTGGTGTTCTCGCCGACTGAGCCGCTTGGGTTGATTAGCAGTGGCTCTACTGACGGGTATGTGTGGTCAACCAAATTCTCTGAATTTTATTGACGTGTCGAACATGCAGCATCCTTCGATATTGGGATCTCCGCCTTCCAATACTGACCGGCGATTCAACACGATCTAAGAAAGCTGCTAAAACCAAAATATCACCTCTGATAACCTCCACTGATCCAACAACTTACCAGAATACCCGTCGATCGAGAGGAATTTCGAGTCTATCATTAGGTTCCGGTCCATCTGCTTATTCTCTCTTTGCCCTCGCCAATGATTCTCGGGTACACACATTCAACCAACGCACACTTGAACCTCTTTCCGGTTGGACATTCTCCAAAGCAAAAGATCAAGCCCAAGAAACAATACTTGACAATTGGTCATACGGCCACGATGAGATGCGAACCAATTCATTCTATGTTCGCGCAGCTACAAGCCCTTGTGGGAGTTGGCTAGCTTCTGGGGGTGCGGAGAAAGGGAGTGTGTTCTTGTTCGATATCAGTGGAGGTGCAGAAAGTAGATTTAGATCTACCAGTGATGATATGGGAGATGACGGTACGCGGAGAGCAGTTCAGCTGAGAGGACAGACAGGTGAGGTTGGTGCTGTGGATTGGGCCCAAGGAATGTTGGCCTCATGCGCCGATGACGGAACTGTGAGGATCTGGAGACAAGATATCGAGGTTTACAGGAGATGTCAAGAGAATGCTGAAAGCATGAGATGGGATTGGAGCTGGTCAACGAACGCTTAGAACATTGAAATCCATACCGTTGTACTATAGATAATGTAGCAATAGCGATTCTCCGATTTTGATTTTGATTGGTTCTCTTTCATTGACTTCGAACGCTTGAGGGAATCGCGCAAGAAAAGAGGACGAAGCTGAATAAAAATTATGATGTACAAGCAGGGTATGTATAATGCAGCAAGATAGGTGGTCCGAACCAGTGAGATCCATAAGCAAGAACGCCGTCAAAATAGAATGTGATCTATTTCTTCTGAATGGCGTTAACCAACCTATAGCAGAGATGATACTTCAACATACTTTCCATTAACACGAAGGTAATAAATCTCACCAATCAAGTCCTTCTTCAAGTCCCTCGCCCTTAGTCGCACAGCTTCCTCGAACACTCCACTCTCTTCCCTTCTCTCCACCAGCTAAACCCAGTTGCTCACTAATCTCCTCTGGTTTCATAGCACCGTCCATATCTTGTTTGTTACAAAATACAAGCAAAGGAACGCCTGCAAGCTCATCTTCAGAAAGCATTGTGAGAAGTTCAGATCTTGAAGTTCCAAGTCGTGCAGTGTCAGATGAGTCGATGACATAGATAATCGCAGAAGTGTTTGGGAAATAACATCTCCAATACGGTCTGCATGAAATAAAGTGTAACGAAACTTCAATTCAATATTTGGCAAAAGTGAAACTAGAGACGAGGAGACAAACCTGATACTTGATTGCCCTCCTAGATCCCATACTTGGAATTTGATATTTTTGTACTAATAAGACGAAGGGACCCATGAGAACTGCTCACAAAGAATAGCGACATATGTACTCACCTGCACTGTTTCGACGTTAAATCCAATGGCTATATGACCCTCGTGAGGACCCTATTCTCCAAAAATAGCCTAAGAATCGAATGAACTCACTTGGTATCGTAGAAACTACTTCTCCAATCTACGTATTCAAGAAGTTCAAACGTCAGCCTCTCCTGCAAAGTCGGGGAACAATTAAATTTTGCGGTAGTACCTGTAGTCTATAAAGAATCGTCGTCTGTTATACCAATTATACCCATTCATGACTTTTGAGAATTGAGAGTTATATACGTGTACTGTGTGAATGACGCACTTTCCCAGCCGAATCCAGTCCAAGCATGAGTATCCGAACATCCTGGTCTTTACTCCATCGAACCAAAGATGTAAGAGAGTTGAAAAGAGACGATATCGACAGACCCATGTTCAAGTTGGCTGGAGTGAGAGGGAAACGAGTTAGTGATTTCAAGCGTGGGTGGTGGTAGAAGAGAAAGAGATGTGTTACTGGCAGGTTTCACAAAGTGTCGCGCGCTTCAACGTTGAAGAGATTGATGATTCGTAAGCACTGTTCGCTAAGCGAGAATGGTCAATTGAATACGATTTTGATGCTTTCAACATTTTCTGACCCGCCCTGCTGAAGATCAGAGGCTAAAACTCGATCGTGTTCCACGCGTTCTACCTCCTCCAAAAATTCCTTTCTAGTTTGGCTCTATGTCTATCACTACAGATGATCATGAAGTCGACGAAGGACAAAAGATAGCCAAGAAACTCACTAGTAAACATGAGAAACGTTCCAAGAAAGAGACAAGCATAGAAGAGAACTTGGCAGGGGATCATAGTATCAAACACCACAAGAAATCCAAAAAAGAGAAGAAGAAGAAAGACAAAGATGTCGAGGGGGAAGACATTGAAGACCGGAGCGACGAGAAGAAGTCAAAGAGAAGAAATGAAAAGGGGAAGGAGAGAGAGGTTATAGAGGATGAAGACGAGCAGAGCAGTGAGAAGAAGAAAGAGAAGAAGAAGAAGAAACGGAAAAGCAGAGATGCAGAAGAGGAAGATGTTTCAGACAAGGTGCAGAAGAAAGAGCATAAAAAGAGGAAGAGAAATCATTTGGATGAAGACACTGAGGAGCAGCAGTTGGACGATACCTCAGTTGTAGGCAACAAGTCGGTACGAAAAGAGAAGAAAGAGAAGAAGAAACACCGTTCCAAAACTTCACGGCGTGAAGATGGAGACATAAATCTAGAAGAAGGTTCGAAAACATCTAAACCTGATTCCGACACCGAAGAGTCTGAACCTCCCCGGAAAAAGAGCAAGAAACACAAGCATAAATCCAAAAATCTCAACCCCGAGGAAGATTCAACGTTGAGCGAACAAGCTCGCAAGGGCGAGTGATCATAGCTTTCGATTCCGCATCCTTCGCTGACCATCTGCATTCCTATCTCATTAGCATTGACCTATGCCTATCAAAAAGCTGTAGTGCCAGATACTTGGAAATTTAACAAAGCCAAACAGAACTGGTTATTGCGAAATTTCTGGTCCGAACAAGCTGTATGTTATTACGTCCAATCTCCTATGGTTCAACTCATTCCTACGTCTTTTCATAGATACCCTCAGATTATACGACGTTGGCAGTATCATATTTAAGCACAGTCCAAGGCGGTGTCCGACAGGTGAATATTGCGACTTTTACTCGAGGTTATATGATATTCTGACCTTGAACGGCATAGGAATTGATTAAAACTTGTCAGAACAATTCCAAACTGACATCAGGCCCTCTGGAGCAAACACTTTCTACTACTACTCCTCCTATTGCAGTTGAGCAACCGACAGCCACAGAGAGTCCTGCAATTCAGAATCCATCCACTATCTCCTCACAAAACAACGAGGAAAAGGTCAAGCGCGCAGAAGCATTATTACTCGCTCTCCACAGTACAATCCTGTAAAACTTGTATTTGATTTGGAAGAGAATTATATCTTGCATTCACACATTGCATGAGCAGAACACCAACAACAGCTTGATATTCGACTCTCCACCACTAATTACTAAACGTTACAACACATGCACTGAACAGGAAGGTGTGCTAACAAACTACGAACGAGATACGAAGCAACGATAGCGAACAAACGAACAACCAGATCAGCACCACGAATTAAGCAACAACAGCAATGGGGGTAGGAATTGTTTCCCTCTTGGCGTAGAGAGATTCAACGGGGAGAGCAACGTCGTGGAGTAAATCCTCAGCGGCATTCTGAACGGCAGGGTCAACAACGGGACCAAGAAGAGGATTAAACTTCTCGCGGGTAACCATGACAGCGCGAGGATCGACAACCCTCTTGTCACCTTCCTTCAACAACTTGGGAGCAGTACCATCAGTCAAACCAAGCTGCGCGTCGGTCCAAATAGGCTGGACGGGTTGAGCATCGGGCATCCCAACATTAGCACGACCGCCAGCAGCCTTCCAATCTGATGTACGCTTGATACCGAGTTCAGTGAAAGTCTGATCAACAGCCTTAGCCAAACGAGCGATCTGATCGACATTGTGTCCAGGAGTGACGGTGAAACGAAGACGTTCTTCACCGCGAGCGACTGTCGGATAGTTGATGCACTGGACATAAACGTTGTGACGGGCGAGTAAGGTATCAGATGCTGCCTTCGCAAGCGCAGCATCGCCGACTAGAACGGGAACGATGTGGGAAGGACCTGGGACAACGGGGATATCGAGCGCTTCGAAACGAGATTTCAAGTCTCGCACATTGAGTTGCTTGAGTTGACGATCACCGTTATATTCTCTTTGGTAAGAAATACTGGCGCGAGCGCCAGCGACGTTGACAGGAGGAAGTGACGTTGTGAAAATGAAGCCAGCTGCGTACGATCGAATCATGTCTACAAAGTCGGTAGAACCTGCAATGTAGCCACCGACAGCGCCATAGGCTTTGCCAAGTGTACCTATAAATGAAAGGCGTCAACAATCTATAGATGGAACAGGGAGCCACGAAACTTACCTGTGATGATGTCAATACGATCCATCACGGACCCCTTGACTGGCTCGGGAGAATTGCCAGCTTTCAATTGAGCATCCCAGTCAAGGTGTTCGGCGACTCCAGCACCGTGAGGTCCGTACAGACCAACTGCGTGAACTTCATCCAGGAAAGTAAGAGCTCCATAGCGCTCCGCTAAGTCGCATATCTCGGCAATAGGACCAATGCTTCCACACATCGAGTAGACGCTCTCGAAAGCAATGATCTTCGGAGTCTCCTTAGGGTATTGTGCTAACTTCATTTCAAGATCTTCCAAGTCGTTGTGCTTGAAAATAACTCGCTTGGCACCGGAGTGTCTCATTCCCTGGATCATAGAGGCATGATTCATGGTGTCTGAGAAATAGACACAACCGGGTAACTTGGATCCAAGCGTAGTCATGGTTGCATCGTTCGCGACGTAACAGGAAGAAAAAACAAGTGCCGCAGGTTTGCGGTGCAACTGAGCTAGTTCCTCTTCGAGTGCAAGATGCATGCCAGTATTACCAGCAATGTTACGAGTTCCACCAGCACCATGACCGTATGTATTCAAAGTACGGCTGGAAGACTGAATCAGATAAACGAAGTAAGAGGAAACTACTTGAAGAACTCACTGCATGGTTTCGAGGACGATAGGGTTGTTACCCATTCCGAGGTAGTCGTTTGCGCACCAAACTTCCACCTCATCTTTGGGGTTGCCGGTGTGAGCAATGGGGAACTTGTTTGCGAGACGATTGATATTGTTGAAGTAGCGGTAAGAAGCATCACCGTGCTTCTTGTCCAGTTCGACTTGGTAGAATTGTTCGTAGTCAAAATGACCAGCAGGAACAGCTTTCTTGGTATCGGTAGCAGTAGCGTGGAACGGGCAACCAGCAGCTGCCGTCTTGGATGTGGACGGTTGAGTAGCATCCTTGGTCTCCTTGACCTTCTTAGCTTTGGCAAGGTCGTCTGCCATGCGAGCTGCAGCAAGTGCTTTGGACGCATGAGGGCACTTCTCGATATTAGAAGAAGTAGCGGAGGGGAAAACGCCTTTGTGGTGGTGGATGTTAGAGACTTCGGCGGTGCCGGCGACACTAGCATATCCAGCGACGATTTGGCCAGAGCGAAGCTGAAGAGCGGGACCCATGACGGGACATCCTGTAGCCTTTTCAGTGAGCTTGGAGAGAGACGGGTAACGGGGTGAAGCTGAGGTGCACAAGGTGCGGAGGGTGGAGGTCTTTGTGCGACCCAAGAAGGGGCAGGAAGACTTGAACTTTGCGAGGGACGAAAGCTTGTCCATGGTGGCTACAAGCGAACTGGAGGAGGGAGAGGAAAGAGACACGAAGGTAATTGAGAAAGGAGGAGATGCCTCTTATGGTGCGAGGAAAAGTTATAGACGCTTGTCAAATCACACGATTCCCATTGGACCTCGGGCGAGTCCCGGCCCTAGTCGTAGCACTGGCAGCCCGCTTTCATTTTCATCCACATCGAAATTGCCAGACGGTCATCACAAAAATGTAAAGCAGGAATGGAATGTATTAGACGAGCCGGGTACTATCTCCACGCTTCTCCGATCCCACATGTAAATACGCTCACTCTTACTCACGGGCCATTACTCCCAAGCAGCTCTCCAAAACATCCACAGCTGTGTTCACTTCCTCCTCACCAATCGTCAAGCTGGGAACGAATCTCACAGCATCCTTTCCGGCTGTCAGAATCAACACGCCCCGCTCCCGAGCCAACTTCACCAGTTTGCCAGGGTCGGCTTCATTCTTGAATCCAAGTCCAAGTATCAATCCCCGTCCTCGCACCTCCGGTTGAAGGATCGAAGGGAACCACTTCGGAAGTGCAGACAACCTCTCTTGAAGATAGCTGCTCGTTTCCCGCAAATGGTTGACAAACGCTTTGTCTGACAGCCTCGACAAAACATGGAATCCAAGTGCACAGGCGAGGGGTGATCCTCCGAACGTTGTGCCATGGGTACCTAATACACAATTAGGCTCATCAATGCTACGTGTCGCCTGAGAATCTACTCACCAGCTGTCATGGGTCCAGCGATCGCATCCCTCATCAACACAGCACCAACTGGATATCCATTCGCCAGCGGTTTGGCCATAGTCACAACGTCAGGGTGACACTCTACTGGGTACTGAGAATGTGCCCACAGACTACCGGATCTGTATAAACCACACTGCAAAAGGTCAACCGCAGTCAAGATTTCCGTTTTCTCCGTCAGTTGGGAAATGCTAACTTACTTGAATCTCGTCGAAAATCAATACAGCTCCTGTTTCGTTGCATTTCTTTCGCACAAGGCGAAGCCATTCCGAGTCGGCGGCATGGATACCACCTTCACCTTGTATCGGTTCCACGATAATAGCACAGGTCTTGTCAGTGACCAGCTTTTCGATGTCCTCCGCGACATTGAAACGGCCAACTTTAACACCCGGTATCAGGGGTGCGAAAGGCTTCTGGTACTTTGGGTTAGTTGTTACACTCAATGCGCCCATGGACCTTCCGTGGAACGCATGCTCGAAACACACGATCTCATACTTGTCGCATGAGGGGTCGTCCCAAGCTTTGCCGGTTTTGGCAGCCCATCTGTGCTTGCCAAGTATCCTTGCAATCTTCAATGCTCCTTCGTTCGCCTCAGTCCCGGAATTTGCAAAGAAGACTTTAGCACCGTCCCTCTGAGGTGCAGATCCAGTCTGCCATCCCAATCCACCTTCTGACTGAGTTAATGAGACAAGAAGCTCGGCCAGTTTACCACTCCATTGGTGATGGAATGCATTACTGCTATGTAATAATTTCCCTGCTTCGCTTGCCATGACCTGAACAATGAATAAAGAGTGAGACCGACGAATCACATATAATGTAATGGTAAACCAAAATTAGAGTTAAATTCTCTCGTCAGTGAGAATCAATATCATTGTAATCTCACATGCAAATTGGCGGTATGATTTTGTCAGGAGACATCAAGTATTTATGGAGACCCCGTTTATATATAGATGTCCCGAAACAACAGGATGACAGACAATAATACTCACCTGAGCTACGCCTTCATCAGCATGTCCCAGCGCATTGACAGCGATTCCAGCACTGAAGTCAAGGTATTTCCTTTCCTGAGTATCCCAAACATAGGCACCTTTTCCGTGGGATAGGACGAATGGAGGCCGGGCATATACAGGAAGGATATAATCGTTGGCGCGATCCAAGAGCGTTTGCACTGAGGGGGGAATGGAGGCGGCGTCTTCTGGATGTGAGATTTGGATGTACTGTGTGGAGGGAGCACTGGGATATACAAGTTTGCTTGTCTAGAGAATTATGAGGGTCTATTATCGACCAGTGACTGAATGACAGCTTACCGTCGAAGACCAACGGGCCCTTGCTAGAGTGCAACGAGAAACCCCGACCCGACGAGGGACAAGACCTAAGTGAAGCATAGTGTAAGGGCAGGTGATGCTTTACGACCTGAGAGTAGGTCGGTATAGAGGTGTGTTAAGTAGTAATGCGTCCACAACGAGCTTGAGTCATGGCGAAGACCAGGACAAACCACACTGCCCTGGAAAAAAGTAGATCTGCTAAAATACATGCCTTATTAGGAAACCATGTAGATGGTTGACATCTTATCTGATAATTGGTTTCATCTTAACTGTGCCTCTCATCTTGGCGCCGCCTGCATGTTCAAGATCATGGGCAGAAGCTTTGTTCCAGTGCAAAAATAACATGAAGACATACTATTATCATATACAGGTGTTGAAGGAAATGACAGAAAAAACAATAGAAACATCCAATATACGACAACGATCCCTGCCAAGGCGAGCAAATCGGCCTTTCAACACGGGATTTCGGACTGATTAACCGTCACTTTCACTTCTGCTAGAATGTGAACTGACAGACATCGAGGATCCAGATGACGCGGAGCGGCCCCGACGAGAGCCTCTTTCACCTCTCCGAGGCGGGGAAGGAGAACGTGTTTGACCTCGCTCAAGCGGTGAGCGAGACCTTGACGAAGAGTGACGACGACTGCGACGAGGAGACCTATCACGTCTGTCGCCCCTTCCAAGGTCAGAAGTATGTCTAGGATGGGGCGGAGGAGATTCTGTGATGCCTCTTTCGCCGCGAGATGGAGGTTCAACAGAGCCTGAACGACGATATCGGGGAGAAGGAGATCGGGACTCGAATTTTCGTCGGGTCCTGGGAGGTGGTGAATGAGGTGGTGAACCAGACGTTGCTCTGCGGCGGGCTGGAGCTACGGGAGATGGCGAACGCGAACTTGGGGGCCCACCTCTCCGTCTATCATCATCACGGTCTCTATCACGAGGGGGAGGTCCTCGACGTGTTGGGCTTCTACTACGCCTCTCGCGATAGTCGCGACCTCTGTTCGAATCTCTGTCCCGAGGAACAGGGGGAGGTCCCATAGCTCCTCTTCTCTCCTCCCTCTCCTTCCTCTGTCTGTCCTCTTCTCTTCTTCTTAGCCTATCCCTCTCCTTCCTTTCAGCCTCCCATTTCGCCTTCTGAGCCTGCATTCTAGCTCTTTCCTCATCCCGTTGTCTGTCTCTCTCCTCACGTTCCGCCATCCGTTTTAATCTGTTTTCTTCCTGCTTCTCTCTGTCAAACGCATCTCCTTCGTGATAGTTGCTATCAGTGCCTAATGCCCTCGCCATCCTATCCAATTCCTCTTTCTTTGCGGCCGCAATCCCATGCGTGTCAGATGGTTTCAGGTTTTTCGCATTTGTGCTCATTGCTGAAAGATTTGCAAGTAATTTTGTTCTCAAAGCAGATACTTCTTCTTCGATTTTATCTTCATCGACTCTGAAACCAATTAGATATAGAATGAGAAATAATCAATAAAGGGAAAATATTACTTACCCCTTGTCCTCCAACTCCAACTGTAACTCCAGACATTTCACCTCGACTTTCCGCTTTTTTTCATGTTCCAAAATCGCAGCGTCTGGTTCCCTATGTTTCGGAGGAGCTACATCCCATGCGCTTGCTCGATCCGCTGCTGTATCATGCGAGCGTAAAGCTGACAAGTTGCGAACAACATAGCCATTGGTACCACTGAAGAAAAACCTTAGTAACGTAGAGAGAAAACGAATCAGCAGAACATGCCTTCCACGAGGTGTTGTTAGACCGATTCCGTTATACATATCTGTTGGTGGTACGAGAAGAAGATGAAAGTTGGGATAGAAGTCGGTGTCTCCGTTTAGCGCCTGAGGAGCGGCAAATCAGAGCAATTGAAGGTAAGTCCTCTATGTAACAGATACATTGTATAGATAATCCATGGTCTATGTTCTTACAAAAGTGCTACAAGCTGGTTTAGCATCTTGTATTAATTACATGTACAGGTAATCTTTCTCTAGTTGCGGTCAAAACCAAAATATGGATCTTCTATGTATTTCTCATATTCCGGTCGAGCTAAAGAGTTCAGTGCAACACGCTTATCTGTCTCTATGTCTTCTATAAGGGCCTCTGTAATAGAAAGAGCAAAGTCAGGATTTCAGAGGTGAATAGTCCACGGATTATATATAGAGCATACCTCTAGAAACGTAATCTAGCTCAGGACGAATATAACCCAATACAATGGCCTTCATCTCATGTCCATAGAAGTCAGTCTTAAAGTCATGCATAATGTGAATTTCCTGAATGTGATTCAGCCAGCAACCCATATGATATCTATCAATCAGAACGCACTGCAGTTAGCTGCTTATTCTTGTAGAAGGGATTCCAACCGAGGCTCATGACCATGGGAAGCACTTTTGCCTCTTCTTTTGAGAGCAAGGTCTGGCCATCTCGAGTTGAGGAGACTTGAGCGTACCCATAGTACACTCCAGTCTGTGTGACTGTGCTTATTTGTGGAAGCGATTCATCTGGTAGGTTTGCTATCAAACGCAAGTAAGCGACATATCGATTATGAGATTAGCAGACGCAATATACCTGTAGGACAACCTAAGTCTTTTCCTCCTCTACCGAAACCTTTCTGAACTGCGCCAGACAAGTGAATGGGGAAGGGTGGTTCTGGCTTATCAGGACCAGCGACATCTGGACGATTCACTCGTGAAGTTTCTGTTCTGACAGGTGCTGGTGGACGTTCGTGTGTTGCAAGTTGTGCTGCAGTTTCAACCATAAGTTATATGATCTCTGGGTTTTAACAATGGAAAGAGGGGATCTAAAAGGTTGGGTATAAGATATAAGATGAAGATGAAGATGAGAGTATAGAGAGGGAGTCAACAGACATGATAATAGCAAGAGATGATTGCCAGTGGGAAACCCGGTATCGGATCCGGCCACAGACGCACTTTGCACTTTACTTCTTGCCACCATGTCGTATTATCCATCTCAGTCTTACGGCTCATATCAAACACCTTATCCTGCGTACCCTAGTCAAACATCATACTCAGCTCAATACTCACAAGCACAGCCTTCACAGTCTTCTGTTCCTCTCTATCAATCTCCTGTACCAAAGACGTCTTCATCCCCTCCGCCAGAACTTCCTGCCGCCCCCGACTTGCCTGCAGTTACTCCACAAGTTGCCTCCGACTCAATTCGAAAACTTCTCTCTGCAGAACTCAGACATGCTGGTTTTGATTCAGCAGAACCTTACGCGATGCACAGGCTTGAAATGGAAGTCATTGCTTGTCCGTCGAACTCTACTCTAGTAATCTCTTGGAACTACTTTGCTCAACAACTTTTCTTCGAATATCTACAGTTGTAGAGAAAGTGTTTAAATTTGCTCACGATTATGCAAACCATGCAGGCCGCACAAATGCAATCGCAACGGATGCTATCTTGGCTTGCAAACGATACGGTGTAGATCCACATGAAC